>OX376345.1:12500-1212500 GCA_947369235.1 Udea olivalis | reverse complement strand
AAAGAAAAATCAGCACTCAAACACGAACACAGACCTTAAAAAATATTTCAGGACTACTTTCGATTTATTGTATTTTTTTGATTTCAGTATTTTTCAAATTTCGATCCTTGATGATTTCGAGCTGGATTTCGGTAGCTTAGTGATTAGAGCAGCCGGTTTGCAAAAGACACGAGTTACCCTGGAGGGGGATGAACACTGGTTCGATTCCTAACGCTGAAATAGAACATGAACAATAGTAGTCAGTAGTAGTAAGTTACTTCCAAAATATTTCAATATAAAAAATATTTATATTCGAAAGAAAGAACAAATATCATTTAATCATTTGAGCTTGTAAACGTACATAAATAATATAGACGTAAATGAAATAATACTAGAACAGTACATATTATACATAAACCTAATGCGAATAAACAATCGGTTCGCACGCTGCTTCTATCGGGAAGATTCCGGCTAGAAACTCGATAGTTCCTCTTTAGATCTTTGTTTTGTTTTAAAACCAATATATTCAGAGCATATCCAAGTAATCCTCCTCATGAATACCCTTGTTTCATAAATTTTGCTTTGATTGTAGATTTAAACTCATAAAAAAGTAATCAACAGGACTTAAACTGAGCAGGACTGACTAAAATATACTGAGCATGAACGAACATATCATGAAGTTTTTTTAACACATTGCATATTGTATGACGTGAAAGTGAAACAGCGTCTAATATAGAGACACAATAAATAAAAAATAAGAAAAATTAAAAAATATGCTTGAGCAAAAAGTCGTATGTGAGTGGGATTCGATCCGTAGATCTTAAGATATACTGGACCATAAAAGTAAGTCGGAATCCATTGTTCCAAAATACCTGCAAATGGTGTTAAAGTCATGAAAATCGGAACGATAGATTTTTAGGCCATACGAATCAATTTGACCCGACAAAAAAAAAAGGGGGAGGAGTTATGGCGTCATCTTTTTTTTGTATGAACATGCACATCACAGTGACACGACATCTTCAGAGTTCTATTGTTCAATGTCGAACCGGCCACCGATGAATTACCCGTGGGTGGAGTAGGTCTACCCGACGCGGCGATCTTGCTTGCGCACGGTCCAAGTTTCATAACTTGCCGTGAAGTAATTATTCTTTATCTTAAGTGCTGTAAGAGCCGCTTGAGGAAAGCACTGTGTTACTCAATGTGTGTGAACGCGTTCAAGGTCACCGAAAGACAAGCGTTTGCTATGCTGTAAGGTCCCCGAAAGACAAGCATAGATCTAACTGTAAGGGCCGCTTAAGGCAAGCACTGTATTACTTAACGTGTGTGCAAGCGCACAAGGTCCCCGACAGACAAGCATAGATCTAACTGTAAGGGCCGCTTAAGGCAAGCACTGTGTTACTTAACGTGTGTGCAAGCGCACAAGGTCCCCGAAAGACAAGCATAGATCTAACTGTAAGGGCCGCTTAAGGCAAGCACTGTGTTACTTAACGTGTGTGAAAGCGTAAAAGGTCCCCGAAAGACACTCATTGCGTGCTATGCTGTTAGGTCTCCGAAAGACAAGCATAGATCTGAAGTGCTGTGAGAGCCACCTAAGGCAAGCACTGAGCAACTGTACGGTTTATGAACGCCACAAGGTCCCCGAAAGACAAGCGTTGTGTGCTATGCTGTAAGGTCCCCGAAAGACAAGCATAGTCTGTGTTCACGGCTTATGCAATAAATATTATTTATAACGTCTCATTGTAAGTGCTGTGAGGCCCCTGTAAAACAACCCAGTTTAACCACGTCTCTGAAAGACAAGCTTAAAATATTTTCATTTACTTACAAAGTAATGGAAAGGTCTACGAAAGACAACCATCTCTTATTTGGTACAATATAGTGTTTTACGGTAGGGTAGCATGCTTTGAATGAAAGTGTGTTAGGTGTTAAGGCCCCCGTAGAACAAGCATTGCATACGTGAATAACTACGTGCTCTTAGGTCTCCATAGGACAATCATTGCGTATTGTGAATAACTGTGCTCTTAGGTTCCCGTAGGACAAGCTTAGCATGTTTTCTACGACCGAGTGCTGTGAGGTCCCTGCAAGACAAGCACTGAGTAAACGCTGTAAGTAAGGTCTCCGTAAAACAAGTGTCACATATTTTCAAACTTCTAGTGCAGTAAGGTCCCCGAAAGAAAAGCACTGATAGTTTTATCGGCCAAGGTATACTGGCGGGTATAGTTGAGTAGTGTGTAGTCATGTGCTGTTGTGTATGTTATGGATTATAATATTTGGGGATTTCAATACCGCCACTCGTCTCTTCCACCACTGTGCAGCAAAGGAAACCACTGTGCAACGTGTGATGCACATAACTCTAATCTTTCCAAACTCCAATCATGTAACAGTATTAACGCTTTTTACTGTAGGTACACGCCTGTGAAGCATTTCAAGCTTAAAACACGGTTTACTCCCAAATATTAGCAGACTAAAAGTACAACCATATTTTTAGTGCACAGGTGCGCAATGTAGCCTTCAACCTTTACTATGGTAGAATAGCAGCTTTCATAATATCACATTTCAAAAGAATATATATAAACATTTTAGATTTTGTACTACTCTTATGCGACACAGCATAAGGCACATAATCGCTTGAACAAAACTGACCTCATGAGTTTGCACTGATTAGTCAAAGTGTACCACAATAAACCATTATTAGAGTCGGTACTATAATTTATTCTAGAAGCGCACATTTAGCTCAAGTTAAGTGTTAGCTGCCAAAAACTTAAAGTAAGAACACCATTTCATCACACTAGGTCATTGATCAACCCAAGTAAGATCACCAATAAGTACTTACAGACTTAAAGAATAAAATCAACCCAAAATTTGTGGCATAGGGCACTATTGATCGGCACTCAATATCTTTCTGCCTCTGTCATTATGGCACATAACTGTTTATTTGCTGTACGCCTTTTAATAGCTGAAAAAATTACTTTGCAAGTAGATTTGCAAGACTTTAAGCTGGGTCATCCAACATAAAACACATTCCTAGAAATATATTCGTATAAACTCCTACTATGCATACCAGTTCAGTACTCACTAAGATTGATTCTGAACAGCTGACTTACCATGTAATTCAAAGCTGAAATTTAATACAGCAAGATGTTGGAATTTTGATTTATTAACTTCAATGCATGACCCTTTAGTTCTGTTACTGAACAATGCATGCTGTACTTGTAATCCATTCAACTTAAATACACTCGCGAGCAACCAAATCGTCTCAAGCCCTAACTCTGAGTATAGACTCTGTTTTCAAGAAAAGTATAGGAGATATTTTTAAAGACAATATATAATCTGAAAGCTCCAAACTTCAGCTTTAATAAGATATCATCTTTACCAATATCCGTTCATTATCTTTGTAATTAATGATATCTGAACATAAATACGGGAAAACAGGAATTTGGGAGAGGTTGTTGTGGTTGGGTATTTTACAAATAAAGGAAAATTGATTAAGAAAACACATAACAAATTAATAAATCAATACTTGGTATTCCCCCCCCCCCCCCCCCTAGCCCTAATCACCGCTTTAAGTCGATTCTTCATTGATCTGATCAACTTTTTGACGTCCTCTTGAGATATGTTATCCCACTCTTCCAACAATGCTGTCTTCAATTCTTCTACCTTCGAAGGGGCTTGATTTCTGGCTCGTACTCTTCGTTTCAACTGGTCCCATAAATGCTCAATCGGATTCAAGTCTGGACTGAGCGCAGGCCAGTCCATTGTACGCATCTCGACTTCATCCAAAAACGGCTGGGTAATGCGCGCTGTATGACAACGAGCATTGTAGTGCATTAAGACGAAGTCCTCGCCGACAAATCCTTCATAGGGAACAACGTGTTCCAGGAGAATATCGGTGATGTACCGATCAGCTGTAAGCCGCTTCGGCCTCCACCAGGCACAAAAACGAGCTCCGTCTTTCCCTCTAAAGAGATGCCGGCCCACATCATACAGGAACCACCGCCATATGCTACTGTTTCAGCGAAACAGCATTGGGCATATCGTTCGCCCGGACGCCTGTAGACTCGGCCTCTTCTGTCGTTGCCATGCAGACACATTCTGCACTCGTCAGTAAAGAGAACCAACTGCCATTGGGCAATAGTCCAATTGACATGCTCTCGAGCAAACTGAAGACGCGCTTGTCGGTGGGCTGCAGTCAATTTGGGCCAAGTCGCAGCCCTTTTTGGAGTGAGATTGGCTGCTTTCAAACGTCTTCTTATTGTCCACTCGCTTACAGCTACACCACGAACGTGTCTGAGTTCTTGTTGGACATCAACACCCGTCAGATGCCGATTGCGCAGCGATGTAGAGACAATGAAACGGTCGTCTCTGTCAGAAGTACACCGGTGGCGGCTGGTTCTTGGTCTTCGATTGAAGGCACCGGTCTCTCGAAATCGTCTGTAGACCCGGGACACAGCAGACTGGCTCAAGCGAAGCTGGGCAGCGACTACTCGCTGGCTAAGTCCTTGTTCCAACAAGGCAACAACTTGAGCGGCTTCTTCAGGTGTGGTATCCATGGTAACGTGGAAAAAATAAGTGCAATTTACGGAGATGTGTACCTGTCCACTTGTGATAAGCGACTGATGAGGTGTGCCGGTTGCGAGAGATTTTATAGGGGTGGCAGTTAGCGCATTTTCAAAAAATTTAACATCTCTCGCAGTTGTCACTTCACCGGTCTTCGGATTCATTAAACGATATCCCTTCTGATTATCTGGATATCCAATGAAAATCATCGGTTCCGTCTTCATGTCCAGTTTACGTTTCTTTTGTTTTGGTATCAATCTGTAAGCCAAACAACCAAAGATTTTCAGATGACTGACATCCACATCTTTTCTACTCAGAAACTTTTCTTGGTTCAGCATTGTTCAGGGGCTCCTGTTCTTCAAATATAAAACAGTATTCAAAGCCTCAGCCCAATACTTCTTACTCAGTTTCGATTCAGACAGTAATTTTCTCGCTTTATCTATAATCGTACGATTAGATCTCTCTGCGACGGAATTCTGTTCTGGCGTGTATGGTACAGTCGTCTGGTATTTTATGCCTGCGGACTTTAAAAATTTTTTAAATTTACTACTACAGTATTAACCACCACCATCAGATCTAAGACTTTTAATAAGTTTACTTGTCTCGTTCTTGTCGAATGTTTCACTTTTCTTTTTCAAAGAAGAAACATGAGTTTTCCGAGTAAAATCATCTATAAACAGGCGAACATACCTCGATCCTCCGAAAGATGGTTCCTCAAGCAGTCCACATATATCGCTGTGCACGATTTGCAGAACATCGGTCGCTCTCGTACCTTTATTTTTAAAACGGACTCTTACGTCTTTCCTTCTATACACGAAATACATTTAAATCGGTGCCTTTACACTGCATACCCCTTACTATACTATTTTCACTGTAAGATGATATGCCTGACAGCTCTTTATTGTTCCGTGTCACGCATACTATTTCAAACTTAATAAAAAGAAACTGGCAAAAGAAAATGTTATAAACTAATAAAAAACTATTGTTCTTTCGAATCTTATCAAGTAAATTATTGTTATTATTATTAACCGTTAATAAATGAAGTATTTGAAATTAAACTAATATATCTTAACAGCGCCTGATGCGTGAAAAGGAACGCCATTGAATAGTGTATTGACACTACTGAATCGACAAAAAATCGATGATTAGGAGCGACCATTTTGTAATTTGTAATCACGTCATTTGCATCAGTACCAGTGCGTCTGCCTTGTGCAGATTTTTTTAACTATTGTTTTCGAGATACCGCGTTTTATTCTATTACTGATTAGCCTTAACCTGTTTATTAAGAAATTATTTAAAAATTAAAAATCGGTAAATCTGATTCCATTCCCTTTTGCCAACTCGATTATATTACATTCGTTACAGCACTATAATTGACAATTATGAAATGTCAGGGATATCATCATACGGCGAAAGTAGATTTTGCATTTTCAATCGACTTAAATGTGCTAATCTTTTGTGCCAAATGTTAGAAATATATTCGTTTTCTTTTGACTATGTCAAATTTACGACGTTATTCTTTTTCTTTTCCGTCAACGCGTAAACTCCGTCAACTTCTTGACATCGCCCAATCGGTCGATTCTTATTTTGAATCATGCAGGCTCCTCTGTCAAAATTAATCGAAAAATTATTCTTGGTCAAATCGCACACCGAAATCACGTTCATGGATAAATAGGGAACGTGTAAAACGTTTTCTAAAGTTAAATTTTCGTTTGCGCTGACTTAAGGCTCCGCGTCCCTCGTCCTTTCGCGCACAACTTCTCCCCATTTGCTATAGAGATCTTCATGTTGCCGGTCTCGGGTTTATAGGACAACAACTTTTTCTTGTCGTGGGTCATGTGGTTAGAACATCCACTGTCGAGATAGATACCATTTGTTTTTGTCAATCGCCTCCTTAGCGTTCAGGCAGACATTCGCGGTTTTGATCCGCTCCACATTCAGACGCTTTGTGCCCTGGCTCATGGCACTTAAAGCACTTGTACTCGGAACTTCCGCTCACGATCGTTGGGTTTTATATTTGATCTGGCATTTTTACGTTCTTTACGTACTACTAACGCTTGGTCGCAGTCTGTCACCAACTTGCTCTGTCTACTTCCTTCTCGTAACAATTTCGTCTTAATTTGCTTCAAAGTGATCGCTTGCCCGCTATTGTCGACAGCCATTATTAGAGCGGTCAATCCACCCAGCAGAATCGATAAAGCACTCAGGTTCAAGCAACAAACAAGTAGTCGTTCGTGCCTTTCTGTCTACGTCAGTATCTACGACGGCATCCTTACTTACTCAAGAGTCCAGTAGTGTGGTAGCATTATATTATATGATAATGGTTTCTTTACAATATTCTTCAGCGGAGAGACTTATACCAAATCTGACACAATACCAATTCAAATCTAGTACTGTCATGTGTAATTTGATTATTTCATGCATGCCAGTCCATGTATGTATATGCGACCTCCAATACGCAACACTTGCATACACACCACGCGCAAACATACACCACACGTTCACACACATACCACATTTACACATAAGAAACAATAAATCATACGTTCCTCAATGTTGAGCATTTACAAGTTCAATCTCAGTGATGCAAACCTAAAATAGGCAGTACGTAACAAAATAATACTTGTTCCCCCTGTAGTCTTCAATCTTTGAACTCGACAGTAGTAACAAATAAGCAGTACCTAGAGCATCCTGACAATAACCCGTATTATGGCGAAATTGGATGTCAGATTCCTATTTACCAGTGTTTCGTAGTCGAAATAATTAATGATAATTTTAAAAAACCTGGTTTCTGTTTGTCTTACAACATGAAAAACTCCCCCTATAAATAATTAACTGTTAAACAGTTCTGTTTTACTGTCTCTTCTCTGGTTTGAATCTCTTCAAACCAGTGAAGAGACTGTATACCGCGTTGCAGATCACATTCGATAAGTATTATACACACATCAAAAGTGTCTAGGGATCAACATATATTTTTGCAATAACTTTTCTCCTGATTGATATTAATTAAAATTGTCTTTAAGGATTCATCAAATAAAGTGTTTTCGTTTGTCTACAGTAACGATAAACCAAGTCACCTTTGCATTAATAAAGAAATTGGCCATTTTCCTAATAAAGGGATTTTTGACGTTTGAACCACTAACATTAAAGTTCGAAAAAAAGACTGAAATAACAGTTTTCTTTAAAATTTTATTGGGTAACTTAAACAATTAATAATCCGTGTTTCTACCGCGAACACTAACAACACAAGGACATCGGTTTGGCATACTCAAAATGAGTTCATCCAAATCACGCTGTGGAATGGCCGCCCATGTTCGTTGCAACAACAAAAAAAGGTCTTCTTGCGACTGGATACCCTCCATATTCGGCAGAGCTCTTCTCTGTAGCATATCCCATGCATGCTCAATCGGGTTCAAGTCTGGCGACTGAGCAGGCCAGGGCAGGACATTGATGTTAGCTGCGGCGAGAGTCTGTCTTACAACTCTTGCGGTGTGCGGTCGTGCATTATCATGCATTAACTGAAATAAGGGACCGATTTGCACTTGTAGAGGAACGATGACGTCTGATACAATCGTCTCAGCATAAATTTGAGCGTTGAGTTTGCCTCTGATCCAAAAAAACTCAGTTCTTCCGCCGATCCAAATACCCGCCCATACCATGATGGTTCCACCACTATAAGGATAGACTTCCTGGCAGGATTTTAATCGCTGTTGGCGTCCAGGGGTTCTCCAGTGTCGTATACGTCTTGTATCCGGTCTCATACCAAAACGAGACTCATCAGAAAAGCACACGAAACGCCATTGTTCTTCTGCCCAATTTCTGTGTTCAAGAGCCCATTGATATCGAATCCTACGATTGTGCATTGCTATAGGTGGTACCCTTAGCGGTCTTCGGGAATGAAGGTTCACTTCATGCAAGCGGTTTCTGACTGTTTGGTCGCTAATTAAGTTCCCTGAAGAGTGATGAAGCCTCACGGCTAACATCATGGCGGTTATTGTTGGAGCTCTTCGAGTTGTGATTTGAATGTATCGGTCTTGTCTCCGTGTGGTGCAGCGATACCGTCCTCCATGGCGCTCAGCCACGGTACCAGTGCTTCGGTAACGTGTCCAAAGTCGACTGATAACACTCTGACTTGTATTCAGAGCTAAAGCCACAGTACGTTGCCGGGAATCAGCTTCTATCATTCCCACGGCTCTGAGCATTTCTTCCCTGCTTAAATGACGTCGCCGCTCCATAATAACGTTGGTTTTAATCAGTAGTAGGGAAACAGTAGCACTAATAATGTCTTCAATGCGTTGTATGTTTTTATAGGGAAAATATTGACAGCTGATTTTCATCTTTTACTCGAATTTGATTGACAGTTCCTGTTTCAAATTATGAAATGCACCAAAAAGGATCCATATAAATTTATAAAATCATAAATTTATTACAAAGCCACATCTCAATCTCAAGAAATCCGCATAAAAATGCTTGATCCCTAGACACTTTTGATGTGTGTAGATGGTTGCGTCCAAACTATTTTAGTATTGGATTTTTTATTGTAAGAGAGCTAAGGCCAAATGAGAGTTAATTATTCTAAAGTTTTATTGCGCTTTGTTACGAGTACTAGGCGCAGCATTTACCGCAACATGTTAGTCGTTTCAACATGACTGACAAATTGTATGAAGTTTTATCAAATTACCATTATTATTGCAAGTTCAAATGACTGTGTAGGTATGCATCTATAGCAGCTATATATTATCTGTCACGACAATTTGTTTTTATACAAACGCTGGCCTCCTGCAAAACCGGTCGTTATGGAATTATCTGCCGCTTACGTGATACTAGCCGTTGTTATATTTGCCACAACTGTTTATTACTATCTCACTAAATCATGGGATTACTGGAAGAAGAGAGGCGTCGCGGGGCCTAAACCACAACTGTTTTTCGGAAACTTGAAGGACGTTACACTGAGACGCACCACGGTCTGCGAATTGTACGAGGAGCTACATAATGCCTTTCCAAACGAGAAGTTGGTTGGAATCTTTCGATTCTGGCACCCGGCCGTTCTGGTTCGAAACCTCGACCTCTTGCAGCACATGTTCATCCGCGACTTTGATAACTTCTACGACCGCGGCTTTAACTTCGGCACATCTGGAGTCGGCAAGAATCTCTTTCACACCGACGGAGACACATGGCGCGTGCTTCGCTCACGTCTTTCACCTATATTTACATCAGGGAAACTAAAAAATATGTTCCCCCTAATTAAGGAACGCGGGGAGACTTACATGGACTACGTGAAGTCGGTACTAGATAAGTCGCAGGACGTCGATGTGTACCCGCTGGTGCAGAAATTCACAATGGGCACCATTAGTGCCTGTGCCTTTGGATTTGATCTAGATTACTACAAGACCGATACAGCTCTAGCTAGAATTGATAAATTGATTTTTACAAATAACTATGGAATAGAGCTTAATATCGCGTTACCGGGTTTTTTAAAGGCTGTTAATCTGACCTCTTTCCCAGCCGAGATTGGCAACTACTTCGACGGCCTTGTCAAGAGTATTCTCAAAGAACGTAAAGGTGTTCCCTCCAGTAGAAAAGACTTCATGGATTTGCTTCTTGAGCTTCAAAGCGCGGGAGAAATACATGGAAAGAAATTTGAAAACGAAGCCGAGCGCGTGCTAAAGATTGACGACGAAATAATGGCTGCACAAGCGTTTGTGTTCTACGCAGCTGGCTACGAGACCAGCGCCACCACTATCGGGTTCATGTTATACGAGCTGTCGCGCAACCCGGAAGTGCAGGACCGACTCGTGCGTGAAATCAACGAGACGCTTGCGCAGAATGGAGGCGAACTCACATACGGCGTTCTGAAGGAGTTCAAGTACTTGACCCAGGTGTTCGATGAAACTTTGCGGATGTACCCTATTGTCGATCCACTAGTTCGGCGCTCAGTGGCCAAGTACACATTCCCGAGCACTAAAGTAACGATCGACAAAGACACGATCTTGCTGGTCTCGGTGCGTGGGGTACACTACGATCCCAAGATCTGGCCTGAACCGCATAAGTTTAAACCGGACCGCTTTGCCCCCGAGAACTCCAAGGACAGACACCCGTGTGCCTACATGCCTTTCGGACTCGGACCCCGCAACTGTATTGGTAATTACAACTTTTATTTACTAACCCAAATTAATGATAGTGTGTCTGATTCAAGTTGAAAATAGTTTTTTTTTACACAGGGTCCCGAAAAGTCTGTCTCAGCTCAAAATAGCTCATAGCAGTGGTCTTTTCTGACCTTTTTATTCCTATCAATGTTAATCGGATTCCTAATCCTTATAGATTATCAGCTTTTCGCTCGCGTTATCGTTATATATTATGGCCAAATTACATAAAATCTTTCTAAATTGTAGCCTATGTGTTATTCTGATATTTAAGCTGTATTATTGTTAAGTTTCATCAAAATCAGTTCAGTAGTTGTTGTGTGGAAGAGTATCAAACATACACACACACAAACATACATCCATCCTCACAAACTTTCGCATTTATATATACCTATTATTGGGATGATCACTTTAGCTTCTTTTTATAATATCCCCTAAGACAGAGGTTAAGTAAAAGTTACTTATCTGGTTGTGAAAAATATAAATAGGTATGTTGGCCTTTTATACTGTTTATGGAGACTTTTTTTTATACCTGAAAATTATAATTCTACATGTTTTGCTGGTGATATGTGTGTTACAGGCATGCGGTTTGCTACTGTGCAGTCGCTGGTGTGCGCTGTGAACCTGCTAACCAAATACCGCGTACTCCCATCGGACCAAATGGGAACCATTGAGTATGATCCAGACCACTTGATCCTTGGCTCACGCCATGGAATACCACTTAAGCTGGTCCCCAGGAACTAACGCTTTAGTCATTAATGCGGCAAACATGATTACCCGGCCTACTCTGTATGATCTGCGAGCAAACCGAGAATAAACAGTAAATAAATAAATAAATAAATAAATATCCCTGGACATTATTCCACAGTTGTTGCTAGCAAATACTTTCGCGTAAACTTACTCGTAAATCTTAAGATCTGATTCTGCATTATAATCCATAAAATAATACAAAGTTTAACTAAAATCCATTAGGAGTTTTCACTTGATGGATCATATTATGTTCTACAAAGCAGATTCTTCTAATCAAGAACTGCTACTATGCTTTATCAGTGTTTAATTCAGATAATTTTCAGAAATATTTATTTGTCCGTATTTGTTGCGCATAATAATTTAAAAAGTAAAATTATAATGATAGATATCTAATATATTTTTTTAGTATTTGATTACGTAATAAATAATATAATGAAACACTAAAATGATTCATTGCATGTTGCAATCTCCTCTATTGTCTGTATGTACAGTCGCCATCAGTTATATTTTAGCAAACAGGGTGCCCATAAACATCCGAACAATTTAAAAAGCCCATGTGTTCTTTGCACCATAACATCTCAACATTCATTACAGCACTATTATCTGAACAGCTTATCAAACATTTCTATACGTACGAATAACCAAAAACATCGGAACATTTACTGTTTGCATTTGAAAGTGTATTCTTCATCTATAGTTCTATACTAATAATATTAAAAGGAAAAACAATAGTTTGTTTATTTGTATTAAATAGGTTCTAAAACTACTGTACCGATTTTAAAATATCTTATACTAAAATTTCCTCCTCCTTTTTACCAAAACGCCTCCGTAGAAGTCCTGGGTTCAATTCCCAGGTCGGGCAAAGTGTGTTTTCGGATTTATCGGAACATAGCCCGGGTTTGTGATCACCAACCCGCATTTGGCAAGCGTGGTGATTAAGCCAATACCCATCTATTGTAGCGATGAAATTTCGCATAACGAGTGGTGGTTTAGGCTATATTTCAACAGCAGAAATAGTCAACACGTGTGAAGCCGATGACCGACAGCTAGTAAGTAATAAAATAATTAAAAACTACGGGACCAAATTCCAAAATTACTTCAGCATAAAACTTACTTTAAACAAGTAAAATAGGATATATTTTAAAAAGAGATAAAAGAAAAATAAATCGTAAGTCCACGTAGGCGAAGCCGCGTGCGAACAGCTAGTGTTTTAAATTCACAATGCTTAGTGTTTGTCTGCGTAAATACACTTGACGTTTCAGGTGTTCAGATATTTTTGGTTATTTGTGCGTATAGAAATTATTGACTAACTGCTGCTCAGATATTAATAATGTTCAGATATTATTGATAGTTTGTAGTGTTAAGAACTTTTTGCCATTTTAAATTATTCAGAAGTATTTGGTCACCCTGTCTGCTACAATATATCTGAAAGTGACACTACATAACATAATTTCAAAAAATAAATGAATGAAATGAAAGCAATATGACAAATAAATCAATATTGAATAAATTAATGTTTTATTTTTCTATGGACGGAAAGAAGGTAATTCCTTCAAGATGTTGTTTGCCAGCTCAGTAATAACTGTATTTCTGTACTCGTCATCCTCAAATCCGTACCTCAGGGGCACTTTTTTGTTCAGGTGAAGTGACGTCTTACTGTAGCAAATAAATAACTTGAACTTGAACTTGAAGATCACAATAAATGAATGAAAATTGGTTACAATTGATTTTCAATGTGTATAGTTTCAAGAAATAAAATTTAAATGATAAACTATAGAATATAAAATGTGTAGTTTTACACTTTACTGTTTGATGTATATGTTACGAGCCACTCGATGAGTCTGATCACTCTGAATAATGACCAGTCTGTAAACATAATGCCCTTGTCAAATGGGCAATGTGAGTAAAACTAATTTAATTCTAATAAAACGGGTTTTTGCAACGAAACAAAATTATGGTATATTGTTTTACCAATGTTTCTCGACGTTTCGGCGACAATTGCATGTCACCGTGGTCACGAGCAGACTCGCACAGAAACGTCGAGAAAAATAGGTAAAACAATTTACCGTAATTTTGTTTCCTTGCAAAAACGAAATATTACGTAAATGATTATCCATTACATACTTAGCCTAGGCAAAGTTAAGGGATTGTATAGAATATAGAAGGTGTTACGCTCTGAAAAAAGTAGCTGCATTACGTTCTGAGGAGCGAAGCGACCAGCACGTTAGGTTGACATGAACCAGCTGCACGAGCGTAACGAGCGTGCCGTGGCAGCGGCCGGCGAGTGCCAATAACGAACTGGCCTCATTTTCTTTATGCCGTTTTATGCTTGGATACTGTAACTAAAGATATTTTGATAATGAAAATAAAACAAATCGATTTTATTTTTTACTACTCAAAATATATGCCAAGGGACGATTCTGCCAGTGAAATTACATATTCATTATGCCCTATCAAAGTGATAAATTCAAGCTATCTCAAACATCGATTTATTAATGTGCCCACTCATGTCATTATTCATATGGACCGGTCAAAGTAATTAATTTACCCAATTGACCGACACACTTGGTGGTTTTTCATAAAGACCGGTCCGTATACTGCCTAGTTAATCAAGTAGCCCATAACATATAGATACTTAACCCTTTTTCATTCAGGTCCATATTATGGTGAGACCACCATTTGTAGGGTAGACACGCTAGTGATTTGTTTTTGTATCAAGGTAGACTCACATACACTTTATTTCTAGCAATTTTCGTAAGAAACTATTTTCATAAACGCAATATTTAATATAGCTGCCGAACGAATTGTTTTGCAAAAAGCATAATCATAGAGCTGAAGCTGCGAGATGTGACGTCACTAACGGGCGTCCAAAATTTGTACGGCGTTTTGGGCAAGTCCAAATAATATGATTTTTAAAATTGCAATATCTCGGGAAGTTTTAGTGCTATCTGCTTTTTTTACCAACGTTTTCATAGAGAATTGTTTCGATAACACATCAAAAAATATAGTCAATTACCCATTCGATAGATACTGGCTCAATTGACACGCTTGACAAATATGGCGATCGCAAACCCGGGTCTATTGCAGAAATTCCGGCCGCACTGGTCGATTTGAACCCAGGACATCTGGATAGCTACTCTAAGCAACTCGATTACATAGATTAAGCCCTTTACCCAGCAGCTTTTTTATGCTTATTTTCAGTTGATACTAGTGAAACCCGACACGCGCTTGACGTTCAGCTTCGGGACAACCTGTATAATTTAATGACTTAACACATACACATGACTACTTAAAAAATATAAAATAGTGTATTGAATAAAACAATGATGTTCTCAATAAGAAAGTTTTCAACTGTAGGTTATCGGTCAATTGATAACAGCAAAGTAGAATGAAGGTCACACAGTTGGTGTTTGGCGATAATAAACCACTGCTAGCCCTGAGAAGATATTATGTAAACTTTATTTTGAGATATTGTTTTAAAATTTTTGCACCAAAAAATAATAGAAGCTAATTCTACATATTAAGTTGCATGTATTTATTTGGTTATAGTTTTGATACTTTTGTTCGTTTATTGTACTGTCTATTTTAATACATTCATTTCAGGAAAATTACTCGGTGACGTAGGGACGACGTAATTAAGGGTAATTACGTGATATTAAGGTACTCTTAGTTAGGTCAATTAAACTACCTACTCTTGCACACAAACACACTGCTCGGTCTTGATGGTGGTTTTGTGGAGTTTGTTTGCGGATCCGACCTGACATAGACTTACCTACAAAAATTTTACTCAATTAAAATGTATTTTTTTAAAATAAACTGTAGTCGTAGTTTAGTAACTGCGACCTATATTTTTGAATATAATTTTAAGTATAAGTATTTGTAATTTCATACAAGTGACCGCTCTGTGTTCTTTTGAGATTGAAATAAATGATCTTTAAACCGATGTTAGTGTGTTGTCGATTGTGAGAGAACACGACCTTTTTATAGTCGTAACCTGAACGAATCTGTTAATATTATAAAGAGGAACGATTAGATTGTTTGTAATGAATAGACAATGAACTGCACCGATAAAAAAAATCTTTCACCAATATGAAGCTACATTATGAGCGAGTGACATATTTTTGTATTTAAGCTATATTTTAACGGGAGAATAGTCTATGTGGGCGAAGCCGCTGACGTACAGCTAGTAATCTATAATGTTATGCACACCATTAGGTTTGAAAAAATGATTGTTGCGTTACAAACAAGGTATCAGACAAGTATTTAATCCAGAGGCGTCTCCACTCCCAGCACACCAAAACCAGAGTTAATGAAGACCGCAATCTTCACAAAAATCCCTCTACATCGCAACTGGCTTACGGGAGTCAGTTGCGATGTAGAGGGATTTCGACTTCTCTGAGTGATTTCAGAACGTCTGTTAGATAACTGCTCTCATAGTATCATTAACTGACATATAAGCCGCTTTTTGTGCAGTGATAATGTTGCAGCAGAATAATTATCATCTAGTCTTATCGTATCTGTGTTATATTAACAGGAGACTCTGAGCAGCCAGCTGCCGGTATTTGAGAATTTCCTCGACAAGGCGCCCAAGTCTGGCGGCTACGACGCTGTACGACAGAGTGTCGTTCTTCTGGTGGGGTCTCTGGCACGCCACTTGGAACCAGATGATGCACGCATCAAACCGATCACGCTCCGGCTCGTCGCTGCACTCTCCACGCCCAGCCAGCAGGTAACCACAACTACTAGAAGCCAGCATTGAATTCATATTTTGGGGAGAAGCCGAAATAATATTTTGAACAAGGTTTATAGAATCTTTTTTCCCGATTTAATAAATCGTTCGAAGTTAAATTACAAAAAAACTACATTTCTGATGCTTATACCGAGAATACATTGAACGCCCCTCTTGGATGATTTTTTCAGCCTCACTAAAATATCATACCAGATATCATTTATTAAAATAGTGTCGTGAGTTTGACTCTTTAGCTAGGTTGTAGAAGTCTAACTGACATTGTCTTTACAGGTCCAAGAAGCGGTGAGCAACTGCTTGCCACACCTTGTGAGCTCGCCGGCGCTCGAAGATGAAATTCCCACCATCATGAACAAACTCATGAAGCAGTTACTCACGGCCGAGAAGTACGGAGACAGGAAGGTCAGTCTAATGTTCCATCCATACCAAGTTTTTTTATTATTTCGATTCATTGGTATATTTGTTATAAATTATAGTCATTTTCTCACTGGATGGGTCATTTGAAGAAATACCGTTTCCAAAAACAGTACATTTAGAAAAATTGTTGTTGTTTGTTTTTTTTTTGAATGGGCTCCAAAACTACTGAACGGATTTTAAAAATTCTGGTTAAAAGATGAACAATGGTGTTAAAATTTAAATACAAGTAATGCATTCTTTATCACCGATAATGATAAAGTAACGTGTTAACTTAGAGTGAAAAATATTGCAGATAATGCTAAAGAATAGGTAGCTTTCAATACCTAGTCCTATTTATTTATTATTTAAGAAATTAATAAATGTTTTAATAATGTTTTTTATGGTGAAAGAACATAAACGAAAGTAAATTAATCATAGGTTTATTATAGTTCTAGTAAAATAAGTACGTGCGCGATATTCCCCAAAGCAGAAGAGCTGCTTTCATATTACGATTACGATTAAACTGTTTTTTATTAGAAACTTGTTAACCCCCACACAGATTTTCACACACTGTATTTGTGTACGCGCATTTTTAATGAAATATTTTGAAAACACATCTCTTTTTATTTTTATAATCCTTTTTAGTTATACCTTGCCGACTTCTCAGCTAGATCCTCGTTTCATGAGTTTCCAAAAAACCTCATCTTCTATCGCAGCGGCTTCTGCTGGCGGATCAGTAACTATAATAGAAGAATCTTACATTTATAAATCCCCTAATGGTACATTTACTGGCAATTCTTTTATAAGTATTAAAATTAAGCTATCTGTATTTAGGGAGCGGCTTATGGCATTGCTGGGATTATCAAAGGCCTCGGAATCCTTTCATTGAAACAGCTTGATGTGATGGGCAAGCTCACCGAGGCAATTCAGGAAAAGAAGAATTACAAATACAGAGAGGGTAAGGTCAAATACATTTTTTTTATTTATTGTAATTGTTGTTTACCAACTACCAGTATTCGTTTTAGCAAATCGTAACTCAGATATATTTTTCTAGCGAATGTAATTGTCGTATGCATACTGGCGTGTTAAGCTGGGTTCGTCCCAGCTTAACACGCCTTGGCATTGGTCCCTGCGCTAGATGTCGTTAAGCCTAGTCGGAGACCTTACAGCTTGATAATACATATACGGACTGCCAAATACGACCTTGGCAGGCTATCCTTGGACTTGACTTGGACCTGTAACCATCATGCATTCTTGTTTTTTTTTGTAATTTCTTTGTTTGACTGCAGGCGAGATTAGGAAAAAAACAGTTTAAAAACCAAAGTCCAACGTTGACGAAGCTATTATAAGTTAAGAGTAGTAAATTTTGCCATACGTAAAGAGGCACAGGGATTTTTCTGCCTGTAATTGAGCTGCCCGTTTTAATGCAGCAACCTTCACCTTACGGAACACTGCTTCGGCAGGGTTGGGCGTGTACCATTATCGGTTTGAATGCTTTTTTATATGTATAAGTAAGCGGTTCGCTTTCATAAATGACGTGTCTTTGTTCACAGGCGCCCTGTTCGGCTTCGAGATGCTCTGCTACAAGCTGGGCCGCCTCTTCGAGCCGTACATCGTGCACGTGCTGCCGCACTTGCTGCTGTGCTTCGGCGACGGCTCGCAGTACGTGCGCGCGGCTGCCGACGACACGGCCAAGCTGATCATGAGCAGGCTGAGCGCGCACGGCGTGAAGCTGGTGCTGCCCTCGCTGCTGCAGGCTCTGCAGGATGACAACTGGCGCACGAAGGCTGGTGAGTGGATCTACTTAAACACAAGTTTCATTATCACAGGGTACATCTAGGAGCGGAGAGAGCCCGAGAAGATGATCCTCTGGCGGTCCCTCCGTCGCAGACGGCGGGGACCAAGAAGACGGCGGTTCGCCCATCCTCCTTCTACTCCCTAAAAGTAGCACTGGGGTGTAGCCGGAGGGCTTTCACCCTATTTCATGGTGCTCTCATCTGGAGGTGTCCCAGAATACCGGGATGCCCCCGTAGCGTGGGGAGCCCGGTGCATAGGCTGGGCGGACCGCTGGGCCTAAGTGGTAATCCATCAGTCTCTATGTTGCTCTATTCCATAGCGGTGAGGGTATACCCGGGAGTTTTCTAGTGGGTATGCCGCCGGCATCACCGGCGGAGAGTCTCACACTCCCAACTGCCCTTCCCAGGCAGTGGGATAGTGCGTAACGCATTTCTCACGAGGAAAAAAAAAGGGGTACATATAGGAGTATCATTATCCTCATCTCCATTTTATTGCCTATTCATTGCGTTTTCGTTCCAGTTGATTGCAAAACGAACATATAAATGTTTAGGTACAAGGTTCTATATTGTCATTCGTGAAAGGTAGGTATGTCGTCGCCAATATGTTGCTTAGCAAAATTAAAATCAGTTTTTACCTAATAATTGTAAATGTGGAAAGGAGTTTGAACGTCATTTTGTTGTATAGCCAGCTGGAATCTACAAAAAAACAAAAGGGCGGTTGGGGGCTATCCTAGTTTTATTCTAAAATAAAAAAGGTGAAGAATAAAGGATTTTATAAACGATTCCTTCGAAATAACCATCAAATTCTTGCCCCTAACTTGATGATGTTCTGATGATTTTCCGGATGTTTGCGCTCCAAAATAAACAACGTGACCTCTCTGACGTCATATGTTCTAATGGCATTGGTAATCAAATGACATAATAATGAAGGCAAGGAAGGCCATTGGCCAAGCGCTATGATTTGTTTCCCTATGACTTTAAACGAGGAGTGATTAACCTCTATTTTGTTTATTTTTTTATTTAACATTTTGTAAGTCAGAGTCGAAAACTTCAAATTAGGTTTTTGACTCCAAAATTTAATTCTTTTTGATATAAAATTATTACTAAAATCAATACTGAAAGTTCTCCAGGATTCTATTGACCGTCACGATAAAATATTACTACCGTAGTTACTAGTAGGTGGTTGTGGATAGAAGTTCTTAGTTTTTAAAATAAATTTTAAGCATTAGACTTCTTTAGCTCAGTTGGAAGAGCCGCGGCGCGGGTTCGAGTCCCGTTCTAGCCCTAGGATAAGGTGTTTTTTTTTCTAGATTTTATTTTAAGTTCAAATTCCCGATTTTCTTTGCTTACTGAAGTATTGGTCGAATCTGAGCATATGAACGCTTAATTGGGTAGATGACAACATCATTGGATTCTAAGAATTATTATTTATATTAAAATTACACTAAAAGGACAGTGTGAAATGAAAAGTTTTAGTTACGGTTAAAGACATTTATTTCTCAAAGATAATATACCCGAGTAGACCCGATAATTCACCTAACAGTGAAATACGAGAACTGACATTTAATTATTATTACGCGAGTGTACAGTAAAACATTGTTACAAAATTAATAATATTAATGTGGGTAAGATGTTACAAAAGTTGGATTCAATTAATTATCAGTCGACACTTGCTATGCAACGGCTATTTGATGGACATTACAATAATTCCTATTGCCATGGTCTAAGTGACATCGGTACTTAAAATGTGGTGTTTTAGCTTTTTCTTCAAAGAGACAAACTACTTTAATTGTTTTATATGGTTTGGCAATTTATTGTATAGTTAAGTTCCGTCATATGTAATATTTTTCTTTCCGTAATTTGTTCTGGGTAGGTGAAGATGAATATTATTTGCGCGTCTAGTTACACGTTTTTGGTATTGATACTTTGTACTAAATTTTATTTGTGTTTTTATTTTGCTATGTAGGATTTTCCACATTAGTATACATGTGTTATATACATATATATATATGATTGAGAAACAGTTATAAGTTGAGTTTGTTTATAAACTATTTTCGTTGTTCGGGAACTTATGTATAATTTATACCATAAAAATGAATAAATAAAAAATATTTATTTTAAATTCTTTCAATAACATAAAAAATGGCATGTACGAGCCCAATTGTAATGTATGCAGGTTCGATCGAGCTGCTGGGCGCGATGGCGTACTGCGCGCCGAAGCAGCTGTCGTCGTGCCTGCCCTCCATCGTGCCCAAGCTCATCGAGGTGCTGAGCGACTCGCACATGCGCGTGCAGGAGGCCGGCGTCGAGGCGCTCGGCGTCATCGGCTCCGTCATCCGCAACCCGGAGATACAGGGTACGTGCCACGCACCCCGCCATCTTGCAGGCTTGAGTTTGATCAGCTTGCTACTTGCGGGATGTACACTCTGAGACTTAATACCGGAATAGACACAGATTTAATTTAATTTTAAGATCTTCTGTTCCAGCATGAAACAAATTTTCATCACATGTTTATCCTAGGTGGGACTCGAACCCACGACCTTCGGCACTCTGGCCTACCCACCTATACATATTTTGGTTTTTAATCAATAAGTAGATAACAGCATTATCAGTGGCTCATAGCTTATCGACATTTCAGCATGACCTTCTTAAATAAACGTAAAAAGAGTGACGTTATAATGTGGCATATCATAACTAACGACAAGATAAAGTTAATTGCAAAAAATACGATATGCAAAATATTGGAGATAACTGAGTAAAACAAAACAAATACATAGCTACGCATTACTTACGCGTGACCGATGAAATAGGCTTATGTCCAGCAGTGGACTTCCAAAGGCTGATGATGACCGATGAAATACATTGATGCGGTCATCTGTTCGTTGATGCGAACCAAATTGTCAAAGGAAGTAAATGTCTGCTTGTTTTATAATGTTTTAGATATTTAAATTTTTACAAGAGGGTATTTCGGAATAACTATAAGTAATTTTTATACAGGTGCAAAGAAAACCATCCCATAACCTTGTATCGACTCTGAAAGTTAAGCAATCGATACAAGTGGACACTTTCGGCTCTACAGACATATTACGAGTTCCTAACTTCAAGTTAAGTTTGATAATCTTGAAGGGTTAAGCCTCTTGAAGCCTGAAAAAGCAACGCTAACGTTAACATGCAACCTTGGTCTCACTCTCATTAGAATTTTGGCAGAAAAAATACTGTATTTCATCTTATACCTTTATAAAAGCAAAAAATTATGCAGTCGGGCTACCCCTTTAATTTAATATAGATTTAGAAAGCTTACGTACTCGTAACTATAGAATTGTGCCCGTGGAATCGATGTAATTTACCCTTTTTCTCACTTCTCATGCTCTAAAAGTACGCCAATATAGCCCTACGAAGCGGTACTAAAGTGACTACTTAGTCCCCAGGGAGTAAAAAGTAATTAGTTTTTTAATTTCCTTTATGTGACAAAGACAAACTCAAACAGCCAGTATGAAATATACTATTATCTGTGGAGTCCGTGTGGACCGTCTTCATTGCGAAAATTTTGAGAGCTTTAGTTCCATGGTTTGTCCGCAAAGAAGGTGGCGCCATGTGTTTTAAATTGTTAAAATGTGGTTCTGTTCAGAAGAAAAAACTGACCACGAAAATTTCACAACTTTTGTTAAGTGTAAATTTGTTCGGGTTTGAATGTTTTTGTACTAAATTGACTATTTTTCTCGCACTCAAAGTGAAAAGTACAGTTTTGCACCTCGAAACTAAACGCCAACTTTATATACGAGTACCCTCTGTTTCAGTGACTCCCTCGCACGCTCTGGAGTCAAACCACCTCTGGTATATTATGGCTTCGTTTAGTCCCTCGATATAAAATATACTATTTTATCTTGCAGCGATCGTGCCCGTGCTACTGCAAGCCCTGCAAGACCCGTCCAACAAGACATCCGCATGTCTCCAAACGTTGCTAGACACCAAGTTCGTGCACTTCATCGACGCGCCGTCTCTAGCGCTGATCATGCCGGTCGTGCAGCGCGCGTTCCTCGACCGCAGCACGGAGACGCGCAAGATGGCCGCGCAGATCATAGGCAACATGTACTCGCTCACCGACCAGAAGGACCTGCTGCCGTATCTGCCTAATATTATACCCGGACTCAAGAGCTCGCTGTTGGATCCTGTGCCGGAGGTAAGAGTACAAAACAGTAAGTAGTTTATGGTATACAAATCTGGTACCTTTGCCAACTGCCTAATGGAAAGCATTAATGCAGCTCATGAACACACACCAAATAGTTCGCTAAAAAGTGGCAGAAATAGTTATATTGTAGTCTCTGTCCCTTTTATAAATTGTTACTATTATATTCGCAGGTCCGATCAGTATCCGCTCGAGCACTAGGCGCCATGGTGAAGGGCATGGGCGAGAGCAGCTTCGAGGAGCTGCTGCCGTGGCTGATGCACACGCTCACGTCGGAGAGCAGCAGCGTGGACCGCTCGGGCGCGGCGCAGGGGCTGTCCGAGGTGGTGGCCGGGCTCGGCGTGCACAAGCTGCACAAGATCATGCCAGGTGAGGTGAGCGCGTGAGGGAGAGCAGCTGCAGGAGCTGCTGCCGTGGCTGATGCACACGCTCACGTCGGAGAGCAGCAGCGTGGACCGCTCGGGCGCGGCGCAGGGGCTGTCCGAGGTGGTGGCCGGGCTCGGCGTGCACAAGCTGCACAAGATCATGCCAGGTGAGGTGAGCGCGTGAGGGAGAGCAGCTGCAGGAGCTGCTGCCGTGGCTGATGCACACGCTCACGTCGGAGAGCAGCAGCGTGGACCGCTCGGGCGCGGCGCAGGGGCTGTCCGAGGTGGTGGCCGGGCTCGGCGTGCACAAGCTGCACAAGATCATGCCAGGTGAGGTGAGCGCGTGAGGGAGAGCAGCTGCAGGAGCTGCTGCCGTGGCTGATGCACACGCTCACGTCGGAGAGCAGCAGCGTGGACCGCTCGGGCGCGGCGCAGGGGCTGTCCGAGGTGGTGGCCGGGCTCGGCGTGCACAAGCTGCACAAGATCATGCCAGGTGAGGTGAGCGCGTGAGGGAGAGCAGCTGCAGGAGCTGCTGCCGTGGCTGATGCACACGCTCACGTCGGAGAGCAGCAGCGTGGACCGCTCGGGCGCGGCGCAGGGGCTGTCCGAGGTGGTGGCCGGGCTCGGCGTGCACAAGCTGCACAAGATCATGCCAGGTGAGGTGAGCGCGTGAGGGAGAGCAGCTGCAGGAGCTGCTGCCGGGGCTGATGCACACGCTCACCAAAACTCACTGCCGATTAAGCGTGTGCTAATGTCATTTTCTGTATATTTTAAAGTAAAAACGCCTTGTCCAAGAGTTGTGTTCTTTTTAGAGCATCTAGGCGCGTGCGGGCGAGTTATTTACCACACGCACATGCCGCAATAAGCCCGTGTACGTGCGTTAATTTTTTTCATGCGTAAAATGTAATGTAAACGCGTATCTGAAACCGCTTTAAGCGATCGTAGCCAGGATAACTTACGGAGCTGAAACGTGTTCTCTTGTCTATGGGCCTTATAAAAAAGATAAAGTCACTAAGCGAGCTATGGAGAGGGCCAAGCTCGGTGTTTCGGTACGTGATCCAATCAAAAATGAGGAAATCCGTGAAAAAACGAAAGTGACCGACGTAGCCCAGCGGGTGAGTAGGTTGAAGTGGCAGTGGGCAGGGCACATAGCGCGCAGAACTGATGGCAATATTGGGGCATGGAGACCGTTTCAGGTCAGGTGCAGCGTCGGACGCCCACCCTGCAAGGTGGACGGACGACTTTATTAAAGTGGTGGGACTCCGGTGGATGCATACCGCCTGCAACCGATCGCTTTGGAAATCAGTGAAGAAGGCCTATGTTCAGCAGTAGACGTCTAGTGGCTGCTTATTATGAATGATGATGAGCCAGGATGATACATTTTTGCATTCGGAGCCTTAATAATATTTTTCATAGTTGAAATAAATAAACTCGATGAAGGACCCTGCTGATGTTAGGTTTTAAAACGCTCTACGTTACGTGGTCTATTTTGTGAATTCCATTTACCATGACTTGATGGCTGCATGAAATTGTACTCTCTCAACTTACAAAATACCGTAGGTATGATGCCACTGGGATCTCTCCATTTGAGATTTAGTACTAACATGACTTTCTTATTGTACCTTACAAACCGATAACCTATGTAATTTCATTTCTACAGACATCATCGCAACAGCTGAGCGCACGGACATCGCTCCGCACGTGAAGGACGGCTACATCATGATGTTCATCTACATGCCGGGCGCCTTCACCGACGAGTTCCTGCCCTACATCGGCCAGATCATCAACCCCATCCTCAAGGCCCTCGCCGATGAGAACGAATACGTGCGCGAGACTGCGCTGAAGGCCGGACAGCGGATCGTGACGCTATACGCCGAATCTGCTATAACGTTACTTCTACCAGAACTGGAGAGAGGACTTTTTGACGATAATTGGCGTATCAGATACAGCTCTGTGCAACTTTTGGGAGATCTTCTCTACAGAATTTCTGGAGTATCAGGCAAAATGAGTACCGAGACGGCGTCGGAGGACGATAACTTCGGTACAGAGCACTCGCACCGGGCGATCATGGGCGCGCTGGGCGCGGAGCGGCGCAACCGCGTGCTGGCCGGCCTGTACATGGGCCGCAGCGACGTGGCGCTCATGGTGCGCCAGGCCGCGCTGCACGTCTGGAAGGTAACATCTGAGGATACTGGGAAACTACGTTTCTGAAGTGACCAGAAGCACTAACAGAAAAGATTTCAACTCTCGTACCTAAATCACTTTGGGAACTAGCTAAATTATCTACTGCCAGCTATGAACAACTGAACAGTATTACGTCTGAAATTTGATCATCCAGAAAATATTGATGACAATGAACGTAATATGGTCGCGTACGCATCTCTTCATTCCATTTTTTACATGTAAACAACAAAAAATGTGAATAATTTTTTGTACTCCTTTGATAAACGTTGCTAATACAGTCATGTATCGTTCACAGGTTGTGGTGACGAACACGCCGAAGACTCTTCGCGAGATCCTGCCGACGCTATTCGGGCTGCTGCTGGGCTGCCTCGCCTCCACCAGCTACGACAAGCGGCAGGTGGCTGCGCGGACGCTTGGCGACCTTGTGCGCAAGGTAAGTTTCCCCCACCGTATTTAGTAAAAAATAACATTACAACTTGATTGAACATAAAAATAAGAAAAGTAGTTTTCAGTTGTTTTACGAATGATTATCATAATGATCTTTTTGGTTTTATTAATACGATTATTATTTTATCAGTCTTTTTCTATTTGCAAATTGCTTTCTTAAAAGAGATGCATAATCATGAAGGAGCCGTTTGTTGGGTTTGTGTTCACCTATCTGTGTTTAGCAAAGTTTGAGATCACTAACGCACATTGGCACACGTGATAATTAGGCCAATTCCCATCCAATTGTTTTTCACGTAATTGTTGTATTCTAAACATGAAGACCTTCACCAAGCAGTACTCATGTTTATGATTGAATTTTGGGACTGTTTTTGCCAGAATTAACCCACGAAAACTGTATGTTCCGTAGCTTGGAGAGCGAGTGCTGCCGGAGATAGTGCCGATCCTGGAGCGCGGGCTGTGCTCCAGCCGCGCCGACCAGCGCCAGGGCGTCTGCATCGGCCTCAGCGAGATCCTCTCCTCCACATCAAGAGACGCTGTGCTCAGCTTTGCGGATGGCCTGGTGAGTACTACATTAGTTAAAATTGAATTTTAGGTTTACGCCTCAGTGACCAAATCATCAGAGCGTTCTGTCCGAAATCCTGAGGTCCTGGGTTAAAATACGCGATCGGGCTAAGTGTGTTTTCGTTATATTCGAAACGTGCCCGTATTTGCGATCACCAAAGAAATGACTAATTAAGTTGTAATACAGGACGGTACCTGAGTTATTTGATAAGGGACAGTAAAGGCAGCTTAGTTTTGCTTCTGAAAACTCATCTGATAGCTGGAATATGTGGGTGGGACTTGCTTCTGCGAACCGACAGCGGCTCGGTAGATTTTTTTTTTTTTTAATTTATTTTATCTTTAGACATGCTTCCTGCATTGTAAAATGTAATTATAAAAAAAATAAACATTCAAATAGTATATTTGAAATTTACTTGAAGTAAACATATTTTCATGTCTAGTTTAACCAATCAGACGGTCGGATGCCTTATATTTTGTCCAAACTCTGTTGTTTGCCGATCATTTTAGTGCATGGCGTTCAACGAGTTCAAGATCAAGGCGTCAAGTTCTACTTTTGAAGCTTCGAAGCGGATTGGCCGGACTCAGTGAGCTCAGTAGACCCGAGACGCGAGCTCCCTGAGCCACGCCTCGAGGCTTCAAAAGAGCTCGAACCTATCAAAAGAGGTCGAGCCTTCAAAAGAACTCAAGTCTTAAAAGAGCTCGAGTTTTTATACACGTTTTCTCTACAATATTTTTCATCATAA
Source organism: Udea olivalis (assembly GCA_947369235.1). Taxonomy (NCBI): domain Eukaryota; kingdom Metazoa; phylum Arthropoda; class Insecta; order Lepidoptera; family Crambidae; genus Udea; species Udea olivalis. The sequence goes on along the minus strand of OX376345.1, from coordinate 1,185,649 downwards.
TTAAAATGACTTTTCTGTTAATCAAACCGCTATTTTTCAAATACCCTTCTTCCGGTCACATATATCCTATCCCACAAACACATGTTTTATTGCCTGCTTTGAAAAAGAAGACTCCAAACGGAACACTCTGAACACGACTCGCCACATAAAAATGTCTTAAGCACTAAAAAAGACTCGAGCCCTGAAAAAGCCTCGAGATCGATCGAGCTCTCAAGAAGACTCGAGTTCTGGAACAGACTCCCGAGTCGTCGAGCTTCATACAAACGAGGCGAGCCCTGTAAACGACACCGAGCTCTAACCAAAAGGACTCGGAATCCTCGAGCTTTGCATCACTAGTTCAAGGAAACGATTTATAAATTTTTAAATAACTCCATTACTAATTTCGGTAATATTTGTGTTATTTGTTTAGGTGCCGACCGTCCGAACAGCGCTATGCGATCCCCTACCAGAAGTCCGTCTAGCGGCCGCGCGCGCCTTCGACAGCCTCCACGCCACCATCGGCAACAAGGCGCTGGACGACATCCTGCCGCACATGCTGCGAGCATTGCACGATCCTGACCCGGAGCTCGCCGACGCCACGCTCGACGGACTCAAGCAGGTACAGGCCTTCGACAGCCCCCACGCCACCATCGGCAACAAGGCGCTGGACGACATCCTGCCGCACATGCTGCGAGCATTGCACGATCCTGACCCGGAGCTCGCCGACGCCACGCTCGACGGACTCAAGCAGGTACAGGCCTTCGACAGCCCCCACGCCACCATCGGCAACAAGGCGCTGGACGACATCCTGCCGCACATGCTGCGAGCATTGCACGATCCTGACCCGGAGCTCGCCGACGCCACGCTCGACGGACTCAAGCAGGTACAGGCCTTCGACAGCCCCCACGCCACCATCGGCAACAAGGCGCTGGACGACATCCTGCCGCACATGCTGCGAGCATTGCACGATCCTGACCCGGAGCTCGCCGACGCCACGCTCGACGGACTCGAGCAGGTAGCAGGAGCAGGCCTTCGACAGCCTCCACGCCACCATCGGACAGATATACAGACGAAACGACTAGACCCGAGGGTCCTGTTATATTCTCAGCTCCGAATACATCGTTTCATCAGGGCAATCGATTGTTAAAACGCACCGGTGCGTGACGTGGCAGCGAAGGTGTAAGTTTTCGTGGGTTAATTCTCGCAAAAACAGTCCCAAAATTCGATTTTTGACGCGGGCATCGTACGTGACACGTTGACGTGGCACATACAATGCCCTAATAAAGTCATCCACTGTTTCACCCGGCTCCTGCCTTCTTTTATTGAATTCATACCTCAAATACACAGGATTTGTTTTGGGAACAAAATATTCATCAAGCTGCAACGTAACCTTTTTGAGGCTATTGCCTTTCAAATCCAATTGGAGGACTAATTCTTCGGCCCTATCACCTATACAATACAGTAAAATATCCACCTGCGCAGTATTTTCCTCGTCTTCTTCATTTTCCACCTGACTTACTGCCAAGTACCGTTCAAAGCGGCTCCTCCATTTTTTCCAATTCTTTGGATCGAAATCAAATGGCGCCGGAGGTAACATCTTACAACCTTGCGCCACCGCTGCCACCATGTTTTATTATGATAAAAGATGGTTTACTTGAACGATTCTTTTATTAAATTCACAACAACTTAGCACGCCATGACGTGGCCCACACAACAAAAAGACAAAGATCAACACCATAGACACCACAGACGACTATATAGTCGTGCACAGACTGATACAACACAAACCAATTAAATACTGTTGCTCGTGAACAAGCAGACTCACCAAAAGTAACTTTTAACCTTTTCTATAATCATAATAAATAATTGCGCGAGAATCGCGTCCACTGAGCTCCATTGCTGCAAGCGAATTCCCGCCAGATTCTCGGCAAAATTATGCTCATTCAAATAAAAATAAAATTTTGTGTGTTCTATTTTCAAATATATCAATAAACGACCAGCCTATAAGATGGTGTATAACTTGCCAGTGTCAAACAAATGAGTAAAGAGTATCTTACTTCTTTTGGCATGCCCCTCGTACAGGTTCATAATGACTGGCATAACATCCACTATTTGTACATACAACAATTAATAAATTTCATATGAACAAAAGCAATAATACTTCAGCAACTAATGTCAAGTTTGTTATTTCTCCAGGTCATGGCGATCAAGTCCCGCGCCGTACTGCCGTACCTCGTCCCAGTGCTGACCGGCTCGAGCAGCGGGGGCGGCGGCTGCGTGGACACCCGCGCCCTCTCCGCGCTGGCCGCGGCCGCCGGGGGCGCGCTGGGCCGCTACCTGCCGAAGGTGCTGCCGGCCCTGCTGACGGCCCTGGTGGCGGCCCGGGGCGCGCCCAACGAGGCCAAAGAGCTGGAGAACTGCAGGGATGCCTTGCTGCCCGTTACTGACGCGCCGGGCGTGCGCTGGTGAGTAATGATGTCATCATTTTGATCCTAGGACCACTTGGCTGTCTAACCGCTGCAACTCTATATTTGTGTCATTCAAAGATTGTACGATTTTTAAATCGATGTCAACAGAAAGGAGTTTATTTGCTTGTTTTTTTTATTCAAAATGGGTTTGCGTTTGGCCTCAGTCTCGCCTGGTGGTGAGCGATGACGAGGCCGATTGTGGTGCACGCTTACCAAGAAAATGCCTATTCACTCTGGCCTTTAAGACACCAAGGTTGTAAGTATCCGGAAACACAGAAACATGGACGTCAGTTTAGAAAATGAAAATGAAAAATGAATATCGTTTATTATTGATAATAAGTAGGCTAGGTTCTACTTAAATAAAGGTTGACTTCTCCGTGTCTAGCAAAGTGGGTCCTACATTTTCGGGTTTTGGCTACAATATCATTACGTCTTTTCGCTAACACAGTGCTATCAACTGGAAGAATTTTATGTTTTGCTATTACAGTGTGCAGGATATATGATTGCCGAACAGTCAGTAAGCCTGCTATTGCATACGGAGTATCGGTTGGGAATCTTAATTTTTTTAAATGCATAACCTTCAGAAGTATTCTTTGAGCCCGCTGTGCCTCCAAAAAAATTGGTTTTAGACGCTCACGGGTCCGCAATAAATCATAATTGACTGTGCTCAGGCTATGTATATTTTACTTAGAATTTTCTCACTAGCAGAGAATCTTAGGGGTTTAAATATCCAGATCAGCTTCCTAATTCGGCTAGCAATTAGATCGATTTGGGGGTACCAGGAGAGATTTTTATCAAATAAGATACCCAGATATTTGGTGGTGTCTACCTTATTCATCATAGGGCAATCGCATTTATTGTTGCTGAGCATATTACAAGTGTGTATTTGCAAACCAAAATCGGGGTGTGGCTGAGTTCTGCTGTTAATCGTGAAACACATGAAATTAGTCTTGGCAGTGCTCAAAGTCAGAAGGTTTTGTCTCAGCCAGAGAGCGGTAGTGGCTAGTGCAAGTACCGCGTCCTTTTTTTACGACTCCCATGAATTTCCGGAGATCACCATGGAACTTGGCAGTATCATCAGCATAAGATGAGACCCTAGTGCCATGAAGCTTCATCTTACATAGGTCATTAATGTAAATGAGAAATAGGTTTGGTCCCAGAACTTAGCCCTTGGGCTCCCCGTAGGACAAGTCAGCAACACCACTCAAAAACTGCCCACCCTTACCTTTTGTTCCCTCCTACTGAGGTAGTTATTGAACAAGTTCGGAGGGGAGCCTCTTACTCCAATGTTATTTAATTTTTGCACGAGAATGGGAATAGAGACGGTGCCAAAGGTCTTCTTAAGGTCCAGGAAAACCGTCAAACATTTACCTCCACTGTCCAATTAGTCAGTTATTAGAGAAGACAGCGTCATAACTGTATTCTGAGCGGATTTACCTACCAGAAATCCATATTGTGCCTCAGAAAGAATATTGTACTTTCTCAGGTAAATCTTTTATTTAAGAGTTTCTCTAATATTTTGGACAACGAAGGCAGTACCGATAGTTATTTATGTACTCTCTACTCCTACGCTTATGAACTGGGGTAACGACTGCTTTTTTCAATAGAGTTGGAAATACAGCTTTTGTAAAGCAAGTATTAAACAAGTGGGAGAGGACTGTAACCAATATGTGGCTGCTTAATTTAAGAAATGGAATATTGGATACTGGAATATGATCCCAGCTGGGAGCACTGTTCGTTTTTAAGCTCATAAGCATGTCATGTACTTCACGTGGATTGGTTGCCATAAGAACAAAGGAAGAGAGCTGAGTATGACAAAGAACATGAGAGACAGACAAACTTCAAGTGGAATTATTTCACTAGCAAGTTTCTCTCCTATACGAGTACCTGCGAAAAACCCATTTACATAGTCGACAGATTCCTTAGCGGTAGGTTTTATGTTGAGTAGTGAGTCATTTTTAGTTTTGTTCTGATTCATGTGAGTAATCTTCTTGATATTCTTCCATAGGCATTTCGAGTTTTTGGATGATTTTTCAAGTAATAGCCTTGTATAGTTATGCTTTAGTTTCTTCAATAGTTTATTACAAAGATTGCGGTATCGTTTGTAGGTGACTTTTAAGATTTCATCATGAGGATTGGAACGTAGTTTTTTGCATATTATTACTGTTCTTAATGCAACGTAGGACCCCTACAGTTATCCAAAGCTTAATAATCCGTTGCGTTTTTGGGATTGGTTTGACGTATGTGTGACGTGTGTGACAAAACTTAGCAACTACGGTACGGTGCAACCGTGCATTTTACTAGATCAACAATATCGATGGCCGCGATCCACTTTAATTTTAAGTTACTTCACTTTTTCACCTACAACAGGACGGACGCGGCTCAAATCAAATTGTTACCATTTCATTTTAATTTCTCACTAGTTTAAAGTGGACTTGGCAATAAATTTACAACGTATCAACTACTATATCTTTCACTTATCAATCATTACTAAAGCATCCTATCCCTTCTAAACTTTTTCTGACAGTATGTTGTTCTTGCTTCGCTCGCGTGGACCAACTAATTATTTCAAAGCAAATGTACGTCTATAGCAATCAGGAAGGGATAATGTAGCTATTTATCAGTAATAGAATTTTTGAAATCGGTTTGGTAGTTTCGGAGATTACCTACCTCAAACATACAAACTTACAAACGCTTTACCTCTTTAAAATATTACTAAACTCTTTCCGATCGTTTATTTAACTTTTGACAGATCACGCAGATAAAGTTTTGTAATAATTTTTGATACAATGTACGACAGGGAATACTGTACTTCATGGGCTGACTCCGCCCACTTAGAGATGTGTCATTCGTAATTAATGACCACAGACTATAAAACGGTTATGAAATAAATCGATTTTCGATTATATTAATAAAACATACAATAAAATTACTGTGATTATCTTTTATATCAAATCACGTAAAAACCTTTATTATTTTGCATTAAAATGCCCTAAATGTCTCTGTTTTATTGCAGTTCGCATATGTATATGTATATAACAGTTCCATCGTACTCGTACCTAGTAATGGGATCGAATTTATTCGCTGCAAATTAATGGATCTAAAATAATCGTTTAGAATTACTGTAGTTGGTTCAAATAAAAAGCATGTGAATGAACTGCGGTACCTACTTGTAATGAACAGGTGCAAAATGTTGAAATTCCTAGTACTTTATGGATTAAAAAATAAAACAACCAAAAGAGGTACTGTAATACTATTTTTAATTATAAAATAAGTGTGTTAAATCGATTAAAACTTCTTCATGAATAAAATCGATCGATAAAAGAAATCGAATCGGCAAGGGGCAGGGTATCACTATTTAATTAAGTATTACAGCTGTCAAAAGTTAAATGAACTATTGGAAAGGGTATAGCTGCCCCAACACACTTTTCTCCGACCTGATTTACTTAAACTATACTATTTTCACTGTAAGATGATATGCACGACAGCTCTTATTGTTCCGTGTTATGCTATTTCAAACTAAATAAAAAGAAACCGGCAAAAGAAAATGTAATAAACTATTTAAAAACTATTGTTCTTTCGAATCTTATCAAGTAAATTATTGTTTTTATTATTAACCGTTAATAAATGAAGTATTTGAAATTAAATTAATATATCTTTGCAGCGCCCGATGAGTGAAAAGGAACGGCATACAATAGTGTATTGACACTACTGAATCGACAAAAAATCTATGAATAGGAGCGACCATTTTGTAATTCGTATTCACGTAAAAAACTTACCGAACGTTTGCCCGCAGCATAATCGACACCCTCCTCGAGACGATCCGAACAAGCGAGCTCCAAGAAGGTTCTACGTGCACGCGCAAACGAGCCGCCTCCGCGCTGCTGTGCGCTTTTGTGATGCACACGCGCGGCGACCTCACGCCGCACGTGGCGCAGCTGCTGCGCGGCCTGCTCATGCTGTTCGCGGAGCGCCACGAGCGCGACGTGCTGCAGATGGCTTGGGAGGTAATCACGCGGATCTTAAAAGAGGAGAACCCTGGAGAGCACGCTTGTTTTCTGACAAGAGTGGTTTTTCATAACAATCTCTAAAATATGGATTATCGCGAAAATAATGTTGTTTTTGAATGGCATGAACTGTTCTCTGCCTAAAAAAAAAAATTAGGAAGTACTTAAACTGGGCCACCTGTATAATTGCTCACACACAATTCGCAAGGCAAGTGGACATAGCATTGTACAGTTGCAAAAAGTTTTGTAAAAAACTAATTCCTACACGTTTCTGTAAAGAAACTAAGAAGTTTAGCAAATAATCATTCAATTCGAGTTCAAAATGTCCCTAATAACATCTTATGTAATTAAAAATCATCGAAAACGTTCCGAAGTTTTCATCTCTAGTAGTTAGAATAGATTCCATGAGTAATAAATACTAATTTATTTCAGATTTACATCTCTAGAAATTTCCGTGATATGTTGGTAATTAAAAACATCGATTATTGTTGTTTATTAAATTTGTTTTTTCCTCCCCAGGCGCTGACCGCGCTGACGCGCACGCTGGACCCGGAGCGCATGATCGCGCACGTGGCGGACGTGCGCACGGCGCTGCGCCTCGCCGCCGCCGACCTCAACGGCGAGCTCATGCCGGGCTTCTGTCTGCCGAAGGTCAGGAATGCTATATTAAATTGAGAATATCTATTAATTCTGTTTCAATAACTTTACTGCTGTTGTCAACTTTAGCAAGTAAATGATAGAGCTCTGCTTCAGCTAAAATAGTTTGAATGTTTTTTTTAAATGCCTTTTTAAAAAGCGACCTTTTTTTTTAACACGTCGATAAGATAGCTAATGTCACCGCATCCTTTGGGCACGTTTAGTTATGGTTTTTATTGGGGTATAGTATTTTGATCGAGTGCGAAAAATATGTCAATCCTTTACGAATCCCTCCCAATTTTGACTCTAAGCGAGTTGCACACTTTTTGTTTGCTGTCATTTCATAGATATCTGTTCAAAATCTTATAAAATGTTATTTATTTGTCTTTGTTCACAGGGTATACAACCCATCCTGCCTCTGTTCCGCGAGTCCATCCTCAACGGTCTGCCAGAAGACAAGGAGAACGCGGCGCTGATGCTGGGCGAGGTGATCAAGCTGACGTCGCCGGTCGCCATCCAGCCCTGCGTGGTGCACATCACTGGACCGCTTATCCGTATCTTGGGAGACCGGTTTAACTCGAGTGTGAAAGCAGCTGTACTGGAAACTCTGGCTTCATTGCTCTCGAAGGTTAATGAGGCCATACATATTTTAGACTATTTTTACTCTCTTTTTACTATTTAGTATCTTCAAATCCTGATTATTTCCCTTAGTAGGGGGTTTTTTGATCACCATCTTACTAGATCACTCGTACTTTGGTCTATATGTGTGGTCGCCACACGCAGAACATCTTCAACTAGTCCATAATGTTACTAATTATTTTTTGACCTTCGGTTTACCTTGCACATGGAATTCTTCCTCGTGGCCATAAGGCTTCCGCTTCAAAGCCACTAAGAGCAGCTCGCTTTTGCAAGGCGCCTTATGCCACACTTGTAACTCGGTATGAGCGTTGACGCGCTTATAAGATCGTATAATCATATATATATATATACTGACTCACTACTACCGGTCTCGAGCGAACACGCCGCAATAAGCCCGAGTACGTACGAGTTGTAGTTTCGATTGTATCCTGTCATTCTGAAGATTCGGTATTCCATATTTTATCTGTTGTATTTATGTGTATCTCAGGTCGGAGCGATGCTGAAGCAGTTCCTCCCCCAGCTCCAAACGACTTTCCTGAAGGCCCTCAACGACTCCAACCGCACCGTGCGCATCAAGGCCGGGCTGGCGCTGGCGCAGCTGGTGCTGATCCACACGCGCGCGGACCCGCTGTTCGTGGAGATGCACAGCGGCATCCGCAACGCCGAGGACCCCGCCGTGCGCGAGACCATGCTGCAGGCGCTGCGCAGCATCATCAGCGGCGGCGGAGACAAGGTAGGAGAAACGATCACTTCAATAAATAAGGTAAATTGTAAGCAACATTTTAGATTCAGAATCGTTTTGAGGCATAGCATTACTGACCAGTTTTCAGTGATTGAATTTTAAGTTTGTTTTATTTTTTTTGAGATATTTGCGAAGCTACAATCTTTACTTGACTTATTTTATTACATTTTTTTTTTATATTGCCCGTCAAGATGACCTCACTTCACCAGATGGAAAGCGGTCGTGAGGTCCAGATATGAGTCATTCAAACGAATCACTGGGCTGGCCATCCTCACCTTGAAGGCCTGCAGAAATGCCTACATCACAGATTTTTGCATATTGAGGGTTAATTAATTATAGCTTCGCGCGGGGAATGTATCTCTTCGAGGCCGTACTATCATTTTCATACCCAACTATGCCAAGCAAGAGTAGGTCATTCATGTGTAGCAGGAAAATGGTCACAGAAAGAACATATCGTGAGGAACTACGGTGTCAATTGACTTAAGTCGGAGGATCAATGACTATCTTTCTTGAACGCTTACTCAGAAGCTAAGGAATGTAGTTGCAAAATTCCGCGGGAAGGAACACGCGTATGTACTACATTTCGCGTAGATGAAGGACTAAAAACGTAATCTGTAGGGCTAGCACAAACCACTCATACACGGTGGTAAATGTTTTAAAAGAATTTGTATTTTGCAATGAGTTGAGTTTCATTTTATTATGTTTTGACCAGAAATTCAAGGATAAATACAGGGTGTCCCTGGAAGTAAGGATCAAATCGAAATAGTCCATAGCAGGGGTCATTTCTGACCTTTTTAACCCTATCAATATTACTCCAATTTCTAACCGTTAAAAAGTTATGATCAATTTATTATTTTTCAGAAAATCGCCGAAGTTCATACAAAAATAATCAAAGGTACTCATTTATTTTTTGCCAAAAGGTTAGCAGGTGATTTGTTTTACTTTGGATAGTTATTTTATTGAGTTAGAAAACCCATGTCAATATAAAAACTTAAAATATTGCTACAAAAAAAATCTTGATCAAAAAAATTACTTCATGTTCAGCAGATTTCGTGAAAAAAAAATGTACTACAGGAAGTTATTTAATTAGATCAAAAAGTTGCTCATTTAATATAGATTCTTTAGAGGTTTATATTGCAAAATTATTCTCATAATTTCTAAAGTTGTGAGTATTTTAAGCAAGAAAGTAGTCTTCTTTGAAGTTTGTCATTTCAACCTATTTAACTTTTTTTGCAAGAAAGTCCATTTAATGTTACTTTCTGAACACTGCAGGATGGTTTCAAATTTAGTACTATTAAAATAATAATAAAAAAATTATAACCTGAGCAAAAAATATTAAGTAAATAAGTTTCAGAAAAATTATTGATTACCAACTCATTTATAGACGACAGCAACTGACATGTTTTATCACTTTAGTTTTCGTGGAATTATCAAATTTAAATTTGTAGAAAATAATTTATAAATTATTGTTAAGCTTGTAATTTTTTTTCAATTAGATTAATAGCACTGAGTTTGAAACCATACTGCAGTTGTCAGAAAGTAGCATTAAATGGACTTTCTTCATTCAATAAAGTTAAATAGGTTAAAATGACAAACTTCAAAGAAGACTACTTTCTCGTTTAAAATACTCACAACTTCAGAAATTATGATAATAATTTTGCAATTTATACCTCCAAAAAATCTGTATTTAATGAGCAACTTTTTGAAATACTTAAACAACTTTCAGTAGTACATTTTTTTTTCACGTCATCTGCTTGAACATTAAGTAATTTTTTTGACCTTGATTTTTTCTTGCAATATTTTGAGTTTTTATATTGACATGGGTAGTCTAGTTTAATAAAATAACTATTTAAAGTAAGACAAATTACTTGCTAACCTTAACCCAAAAAAAAATAAGTGAGTACCATTGATACATTTTTTAAAATGATTATTTTTGTTTGGATATAGGCGATTTTCTGAAAAAAAACTAAAATTGATCATAACTTTATAACGGTTAAAAATCGGACCAATGATTGAAAAAATGTCAGAAATGACCCCAGCTGTGCGCTATTTTGATTTGATCCTTACTGATTCCTCGACAGATCGGAACGATTTCAGTACAGAACGTAATCGAATATTTAGTCTTAGTTTAGTTGTAAATTTGTTTTTATTTCACAATTTATATGCGTCCGCCGTTTCAGATGTCGGAGCCCCTAGCGCTGCAAGTGCTAACGACGCTCAGCAGCCCCGCGCTGCTCGCGCATCCGGACGACCCGCCGCGCTCCGCCGTCGGCGGCTGCCTCGGCGCGCTGCTGCACCGCCTGTCCGCGACGCACCGCGACGCCGCGCTGCTGCACCACGTGCTGGCGCTGCAGCACCCGCCCAGCAACCACCACCAGCAGCCGCCCGACGACTGGCTGCTGCAGCACGGACGCTCGGCCGCGCTAGTGGTGGCGCTCAAGGAGTCTCCGCAGCAGGTCAGTGATTGACTCCAGGTCGAGTAGTCAGTGAGACAGACCACGAACCTCAGGATCCCAAGCCAGAACCACATAACAGCTAATCAATGAGCTGTAACCACCTTTCTCGCCAGCAGGATAGTGTTGGGGAACACTGCCTGTGCTGTGTCATATAGCTGTGGTTTTTCGTAAGGTGCAGGTATTTTCATCCAAACGGCGCGGTTCGTTTATACAGGGTGTCCAGGAAATAGTACGAGATACTGCAGGGGGTGATAGCCAGGATCGATACCTACCAAAATAACTCAATATATGTTTGGCGAAATTTTATGGTTTTAAAGTTTCCGAAATGTCGAAAAATCTCTACCTTGAAACATATTTTTTTGTATATCTCGATGAAAAATTGCTTTGCCAGTTTTTTTTTTTATCAAATTAATCGTGAATAGTTACTCTACTTATTGAAAGGTATTTTTTTATCAAAAAACAAGTATGTTTTCAAGAATATAAAATTCTCGTTGATATTTTCGCAGAATGATTATCTTAACACTTAACTTAAACCTACAGTGGTGAAAAAAAAAGATGTATGTGAGTGTTTTGTACAACATGCTTAAAAAATAGCTTGTTTAGTGGTGATTTTGGAACGATGCAATTTTTTTATAAAAAAGCACTAGCGGTGCGTTTTTATAAAAAAATAAGAAAAAATGGTATTCGTATTTTGTTGAAAATGTAACGAACGTAATTTTGACAAAAACCATTATGAGAGTGAGTAATAGCTGCTTATTTATGCAAATTATTATAAAACAAGTTGTGACAAGTGAAATGAGACAGTAAAATGCATAACAAAAAAACAACTTCAAAAAAAAACTATTCCAAACCCTCAAAACTCAAACTCAAATAACTTTATTAACTTTACTGTATCAGTACTTTCAAATCGTCAAATTTACAGCAAAATATACTAAATAATAGACATAAATACCATAATAATATGGATATGGAAATAAACAGTATACAGACATAATGCGACTCTACCACCGCGTCGGAGTTGTTTCTTACTGAGAAGACCCGGCGAGAAACTCAGCAGGTACTCTTTTAAACTTGTTTTGGGTTTACAACAGGCGTTAGTAAAGTACAAGCGGTGTGTCATTTTGATACAAATAAACCTAAAAGAATATAAAACAAAGAGAAAAAACCAACCATAAAAGAATATAATAAAAAGAATTCATTTAAACAATTCAAAAACAAAAATTGTTAGTCAGTACATACATACTAGGTACCTATTAACTCTTACAATAAAACATCTGTTACAATAGAGCTATTTAATCCCGCATCGAGCAGAGCGCTTATACCCAGGCATTTTTATCTATAAGGTAGTCTTTTGTAGTATAATAGCCCTTTTTTAATAAAGCCTTTTTGATGTGATTTTTGAATCTATGTAAAGGTAACTCACAAATTGTTTTTGGAATTTTGTAAAACTAAAACTTTTTGTAACCTAAAGAGTGCAAGTGCAATTTTATCCTTATTCCTAGTATTTCTGCAATGTATGTCACTGTGTTTAGCATAGAGACCAATATTTTTTCTCACCAAAACAATGCAATTGTAAATGTATTGTGACGCTACAGTGAGGATACCAATTTCCTTAAAAATCTCCCTAAGTGAAGCCCGTGCAGCTTATAGATGGATCTGATAGCTCGCTTCTGGAGGATAAAGATGGTTTGTATATCCGCCGCTTGACCCCAAAGTACAATGCCGTAAGACATTACACTATGGAAATAACTAAAATAAACTGAACAAGCTGTATCAACATCTGTTAATAACCTAATTTTTCTCACTGCAAATGCAGCCGAACTAAGTCTGCCTGAGAGAGCTGTTATATGAGGGTTCCATTGCAGTTTTGAATCTAGTGTGATTCCAAGAAAAACAGTTGTATCTACAAGCTTCATAGTATTACCATCAATTTTTAGACTAATGGGGTTATCTTTAACATTAGGCAACTTAAAATTAATACATTTAGTCTTTTTTGCATTAAGCTGTAGATTATTTACTGTAAACCATTGTAAAACCTTTGAAAGTGCGTCATTAACATCATTAAAAAGGTTTTTATTTCTGTCAGTTTTAAAAACTAAAGATGTAGGTATCGTCTGCAAACAATACAACATCACAAATATCTTTTAAGTAAAAAGGTAAATCATTTATATATATCAGAAATAGTAATGGACCTAGAATGGATCCTTCCAAAACAAAACACTAAAAAAAAATGCGTATTCTTCTCAAACTTATACGATAATATAATGTAGGTACAACTTATTGTTATTGTTGGAGTCTGTGTTTTTTTTTGTTAAAATTATTGTTTATTTCTTGATTTTCAGTGAATAGTTCTTATTTATTTTATACATCGAAAAAGTATCGTTCATTTGCTCCTAAGAATTGAAAAGTTCCGTTACTTTGTCATGGATCCCATAATCAGAACCTGACCAAACTCTCATCAAACTACCCTTGAAGTATATCCTTTCCAATAAAAGAAGAACAATCGAAATTGGTTGGCGTGATATTGAGTTATGCGTCCATTTGTCGCGCATATAGTTTATCTAGGCTTAAGACTTATATGGTTTTCCCACGGATGCCAATGTCAGAACTGGACCAAATTAAAATGGGACCACACGGGCACCATCAGCTTTCAAATAAAAAAAGAATTATCAAAATCGGTTCACCCTAGTCGAAAATTATGAGGTAACAAATAAAAAAAAACATACAGTCGAATTGAGAACCTCATTCTTCTTTGAAGTTGGTTAAAAATTGTCTGTGATTTAAACCTCGAGGGATAAGATGCTAAAAAAACAGAGGACTTAACTTATATAAAAAAATATTTAAAAACAATAAATCACAACAGACGCGCGAATTATTGTTGTGCCCTAATACACGCTCGGCATCTTTTTAAGAACGAGCTATTTACATCACTTGTAATTGAGCATGTGGTGGACGCGCAGCACATTCGTAATATAATGCTACACTTTAGGCTAATGCTCGTCAGTCAGGGAGAAAGTACTGAAATGTAATGCTCAAAATCGTTTCTGAAACGTTACATTACAGGCGAATGCTCCAAGTGAGAGCACCTGTATGCTATCATTAGACCAACATTTAATTTAATACAATATTTAGATCTACCGCGACCACTTCGAGGAGAAGATCGACAAGACCCTGCTGGGCTACCTGGCCAGCGAGCGCATCCCAATCGCCTGCAACGGCATCCGCGGCATCGGCTACCTGCTGCACCATCTGCTGACCGCCGGCAGGCCCGTCCCGCAGAACTTGCTGTCGCAGTTTGTTAGGGTGAGTAAAATTACCTAATTTAGGGCCGACACGCAACTTTGCTTGGTCCCGTTTTGAGCGCGACACAGTTGCGAATATAAGTACCGTAATCAAGTGTCACCCAGAGGTAATGCCAAAATCAATTGTCAAACTATTTGTAGCACATGTGAAGCGTGTTTACTGAATTTGTTATATACATATTCGTATTTGTACCGCGATGCCGCAACTTTATGATAAGGTTGATGTAAAATGATAGAAAATGTTTGTAAAATAAGATAAACTTGTATTGTAATATGAACTTGTCTAAGCTATACTACTTTTGCTATATGATGATATCCCTGACAGTTCATAATTGATAATTATAAAAATCCTAAAATGTAGGATGAGTTGGCAAAGGAAATGGAATCGGATCTACTGATTTTTTTTTTTTTTTTTAATTCTTTGAAAAAAAAATTGTAGCTAATAAATTATAGAATAAAACCAGATCTTTTGAAAATAATAGTTATAAAATAGCATACAACGCAGATGCATTCCTACTGATGCGAATGACGTGATTTAAAAATTGTCGATTGAGTAGTGTCACACTATAAAATGGCGTTCTTTTTCACGCATCAGGCAATGTAAAGATATAGATATTTACTAAATTCAAACTTCATTTATTAAAAGTTAAAAATAATAACAATAATTTACTTGATAAATTTCCAAAGGACAATTGTTGTTTAATAGTATAATATATTTTCATTTGCCTGTTTCTTTTTATTTATTTTGAAATAGTATGCGTGGCACGTAACAATGAGAACTGTCAGGCATATCATCTTATAATGAAAATGGTATAGATGGATTTTGACGATAAGGTGAGAACGCGAGACTTAATTGATTGGTTGGATGCGAACGAACTCATTTGGACATTTGGTAAAAGAACTTAATTAAGAGCGTTTACGAAACTAGTTCGAAATATTATAAGCTGGCTATCGCTTCAGAATCTCAAATTAAATTTTGGAAAAACAAAGATAATGCAATTCAAGCCATATCAAAAACCATCGGTAGACATAAATTATTCACATAAGGACATTAAATTAGAATGCGTAAAAACACATCCACTTTTGGGCATAGTGCTTGATTCAGCCATAAACTGGAAAAAACACATAAAAACGGTAGCGTCCAAATTATCCAGAATCACCTAAGCACTCCACGAGCTTAAGCAATCAACAGATGCCAAAACAGCAACATGTGCGGACTATGCTTATGCACATGCCTGGCTCCAATATGGAATAATATTGTAGGGAAATTCTACAGACGCCGTTAAACTATTTATTTTGCAAAAGAGATGTCTTACAATAATAGTAAATATACAGAGCATAGACAGCTGCAAACCCCACTTCATCAGAGAAAAATACTCACTCTTACTTGTATATATATTCTGGAAGCTTCTATATTTGTGAGAAAGAACCCAGAACTGTTCCCTCTGATGTGCGGCCACAAAATTTAATACCTCGTGAAAAATTGGCACTTCCAAATCCGAAATTGAAGATTGTAAAGTCGGGTAGTTTAGGCATGATTGTAAAAATATTTAACGAAATTCCTTATTTCCTATTCATTTATAAAGAGAATCAAATATCAGTAAATTAAGAAGAAAATTGAAGCAATATCTCATCGAAAAAAGCTTTTATTCGCTGTCAGAGTTTTTTAATGAAAATACATGTCACTAACAAGTAGTAGTGAATATTAGTGGCATCACCACGGGTGCCCGGAATCACTTTTTATGTGTTATTATTCTATGGGAATATAAATATGAGACAACTTTATGTTAGAGACGTAACCCCACAGAGCTGGCTTCGCCTAGTTTGGGGGCTGGAAATTTAATTTATTGTAACTGGGGCAGTGAAGATTTACTTTACTGTTTTTCACTGTCCTTGCATAATATCATTCTCGACTCACGACTTATTTCCCACAGAGCATGAACCACCAAAGCAACGAGGTGAAGCAGCTGATGGCGTCGGCAGGCGCTTTAGTCGGGCGCGCGGCTCCCCTGACCGGCCCCGGCGCGGACGTGCTGCGCGCGCTGCTGCCCGCGCTCGTCAACGGCACCAAGGAGAAGAACACCTACGTGCGCGCCAACTCCGAGCTGGCGCTGCGGGCCGTGCTGTGCCTGCCGCAGCAGGAGACCAGGCACCAGGTGAGGAGACAGAGCTTAGGGTAACGCTCGTCAACGGCACCAAGGAGAAGAACACCTACGTGCGCGCCAACTCCGAGCTGGCGCTGCGGGCCGTGCTGTGCCTGCCGCAGCAGGAGACCAGGCACCAGGTGAGGAGACAGAGCTTAGGGTAACGCTCGTCAACGGCACCAAGGAGAAGAACACCTACGTGCGCGCCAACTCCGAGCTGGCGCTGCGGGCCGTGCTGTGCCTGCCGCAGCAGGAGACCAGGCACCAGGTGAGGAGACAGAGCTTAGGGTAACGCTCGTCAACGGCACCAAGGAGAAGAACACCTACGTGCGCGCCAACTCCGAGCTGGCGCTGCGGGCCGTGCTGTGCCTGCCGCAGCAGGAGACCAGGCACCAGGTGAGGAGACAGAGCTTAGGGTAACGCTCGTCAACGGCACCAAGGAGAAGAACACCTACGTGCGCGCCAACTCCGAGCTGGCGCTGCGGGCCGTGCTGTGCCTGCCGCAGCAGGAGACCAGGCACCAGGTGAGGAGACAGAGCTTAGGGTAACGCTCGTCAACGGCACCAAGGAGAAGAACACCTACGTGCGCGCCAACTCCGAGCTGGCGCTGCGGGCCGTGCTGTGCCTGCCGCAGCAGGAGACCAGGCACCAGGTGAGGAGACAGAGCTTAGGGTAACGCTCGTCAACGGCACCAAGGAGAAGAACACCTACGTGCGCGCCAACTCCGAGCTGGCGCTGCGGGCCGTGCTGTGCCTGCCGCAGCAGGAGACCAGGCACCAGGTGAGGAGACAGAGCTTAGGGTAACGCTCGTCAACGGCACCAAGGAGAAGAACACCTACGTGCGCGCCAACTCCGAGCTGGCGCTGCGGGCCGTGCTGTGCCTGCCGCAGCAGGAGACCAGGCACCAGGTGAGGAGACAGAGCTTAGGGTAACGCTCGTCAGCGGCACCAAGGAGAAGAACACCTACGTGCGCGCCAACTCCGAGCTGGCGCTGCGGGCCGTGCTGTGCCTGCCGCAGCAGGAGACCAGGCACCAGGTGAGGAGACAGAGCTTAGGGTAACGCTCGTCAACGGCACCAAGGAGAAGAATACCTACGTGCGCGCCAACTCCGAGCTGGCGCTGCGGGCCTAGCTGTGCCTGCCGCAGCAGGAGACCAGGCACCAGGTGAGGAGACAGAGCTTAGGGTAACGCTCGTCAACGGCACCAAGGAGAAGAACACCTACGTGCGCGCCAACTCCGAGCTGGCGCTGCGGGCCGTGCTGTGCCTGCCGCAGCAGGAGACCAGGCACCAGGTGAGGAGACAGAGCTTAGGGTAACGCTCGTCAACGGCACCAAGGAGAAGAACACCTACGTGCGCGCCAACTCCGAGCTGGCGCTGCGGGCCGTGCTGTGCCTGCCGCAGCAGGAGACCAGGCACCAGGTGAGGAGACAGAGCTTAGGGTAACGCTCGTCAACGGCACCAAGGAGAAGAATACCTACGTGCGCGCCAACTCCGAGCTGGCGCTGCGGGCCTAGCTGTGCCTGCCGCAGCAGGAGACCAGGCACCAGGTGAGGAGACAGAGCTTAGGGTAACGCTCGTCAACGGCACCAAGGAGAAGAACACCTACGTGCGCGCCAACTCCGAGCTGGCGCTGCGGGCCGTGCTGTGCCTGCCGCAGCAGGAGACCAGGCACCAGGTGAGGAGACAGAGCTTAGGGTAACGCTCGTCAACGGCACCAAGGAGAAAAACACCTACGTGCGCGCCAACTCCGAGCTGGCGCTGCGGGCCGTGCTGTGCCTGCCGCAGCAGGAGACCAGGCACCAGGTGAAGAGGGGTCAGGGTAGTCATACAGATTTTTTAATTCACCAGTACCATTTCTAGGGATAAGTCAACCTGAACTGTACCTCTAGAAGTGTTGTCAGCATTAGTACTGTTATTGTTTTATTTGTGGAAAAATATTTAAAAATATTTCGCAGAACCTAATTTACTATGAAGAAACTTGTAATGCGGACCTCGGGACAACTTCAGAGTGGACTAGAAGTTTGACGCGAACTGTACTTCTCTGTAAAAGTGGGCTTGTATTTGAATACAAAACAGGTTTATAACTGATTTTATTTTATTTTTAGCATTACAATGCTCTGTTTCCTACACAAAGATAGAAACTATAGGTTTATAACTGTTTATGAGCATAGTATACAGGCATGATACTGAGTCTTGAGGTCCATTTTGGAACAAATTTAAACCAGCCACATAGGAGTCCATATTGGCTCACCTAAATTTCTTTACCCGAAGTTGTTCTTCCTACCGATTTGTAATAATCCGAATGATCGCTCTTCCTAAAATTTTTCTTCCTATAGTTTCAATTTCAATTTATTTATTTGCATACTAAGTGTTTACACATACATAGTTGATACAGTTTAAAAGTACTTACAACTTAGTTACCGCTAAGGTATTGCAAACTAACTTGAGGACAGTGATTATATAATAAAATTAATAATATTAAGTTTGTAATAATTAATAATTAATTATTACAAACTTAAAAAAACTTATTAATATATTTCTGAGGAATATATATAGCTTACTTATAATTATGTATAACATTAACTATTTATTTACCTAATATTTTAACTTATTAATTTTATATTGTTAAATATGCATTTAGAGAATAATAACATTTCGATATTAAGTAGACTTTAAGTGCTTTTGTCATAAAATTTTTAGTACATAGGTACTATCGACGATGTTCCTAACACTCACGTTTCCGAAAGTTGTTATTCATATTATTTTAACTTCTACTGTTGTTTTTTATAACGCTTTTATCCCTAAACATAATTTCCATTATATTTTTACTCATTGTCGGAAAGTAAAGTGATGTATATTGATTTGGATTAATTTAATTGCGAAGCGACGAGCGGGTTCGGTTGACATAAACGCTAAGTTGTTAAGTTAGTATAATGTGTTCGTATTGCAAATCGTTAGGAAGAACAATTTCGGGTAAAGAGCTCTAGGTGAGCCAATATGGACCCCGTTATTCACAGACGATGTTCGGTAGTGCTACAAATTGTATGAATGAAAACATAAGGAGGAAAAGTTCATATTTCATATTTATTTATTTGCTTGTCACATGGTTTTACAGATGGAATAATAAAAGCCAGTACATTAAACACATGACACCCCGCTGGGGCACCGCAGTATAGATTCAAGAAGGCGTCACACAAAGCAAATGAAGTAAATAATTTAGGGAGCGTGATCATTCGGATTATGAACGTTAGAAACAAAGTAGTTAGGAGTTTTGATTTGTTAGGAAGAACATTTTCGTAGATTCAATTGAACAAAGATAGTTAATTAATTCACTTCATTTGTGTTTGTCTACCATCTGTATTATGACCAGCATTTCTTTAAATGGCTCACTATGAACAAATATTGTTCGTTTTCGTGAAATGTTTCATGTGTGCACTTTGTTCCATGAAATGAATAATTATACAAATTGTCAGTGTCATTATGATGAACTACTATGCTCTGATTATCTTCCGCATTTTGATTCTGATAATAATTACGGAGTTGAACAATGCCAAGTTTCAAACACCATCTTATTATACCTACGGTGCCGTTATCAGTATTGAAGGCCACTTCAGTCATCTGACATGTCAGCTGAGTAATATGAGGGCGTCCGTGGCATTTCGCGTGTCATGTAGAATGATAAGACTGATTGTATTATAGTTTGGCCGCAAGCAATGGGAATGAAAGGCGGCGGCATTTTATTATGACCTAACTACGTTACATTACATCTGCGCTGTGTCACCAATGATGTGAACTGGATTCAGCTAGTTTGTTTTTGTTTCAAATGGGTTCTGCTGAAAACACCCATCACTGCAGGCATAGATAATTATTTTCTGTGCTGCAGGAGTGGCACAGCTTTGATATTAACGACATTACTCCGGCCTATTCCTGAACTGCCTGAATGTCTGATATTTGTGCTTGATTCGTTTGAATGTTCATAGCTTTAACTCTATGTAAATATTAGAACTTTACTCTCTCTGAAGTGACCCTTTACTTCATTTGGTATTCAATCATCATCTGTTTATACTGGTTGTTGGATTTTAACTTTGTGTTGCCGTAATTCAAAGACTTTATGCCTACACTTAACAAGTGTATTTAACCATTCGTGTGCGGGACAGCCGCATAATTACAGTGTAGCAGGTGGAGACCACTTACGTCTAAAATACTAAAACATTTGTATTATAATCGCAGGAGTGCATGGCCCTGCTGGAGGAGGGCGCACGCGAGGCGCTGGGCGACGTCGTGGCGCGTGTGCTCCGGCGCGCGCACAGCGAGAACGCGCGGGATGAAGAACTGGACTACACCCTGCTCACCTGAGCCACATATAGTCACCACAGCCGACTAATACTGATATTATAATTATATTTAATTCTCTTTACCATTGTGCATTGCTTTATTTATTTCCAACCCCCCAAAAATTAGTCTTATGAATCAGTAATACAGTGAACTTTATGTATCTTGTACTGCTATGATGGATTCAAAGAACGATAGAATAAATAAGTCGTGGGGCTGCTTTAGGGAAGAGTGTTAGGTGAGGCCAATCTAGGCTCCAGATAGAAAG
Source organism: Udea olivalis (assembly GCA_947369235.1). Lineage (NCBI taxonomy): Eukaryota > Metazoa > Arthropoda > Insecta > Lepidoptera > Crambidae > Udea > Udea olivalis. The sequence continues at coordinate 1,164,675 of OX376345.1, read as the reverse complement.
CCGACTGCACTGCTTTTGCCTATGGGTATTAAATGCCAATCTGTCTCTGCCCTGATCACTAAGCCACCACTGAGTAATACTACAACTAGAGAGAAACTACAATAGCCAATAATCAATTTACAGGCTAAATTATAGAAGCTGTGCTTGTTAAGGAAAATTGTAAAAAATAGAAATTAATCCAATCTATTTATTGCATAATTTGAACTATTTATAATTACTGATAAAATAAGACAAGTATTTGGTGAATGTTTAAGATTTACAGCATATAGTGCTAGTATCACATAATTTACAAATGATGAAAAATACATGAATTGTTGACAGTGAACATATTGCACAAAACATTAATGTGTACATAAAATAACACTAAATGGAATGTGAACTATATTTCGACGAAATGCAGACTAGAACACTTAGGGTTCATTCTATGCCTTCACTGCGAATTCGATAAGGGTCTAGAAAACCCAACATCTCAAGACATAGGGCCATTTCACTGTTATTCAACAAGCTCACTTAAAACTCTGACTTCTTGTCTTTCTTGATGAAGCCCTTGCCTTGTACAAGTTCGTTGCACTCGTTGCGGCCAAGTTGCGAGAGCGGAAGGCGCTCAAGCTCGCGGTCACCCTCTCCCAGCAGCACAAGCTCTGGCGGTGCGCCTGTCATGAACTTCACCTCCAAACGCTTATAGAAAGGCGCGTCTTCCATTATAAACTTCTTAACTTCAGGAAGTCGATTGAGTGAACATCCTCTGCAGCTCTGAAAGATCAGGAAAACAAATTGGTAAAATGTTTTGGGTGTACACTCAAAACAAGGATCGTAATTTGTCTCATACTTCAATTCTAGCTGATACTATATCCGATTGCTCGTAAGCCGTTACAGAAGCTAGTAACAAACAAAAGCTAATAACTGGGGCAAATGATTTCATTTTTGTGCAAAGAGACTTCCTCACTTTACCGCAAAATAGGAAAACCTGACAGTCACTGTCATGTCATGTCAACAATACTGTCATGTACCTATGTCATGTCACGAGCGTCCGTCAGCGAGTCAGTCAGATCCGCACGGTCCGATTTGCATTTTACCAGAAGTTGATTTTACACTGTGCAATGCAACCAGGGGCATATTTTGAACTCCATCCAAATATGGTTCAGTCAATAAGAATCATTCGAGAAAGGGTTATCTTAAACGTTTTTTTTTTTAAATTATCGAAATATTCATATTGTGACTTATTTGACTGACTGTGAAGATTTTCATTGGCTTTTAATCCATTGTTAGTTCATCTCTTATGACTGCTAAAGTATTATTATTGTATTCTTTTTTAAACGGTTAACTTGCTTATATTTTACAGTTTGACCACATAATGGCGACCACATAAATGGATAATATCACCCAGACACACAACAAACACGAATGTGCGTCACACAAATGTTTGTCATGGTGGGAATCGAACCCACGACCTCCAGCGCTAAAGGCAGGATCGCTGCCATTGCGCCAACAGGCCAGTCAAATTAGAATTAGAATCAAACTCGATGTTTTAAAGGGTTTCCTGCTCGATATTTTTGTTTCATTATTTCTATAAACTTCAAAGAGAAAGTGTCCTTAAGTTTAAAGTTGCGAACGAAGTGCTATTAATATGTTAAAATATATTTTGACGAGGAACCAAATACAAGCGCTAGTACGAAAGGAAAAAAAATTTACAATACCTATTATTAAAAAAGGGGGATTTACTTTTCGCATAACGTCGATTTTCCTAAAGTCGCTTGGCATAATTCATTCGGCATAACTGTTAGTTTGAGTTTGTATATGCCATGAAGATTTATATTGGCAGCTTTCTTTCTTTATGTCTTTCATAATAGACATCTATCAAATGGTAAAATGATCTGTCGTCAAGATGCTTGATGATTTCCCAGTCTTTCATCTTTAAATATATTAACATGGTAGCAGAGGTCCGTAGTTTAGGTGTGGAATACCAAGTTAGTGGATAATAATTATTAAAAATTATTAATATCATAATTCCAATTTTTGACGGGACGGATTATTATGATTGGAGAATTCGTTTAATGAAATTTCTTCAATTTAAAAAATATAAGTATGTCGCTGTACGATTGAAAATGGATAATGATAATAAGGCATCATGAAATGAGATGGATATTCAAGCGACAAACTATATATACAGCGCGATTACGAATCAGCAGCTAGAATATATCAGCGACTTAGAGTCGACGTATAGAATAATTTAGAAATTCGACAAAATGTATTTAAATGGGACAGCTGAGAGATACAACAGATCGATAATGGATATGGCACGATGCCTTTTAGCAGAAGAAAAAGTTGATAGACGTTTTTGGTCTGAAGCTATAAAAACGGCTGTTTATTTAAAAAATCGAAAAATTACCAATACACCAGAAAGAAAGACACCGTATGAAATTTTCTTTCAGAAGAAACCATCAGCGAAATATTTGAAAAAGAGTGGCAGTAAAGTTTACGTTAGGGTACCTGAAGTAAAATGAATTCAAAGTGGCATAAAAAGGCAGAAATGGGCATCCTGTTGGGATATACAGATGTCGGATACAAAGTACTCATCTATAATAAAATAGTTGTGGCAAGACACGTTGATAATGAACAAAATAATGAAATTCTAAATGAAATTATCCCTGAAATTAATAATGATGAAGATGAAATAAATAATGAAACGAGAGAGTTTAAGAGACAGATAAAACAACCAGTTCGTTTTGATGAAGAATTCAGCTACTACTGTATAAGGATTAATTACTGTAACGCCATGATTCCAGATACATTTCAGGAGGCGACTACAAGTGATGAAGCAGATCAATGGAAAGGAGCAATGGACCGAGAGATGAATAGTCTAGTGAAGAATCATACTTGGACGCTAGTGAGTGCACCACAGGATAAAAAGGTACTATATGTTAAATGGGTGTACAAGAAAAAATCTGCAGAACTCTATAGAGACATGATAATGGTTAGAGGTTTTCAACAAACGGAGAATGTCGATCACACGTATTCACCAGAAGTAAGTATGCAAACTTTTAAACTACGAGTACTTCTGTCATATGGTTGTCAATTCAAATTAAGTATCCATCAAGTGGATGTAGAGACAGCGTTTTTAAACGGCAAAGTGTTATCAGAAGTGTTTTTCAAACAGTCTCTTGGTTATGAAGATGGTACCGATAAAGTGTATAAATTATATAAATTTTTATATGGTTTAAAAGAAAGCCTGTGAGCTTAATACGAATGTTTCAATGTTTTTGTAATGATTATTTGTTTTAAAAGCATACGAGTATACGATACGACTACTGTCTTTATCTTAAAATTAATGGAAATTGTCCAATTTATATACAAGTTTACGTAGATAACTTACTAATTTCTTGTAAAGATGACCAAAAGGTGACCTCAATGTAAACAAAATCAGGTCATCATTTTAAATTGAAGGACATGGGAAAAGTCAAAGATTATATAAGGATTGACGTTGAATACGATTATGCAAAAGCAAATATTTTGACTTTAAGTTAGGAAATATATTGACTCTTTAGCCAAAAAATATAAAATTGAAAATTCAAAACTTTACAAAACACCGATGGCAATTAATGCAAATCTCGAGAAATGTGAACTTAATGAAGACGTTAAATACAGAAATCTGATATGAGCATTGTTGTACATAAGCTCTGGTAGTCGATCAGACATAGCTTATTGTGTCAATTATTTAAGCAGGTTTCAGAATTGTTATGATGAGACACACTTATACATACATACACAAATATTCGTTACGTGTTTTGAAATATTTATATTTGACAAAGAGCCGTTCACATATCAACAAAATTTAGAAGCTAACGTCATGGACTGTTTTGTTGATGCCGATTGGGCTGAAGATATTGTAGATGAAAAGTCTACAACTGGTTATATATATAATTAGGTTATTCGGCAATGTTATATATTGGAAGTCGAAAAAACAAAGCAGTCTAACAAAAAGTTCCATATTTGCTGAATATGCTGCGTTGTCAGATGCTGTAACACAGATATGTTTATTGCGTAGTGTGCTTAATGATATGTTTATAACGTTTAATGATTTTGTTAAGGTTTATGAGAATAATTCAGGAGCAGTTGTTCTCGCCTAGTATGGCAATTTTACAAAAAAATTAATATACATAGAAGAAGATTACCATTTGTCCATGAATATTTGGAGTCATAGATGTCGTTAAAGTAAATTTAGAGGACAACGTCGCTGACATCTACACTAAGTCTTTAGGAAATGTGAAGTTTTTAAAGGTGAGACACCTGTTGAATATATTATAGGAAGTTTTTGATATTATGTGTGTTACTGCAATATAAATCTTAGTAGCTAACACGTTTGAGTTTGTATATGCAATGAAGATTTATATTGGCAGCTTTCTTTCTTTATGCCTTTCATATTAGACATCTATCAAATGGTAAAATGAAATTTCGTCACGATGCTATGTTATTGTGAATTAATAAATGTGATTTTACAGTCTTTCGTCTTTAAATATGCTTGCATGCTACGTGCCTGCTTGCATGCTGCATACCTGCTTGCATGCCTGCTTGCATGCTGAATGCCTGATTGCACGCTGTATGCCCGCTTACATGCTGCATGCCCGCTTACATGCATGCACGCATGCATTACGAAAGTTACAAATCGTTGTAATTTTTATGGTTCACATTCATTATGATTTTTAAAAAGTATTTGTAAAGTTATTATTCTATTTAATGATTATGCTTTTAGAAATTATGCGTTCAGTTATTATTCGTTTTGATTATGATGCTTAGGAACATTATGCATTATAACTATCCTGCCTTTAGAGTTTATGCGTTTTAATACTTATGCTAAACAATGTTAGCCTATACCTTATTATGATTTCTGAAATTATGCCACACAATATTATAGCTCGTGATGATTAGGAAAATCAGAATTATGGAACATGATACTAAGGCAATGAACATTATGCCTAGAATTAGTGAGCCCATGCATGACTCTTATTGTCAAGACTTAGAAATTGATGAAAAGATGACCGAGGCTATGGCCAAAGAATATTGGAATAATGATATCTTTAGATAGAAGTGAGTTTTTATGTATTCTAAATTGTTCGTAGTTTTTTTTTTTGATAAATAAATTAATTTGATTGAATTTCTTTTGTCATAAACAAATTTTGGGTACAAATATACCGATTTTAGTGGGCAGCTCTACCGATTTATTTCGTATAATGACGTTCACCACTGTGTCACTGTCAGTGTCAATTTATTTAATTTTGTTAGTCTGTGTTTTGGTTTTAAGAAGAAGAGAGCCAAGTTATCGTTCTTGTGAAATTAAAGTTTGTGAATCCAAAGAATTAATTAGTATATTAGGTGAAATAAGAAATTAGCGTGCCGTGTTTTGTTCTTACATTACTTACTCCTCGTAGTCGTCCTAGCGAGCTTAACTTACTACAGGTCGTAACAGCTGCAGGTTGTTGTGATCACAATGGATGATGCACACCGCAGCGTGATCCAGAGCAACTACGCCTCGCTCGTGGAGCAGACAGACCTGGACCTGATGATCTCGGCGTTGTACGAGAAGGGAGTGTTTTCCGACCATATGATCGAGCGGTATAGGGTAAATAATTCTTAATATTTAAAATAAAATTGAATGTCGGAAATACCTTTTAGATCATTGCAACATTCATATTTTCCGTCATATTATTTTTTTGTAGTTTTAAAGATAAATTACCTAAAGGCATGAGAGTAGTAAATGTTCAATTCACACCTAAAAGATATTTATTTCATTGTGATTCAGGCTCGTTTTGAAGTTCCGTTTCCATTGTACTGATGCAATAATATTAGTAGTTTGCTGTGTAATGTACATGAAAAGTTGGTAACTACAGGACACTAGAAATGATGTGAGACACCGGAAGCGGCAGCTGTACATGGATGTGATGACACGGGGCCCCTATGCATTTCGGCACCTCATAGATGCTCTTACTGAAGCTGGCTACTGGGACATTGCCAGAGAGCTCGACCCTGAGAGCTATCTACATACTAATGCAATTGGAAATCCAAGTTAATACTTTATTTATTTATTAAATTTGCGATACATTTGCAGCTTAATACACAAACATATGCGCTTTGTAAGGCATTGCAAAGTGGAGGAACAAGGCAGACATTTCTCTTATTTGAATTAAAATTAAAAAACTAAGTTTTCTAATAAATTCGATATTATTCACAGTTTATCCTCGTAAGTATTCTTTAACTAATTAGTCGTTTTTTTTTAAAGAAGGTCTTAGACCATTCTTATAAATTAACTAACTTAAACTTGATTATAATACTAAATGCAAATAATTTTTTGCTGGTTTAACCCTGCTGTCTTAATGTAGCCTTTTCTAATTTTAAGAGATTTAATGCTTGCTGTACATTAAATCATGCTATTCTAATGACTGCTTTTTTCTCACATCATCTTTGATTTTTTTATTTTATGGAGACGTCTCCATTCCATTTACAAATTATAAGCAATATGCTTATTACATTGGCGTGTACTTGCTAGTACCTATACTAAATTATTATGTTATATTGTGTTTGTTTCATGTGGACTCTTTTTTTACTAGCAATAACTCTATATTTTTGTGCAGAACCTCAGCCTACTCCAAGTGATGACTTCATTAGTATTAGCACTGAAAGGAGGAAGACACAAGCTGGTCTTGATATCCCTAGGAGTAAGTTTATTTGTCATATTTTTTTTTTTAATTATAATTGTTATTGTTTAGTATTTTGGTTTGATCAAATAATTATTTCATACACAGATCCGCCTAGATTACCTCCACAACCGAAGAATGATCCCAAGCCACCAAAGCAACCTTCAAACTACGATCCTCCTTTGCCTGATCCAGATACAGAAATCCCACATTTTCATATCAAGAAATGTACCAAGTTTGTAGAAGATGATGACAGTGGCAAGTATTGGGCTATTTTTATGATATATTAAGGTATGACGTGTTTATTTGGTGTATGACAGGGACTGTTTAAACAAAAGTCTACAAACTTTCGCTGTTTATAATAAATAAATAATAATAAATGTCTGTGACAAGTTACACCAAGATTATCTGACCCCTTACTAAGCAGAGCTTGTACAGTTAACAGCAAAGTAAATGATAATTAAACAATCTTCGAAATTGGCATTATGAATGAAAGCTGTATTTTTTCTTAAAATAAGTAATATAGCTATGAGTATTATGATAAACAATGGAATATGCACAATAGTGTTTGTAAAATCAAAAATTTTGACACGTTAAATTATCACTAGCTAAAATTCTGCTGTTAACTGTACTAACTTAAACTCAAATAACTTTATTCGAATAGACTGTATCAGTACTTTCAAACTATGGGTGTCAGAGACTAATAAACAAACATGCTTAAATACTCTTCCTATACAAGCTGTTCGTCAGCGGCTTTGCTCGCGTAGACTCTCTTTCCCATTAAAATATAGTATAATTTAAAAAAAATATAGCCTATGTCACTCCCTGATAATGTAGCTTTAAATTGGACAAATATTTTTTTAAATCGGTCCAGTAGTTTCGGAGCCTATTCAACACAAACAAACAAATATTTCCTCTTTATAATATTAGTATAGATACACACTTAAATTTTTAATGACACCCAGACACACAATAAGCACAAATGTTCGCCACCATGTCCACCTGCGTCATCAATAATTTGTTTGTCATGAGTGGGGACAGCTCAACATAACATGATCGAATGACATTCAGGTATCAAGGTGTACCGCACCCGCGGCCGGCCGCGCGGCATCCTCATCGTGTTCAGCTACATCGAGTTCCAGAACAACATGGAGGAGCCGCGCGCCGGCGGAGACGTCGACAACATCAAGCTGAAGTACCTCTTCCACGAGCTCGGCTTCAAGGTCTTCTCATTCAAGAACCTCACTAAAGAGGTAAGTTTTCAGTAGTGGTAGTAGATCAAGTAGGGTATTGCAGCAAAAAGCTAGTTAACAAGGTGCGAGATTTAGCAGGCACCCAGGACTGCCCCTCCCCCCCTACCATGTGCGTTGAATGCGAGCGCGGGCGTGGGGGGAGTGGAAATCCCGCGTGCGTGATGTGAACCGCGCGGGACCCGCACCTTGCTATTATAATTGAATTATACTAAGCGGTAAGGGGTGATCGCCTTAGTTGTTAACGGGGTTCCCATGAATAAACCTTCCGCAGAAAACGCTGGAAACGTTGAAGTCTTTAAACACAGTCCTGGAAGGCGCCGAATGCGTTTTCATCGTGGTCTCGTCGCACGGCTACGGGCGCGCGGGCACGCTCGACAACGACTTCCGCTGCTTCGACGGCAAGCTCATGTCTTCGACGGAGTTCCTGGAATACTTCAACAACAAGCGGCTGCACGTGCTGCAGGGCGTGCCGAAGGTCTTCATCTTCCAAATCTGCAGGTCAGTAACGCTATTTGGCAATGGAAGGAAACTGATATTGTAAAACCGCTTTGTATGACGTCATGCACATTTACCAAGACAGCTGAAAATTCAGTTAATGGCTATTAAAATTCGCCATTAAGACTAAATGAGGTTAAAAAGTTTAATAATATTTATTGCACAAAGAAACAAATACAAGAGGCGATAAATTGAAATTAAATAGAAAAAAAAATATAATAATATTATTGCCACAATGCGATTTCTTTCAGATAGAGACGAAGAAATGGTATTCTTTAATTTTAATAAATTTAGGGATTAGGGTTCATACACACGGGACGGCAAATGCCGTCGACATCTGCCGTCGGGTGTCGTCGACTTGCCGCCGTCGTCTGTCGTCGACATCTGTCATCGGCTATCATTTTTAGTAATCTTTTAAGTTCGAGTTCATAATTTGGTTTTTGTTTTTTACTAACTAACATTCAGCACTCATATCATATGCAATTCAGAATCAATTCTTTGTTCAGCAATGTAAAGGTAAATAAAAAAATACATATACATATGTTGCTGAAAACAATATTTGAATGTTACAGAGGATCAACAATCGAATGGAAAGAGATGCTAATGCCTATGAATGGTGCGGGGGGGGCGGGCGGGGGGCGGGGCGCGCGCCCCGACGGCGCCGTGTTCACGGACGAGCCGCCCCCGCCGCGCCGCGCCCCGCCCCCCGCGCCGCCCGCCCTGGGCGACGAGAAGCATCGCGAGAGGATATACTCGGATATCCTCATCGCGCACTCCACTGTGCCAGGTAAGCTTGTCCAGCGTTACCGTGTGAGTGTATGGTGCGATGCAACACTTGCTGCTACACATTCTAAAAAGAGATAACATGAAAATAAGTAGGTAATTCATGGAACAACGTTTTTTATCAAATAAATAATTTTCTTAAATCTTTACTGTAACTAAAAGTTAATTTTACATAGTGTTAGATAAATAACTACAGCAAATTCGCTAGCGTCTAAACAACACTGTTAAATGAACATAAAACTAAAACTGAGAGTAGCTAGTTTGTGTTATCACGATAATTGTCTTTTAGCTCGCAAATAATGGCGCTAGTTTTACACGATTGCGCTGGAGCGTTATTTCTCGTATGGTGTCGCGGGTTCTATTCCCGGTCGGGTTAATTCAGAAAACGAACTTTTCTTAATTGGTTCAGGTCTGGGTGACCTGGGCTGTTTAAAAGACTAAAATCCTTGTCTGGTATCGCTCAACACCATGATATTTATACATATATTGCAACCATTACATTTCTTCTATTATCTGCCGCATAAGTATTTATTTTATTTACTTTTCGCATTGGACTTTATTCATTCCCGAAAAATGTAATCGCAATATGTTTCCCGTGGGTAGGGCACGTGTCGTGGCGCGACAACCAGCTCGGCTCGTGGTACATCCAGGCGCTGTGCGAGGTGTTCGCGGCGCACGCGCACGACACGCACGTGGAGGAGCTGTTCACGCGCGTGGACCAGCGCCTCGCCGAGCGCTTCCGCATCCAGACCTCCTCCGTGGACCGCTGGGGGTTCAACAAGCGCCTGTACCTGCATCCGGGCCTCTACGAGTGACATACGAACCCGAAGTGTCTCGCTAGCACAGGACTTGTGCGGTTATCATGCATATCGACGGCTAAAGGGTCAAACCTCGAAACTCTATCAGATCAAATTTTACAGGAGACAAAAAACTTCACCTTTATATATGGCGGCCCGGAGTAACGTGGTTTTCTATTTAGCATTTTAAACTGGAACTGTTTTTTAGTAAGTGATAAAATTGTGTTAAAAAAAGTAATTAGAAAAAAAAAATGGAGTTACGAGGTCTGACACTTTAGCTGACGATATAGTCATGATAAAAATATAAAAAAACTTCCAGACTGTGATTAGTACAGAAATACTTTTATGATGTACTTTCTAACAATTTACGGGTCAATGTGTAAATTCAGATATACTATACTCCATTAATTATAGCATTAGACAGAAGTAAAAAAGGTTCTTTTTAGGGTATACTTTGTGGTAAAAGTACAATAAACATCATTGCTTTTAAGATTTATGCCGAATTTATTAAAATCCACATAAATAGCAGCTGTCACACTTAATTGTTCTCATTTAAAGTAAAGGAACTTGAGAATTTATGAGGCTTTTGCTTAAAATATTTTTTTTGTCTTGCATCAAACTATATTGTCGATGTAAAAACCTAAAACAGGCAGGGGTTTTAATTTTTACTGTCATTATAACTCTACCAAATCTAAAATGTTACATAATCCCTTCATACGTTGTGGCGGAAGGGGTTTTCAATTTTGCCAGGTTATACTCAAGTATGTTATCTTCATGGCAACGTCAAATGCAAATTGTCATTCATTTTAGCCCCCCTGCTTCTTATTTCTAATGTTATAATGAATGAAGTATAGATAGCATAGATACCGCTATAGTGTAATCCAGGGCACTGTTATATTGACTTACAATAGTATAATGTAGTGCAACTTTTGTTTGAAGAATTGTCGAAGGCATCGTAGCGTAGGTCATTTCTAAAGTGTATCTTGCAGATTGTAGCAACCACCAATCGCGTTGGCACGGTGCATTTCAATCATTATGTAAGGTGATCAGAGAAGAATCTAAAAATTTGCGGAGTAAAGTAAAGTAAAGAGAAAGTACATAAATAAATAAATTGTTTCGTTAAATAATTACAATTCCACATGGAAGAAAACTTTATAACCTAATTACTGTGATCAAATGTGGTAACAATACTTCCAGTTTGTAGTTTTGACACAAACAAAATTATGCTCATAAATGCATTTATTGTATCGGTAGTATTATATTGTTTGATTGTATGTCAACAAACATTATGTATGTGTATGTATTTTTACTAACCAGTATTGGTGCTAATTTTCTAAATTGTTTTTTATTGCTGTGCCATTCATTTATGTATCTCTAAAGGGGGAATATAGACTGGCACAAACTTTATTCGTATTAAGTTTACTAGATTAGGAATGTACATAAGATCAATATTTTGTATGCCAATATAATTTTACAAATTTGATATAAATAAAGTATGTATTAGAAATGTTGGAATGTTTTATTTAGAAAAAATATTGTTACAGGCTGTTAGTTTTTATTTAGTTACATTAGATGACACAAAATTTACAAAAATATGCAAAAAGTTGAATCTTAACATGTCCCAAAGTTAGTTAAGAACATTTAGAGCAGCGATAATAATACATTGTTTATTAGGGATAGAATATTTTACAAACTTTGTATCACGACTGTCGCAGCCGTAAACGCTAACTGACCTTATCTCCAGAATTAACATTAAAGATATTGAGCTTACTTTGGATGGAGTTTAGTCACGACATAATTGAGAAAAAGTAAAATATGGTCCTATTCAAATAGTTTGTTTTGTTCATAGATTTAAATCGAAAAAGATGGCGCGAGTGGTTTGTATTTCAGTGTCATGGTAGAAATGGTGGAATGCTCTTCCGATGCTGTTTTATTTATTCCGCGCTCGGCCGCAATCTGCCACAAATCAAGAAGAATTTATTCTTTTTCTGTTTTTGAACTTGATTACAATTGATTCGGAAATTGGTAATTTCTGTCACTAAAGCGCTATTGTACCGTCTCAGTGAGCGTCATTAAAGTAGTACACTTGGTTTACATACAAACAGAGAGACTTGCATTATCTATTGCGATTTTAATCTAATTCAAATGGTAGTTACAATAAAACTGAAACCTATAGCCGATAAAAATGAAGAAACAATTAATGAAACCTTCGGTAACTTGAAAGTTATCTCAAATGGAAGTCACTTTTTTCATTTTTAGACATTAGTAATAAATATTTAGGCTTACGAAGCAAGAGCACAATTTCACACGTAACTTGTTCAGAGTGTCCGAAGACTGCGGGGCTCCCGGCGAGCGGCGCTATCGGTCCGACACGGAGGCCAGCAGCGCGCCCAGCCGGCTCAGGTCCAGCCACTGGCGCACGGCGGGGGGGCCGGCGCCCCGCAGCGGCGGGGGCTCCGCGGCCCCCGGCTGGCTCGGGCTCGCCAGCTCGTTCATCTTCTCGAGCCAGCGCTGCATCGGGCTTATCAGCGAGCTCTGGTACAGCCAGTTGAGCACCGCCGTCGTCGACCACCACGGCTCCAGCGAGCGCCAGTCGTAGAGCACGACGCTGTCCGACCACGAGCTCCTGGCCGCCGTCTCCTCGCGGTACCGGAACCATCGCGTGCAGCAGCGCAGCCGCTCGGCCGCCTCCGAGGCCTCGAGGAGCATATCCACTACGGGGGAGAGGTGGTCCGTGCCGTTGTCGGCGCCGAGCGGGTCGGACGGGACGTTGTGCGTTATAATATTTGCGTCGGTGTTAGTTTGTGGATGCGCGGGGCGGAGGGCGGGGCGGGGCGCGCGGGCCAGCAGCGCGGCGGAGGCCACGAGCGCGAGCAGCGCCAGCAGCGCGGCCGCGGCCGCCGCGAGCAGCGCCAGCTCGCGCAGCAGCGCGCCGGCGCCGAGCGTGGCCAGGTCGCCGTACGTGAAGTAGCCGCGAGCAGTCGCCTGTTTCAGAGCCACTTGCCGCTCCAGCCACTGTAGACCCGTTTCGAAGGATTTATCGCTCACAAACACGTTCCAATCCTGCCAAAATACATTTCAATAAGTAAGTAAGTTCTTTATTGCACAATATACAATATACATACAGTGTACAATTTGGGCAGTTTTTTCGCTAAAAAATCTACCAAGCAACCCACCGGCAGGCAAAGATAAATATTGAAGAAGAGCAAGTAAGTGCTTAAAATAAAAGTTAAAAATAATTTAAAATATTCCATAACCATAATAACCTAAATTTGTTATTTTTCAAAGCACCTCTAATTTTATCCCATTATGATAGACTTAACTAAACTAGTTAGATTTTGAAAGGATAGTCTGTCATGACGGCACTTACAATAGCACTAAGGAATTCCACTTCCAACTTCTTGAGCTGTTTGAGGTCGAGGCCGCCGGACGCCGCCCACTCCGAGCATATCACCTCATCATCTTCGCCGTCGTCTTGTAGGAATTTATTTCCTACCATCTGAAATAAACCAAAAGTTTTTTAACCCTGCATAGGGCATGCCATGTTGGAGTTTTTCATTGGTTTTAGATCTCATGTTAAGAACATAAAGTTGGTGTCCAACATAATTATGTACTTTTTTACTTTATGACTTTATATTGTTAATTTGTTTTTTTTTTGTGAAATTTTATTGGACATGTTATTTATATTGGACACATGCGATTTAATGATGAAGAATGACTTTTTTGTAATTGATAATTTGTAATTTATTGTGTTCATTTTGTGACATTTGCACACTTCTCATTACTAGCAAGTTTTAGTGATACTTGCTCATTTTTTGAGACCAATACTGTACTTAAAGTTATGCCAATAAATTTCTGATTCAGATTCTGACTTTCATGTGCATAAAAACTTATTTATATTATTTATTATTTATTGCTTCAAGAAAAACAGAAATGTTCATAAACTCAATATTAAAAATAAAAATAAGCTCCTAACTGCATAAAGTAGGGAAATCATTTGTTGGTCAATGTGTAAAATATTTTAATAAGATTCCGCAAATGCTTAAGTCACAAATAAAAGCTAAGTTAATAAAGCGAAGTTAATAAAGCGAAGTTATTAAACTGTAGAGGATTTCATAAATGACAAGAGTTTGTGGTCATTTAGGTATAATCTGTTCCTCTGCACATTTTTTGTTATGATGACTTTGCCTGTCAATTTCTATTTTTCTATTTTTTGTAAACAAACAAGATTGAAAAGAGTAACCATCGGGTTTCTTGCCAAAGTTTTCTCGATCGGAAACACCCTCCGAGCCAGTGGTAGACTCACATTATGTTTATTTATGATATTTACTAGATGTGCCGATCATGACTTTGGCCGACTAGCCGATTGGTCGGTTGCAAATCGATCAAGCCGATCACGGTTTCGAGGATTTCCTTAACGTTTCGTTTACAGCTCATTCGCGTGCAAGTCACAAACGCCGCCTGCGAACGTGTCACTCAAAATCTGTTTTGTTTGATCGCATTGTTTTTTGATTTTCGCTTTTGAATTTTGAAAGAGTCGGAGCAGTATTTTTGTGCAAAAAAGTATTTATTTTTTGAGATAACATTGTTTTGTGAATAATTAAAGTTAAAGGCCTCAATTGTTTAATCATATTAAAAAATGAAATGTGCGTATCTCCTGCGCCTAAATATAAAACTAACACAACATGTCATTAAAAACATTTTCAGTCTCCTGCGACTTTTTAAACACGAACATCTGACAAAAATCCACCTAGTCGACAAAATGAATTCGAAGGAAGAAGACTTAGGTAGTTCATGCTTTAGAAGTTATTTTACATGCAACAAGAAAAAGAAACCGATTTTGCGTTCGACCATATCAACAGCGACGTACTTTTAATATTTTCTCGCGGTTATATTGGCTGTGGAGACTTGCCTACTTTGTATTTAAAAGAACTTCTTTAATTGAAATTCTCATCAGTTTAGACACCTCCTCAATAGGTTCATATTTTTCATTTTTGTTCTTGTGATCCGACAATAAAGCATCCAAAATCACAGGGCGCTCGCGTGTTAAATCGAGGCATAACAACGTATTTGCTTTATTTCAATTCATATTAATTAATACAGACCATACATTATAGGTAAGTAAGAAAGAAATGTACATAGGAAATCCGAATTGCACAACCGCAATGTTCTAAAGCAACGATAAAATTAACTAACCCTCCCCCCGCAGGCGAACACGGCGATGTTTTCGCCAAAAAAACTGTTAAGGCCACGCCTATATTCTGTTAGATGTTAGAAAACACAAAACACGGTCGCAGGAGACACGGCTTTAGACAATGATTCCAAAAAAGTTAAATGTAACCAGTGCTAAATGATAATTTTTCGTGGTGGGCAGGGAAAAACAGCAAATACTACAAGTATGAGCAACCATACTAACTATAACAACTATATAAAACACCGACATCCAACCCTGATACCTCAGTTAGGTGCTGCTATTACAACAAAGAAAAACCTTGATTTTCATTGAGAAATACATACGATATAAGTAGCCGGATAGTCGGCGCTCCCTGCCGACTAGTCGCCGACTACTATAGTGGCCGGATAGTCGGCTTTACAGACTAGTCGCCGACTAATCGCCGATCACTATAGTGGCCGGATAGTCGGCTTTACCGACAAGTCGCCGACTAATCGCCGACCACTGTAGTGGCCGGATAGTCGGCGACTAATCGGCACACCTATAATATTTACTACTATCATAGTATTATTTTATGTAAGTTTATTTTTATTTAGTATATTTTTGCTAGTAATATTTTCTTTGACTTGTCATAAGTACTTTTTATAAGTCTATATGAAAGATATTATTTACTTTACTTTAGTCCTATATGGATATTTAGCACGGCCAACTGTTTTAACCAACAGGTTAGTCAGATACGTTACGAGGTTACGAAAACATGTAATTTAAAAACTAGTATGAGCAAAGTTTACCAGTGAGACGAGGAAGAGGTCTGCGGGTGGCGTAGCGGCGAGGTAGTCGGGGTTGGCAGTGTGCAGCCGCTCCAGGTAGAGCAGCGCCAGCACGAGCGCGCACGGCGACACGCAGGCGCCGCGCGCGATGCCGGCCGCCGCGTCCGCGTGCAGCCGCCGCAGCGAGCGCCCGCGCTGCGCCACCGACCACGCCTCGCACGAGATCTCTGCAATTACGAGATGCCTCTAAATATGCTTCTTTATACAAAGAACATGAGGTGGATTCCCAGTTCACATTCGATCAACATTACATTGAGAGGACCAGAAAAATGGAGCAGGACTATGATGAACTTGGTTCTCAGGAGGTATGAAAAGAAAGAGGTGCAGGCCACCAATCAGATTGGTTGACAGAGTTAAAGCATTTGTGGTCACTTGTGGACTAGTAAGTAGTGAGTGAACAGAGAGACAGCTAACTATGGAGAGAGTTGAAAGAGGCCTTTGCTGATAGGCAATCTGCACACTGTTGGAATATAGAGCTTATATTTTTATTATGTAAATAAGCAATGCAAAGATTAAAACTTAGGCAATAGTCGGTCACCAAAGCATCATCTAACAAAACCATTGGAACTTCCTCACATCCCTTGCATTGTTTTTCGTGTTGCAGGATTATTAAAAACTTTACTGTCAATTTTATGCTGTACTTCTTTTGCCAGTTATACTTTTTTTATACCACATGAGTGAAAAGGCTTGTTAGTAGATATCTTTTAATGTAAATTTTTCCCTTCTAGTGTCGAGAGCATAAAATGCAGCACTATTCCTGAGTATGGCCAGAAGTTTCCTTACATGTTAAAATACTAAAACAGTACCACAATTTTTTTTCTGGCAACTATTAATATAACAAACCAGTGACAGGGAGACTGAGACAGGGCAGCGTGGGCAGCTGTCCGTAGTACAAGCTCTTTGTGATGCGCTTCAAGAACTCCTTGTGGTCACCCATGCTCTGTGACAAGGTAAAACAAATGGTCACTAATTTATTTTGATAGGTGTGTAAACAAAGACTAGCTGTCAATGCCGCTCTTTAACTGAGTTTATTTAAGACTAGCTTTCCACCCGCGGTTTCGCCCGTGTGGACTAATTTTGCTCACACATTGGATTACACTTATTGTTTGCAAACAGATCCCTAACGATTTTAAAAAATGTATATGCCTATGGCAATCAGGGATAATGTATCTTTTTACCAGTAAAAGATTTTTTCAAAAAACTTACAAACGCTTACCTATTTATAATATTAGTGTAGTGTAGGTAGGATTGTTGCCATTGCACCAACAGGCCAGTCGAAAATGAATGTTTTGTACATGATGGCAACAATCAACTTGCCTATATCTACATAAGTAATACATAGATAAAGTTACAGTTCTATAAATTCATTTAATTCATAATGTATGTTTGTTAGTGAAATTCAAATTAATGATGATTTGGTGAGTTAGGTATATGTTTTTATTGTAAGAGCAATAGCACTCTTAGTTTGCAATAGCATAATGAACACCCAGCATAGAGAAAATTATTTTCAGGAACATAATTTTATTCTTACCTATATAGTCATTCTGATAAACTAGCAAGCTACATTTAACCACCAGCTAATTGAAAATTTGATGTACATTCTACTTGAATAGCTACTTAGGATTAAATCAAATTTATATAAAAAAATATTGTTGCGTCTTTAGCCAGTTTATGGGCAGCTATAATTAATATATTTAGATACATGACAAAATGGGCTACCAACAGTACCCGCTGTTTAATTGTCTAGCTAGATAATCAACTGAAAGCCAGCAATATTATTAAGTAAAGATTTATGAACATGTTGGTTGTATTTTTTTTGGGAAATATGCTAAACAAATGCAGGCAATCGTTAAAACGATAATGTCTTGGCAATAAAAAGCCATGTGTGCAGACTGAAAATGTCATGGTGTTTCATGAAAACATTATCATATTAAATCAAACTAATAATCCTGAACAGAGTGAGCTGGCACAAGTTCACAAAGAAAAATTTAGGTAATTTATCGTTATATCTTTTTTTTGTAGGTATGCAAAGAAGTAGGAAGAAAAGTACAAGTACAGTATTGCATAGATATCTAACATCATGCTTTGAGGATTTGAAGTCTGCAGACTGTGACGACGTGCCTGCCAAGCCAGGGGGGCCTGAGTCAGCCACGATGTGACCTCTTTACTTTACCTTGATCTTGGCCCTCGAGCCTTCTTTTCTTCTCTTCGAAACACTTGACATCGTAATCTTTAGTACGTACTAATGTTTTCTAACTAATAACAACCCAAATTTTATAACGACAACGTTGTTTTTAATAATACTTGACCGAAATCAGAAGAATTCGGTTCGGCGCACAAATGCTAATGTCATGTCAATGTCATCATAATGAAATAATATGACATGTCTTTTTTTAAGTGGTTTTATGGCTTGAGGCCTTGAGAGCAAACCGTTTCTTAAATGTCATGTTTTTGTAACACTTTTCCACTTGCTTTGGAACGCAGCCTTGCTTTTATTATGGTAACACAAAAAAAAACAAAACGTCATACCTACTTTAAGTCAGTTTCAGTTTCGAAGAAGGCCGAAAAAAAGTGTGCAAGTCGTTCACGGGAAGCTAGCATTTTTAATTGTTTTACGCTATGTATCCGTATTATAAATAAGGTTACATCTTGTCCCTTTTGAATTAAACAAGTAACTGTGGACTGGGTGGTATTATTACAATGTTTCATGAGGAGTTTCCCCACTAGTGTGTGGGCTTCTGTCAGTGTTATTGATTTCTTTTATTTGTCAGAGTTACAAAATGATATGTTTCTAAATTATTTAGGTTCACTATTGATGCGCGACTAGGCAATACGAAATGCCAATATTTAGGAGAAGATTACAATAATGTACTCACAATATGAAAACTAAAAGTTTTCTTCTATTTTCAACCTCTGTTTTTGCAATTAGTTTATTTCTGATAGTATTTCACTCCCAACCACCTCATTCCATCCAAAATATTGTGACCCAGACGCACCAGCATATAAAGGACTTTCAGGTAAATTGGTATCCATTCTATCTTGTGAACAGTGAACGACTTTGAAAAATACATAAGGTTTTCATGAGATATAAATTGAGAGATACTACCATTTTGAGATCCACAGTATAAATTATTAAATTTAAATGTATTTAGTTACCATACAATATTTGTTACTATTGTTAAACATATGATTTAAATTGTTTATCAGTAATAAATAAGCATAGCCTTGGGTGCAGCGAATTTTATTGTTACTATGATAATGTAGGTTTCAGATGCAGAATCATAATTTCTTAATGAACTACATATCATCCAAACCATAGGCAATACTGAAAGTAAAAGTTAAGTAGTTAGAGAAAGAGCTATATAAAACATTACAAGTGGGTTCTGTCTTGGTCCTCTCGTATCCAAGATTTTGAGTACTATTTAGATGTCACTCTATGCTGCTTATCTAGTAACTGACATGTAACACAACAAAACAGGTGTCTGTGTCGCCACAGGAGAACCTTCGCGATGTGGAGGAGAATCACCTGGTGGAGGAGGAGCGGTACTTCCGGCTACTTGGGCTGGACGGGCGCGCGGAGCACTGGCACAACACCAGCACGCCCGTGCTCGTGACGTACGCGCGCGGCGACGCGCACGCGCTCGCTGTAAGCTTCGTGCGCAACGCCGCGCGGCTGCCTTACACAGTGCTACTCTATAACTTGGGGCTGAAGCCCTACTCTCTTGCTGTGGTGAGTATAGCACATCTCTAGAGATCAAGCAAAAATACCTGTATTTAATACTCGATAGGAACCAGACTGTTACTAGTATCAGTCTGGTTCCTATCTAGTATTAAATACAGGTATTTTTGCTGCATAATTAGTGTACCATGTCTGTACTACAGATTTAACTAGAAGTCACATACAGTGGTGGTCATATAATTAAGAACACTGATATAAAGGGAAGACTTTTTCAAACTAGGATGCAAAACTAATTACATGCATTTTTTTTTTCTTGGTATTGTAAAACTTTTCCATGATATCACTGTATTCATTGATACACCATGATTAGCTAAAAATAAATAGACAAACTACTTACTTACACTACTTCTAAACATAGTATTCCTATTTACTGGCTGGTCACGTAATGAAGAATGCTAAATAGTTTATACCTTTATTCACGACGACCTACCGACCTATTTACCATTGCTATAGGAATTTTGAGGCTTCTGATCAAAATACTGCAACAAGTGGTTTTGGCAGTCTTCTCGTGATGTTAACCTGACACTGCCTAAAGAATTCTGAAGAAACCGAAGCAGGTGGAAATCTAAAGGTGCAAGGTCAGGTCTTTACGGCGGATGCATTAACACCTCCCAGCCGAACTCTCTTAATTTTTGCTGTGTGGCTAAAGATGTGTGAGGTCTAGCGTTATCATGATGAAAAACCACACCTTTTCTGTTAATTAATTCCGGCCGCTTTCTCTCAACTTCTTGCTCTAATCTCATCAGTTGTTCGCAGTAGAGTTCAGAATCGATCAATAAGATCTTGTCGTACTTGATCCACTTTTCATCACCAGTTATCAGCTTCTTTAAAGATGGTTCTGTCGTAATAAAGAATCACAAATGAGTACACGGTTCAAGGTTTCTTTCAATGAGCTCGTGAGGTACCCAAATATCAAGCTTTTGTGTACACAGTTTTTTTTAAATGCGCCTAAACTGTTTTATGGTCAATTCCCAGTTCTTCAGCTACGTCGTAACTACTGATATGCCGATCTTGCTCCACTTTTTGATAAATGGCATCCATTTTATCCGTAATAGGGCGACCAGAGCGACGTGCATCTTTGACATCAAAAAAATGGCATCCATTTTATCCGTAATAGGGCGACCAGAGCGACGTGCATCTTTGACATCAAAATTTCCGGACTGAAAACGCTTAAACCAAATTTGTGCTACTCTCACAGACACTGCACTAGGTCCATAAACATGGCAAATTTTTTTCGCGGCTTGCGTTGCATTTTTACCTTTTTTGTACTACAATTTTAAAATGTATCGAATTTCTTCATTACATTCACTCATCTTGACAGTAAGAAAAACAAATGAAATTCACACATTTTCCTGATCTGAATTTGGAATTATCTTCTTTAAAATTAAAACTTTTAATGATACCAAAACCAGCCAGATACAAATAGTATAGCCAAAGAGATTTTATTACAAGTTCCTGCATTATATGCGAAAAGACTTTTCCCTAACCTAATATTTAGTTGAGTTTGTAACAATGGAAGTTATTTAAGATTAGTTTTCCGCCCGCGCCTTCGCCGCGTGGACGAATTTTTCTCACACGTTGGGTTAAATAAATTAAATATTTAGTTATCAAAGTTTTCTAACGGATCCCTAACGTTTTTGAAAAATGTATATATTCCTATAGCAATCAGGGATAATGTTGCTTTTTAACAGCTAAAGAATTTTTGAAATCCGTTCGGTATTTTTGGAGATTACTTACCTACCTCAAACATACAAACTCGCAAACGCTTACCTTTTTATAATATTACTGTAGATACCATAAACATAAAACCTTCAGCATTTATACAATTAAGTTAAATTTGAATGATATTCACCTATGACTCAACTTTGAACTTCTTCCATGCACCTACAGGTGTCAAACTACTGCAACTCCTCAAAGTGCGCCATCATCGACTTCGACCTCGAGGAGTTCCCGTCACACGTGAGCGACGAGAGCATCCACGCCTTTCGCCCACTCATCATACAGGTAAATGCTATTCAATTAAACCTAGATGTCTTTCAAAAATTAATTGCAGTACCAAGAATCAGATGATTTAGTTAAAAATATCAGAAAAAAATATGATACAACATGATGTGTTATTATAAAAATAGTACATTTTTACTTCCGTGTCAGCAGTTCATCTAATATTAGTATGACTTCATCAATTAAAAGCAAGGATTGAATAATGAGGAATGCTTAAAGCATGTCTCGCTTGACGCTTGGCGTACGTGATACGGGGCTTTATGATTTTGAGCACACACCAACGTCGATCGACAGTCATCCATACCATATCTATTTGAAAATACATTTTTGTTAGTGCATTTTAATGAACGACATAATAACTCGGGTACCACAGCGGCGCGATGTGTATATAGCGGCTCGAAAGGTATCGATCGCCAATGTTAATGGGTGTATTCCACTATTTCCATGGAAATACAAAACAGAAAAAGTGGGACTAGCGTTTTTTAAATTTTATCCCATTTTTTTTTGCCGCAAAAAAACTCATTTGTGTTATTTGAGAATCTGTTTACACTTTATTATTTATGACGGCCTGATAAATTACTGCTAAATATTGTTTTTGTTTTATGAGAAGTCTTTTTTTATTTTATTTTATTGATTAAATTATCAATAACATACAAATGGTTCAAGAGGTTTTATCTAAAGAGGAAATAAATGAATAGTTTTCTACGAGTATGTGCATTGTGCAGGTGATGCAGTGTTTTTTTGCTGCCGCTGCCAACAATGGAAATAGTGGGAGAATCAGTCCCAGTATTTCTATCGATAGAAATACATAATAGAAATAGTGGGATACACCCAATAATAAAGTATCGTTCGACAGCTGATCCACCGTCGTCGTAGCCACATACCACATGTCACGTAATAATAGATTGACGACTTCAATTGATGTGGGTACCGAATTACCGATACGTCGAAAACCCGACCTTCACTGCGCGTGCGCCTAATGATCGGGTTACGTTACGCGCGTTATTGCGGTCAACGAGGGCCATTGTGTTAATAGGGCATTATTTTATAATTACCTTGATACCATTACACCGCATGTGCCCAAAGTATTAATAGGCGTAAAAAGAAACTGACTCATTGAGTGTCTGACTCATTTATCATGGCACAGTCTAAACTAAGGGAACTAGGGACTTGCAGGTAGGTATAGTGTGCGGTTTCATTCATAGCATGAGAGCACAGCTGACGATGCGCCTGTAAAGCTACTACCCCGCTGAGGTTGAATACCTAGAGGTATTCAAACTTAGCGGCATGAAGGTTATGTCCCACACCATGAAGCTCCTCAAACGCATTATGGTCTCTCGGATTCGACGGGAATGTACAATCTCGGAGTGTCAGTATGGGTTTCGACCGGGTTGCGGGACCATGGACCCCGTATTTGCTTTTTAAGAACGCTCATGGAGGGATACAGACTGAAGAATACACCTCTGCATCTCCTTTTCTCAGATATGCAGAAGGCCTTCGGCTGTGTCCCTCGTGAGATGGTCGGCTGGGGGCTGCGGTCCTGGGCCGTTCTCGAAGTCCTTATTGACATTATTCGGGACATGTACCACGATTCCAGTTCCATAGTAAGGACTGTGGTTGGTGACACGCTTCCCTTCCCTAGCACCGTTGGAGTACACCAAGGCTCCGTGCTTAGCCCGTTTCTGTCCAGCGTAATATAACACGTTCTGTCAAACAGCATCCTAAACCACCACGAGCAACCACCTTCCTGGTTGCTCATGTATGCTGATGATATTGCGCTAGCAGATTCGGACAGGGGACGGCTAGTACAACGAATGAATAAGTGGAAGAATTCACTTGAAAACGGCGGTCTGAAACCTAATGTGGCGAAGACGGAGTTCATGGCCCGCAACACCACAAATCCCAGTCCGTCCGCATAGGCGTTGACTTGGTCGAGGGTACGGACCGTGTCAAATATCTGGTATCTGTGTTAAGCGCGTCTGGGGACATCGAAAGCGACGTCAGAGCCCGAATTTCCGCGGCTTGGGCCAAATGGCGTGAGGTGACTGGTGTCATTTGTGACCCCAAAATGCCGATCAAGCTGAAGGGGCAGGTCCATAAAACCATCATTCGGCCTGTCCTTTTATATGGCAGTGAAACATGGCCGTTACTAGAGCGACACAAGCAGGAGCTGCGCGTCACGGAAATGAAGATGCTGCGGTGGATGTGTGGAGTCTCACGAAAGATCGCGTGCGGAACACCCACATCCGCGGCAGCCTTCGTGTTCGTGACATCGCAGACAAGCTGCAGAAGTGCCGCCTTCGTTGGTATAGTCATGTCTCACGGAGATCGGCAAACTACGTGGGCAACAAATGTCTGGCCATGCCGCCCCCGCCAGGTACCGGTAGAAGAGATCGACCCAAGAAGCGGTGGCTCGACGTCGACAAGCCCGCGCGAAGTGGGCCAAGAAAATAAGAAAGGCGGACCCTGGGACCCCACACAACGGTGTGGGTTCACAACCGGGATAGACCGGACGGATGATGATGATTCAAACCCAAATTATTGATGACCCTTCGCGTGCCAAAACATGATGATAACAAGGGAATTTATCTCTCAAAGATCTAGTCCGCTTGAAGTTGTTACGGGACTTGTCTCGTGTTGACAGGGGACTGGAATTTGACGCGTAGGTAGGTACTATACGTACGTTTGGCGGTCACGGGTCAAAGCTTGAGTGTGACTATCAATGCCAACCTCTATAATTAAAGGATGCAATAAGCAGAACAAAATTTTTCCATGGGTGATTTCATAAGACTAACGGCATATTATCTCTAGTGTTTGTGCATTCAATAGCTCTGCAATACTTGTAGAGATAAGATTCTAAGGATCGTCGACTATAGGTACCCTGTCAAAGATCTTCTTAGGCTAGTCTGCTAAAAACATGAGTTTTTAAATTGCATTGTTAGTAACTATCACAAAAATTCCAACCTTGCAGTCTAACTTCCTGTGGTTTTGACAATGCGGTGTTTGATTCGGTTATTAAAGTGACGTGGTCACTGGGCACAAATGTGTCATGCTCAAAATCGTACATAATTAGGCGATGAAAGTAACAAGTTGAATGAAAATCTATCCTTCGTGATAAATCTTTGACACTCACTCACGTTAAGTATGATTAATCTATATCTATACTATAATAATAATCTATACTAATATTATGAAGAAGAAAGATTTGTTTGTTTGTTTATTGAATAGGCTCCGAAACTTCTGGACCGATTTTAATAATTCTTTCACCAATATAAAGCTACATAATCAGGGAGTGACATAGGCTATGTTTTTTTTTAATTAAGGCTAAATTTGGCGGGAGAAACAGTCTTCGCGGGCGAAGCCGCTGACGGACAGCTAGTAATGAAATATATTCATAGTATTATTTTATTGTTATATTCCGCTTAAAAAAATAGTTAGTTTAATGTGCTTCTAAGAAGCTAACTTGATTATATATTTTTTTCCTAGCAAACACGCTTCAAGTAAGAGTTGTGAATGTATAACAACGTGTGGATATCTTAAATATTATAAACCTTTAGAATTTTAGATGTAAGAGAAACTGAATTTCAACGAAGTCGTTGGAAACTTGGAATTAGCTATTACTCTATAAAAACAAACAACACCCAATAGTGAAACGATATTTGTATTCCTACATTTAGCGATAGGCAATAGTTCTGATTGAAACATTATTTTCATCTTTTCCTGCGCGATAAGAAAGCAATTGTTCAAGTATTAGTCTATACTACGTATACGCAGATAAGCAAATCCAAATGTTTATAGCAACCATATTATATTATAAATCTGGTTCTGCTTTGAAGTGACAGATAACGGATTACAGCCGCTAATGCTAATGCGCTGTTTCCATCAAAGCGGAGAGGAAAGTAGATGTGTATTGGAAAACAGAGCACTTTGGTGGCAACCGGGCATAGGGCTGGCGCTTTGTGCAGCAAAAATGAACTGTCCCTTTTAAAGAAAAATCTGCACATGGTTCACGAGAAAATAAACCTTCTTTGGAAAGTAAAACAACTTGTAGCTAACTGAAATATGATAAAATATTTTTTCCCGTAGTATAATGTATTTCATAACACCAATTTGGCCCTAAAGGGGCTTGAACATTTTTGTATGGAAGCTAGCATAGCCTCCAGCCGCCTTTTTTTCCAAGGATTCCGCGCAGTTCAAAAATGGTATGTGTGGAAAGAGGCAAACAAAAAATGTCTTTTATTATGGTACCCTGAAGTGTCACGTTTACGAGTTATTTGAAGGTGAAGATCGATGTGAAAAAGGTGATTATTTATTAAAAACCTACTAATTATGTAGCTTTTCCTGTTATTTTATCAACCAATAACAGATTTCAGGACATTTAAACGGTTGGTTACAAGTATTGTCGCAGTTTTATGTAGTGCGTATTTGTAATAGCTCAAAATAATGCGGTTTATGTGATTTTCACCAGTTTTTTTGTAATAAATCGGCAAAAAGATTTCAAAATAATGTCAAATATACTTTATTGGATAGGAGAAATACAATTTTATTTGTGACAGCAGGATTTCTTCTGAACGACTTTGGGATGCGGGGTGATAGCGGAAGAAGTTATCAATTTGTTTAAATGTCCTAAAATAAGTTATTTGTTAACCAAATACGCGTAATACGAAAAAATTCTAATAACCCTCATAATTAGTAGATTTTCAATATAATATTATATATAATAATTATCACTTTTTTCATATCGATCTTTACCTTAAAATAACTCGGAAGCGTGACACTTAAGGGTATCGTATCTTATTATGACATTTTATGTTTGTTTTTATGTCCTCTTTCCATATATATTATGTTCCTCACATCGTGCGCGGAACGATCGAGAAAAAAACAAAATGGCCTATGCCACTAAGGTTTAAACCCCTTTGCTATCACTGCGCACAGGTCTTGGTCAGGGTTCTGTTTAGATGACGGGACCTATAATTAGGCCATTAAACAGGTAGGTGCTAACTTCTTCGCGTTTTCATTTACTGGGAGTGGCATTCGGTAAAACAATTATTTAACAAATTACTCGGATATTGGTTTAGTTTCATCTGTTACTTGGTACACAATTATTTCCACTAGAATATTTTTATCACTAGCCTAATATACACAAATTGATTAAGAAGAATCCTGTAAATGATGGTGACTCGCCTGAAATGATTGCCAACATAGTGGCTAATTTTGCTTCATATACTATTAATAAGATAAGACGCCATAGTTTGCGTGTTTTTCATAGATAATTACGCCCTAGACAATGATAATGTTTTAGCTATGTCAAGTTTAAAGTATATAATTGGTGTTTTAAAACTGTTGTCGCAGTCTATAGATACACACAACACACATTCTTACGAATGAGCAGTTAATCAAGATAAGGTTGCGATCTGCGAAATAATAGGTTCGGGAAAAAGTTTCTTCGCATTTAAAAAAAAAAATCATAACATTTTTTAATATAGTTTATTTACATTTAACTAAAGTATGTAGGTGCCATTTTGTTTGATTACTTTTTGCCTTGTAGGTAGGGACAAGATCCCATTGCTATAGGAATTTTGAGGCTTCTGATCCAAATACCGCGACAAGTGGTTTTGGCAGTCCTCTCGTGATGTTAACCTGACACTGCCTAAAGAATTCTGAAGAGACCAAAACAGGTGGAAACCTGAAGGTGCAAGGTCAGAACTATACGGCGGATGCATTAACCACCTCCCAGCCAAACTCTCTTAATTTTTCATCAAGTAGTCTACTCTAGTCACTAATCAGTAATAGGGCGACCAGAGCGACGTGCATCTTTGACATCAAAATTTCCGGATTGAAAACGCTTAAACCAAATTTGTGCTACTCTCACAGACACTGCACTAGGTCCATACGATTTTCACAATGTTTATATGTTAGATTCATTTTATTTCACAACTGATTTTCTATTATCTTTCGTTATTCTTTTGCAACTTCACAAAGTAGGTACCGCCCACTTAGTGAAGTTGCAAACGAATAACGAACATAAAGTACGATAGTAAATATACTACACTTTATACTTACAAATGCAATACTTCATTGGCGTGAACTGTCAAAATTATCATCCTAAACTGGACAAGGTATAAAAACTACTGAAGCTAAGCTGACTTTGCTATGAAAAATATATTTTACTGATTCAAGTGCGCGAATAGCATAAGTCCTAGACAGCTAGAAAGGCGAACTCTGAGTGAATTAGGTGCATTAATTTATACCACCAAAATATTTTGCAACATTTTTTATAAATGAATATGCGCCAGACAACACACCAAGTCATGGTATCGAAATAAGGATAAAAATTCTGTGTTACCAAATAGCAGACTCACTACTGAGGATGCACCAAGACCGCGTGAAGGGGCCAAGAAAATAAGAAAGGCGGACAACTGGGATAGACCGCACGGATGATTATCATCCCGTGTTACGAAATATGAAACAAGGATGTAAGCCAAGGGCGTCTCCTAGCGCACCCATCATTTACATCTGAGTGACCTAAACCAAGGAAGCAAACGTTTTCTATAGAATGCCATCGGGTACACATAGATGTTTGTATACGAAGCGAAGACAGCGAGGCCACTGTTTTATCGCTATAATAACATACTTGTACACTACTAGAGTAAAGATCACTATCGCAGCTAGAAAAACCTTGAGCAGCTGGCCAGCCGTTCGGCGGGCCATATCAAAGCAACAACTTTTAATAACAAAAAGGTGTGAATCAATGTAAAATCATTCAGCATCCGCAATGTGTGAACGATATCAGCCTCCTTTGTACTGGCCGCATCGGCACGCTGATTCATACCAAAGAATTATGTTATGAGCATAAAGTTGCCAATTGGTAATTCTAGAAATCAGTCAAAAAAAGATCAAGTATATTTTTTTTGTCTACATATTCAGCTTTATTTCTGACCTTTTTGCGATCGCATTTTCAAAGGGCCTGTGCCCTTGATGGCCCTGTGGCCATAAAAAACTTTACAGGGCTGGATCATTAAGACGAGAACTTATTTTATTTTCTTTATTCATTTCTTCACATAAAATCGATATAATTATGTCTATGTTACTTAAGGACAAACGCCAATTTGCTGCAAATAATTCGATGACGAAATATAATGCCAGCAGAATCAAGTCCTGTAATATATTAGGTTGGGGAAAAAGTATTTTCGCTTAAAGTATGTATGAACTTGTATTAAAATCTCTTTAGCTATAGGTACTATTTGTATCTGGATGGTTTTGGTATCATTAAAAGTTTAAATTTTAAAGAAAATAATTCCAAATTCAAATAAGGAAAATGTGTGATTTTCATTTGTTTTTCTTACTGTCGAGATGAGTGAATCTAATGAAGAATTCGATACATTTTAAAATTTTACTACAAAAAAGGTAAAAATGCAACGCAAGCTGCGAAAAAAATTTACGATGTTGGCACAATGGCAGCGATCCTGCCTTTATTTTATTTGATGTGTGTCAAACTCAAACTCAAATAACTTTATTCAAATAGACTGTATCAGTACTTTCAAATCGTCAAATTTACAGCAAAATATACTAAATAATAGACATGAATACCATAATAATATGGATATGTAAATAAACAGTATACAGACATAATGCGACTCTACCACCGCGTCGGAGTTGTTTCTTACTGAGAAGACCCGGCGAGAAACTCAGCAGTTACTCTTTTAAACTTGTTTTGGGTTTACAACAGGCGTTAGTAAAGTACAAGCAGTGTGTCATTTTGATACAAATAAACCTAAAATAATATAAAACAAAGAGAAAAAACCAACCATAAAAGAATATAATAAAAAGAATTCATTTAAACAATTCAAAAACAAAAATTGTTAGTCAGTACATACATACTAGGTACCTATTAACTCTTACAATAAAACATCTGTTACAATAGAGCTATTTAATCCCGCATCGAGCAGAGCGCTTATACCCAGGCATTTTTATCTATAAGGTAGTCTTTTGTAGTATAATAGCCCTTTTTTAATAAAGCCGTTTTGATGTGATTTTTGAATCTATGTAAAGGTAACTCACAAATTGTTTTTGGAATTTTGTTGTAATAATGTATACCTTGCCCCATAAAGGATCCTAAAACTTTTTGTAACCTAAAGAGTGGAAGTGCAATTTTATCCTTATTCCTAGTATTTCTGCAATGTATGTCACTGTGTTTAGCATAGAGACCAATATTTTTTCTCACCAAAACAATGCAATTGTAAATGTATTGTGACGCTACAGTGAGGATACCAATTTCCTTAAAAATCTCCCTAAGTGAAGCCCGTGCACGAAGCTTATAGATGGATCTGATAGCTCGCTTCTGAAGGATAAAGATGGTTTGTATATCCGCCGCTTGACCCCAAAGTACAATGCCGTAAGACATTACACTATGGAAATAACTAAAATAAACTGAACGAGCAGTATCAACATCTGTTAATAACCTAATTTTTCTCACTGCAAATGCAGCCGAACTAAGTCTGCCTGAGAGAGCTGTTATATGAGGGTTCCATTGCAGTTTTGAATCAAGTGTGATTCCAAGAAAAACTGTTGTATCTACAAGCTTCATAGTATTACCATCAATTTTTAGACTAATGGGGTTATCTTTAACATTAGGCAACTTAAAATTAATACATTTAGTCTTTTTTGCATTAAGCTGTAGATTATTTACTGTGAACCATTGTAAAACCTTTGAAAGTGCGTCATTAACATCATCAAAAAGGTTTTTATTTCTGTCAGTTTTAAAAACTAAAGATGTATCGTCTGCAAACAATACAACATCACAAATATCTTTTAAGTAAAAAGGTAAATCATTTATATATATCAGAAATAGTAATGGACCTAGAATGGATCCTTGAGGGACCCCCATTTTAACTTGTGATCCTGTAGAGAGTACACTGTTAACATAAACTTTTTGAGTTCTTAAACTAAGGTACGAAATTACCAAATCTAAAGCATTATCCCTAACCCCGTAAAAATCAAGCTTGCGTATAAGTGTATCGTGATCAACGCAATCAAAGGCCTTGGACAAGTCACAGAAGACGCCAAGAGCGTTCTGTGAATTCTCCCAAGCCCTAAAGATGTGTTTTAGAAGTGCGATGCCAGCATCAGTAGTAGAACGGCCTCTCGTGAATCCATATTGTTCACTGTGTAAGAGATTGTTCTCATAAAAATGGCTTAATAGTTGTTCTTGAATGATTTTTTCAAAGATCTTACTGAGAGCTGGTAGGATTGAAACAGGCCTAAAGTTACCTGGGTCTTGTTTGTTGCCTGATTTAAAAAGTGGTACAACCCTACTGTGTTTCATTAAGTTTGGAAAAACACCTTCATCAACACAATCATTGAATATTACGGCTAGATAAGGGGCAATCACGTCAATTATGTGGCTAACAATTTTGACTGATATACCCCAAAGATCAGCGGTATCTTTTGAATTAATTAATCTGAATGCTTTTATTATATCTAGTGACTCAACATGTTTAAATTTAAAGAATACACTGCAACAAGATACATTATCTTTCAACAAATGTTCCGCTCTAGTTGGTGAGGAATTTAATGAAGCTGTAGTGATTATAGGTATATTACTGAAATACTTATCAAATGCTTCAGCAACAGATGCTTCTGATTGTAAGATGTTATTGTTAATATTAAGAGTGTATGAGGTATCGCGCTGTTTAGCTTTACCTGTTTCGTGATTTATGACGTCCCAAGTGGTTTTTATTTTGTTAGTGGACTTTGATATTTTATCACGAATTTGCAATGCCTTAGCTGTAGTGCAGGCTTTTCTGAATATTTTGGAGTAGTTCTTGACATACTCAACAAAAAGTGGATCGAAATTGTATTTTTTCATGCCGTACAACTCATACATCTTACGTCTGCTCCTGTAAATTCCAGGCGTGGCCCATTCACAAAACTTAGATTGAACTCTGCAAGTAACTTGTTTGGTGGGAAAACAAGCATCAAATTCATTTTTAACACAATCAAACAGTCTTTTGTAGACTGCATCAGGGTCACCCTGCTTGTAAGGAATGGAAGATACTTTATGCTTTAAATTAGTTTTAAAACTATTAATGCGATTACCCGTCTTCGGTCT
The DNA here is from genome assembly GCA_947369235.1 of Udea olivalis. Classification (NCBI taxonomy): domain Eukaryota; kingdom Metazoa; phylum Arthropoda; class Insecta; order Lepidoptera; family Crambidae; genus Udea; species Udea olivalis. Next base: position 1,132,804 of record OX376345.1, on the reverse strand, counting down.
TCATGTTATTTTCCTGTAATTAACGCTATTGTTAGTTAAATCTAAAAATGTTATCTTCTGCCCACAATGATCAGACTTTAATTCAGTTACTATTGCCTTTTCAATGGGTACACAGTTGCAAAATACATTATCCAGACAAGTAGATGTTGTGGCTGTTATCCTCGTGGGTTCATGGAATTGATAATCCAGACCAAAGGATTTAAATAGCGACAATAACCTATTCCTTTCAGATGAGCTTACTAGCAAATCTATATTGAAATCACCACACACAATAATGGGTTTAGACTTAGCACTTAACCTACCCAAAGCTTCCTCCATAACTGTCTCAAATCTATCTAAGTTAGTTTTTGGGGGACGGTATACACTTATCACAACAAAGCCCTCTAACTCAACACAAGACAATTCGACAATACGCTCTATGGACAGGCCTACAATGTCAGTGCGATCTTTACATTTCAAACTATTTGCAGTAAAAATTAATGAACCACCATGAATAGTGGTTTTTCTAAAGAACGCGCTTGATAATCTAAAATTATTAAGGACAAAAGACTGATAGTTTCATCAGTCAGCCAATGTTCAGTAAAACATAAAATATCAATATTTTGGTTTTCCAGCAATAGTTCTATTTCTAAATCTTTGCCCATCAAGCTTTGAATATTTTGGTGGAATAAATTCAAGTATTTGGGCTTGGCTGTTGTCCTAGGTCCTAGTTTAAACAAGACGCTGAAGGAGCATCACATGAAATAGATAAATTAGTACTAGTACTAATGTCAGAATAGAAAATACTGCCAATAGCGGCATTGTTAATGTTATTGGCTAACAAAGTAGCTAGTTTCTGCTTAGTCCTAATGGGAAGATACATAGTATCTTCAGTTAACCTAAAGTATGGTATCAAAAAAGTCAATGTCACTATGACGACATGTCAGATTATACAAAGTTAAATTAAGGTCTTGGATGACCTTGTTCTGACTTGAAGTACTTGAGGTACTTGAGTATGGGAATGCACACAAAATAAATTTACACTTGTTCTTTGATTGAATGCCCATTATTGTTTCAATATTTTTAATTAACCCTTTTTTTGTCAATGTCTGGGTGTTATTATCTAGTTAAGTATGTATCTAGGAATATTTAAGTATGTTTATCAGTCTCTGACGCCTATAGTACAAGCTCTGCTTAGTTTGAGGTCAAATGATCTTGGTGTGAATTGTCCCAGATATTTATTTATTTATTGTTTGTGAAAATTGTGAACAAGAATTGATAATAAACTCAAGGGAGAGTTCATCTATTGATGTTGACGATGATGATTATGAAAGTGATTTAAGGTGTGCACCAGTATATTAGTTATAAATAACTTTAAATCCTAATACCTACCTTATTTAATTCACTTGAGGGCTTTTATAGTTGTAATACATTTATCTCTTTATTGCACATTGAAATGAAATGAGTTCTATGAAATAATGATTCGATAATCGAAATTCACTATGATTATAAACTACCCCACCCCTGTATCGTGAGCTGTCAAAATTATCATCCTAAGGCCCGATTTTTCAATTCTTAGTTTATTCCCTAGATAGCTAACTCGAGTATAAAATTAACTGGCTGTTTATCAAGCGAATAGATATTTTAAATTTTTCAATCGTCTTTTATCCAAAGAAAAGCTATCTATCGTTTGTCTATGTGCTTATATCGCTAACTTCACACTGATTATCCACAAGCGAGATGCAACTTATACCTACCTACAATCATTGCAATGTTAGAATGAAACAAGACAAAAGTTGATGCTTGACAAACTGACACTGACGTTTATGAAAAACAATCTCAGTTTTTTTTGTTGTCTAAAGTTTTGGTAACAAGTTTGTGATTATAGTAACGCTCCAAAACTCCATAACAAAAAGAAAATAACACACCACATAACCTCAAAATGTCAAAGAAAACGCATAGATAAATCTTATCCAGCCCCTCAAGAAACAGATAACTTTATTCCTCTGTTAGCGGCTTTATTCAACAGAAAACATCTATCTGACCATTGAAATATTAAAAATCTTGTTAACCTTCGAATAAATGTATTCTACAGATAAATTTCATTATCTGAGGATTGAAATTTCGGCCCTAAATTGAACTTTAAGATAATATTTTCTGATGTGACAGAGAGACGAAAGGGTTCCGTTGTTATAATTTTGGTATGTAACCTTAGAATGGACTGTTCATGTATAATTAAATTGTAAAACACTGTTTTATATGAATTTTGCAATTAGTTATTATTTTTACTCTGAACTTCCCATTCCGGTAGCCGCAATCGGAACCAATATGATAAATTATTCTGTGTTGCGTGAGGCATACATTATGTCAGTTCTCATAATGGTTGGGGGCAATCAATGACTTGAATGTAAATGGTCGTTGCCCTGCTGGAAGATATGAATATTATAGTCTATTGTGTTACTCTTGCTTTTTAACGATAAATTCGCTAGGCCTTTGTCACTAGACAACAATTCCAAATAAGTCTTGAGGACCTATGTTCTTCTGGCCTCTGAGAGATATATTTTTCAAGGAAAAGCAATTAGCCTAGATCCCCTATTATTAGTCCTACTGCTGCCTCCATCATTGTTATAAAGTTATCGCTAGACTAGATGGGCAGGGGCTTAATCACCACGCTTGCCTTATGCAGGTTGGTGATCACATCACAAACCCAGGCAGTTTCGTAAAATCTCAAAAAACACTTTGATTTAACCCACAAACTCCAGATTTCGGTCCGAGCTCTTTCACGAAGTTATATTTATTACAAAGAAAATTGAATTGTTCCAGCACGCACTATCGCGCACTGGCGGCGTGATCTTCAGCGAGGCGGGCCTGCAGTGGGCGGGCGACGCGGAGGCGCTGGCGGCGCTGTGGGCGCGCGCGGCGGGCGCGGCGTCGGGCGGCGTGCTGGCGTGGCCGCGCCGCGCCGCCGTGACGTCGCTGACGCACCCGCGCATGTTCCACTACCTGCACGCGCGCATCGACGACTTCCTCTTCGTGCAGATGGTGGACGCGGAGCGGCTCGTGGTGGCGCGCAAGCCCGCCGTGCTGGACGTCATGCGGCCCTGGATACAGTGCGCGCTCACGCTCGACTGCATCATGCCGATTGGTACGTCTGCTTCATGTCTGTGTAACATGACTACTGGGTTAGCTTCTAGCTGTGTAACAACTCGAATTATCACTTGTATTCGGGTTCCATACTTTCTAGATATAGAGGATTATCATCAAATTTTAAATGTCTTCAGGGAAAGCGCTAGACTGTTAAAAAATAGTTAAAAAATAGTAGAAAATATTAAAAAATAGTTTCCTAACCTCGTTCGGATGTAGCGATTGGTATTTTATACCTCATTGTAATTTTATTGAAATATCCTCTCAATGTAGATTTTTAATTGACGCTGATAAAAAATAATCCATCTTCGCTGTTTTGAAGAAAGCGTAGTCTTCCCTCGAAAGCGTAGCATTCCGCATTAAAGCTAGTAAAGATGCGTGCAATGTTGTTGCAGGTGCGCAGTCAGGCGGCTGCCGCTTCGACAAGAAGCCGCAGTACCGGTACTCGGGCTGCCACGGGCAGGACGCGTCGGCGCTCAGCATCGTTCTCGGGCTGCGCTCGGGCTTCGAGGAGGCGGCGTACGCGGTGCACGGCGCGGCGGGCGCGGCGGGCGCGGCGGGCGCGGCGGGCGCGGCGGGCGCGGCGGGCGCGTGGCGGCGCGTGTCGGCGGGCGCGGCGCGCGCGGCGCTGGCGGAGCGCGAGCGCAACGCGACGGCCGCGCAGCCCGACGAGCGCACGGAGCGCGACGGCACCGCCGCGCCCAGAACACCTCACTAGTGACACACTTCCGCTAAGCTCCAGTCAGTAATAGGAGTTCCTTACGTTAACCTGACAAAGTAGACGTTTTGAGTCGCTCCTCACTAAGTTAGACCTCGTGTGGCGGGTCAGTGGAAGAAGTCAATGTGCATCGGACATACTACTACTGATTACTCACTCTGCCCCGCGTCTTGTCTTCGCTTTACAACCCTAAGATTATCCAGTGAATTGTGCGGGTCGTCCGAGTCTACCTGATTATGATTTAGTTGATATTTTGATTGTGATATGTATATTCTTTTTTTGACTCAATTCGAACCAGAATTGATTATTGATCTTTTAAGTAGTGATACTTAGATATAATAATTTTATTACACTATGATTATTACTATATTATTAATAATTTATACATCTAAATGCTGATTCTGGTTCTATATCAATGTAAAGCTTCCTGCGTAGTAAAACATAATAATAATCCCTGATTTAATGTACCAGCGATGAAGAGGCGTGAGATATTTAATAATTAGTAGGTACATCTCACTATACAAGTAAAGGGTACAAATTCAATTCAAATACAATTTGTACAACTGTATAAAGCCACATAGTGATAAATAGCGCATAATACTTGATACTTACATATTTAATTAATATAATAATCTAATTTATACACAAATAATTGTCTTCATCACAATACGAAATTCGAGTTTAGGTTTGCTAGATTCCAGGGGGCTACGAGAGATATTACAATATGATATTAATAATTTCGATTGTTCAACTTAAAAGTAACCAAGAGCTCGTTCCAAATCGCTTTTTGCAGAGTGATTTTCAACCTCGTCGAAAAGAAAGAGATAAAACGTCTGTCTGACAGCTGTCAGGTGAATTTCATTGGGCTCCAAGCACCGGTAGAATTCGCCCTTGTCAGATTGATATCCGTCACCCGAACCCGTTCCGAAACAACTTTCACTCGGGGTCAATTTGGAACGGGTTCGAGTGATTCTCACTCCTCAGTGTGAAATTCCACTCGTGTTGGAACACAGCCCTAATGTGACTCGTGTTAAGAGAACTCAGCCCAGATGCCCTAGGTTAACAAATACCGTAGGCGGGCAAAGTATGCTTTATGTTTTTGGTCACTTTCAAAACGATCTCGCATTTGGTATGCTTGTCAAATCTTCGTTCACTGCATATTGATATCAATGAAAAAGGCTTTTGCCCTTAATAGGAGTTAACATGCTGCTTAAAAATCACCCCTGAAACATGTTTCTACGCTACCACGGATCGGACTAACCAGAGTAAGCCCTCAGTTGAATGCTGGTGGTCTAAGCCAAACCGATTGACTATACTGATAACCACTATGCTTTGCATAAAACCGACTATGTTTGACCACGATCACTCGATGACAGAATAACATGTCACGCGTTTGTTTTAGTGAGATGTCATTGTCTAAGAATTTATGTCCATTTAGGACTCTCGAGAGTGCTGGCGCTATTGTTTATCTTTGTTCTATCATGGTTCACACTAAAGTGTTGATATTCGTTTGCCAATATTATACACTAGCAAATATAATACGTTTTTCTAATTTTGATAAGGAGATACTGATCTGATATTGAAATCCCATTTTTGAAACATTTTATTAAAAAATTAAAGACATTGTTAGGTTAGGCTGTCAAGAAATAATTAAAGGAATAAATTATTTTTAATGGTGGTATGTACGGAAAACGGTTATTCTCTATTTATATGGTTTTTCGGCAGGCCCTAACGATGATACTCCATAGTAATAATAATTAATATTGTTAAGATAATAAGACATTATTTTATTTATCTCCAGTGGTTCGTCACTGAGAGATTGATCGCTATCAATTTGGGTGACGTTTACGATTTGAATTTCTTTTTGTGAAGCTTATTTATAAAGGGCGATTGAAAGAGCGTCGCTCCCTAACCAACGCTCTCCTTAGTTGTAATTGAAGCCCTGGTCAGGGGTGGGTGCTACAGAGCACAGGAACTTTATTTAGACATTTATGTTATTAATTTCATTATTTATATTCAGTTTTGCCTTGTTTATGCACAATGTGTGCAATGTGCGATCTTTTATTAGTACGATATAGCGGAGGTTGTGAGTTGGATATCATTCGAGGAGAACGTGTAGTTAGTCGGGGAGGTACAATGTGATATACTTAAGTGTTAGCGTTAGTTGCTCTCGTGCGACCACTTCCACGCGGTTTGTTCAATCCTATTATTGTTTACTTTAAAGTTAAATGTGTTTCGTTGATCTTATAGGTTACTTAGATATGCTTTAGTGCCGGATTTGCTCAATCGTGTAGGTATAGTTTTGTAAAGCAATAAAACGTCGAAGTTTTTATTTTAGTACTCAATTTTTAGTATGTTAACAATTTTGAACTAGTTCGTCGTTACAGATCCGGCATGCGAGTGTTTCGAATAATGAATATGTAATGTTGGTCGCACGGCGCTGTTTTAAATTACAAATTATGTAAAATTTAAAGATCTCATTGTTACTTAACACATGTACGTATAGTTATAGTAATAACCGGTTTGTAAATATTACCTACCTTTTGTATCAGTCCAGTTCGCGAGCGCCGACCGCTGCACTAGACATTTCCAAATTTATATTTCCTACTTAGTTTGTAGAGTTTAATAGGGAATTCCAAATTTTTAGGTTGAAAGTATTTCTTCAAACCATGACTGAAGAAAAATATTGTCACTTTGGATAATAAAGAACATAAGTCAAGCATCAGTTTTTTGTCACGGCCATAAATGCGCTTGAAGCGTTTTTGAGTGTAAACTGCCAGCGCCCAGGCTGCGGCCGGGAGCGCGTCACGGGAATACCTTCATGATAATTATATCAATATTTTAGACATACTGTACATCCCATGCCATAAGAAAACTCTGAATACTATACACAATACGCGAGATTTTGTTCTTTTAAATTTCTTTTCGCTTTAACAAAACTTAAGTATCTGGTGGATCAGGTAAATGAGTTCGTTACGATAAAGCCCTTGGTCCTATCATATTACATTATTCTAGTTATGGACTTGCAGTTATTTTAATAAATTATTCCTTGAAATTTATCTGATTTTTAAGGTAAAAGAACCTCGTATACTTAGGTATAACATTTTTTTCTAAATAAATCTAGACAACTAAACCACCGATACGGGCAATTCTGCGCAGTAGAAGTATTTAAGAAACAGGCAACAAAGTCAAGTCGATGTGTACTATTTAATCTTACGTAACTATACTTCCCATTACAAGTTGCTCTGGTTATAAAATAAATTTCTTTAGCGTAGTTTTAAGTGCAAGCGAGGTGATATGGCCCTTTGCTGCAAGTGCAGCTACTTCACAGTTGCGCCCGCGACCCCCCAGTGTTAAGGCTGCTTGTATATCTTGTGACATGTGACTTAATTAAAGCGATAATATTTATGATGAAATACTTATGTTGTTTTATTCTTCGTCTCATTTAATATCACACATCAAATAACAACTTTGTTGATAAACTTTAGGTGTTCGCCGTATATTTTTATTATTCATATTATTTACAATAAATACTAACTGCATTACTCGCTATTACGCCTAATTTTTCCTTGCCCTCCGGGGCCTCCGGCTATTGCTGCTAACCTTTTCTGTCCAAACTGTGCCAGTGTTACATTACTGGCTGTAAGTTTAATAAAAGAAGATTTGGCTGTATGGTTAGCGGCTAGCACCGACGCCGTTAAATAGACATTAAAACAGTTCAGCTAAAAAGTTGTCAAGAAGCTCACAAAAAAATGACGTCTACGGCTGCCGTCAACCGAATCGGAGCGAGGCAACTTTCAACCAATGGGATCGAATGCGGGCCTGCCTGCATTCCTATTGGTTGAAAGTTGCCAAAACACCGCTCCGCTGTCTCACTCTGATTCGGTGCCTTAAAATCCGTTATCTGTGCTCACAATTTACTAAAAATGCGCTAAGTTAACAAAGCCGCATTCGAATTAACGCGCTAGAGTCCGCTAGACTGTTGGCCACATCTTCGCAAACAACCTAAGGCTGCGTTTTCACCAGAGTTGTGCGAGGGATATGTTTTCAAAGAACTAATAGAATCGCTTCATTTACCTCATTACATATAGCTTTGAGATTCTATTGGTTCTCAACTCACACACCCCTCGCAACGCATCCTCGCACATCTCTGGTGGAAACACATTCTTACGCGCTAAACACTTTCAATGCGAATCTCCATCAATACGCCTAAAGGCCCGTGTTCACTTTGATTACTTAGTAGTAAGTGCAGGTTCTTAGTGATTTTAAGAGAATACACGTGTGGACAGCGATTGAATAGAACACGCATCCAATCACTTCACGACGCAGGATACTAATAATTACTCGCAATAATCCATCGCTGTCTACACGTATTTCTCATAATCACTAAGCACCTGCACTCACTAATCAAAGTGAATACGGGCGTTTATAGGACGTTAGGGCGTAGGCGGAGCAGTAGCATTAGGGCTGCGCAGACGACGGACTTTTCTCCGCGGCGGAGCAAAAAGTACGCTCCGCGAATCTCCGCTGCGGATTTACCGCGGACTCAACGCACACGGTAATTTGTTGTCCGAGAGTATGTAAATATTCTGAAATTACGTTGTGCTGTAATTTAGAGCGTGTGACGCTGCGAACGCCCTGGGTCTTCGGGAACGCGGTCTAAAATAATTTTAGGTTTAAAGGAAAACGAAATACTGGAGAAATTATTCTAAAATGTATTTTTTCTACAGTCATAAAAATAATATAAAACAAAATTACACTTCGCAACAATCCTAAATAAGTAACATTCGAATACAATTTCTGTACTGTTATTTATTGCAAATCCAATTTCGCAAACTATTTTTTATTATTAATCAAAAGGGTATTTTACCCTAAGACATTTCCTTTGTGAAAATATAGTATCAATTAACACACCCACATACGTCCATTATATTTTATGTTAATAACAACAAAATTAGTAAAGCTTAGTGTAGAAGACCCGATTAGGAACTATTGCTGCTTTCTGAGATTTAAACAAAGTAACTGTACTTTTTTCACTGTTACTGACTAGATGTAACCTTTTTGCTTAACTAAATGCATCACACAGGGTACACAATATCATTATAATATACATATGTGTGTACTGCCTGTGCAGTTATTACGGGTGCGTTGTGTTTGAGGCTATTTTTTAGTTCCCTTTAGGAAATACATTAAAAAACACATTTTAGTGTTAGACTACTTACTACACAACATCAATACAATAATATCACTATTTTATAGGTACTACTAATAAATCATTTCGTAATTAATAAAATACCTATTACACCAGATTTTGTTTCGTTAGGAGAATAACAGAAGATGGCTAGATTCATACCGGTCATCGGTTAATAAATGAGGGCATAACATAAAGAGCGTGGCTTCTGCGTTGGTAGGATAAGTTGAAGTAAAAATGAACGCAAACTAATACAATTCAAATAAACCTCACACCAAGATCATCTTACCCCCAAACCAAGCATAGTTGGTGTCAGTACACCCACAGGGTGCTGACTGATAAACATACTTGAATATTTATAAATAAATAGATTCAAAAACCCATACACAGAACAAAGTTGAATATTCGTCAGAATCGAACCCTCCAACTACTTCACAGGCAAGAGCTCTAACCATTACGCCTTAGTCTCCAACCAACAAGCGATAGATCGCGTCTATCGCATGTTGGTTACTAAAAATGTGTAGCCAATTCAATTAAGACTATCTTAATGCCCTTTCATTTTCTTTACATATACCGGTATGCACTCCACTCTAAATTATTAGTTAAAATATAGTAGCTAATAGTTACAAGTTCAGCGCATATAATTGTTCATAAATAACTCCATTTGTATAGTTAAATAACAAGAGTATTAAAAAGTATATAAATTAATAATAATTAGTATATAGAATAGATTCATTTGTATTGCTTGGTTCCACAGTTACAAAGAGCTGCTAAAAGCAGAAGAGTACCATAGTTGTATCACATCATTTTAGCTGAAACATCAATTTTCTTAATAATAAAACATATTTTATGTTAGACTTTTTAACTATATTATTTAATCAATAAATAACACATTTGCCAGTAACTAGAAAAATAAGAGCAGTCAATAGATAATAGTCAGGCCGTAGTATTTAACAAAATAAGGAACAATATCAGATCATAATAATTATTAAGATGTGATGAAAAAATTGAATAAGTCTCTAATACAAACCAGAAGAGCCAAATCTTAAAATCACTATTACCATTAATTATTATGGGTAATTTGAGTTTGTTCCCATGGATTAAAAAAGGTGATGATTAACCTGACTATAATTATATTTTCTATTAAATCCACTTCATCAAACCCTACTTTATCTGCACGCTTGAGGCTTACTTACTTATGTAAGTAAGCCTCAAGCGTGTACTTATGTAATGTATAAAATAATATATATCTCACAAAAAATATTAGGTTCAGTTAAAAAATACTACTAAATAATTACTGATTACTACCGAATGACCAGTTCCCGAATCATATTACTGTATCCTTACCTTACCATTAGACCATTCAATAAATTCGATTATAGACCATAAAAAAAAACATTATCTTCGATTGAACTCATTACAACTTAATTTACAATAAGTACGCATTTTGTGCATATGAAGTAGTACAAGTGACAAAGTAGACACCAGTGAAGTTAGATTTCTATCTTATATTACCGATTTATTTACAAATAGTTATAATAAAACACAAGTTCCTAAATATGAGAAAATGGTAAATACTTGACTAATCTGCGAAAATGTGCGTGAGACGAGAAGGGAAGAGGTAGATTACTTGGGATCAGGTTTGTCCGGTTTGTCCAACTTATCTGCTTTTTTCGTTTCTGTCTTCTTTTCGTCGTCCTTGAACAGGAGAGGGATCATGCCCAGGAAGCACCCCACCGTGATGCCTAATACTCTGCCCTGAAATAAAATGCGATTAATTATTATTCTATCTATTGTTTTTTAAACTGCGGCATCTGACACTAAGGTAAGTTCACTCACCACATTGGTGAAGCGGCGCGTGATAGGCATGTCGAGCTGCACGGGCGACAGCGCGGGCGCGCCCAGCCCGATCATGGCGGCCGCGCGCTCCACGTAGTGCGAGGAGCCGATGCCGATCACGTCACTGAACGTGTTTCCGAGCGCGGCCGCCGCCATTGTCGATAGTGTTATGTACGCGCTCATACTGCTTTCTATGCTGTCACCCTATAAATAACATAATGTTCATTGTACTTTTACTACAAAGTGTTCACTAAAAAGAACCGTTTTTACTTCTGTCTAATGCCATAATGAATGGAGTATAGCTGTCCATCAGCGATTTCGCCTGCATAGACAGTCCTGCCTGTCAAAATATAGCCTAAAAAAATATATAGCCTATGTCCACCCCCTGATAATGATAATGTAGCTTTATATAAATATAAATGAATATAAAATAAAAATATATGTGAAAATATTTTTAAAATCGGTCTAGTAGTTTCGGAGCCTATTCAATACAAACAAAAAACAAATCTTTTATCTTTTTAATATTAGTAAAATAATAATATTGTGGCCTTAAACAAGTTTCATACTCACAGCTATTATCATTATAAAGTTGTCCAAGAACCCAAAGCCAACAAATGGAATTGAATGAGATAATGACACTGTAAAATAAAAACACAATAATAAAGTAATTATGTTATGAGAATACTAGTAAATAAATGAGGTGAAGTAAACTTACAGTGAAATAATTCCTTAGTCGAGGGTTTCGGCACAGTTGACGCTGAAAACAAGACATCATTGTTTGAACGGGCTTAGGCACCTTTACATTCTGACTTTAAGGCTCAGTCAACATTTTTAACTCAGCTCAAATTTTACTTCATATCTAATAAACATACCTATACAGTTAGTACAATCCACTTATTTCGTGGCATTTTTTACTTCTTAATTAAGTTATTTATAAGCTTATTTTGGAATATACCTTGTTTTTGTTGCAATGTAACAGAACTGGCTAGTTCTAAATCCATTTAATTCACCATGAATGGATGAGAAACCCTATTATAAATGTTAGTAACCTACAAGATGCCATTTATTAGCAACTAGGACTCAATGATAACACAGCAAAACATAAAGTCAACATCATTATGTAGGGCACACCAGATAAGAACAGATACGTTGGTTTTTAATTTATTCTTTGTGATAATTCACTTACCATATTTTTTCTTCAACCACTCTTCGGGGACCGGGCAGTAACTGCCGGTGGGATCAACATCACCAAGACTGGGTACATGGCTTGACCTGCCAAGTTTTCTTCTCCATCGTAACCCTGCAAGCTTGTCTGCAACAAAAATTTAATAAATGCACCTAGTTCTTTAACTTGAGACTTTACATATAAATGAAATGCACTTGCCTTCAAATTCTTCTTTAAGACTGTTAGATTCATATTCTTGTAAAGCTGTAAATAAGACTTTTCTCTCTTCATCCTTCAAATGAAGAACAAGTTCTGTGGCATGTGTTTTTGTCAATGGTCCTGTTTTTTGTGTTGGCTCATCAAAATCCTTGGATGTAGGTCCCAAACCTAAATTACGAACTTTCACAACTACAGGAACAAAAATATTTGATTTTGAATGCACTGCTATAGCACTGTGTCGTACTTGCACCTTTGCATAACTTTTATAGCAACATAAATTCAAATTTATCACAGGTCTACTACACAGTCGTTTGATGACTCTTGCTGCCGGCATGTTTGCACTATTTTACTTGGAAATTAACATGAAATACAATAAATTTAATTTATTTACAGTTTTCAACTCATCGATGTAAGAAGAGAATTTTTATCACTTGTTCTGTCAAAAGGCTTCAACTTGAAGTTGAAGTAAAAAGCAGAACTTTGGCCCTTATCATTGCCCAGGTAAGGAAAATTTAAAAAGTACTACTGTCATTGTGATTGCGATCCAAAACGATAACAGTCAAGAGGATAAAGTTAAAGCTTATACAGGGTGCACGGGTGGCCCAGTTTTATTATTAAATTTTTTTATACAAGTAAAATGTAAAAAAAAAATTGCTCTTGTAATATTTTGTTTTAAAAACTATTTTAAATGTTCATTATTGCTTATGTGGAAATTACTTAAATATACTAAGTAATTGAATTTTGGCCTGGATGTAGTAAAGCCATGTCGATATCGTACAATAAATAATGCACACATGTTTGTTTTCTCAAGCGAAACTCACTTTTTTGGTAATTTTCTGTGTGATTTCAGATCAGAGTATCAATTTTTAAAAAAACACTAGGAAATAAACGTTCTATCTGAGATTTGTTCATAGCTTTGAAAACTGCCATAACATGTGCTTATTCTCTGAAAAATAAACAGTTTTTCCCGCTTACCTTTGGAGCAGAGTTATAAGTTTCATTTTATTCTGGAATGATACAAAATATATCATTCCAGATTGATAATTTGACTACGAATACTGTGTAATGTGGGGAAATCAAAAATCAGAAATATTTATTGAATAAACCATGGATGTCTTATGCTAGTTGGCATTGCAAACACACACTGATTTACCCATTTCAGGCATTCAACAATAACTTATACATAAACAGTAGTGTAAGTATATTCATGTAGATTTTTTATACATTCATTAAATTAATTATTAAATTATTAGATATTGTTAATTGTATTGCACCTGCATATAAAGAGAGAGAGAGAGAGAGGGATCTTAATTGTAATTATAAATTATTGTTAATGTCACATTCATGTTGTTGTTAGGTGCTTAAAATGTCAAGGGATTTGTCTCTATTATAAAATTCATTTAAATTGTAAAAAACATTGTTTATAAGCCCCCGCTTTAGTTTTGTATTAAATACAGTAGTTTAGTTTTACACTTAAAATGTCAGTTATATCATAAGGCAGAGAATTATAAACTTGTATAGCACTTATAAATGTACTTTTGTTGTAAATCATGCATTTACATAATGGCTTGCAAAGGTAGTCATGTCTCCGTAACTTAGTGCTTCTAAATCTCATTTCAGACTTTTTCGTAAACAAATGCATATTTTTTTGACGAACAAAGCTATTTCTAAGATATAAATGCCAGTTAAAGTTAAATATTGTTTTTCTTTAAATAGTAGTCGTAGATAATGATAAATTTTTCTGCTGTAAATAATTTGTATACCTCTCTTCTGTAATATCTCGTTAACGTTGACTGAATTACCCCAAAATATTATTCCTTGAGAGAATGGGGTAGATATTACCATAATACGCGCTTTTTGCGACCTCAATCAATGAAATATCTATCAATACTGATAAAGCATAGCACTGACTGGCGATTCTGTTATTGATGTTGTCGATGTGTGACTTCAAGTTAAGGTTACTGTCAAGCGCTACTCCAAGGAAGTCAGTCTGATCTACCTCGCAACATAGCCACCATCAATACCTACATCAAGTTTGATAGGCGTAAGCTTATAGTTGTGGAATTGGAGAAGTTTAGTTTTTGAAATATTTGTTTGCAGGTTTAGAGTGCATAACCAATCCACCAATATTTGCAACGATTTTGTGATGGTCGCTACATATTCCTTATTACTAATGCCATTTTTTTTTACAAACAGTACTGTTGCATCATCAGCATACAGCATTGTTTCGTGTTTTATCAGAGACGGTAGCTCATATAATTAGATAAGGAACAGCAACGGGCCCAATATGCTGCCCTGAGGAACGCCCAATTTCACCTCCTCCGGACCTAACCAGATACCTTCAACCGTTTTTGTCCTTTCATTGTAATGGTTCAACATGGTGGTCTGTGTTCTACTACGAAAATAAGACTGAAGCGGTGAGTGTGCTGAACCACGAATACCCATTCTGTTTAACTGATTCAACAAGATGTTAGGTACCACACAGTCAAAGGCCCTCGACATGTCAAGAAGAAGAGCCGTACACCGATTTTTTTCATTCAAAGATTCCCTAACACAAGCCAGCATACTGTAGATTGCCATTGTGGTTGATTTACCCTTCCTGAAGCCAAATTGTTTATGTGTTAAAATGTTGCTCTTGTCTAAGAAGTCCAGTAGTCTGTCGTTGATTACAGCTTCAAAAATCTTTGAAAACGCAGGTAATAACGGGTTGATAGTTAAAAGGGTTTTTCTTCGAGCGTTTTTTATGCAGTGGATTTACTATAGCTGTTTTTAACCCATTCGGACCGGGAGTACACAAGTTAAACAACGTATGTCCAAGAAAGTATGATTTATTCTGACTAACTCAATGAATACGTAACCTTATAAACTAAGTAATTGGGTGAGGCGCGTCACACACTACATCTCCCCCCTTTTTATTGGAAAAAAATAAGTATGTTTTTTTTTCGTAGATACTAGATACTAAAAGATCCTGTAGGTATTTTTATTAAAAACATTTTTATTATGTGATGTAACTAAAATTTACGGCTTTCGCAATTTTCCATTTATCTGTGCTATATGACTTTGCTTCGTACTAAATTTCAAAATTCTGAGGACACGGGAAGTACCCTGTAAACTAGCGGCATAAACCGCTGTATCTTTTGATTGCGTTGGTTTAGAAAATTGATTTTTTCACAGCTCCAAGGGACAGTAGACCTGAGTATTTAATATAAATTTCAGCTAGATACCTCCACGCGTTCCTGAGAAAAAGGGTCTTGACAAACAGACAGACGGACAGACGGACAACAAAGTGATCCTATAAGGGTTCCGGTTTTTCCTTTCGAGGTACGTACCCTACCTACCCTATGTGTTCGTAAATTCCTTAAAAATGCTACAATTATTATTAGTAAAGGTGTTATTGTACATGAAAATAATCTTTAGTTGGCTCTGTTTCGAAATATGGGTTTATTTTTATCAGCTCACTGAGATATTTGTCTGAATTATGGACAAATTGGTAAATTCAAATTTGTTGTTGCTGATAATGTGACTTTTTTTATTCTATTTATTTACTTGGTGATTCCTGAACCAAATATTCAAGATAGGAAACGTATCTTTCTATAGCTGAACATATTTTTGTTCTATTTTCGAACATTAATTTTTGACATTTATTTTATTTATTTATTTTAGCTGACATCGCGATGGTTTTTTTTAAGTCAAACATATTTTTAAAATTATTTTAATAAAAAGGTAAAGTAAAATAAAGATGGAATAAAATATAAAAAACATTATGTCATAGTGCTATATTCTAAAAAAAATAAAAATTGTTAACTTAGTCGGAAATTTTGCGCAATAATGAAGCTTGTGATTTTTTGTAAAAAACTTGCTAAGTACACACATCAAAAGTGTCTAGGGATCAAGCATTTTTATGCGGATTTCTTGAGATTGAGATGTGGCTTTGTAATAAATTTATGAATTTATAAATTTATATGGATCCTTTTTGGTGCATTTCATAATTTGAAACAGGAACTGTCAATCAAATTCGAGTAAAAGATGAAAATCAGCTGTCAATATTTTCCCTATAAAAACATACAACGCATTGAAGACATTATTAGTGCTACTGTTTCCCTACTACTGATTAAAACCAACGTTATTATGGAGCGGCGACGTCATTTAAGCAGGGAAGAAATGCTCAGAGCCGCGGGAATGATAGAAGCTGGTTCCCGGCAACGTACTGTGGCTTTAGCTCTGAATACAAGTCAGAGTGTTATCAGTCGACTTTGGACACGTTACCGAAGCACTGGTACCGTGGCTGAGCGCCATGGAGGACGGTATCGCTGCACCACACGGAGACAAGACCGATACATTCAAATCACAACTCGAAGAGCTCCAACAATAACCGCCATGATGTTAGCCGTGAGGCTTCATCACTCTTCAGGGAACTTAATTGGCGACCAAACAGTCAGAAACCGCTTGCATAAAGTGAACCTTCATTCCCGAAGACCGCTAAGGGTACCACCTATAGCAATGCACAATCGTAGGATTCGATATTAATATTGTAGTGTTTCCTTGGCTGACACCGACTCCAACAATAACAATAATTGTACCTACATTATATTATCGTATAAGTTTAGAAGAATACGCAATTATTTCTTTTCTTTTTAGTGCTTTGTTTTGGAATAGTTTTGGTTTTTTTTGTTAAAAATTTTTCGATTCAGGAATATTTTGACTTTAGACACTTTGACCTACCCTTATAAATTGTAATGATCGGAATATTATGAATACGTAAACTGTTGCATGCTTGGTGGAAAGGTAAAATATGGCAGGATGTTTATAATTTTAAGATCATTTGTACCTGTTATTAAGATTATGATTTATGATTTAAGACATCAAAAAACAAGTAGTTAGATTGTAGTAATCTAACTACTTGTTTTTCTTGGTACTCTCCTTGAAGATCCAATAAATACCTCTTGTACGGCTTATATCATAATTCAAAAGACTTAACTGAAACAGAGTTCTTTAATGGAGGAGGAATGTTGTGAAGATACATCGTCGTGACACAACCACTCCACACAGATGTTCTCCTATTTTAGAACGTGGCCTCTTATGTCATTTATTGTCTGTCAATGACAGGATGTCAGTATCATGTCATCAATGATGGTGCCTGCCAATGCCAATCTTCTCTGTTTTTCATTCATACTATTGTGAAAGCCAAACAGAAACAATTCTCGCGATTTGAATGAGTGAGTAATGAGTTGATTGCGCAATTTATTACGAGACTTTCGGCGTTATGTTAGCGGCGTAAACATATGTGTATCATTTAATGCAAATATTCTTTGACCGTGTTTCGTTCGAAGTTAACAAAAATTGTTGTTATTTAATAGGTTTGTTTAAGATTAGTGCAGAGATTGATGTTCAAGAGCACCATGCACGATGTTGGAGGGTCTGGTGGCTTGGGTTTTGAACAACTACCTCGGGAAGTACGTGGAGAACTTGAACACAGATCAGCTGAGCGTGGCTCTCTTATCTGGTGAGTATCCAATTAGCTGATGTACGACTTCGTCTACAGACATAAAAGATGAGTCCTAAGAGTTACTTGGTTAGGTACAATGTACACTGTGTTATTTGTTTATTTATAAAATAGCTGAATTTACAATTTTGCAGGTTTCATTTATTAGGATCCTTTCATTTATTAGGATTCATTAAATGTTTGCTATTTAATAAGAATGGTCCCAGCCTGTAATACATAATTAACACAACGTTAAAAAATAGTTTGTCTTGTTTGAACACTTCCTTTTCAAATAAGGATGTGATTTTCATGATGTCTAACATGACGGACCAATTTAAAAGTATTTCGACATCTGAAACTAGACACAACTATACAAGTAAATAGTGCATGTAGTTGGCTTTATCTTTTTGCTTGAGGTACTATACCTTTTAGGTTGGCCATGTAGGTTTATGGCAATAATATTTTACAATGACAAAATTTGCAGGCAAAGTAGAGTTAGAGAATCTACCTCTCAAGAAAGATGCATTACGACACTGGGGTCTCCCAGTGGAAGTAAAGTCAGGGTTCATTGGCAAGGTGCAGCTGCAGGTGCCTGTGCGGCAAATCCGTTCAGCACCATGGATCATCATCATAGAGAAACTGTATGTGGTTGCTGCACCAGTCAATTTGGATGAGGTTAGTACAATATTTCACTTAAAACCATATAGTACAACACCACTTGATTCATCATCAACGATTTTCCATTTACTGGATATTGCACATCATACAATTGAATAGCTTAATGTTTTTACTCATTGCAGGAGTTCTTTGATAGGGAAAATTAGTTACAATTAAGGCAATATTTTTTACTCTAATTTATATGGCAGTGGCAGGTGTAGAATATAAATTATTCACTAATAGTAGGTATCTGACTGGTAGACAAACTTGCTCCTTAGTGGGCATGGAGATAACTTGTAAATCCTTTAGTTTGGGGTGCCTCTCGAGGTGCATGTGCTTGTTGTAAGTATAGCTTAGCATTTATTTGAAGCTGTCATGTATAAAATAAATGAATAAATAAAAGTAATCTTGTTTTATTGATTAAAAGTTTAGGAGACTTGCTTTAAATTCAAAGATAAAACATCAGGTCAATGTCTGGTTATTTTGTGTTATGATGATGTAATCTGAAAAACATTACTCCTATGAAGGTGATGAGATAATAAACTTTTACTTATTCATCAAGATAACTTTGCCATATAGATAGATTGATACCAATATGTACCTATTTGCTTTTTGATTAATGTTTTATGATTTCTAAAAATATTTGCCTTTCTCTCCTGCCTAAGATTAGAACTCTTATTACATTTACTTTAAATCATGGTTCGAGTATCTCCGTAGCAGCTGTATTGCCGAGCGTCGCGATGACGTCGGAAAGGGCCGGACTAGATTTACAGTTAATAAATCAGCTGAATGTCACCAATAACGCTAATTGTGTTATGGAGCGGGGTCCAGCGCTGAGTTGCGAAAACATAAGATCACCATCTAATGTCAATAATAGTAATGAATGTTGGCAAAGGGTTTCGTACCGTAAAAAACAGCCTAAATACCGGTATGTGGGCAAATCAGGAATAGCAAGAGATTCTTAATGTAACTTTAAAGCAGCGGACCGAAAAGTTCCAATATTAATCACGAATATACATTGTGATACAACTGACAGCGATATAACCAAGTATATTCATAGCAAGACGCAAGAAACGGTGCCTATGGAGAAAATAATAATGAAGCGAGAAAAGGATTACATTGCGTACAAATTTTTCGTATCTGAGTCGAAGTTACCACTGTATTTAGATGAACACATATGGCCTCGGGGTATAATATTTAGGCGGTTTATTAATTTTAAATGCCAACTTTCGAACGGAACGTTATCTGTGCACGGTTAGGAATAATGAATAAACGTCTGGCTTCATTCAATTGTAAAAACGTAAAACGGTCCATAGATGCAATTAGAGACCTGTGTGAAACCTGTGACATCATAGCTCTGCAAGAGACGTGGTTGTTACCCGAGGAGATACCATATCTGGGTACTATTAACAGCAGTTTTGGTTACACGAGGACGTCTGCAGTTGACGTGTCTTCTGGCATACTAAGGGGAAGACCGTATGGTGGCGTCGCTCTGCTGTGGAGAAACAGTGTATTCCAACATGTGTTGCCGTGTAATAATTTGCGTATCAGTGCTATTAAAATAACTACTAGTGATTGCCCGGTGATTGTTATGAGTGTCTATATGCCTACAAATACGCCGAAAAACTTAGCAGACTTTACAGATTGTTTAAGTACAGTAGGCGCTATCGTAGACGACTACGGTATTGAATCTGTTTATATGTTAGGTGATTATGATGCTAATTTATCTGAATTATTTTTTGACGAACTGTTATATTTTTGTAGTGAACAGATTTTGACATGTATTAACGTTGATTTTCTGGGTGCAGATTCGAATACGTACACTTTTATTAGGCTCTTGTAGCTGGTTAGATCACTGTGTGGTAACCGAATCAGCAAAACGAACAATATTTAATAATATAAATAAATAAATATAAATATGCGCCAGACAACACACCTCTTGTAATGGTCTCGAAGTAGGGATTAATATCCCTGTGTTACGAGGTACCACACAAGGAAATAAGCCAGGGGCGTCTCCCAGCACACCCAGACTCGAGTCAATTCAGAAAAGATCGTTTCCTGAATTGACCCGACCGGGAATCGAACCCGGGACACTACGGAAATCAAGGCGAGAAACCGTGCTACAGCACACTACGCCAATCGTGCCGTCAAAGTATATTTGTTAATTATGATACTGTCTGGTCTCACCATTATCCACTTATAATAGAACGCAATCTAGACTTAGTAACGCCAAAGTTACCACATAAAGAGGCCATTGACAATAAAAATAAATAAGGTGTAAGAGATGAAGAACAAGTTATTAAATATGCTAGAATTTGTCAAGACAGATTGAAATTGATAGACTTTCCTCACGAGTTCATAAATTGTGGAGATTTTTATTCTAATGATCAAGGACATAGGCGTATTCTGGATACTTTGTACTCCGACATTGTGGCTGCCTTCCGCGATGCAGCAATGAAGGGTCAGGGAGGGTGCAGGGTGGCTCGCGGGTAGCGGGTTGGAACAGGCATGTACGAATTGCGCATCGGCGGGCCAGGGAGAAGTTTATAGAATGGGTATCCTGTGGTAAACCTAACAGCGGGATAATGTATAGTGAAATGAATGAAAGCAGGAAGGTATTCAAATCGCGTTTAAAATGGTGCCAAGACCATCAGGACCAGATAAGAATGGATGCCTTGGCCGAGAAACATTCCAAAGGTGACTTTCGTGGTTTCTGGCAGGGTACAAAAAAGGTGACCATTAGACCTGGCTTTCCGGCGAGTGTCAACGGCGTGAATGATAGCAAGGATATTGCAAATATCTTTAAAGACCACTTTTTTGTGCGGTCTCCTTTGGGCCCGGCGACCGGCATGTGTGATACTGAAATGCCAAAAGGAAGGGTGGGGATCTGGTTCAGTGCCAAAGATGTAACTAAAATAATACAACAAATGTCAAGAGGCAAATCCCCGGGGCACGATGGCCTCAGTATAGAGCACCTGCAGCATGCCGGCCCTCATATATCTAGAGTACTTGAAATGTTCTACTCGCTGTGTGTAAGCCATTCGTACCTGCCACCAGACCTTATGAAAACTGTTGTAGTGCCTGTAGTTAAAAAAAAAACTGGTGACCTTACCGATAAAACCAACTGCAGGCCTATTTCTCTGGCGACTATAGTAGCAAAGATATTTGACGGTTTGCTTAATGCGCAATTAGATAAATTTGTGACCTTGCACGATAACCAGTTTGGTTTTAGATCCAAATTGTCAACAGAGAGTGCCATATTGTGCCTTAAGCATACCGTCAGATATTATACAAAGCGTAGGACTCCCGTATATGCATGTTTCCTTGATCTGTCAAAAGCCTTCGACTTGGTTGCGTATGACATTTTGTGGGATAAGCTTATGAGCGTCAACTTACCGCCTGAACTTGTTATGATCTTCAAGTACTGGTACTCGAACTAGGTCAACAGCGTGCGGTGGGCGGGAGCAATGTCGGAGCAGTATCGACTCGAATGTGGTGTGCGACAGGGGGGGCTTACCTCTCCAACATTGTTCAATCTGTATCTGAACGCACTGATCGTTGAGCTCAGCGGCCGCCATGTTGCCTGTCATGTCGACGGTGTTTGCGTTAATAATCTGAGCTACGCAGACGACATGGTGTTGTTGAGTGCATCGGTCTGTGGCCTGAGGACGCTGTTGCAGATCTGTGAGGAGTATGCTGGTGGACACGGCTTGATGTTTAATGCTGTCAAAAGTCAGTTTATGGTTTTTGATGTGACTGGTGCCAATTGTTCGCGGAATGTACCACCTATTCGCTTAAATGATGTTCCACTTAAAAGGGTGAACCAATTCAAATGACTGGTGCCAATTGTTTGCGGAATGTACCACCTATTCGCTTAAATGATGTTCCACTTAAAAGGGTGAACCAATTCAAATACTTGGGCCACATACTGACAACAGACCTTAGAGATCATGCTGACGTGGAGCGGGAACGGAGGGCGCTGTCAAAACACGCGAATATGTTGGCCCGCAGGTTTGCTCGATGTTCAGACAGGGTCAAAATTGCACTTTTCCGAGCTTACTGTACATCGCTATACACCTGTAGCCTGTGGGCGGACTACACACAGCGCAGTTACAGCGCCCTTGCCCTCGGGTATGTTTGCGGTAGCGAGCACAGATTGTTTTCATGCCACCATGCGCAAGAGATCATCTCTGGTGCGAAGAGTGCGGGCCAGCTCCAACTCTATTCTGTCAGTGATTGCTGACAGACTGGACTGCAGTTATGTCAGGCATTGCTCAAGCAGACACATATCAAGCTGTGGAGGTGTGAGGAATTTTTAATTTCTAATTTTATGTTTAAATTGTTAATTGTGAATTTTAAATTATTTAATTATTATATAATTTCAATGCATTCTAATTTTAATTTTATTGTATAATATTTAATTGACATGTAAACGTGTAAGCCTGTATGGACCCTGTTGTCTGAAATAAACTTAATTTAATTTAATAATGTCCTCTCTGAATAGTGGGACAGCTCTGTGGAGGCGCAGATCGCGCACGACCGCAAGGTGGCGCTGCTGGACGCGCTGGAGGCGCAGTGGCGCGCCGAGCACGAGGCCAGCGACGCCGGCTACTACGCCACCTCCTACTCCTCCTGGCTCAGCTATGGAACTGGCCTGCTCGCCAATATCGTCGAAAATCTGCAGGTTTGCTATATTAAAGTAATAATGCATGTCTGGGGCCTTACACCAGGCCCACGCAACCCCAAACTAAGCATCGCTTTTTTTTAAGGGGGGGTTAGAGACTGTTAAACCTATTTATATTACCTAAATACATAATTTTCTCCTCTTCGATATTCCTCAGGATATAGTGTTATATCGAATTCATAAGTAAGTACTGGACACATCTTACTAATACATATTATAAATACGAAAGTTTGTGAGGATGTATTGTTTGTGTGTATGTTTGTTACTCTTTCAAGCAAAATCTACTGAACGGATGAAACTTTACAGTAATACAGCTTATACATCAGTATATACACATACGCTACAATTTATCAAGGTTTCTTGTAATTTGGCCATAATTAATACACATACAATTATAAGATCACGCGGGCGAAGCCGCGGGTGGAAAACTAGTATGTAAAGATATTTGGCTAATTTTGAGTTTTTGCTAATTACAGACACACTAAATTGTAAAGCTAATTGATGCGACGGGGACACTGATCAATGTACCATAAAAGTGAATATTGGACAAAAAAATAACATTACCGTTGATTTGTTTTATTTTTATTCAAAAAAAGCAACTCATTTTGTAAATATTTACGGTAGGCAACTTACTTTTGCCTAGGAAACTGTATTTTCTCCATCAGTTTTGGTGATGCCAAAATGTATCTACAGGATCTGTGACCGTAAAATACTAGGCTGACTTTGTGTGTTGTTCCAGCTAAAACTATACGACGTGCACATTCGCTACGAGGACGCTATAACATGCGCGCCCCGCGCGTTCGCGTGCGGTCTCACGGTGGAGGCGCTGACCGCGGAGTCGTGCGACGAGGGTTGGCGGCGCGGCTTCACGCTGCTGACCGACGCCGACGGCTGCTCCTACAAGCTGCTGGAGCTGCAGACCATGGCGGTCTACTGGGACCCCGTGCAGGCGCCCACTGGCATGCTGGCTGAGTGCGCTATATCGGAGCTGACGGTGAGTGAGCGTTAGTGTGGCCTCACGTGGAGGCGCTGACCGCGGAGTCGTGGATTACAAAATAGGTTGATGTGATTCGTGTCCATGATGCAAGTTCAATAAACTACTAGATCAATAAATTACCTATTGCTATGCAGCGGCGTGGCGTGCACGCAGCGATACGCCTTAATTTAAAATCCAGACGCCACTGCTCAATCTCTAGTGTGCCAAGGCTTTAAGACATGATATAATTTGAGTATGGTAGCGCCCCTATTATTTACTGCGACTTTTATATGCTATTTGCGAGTGATGTAACTACTGTAGTTATTTTTGACCTGTTCTTCTGTTCTCCAGGAGCGAATGTCCCAGACGTGGCAAGGCAAGCACCGCTACATCGTGCACCCGGCCAGCGCGCGCGCGCGCGTGCGGCGCGAGCGGACCGAGCAGCCGCTGCGCTCGCGCACGCGCCCAAGGCTCGCCTGCCATTTGACGCTAGACGCGGTTACACTCAACCTCACCTCGGTAAGTGTATAGTATGGACCGGGAGTAATGTAAATAAGAGTTGATTATGCGATAGGTGTACGTTTAGAGGCACTCCACACTAGCGTTCTTTGAGCGTCAGCGTCAAGCCGGCGACCCCCCCCCCCCCCCACCCCCACTAATTTGGACGCTGCGTTGGCGCTGCGCAGGCGCTGAGCATCCTCTGCGTGCCGAGCGTCGCCTATACAGTCAGTCAGAAAAGGGATTCCGACGAAGAAACACTACTGATAGCATTGCTGCTAAAACGAAAATTACTCTAAGGAAAAAGAAAATATAACCGTCATCAAAAGCGCATTTTTAAAGTTTTTGTTCATAATATCATTATTTTTGCGTCGTGTTCTAAAATTTTTTACCTACATTATTTTAAATGTTAAATTCAAAAAGCTTCCGTAAAATGGTAAAATTACACATTCGCACATAGTAGGTTAGAAAGGTAAATATTTTTTGTAAAATTTACGCTAATAGCAAAGCTAAAAAGTTGTGTTGTTCATTGTACTGTTGACAAAAAATGTGGCGCTCTGCAAGAGCCGGGTGGCGTTTGCCACCGCCCTCTCTCCGCCCGGGCCCGGGCGCAAACGCAAATGTTAATATTTAATTTCTCAAATGTGTATTTTTTTCATCTGTGAATGTAATATGCCTTACGAAAGGCATATTTCATGCTACAAAATTGTAACGGCCTTATCAGGTCATCCCTTAGCATGTGTCGCTGCAGTACAAGCCTGCAGAGACGCTGCTGATATTCTGGGGCAGGGCCTGTCGAAACTACAAATAGGTTTGTCAATTTCTAGTTTTTTAAAATAATATTTGTTACTCAGGCTTTTGTTTATAGTCGATTTCATAAATAGTATCGCAATACTCAATACTCAGTTATTTATTGCATTCCATAATGTTATACAGGTGGTACATTATTAACAGTGATCAAATTATGGACCCTGTCGGGCACAGCACAGTTTAGTTTGTTTTTTAGGAGAGAGGAAGAGTTGATGCGAAACAGTCCTACGAGTATATTAATTACGATGTTAGGAAATTCGTTTGATCTAATGCTGCTTTTCGTTCATCAATTATTTGATTCTGTAGTAACTTTTTTGTACGAGGAACAACTTTAGTTTTTTAATGAAAATATTTAGTTTGGTTTCGTTTTTAACGGAAATTAGTAATTTATTGTATATTTTAATTGACATGACCAAGGGGCTGGAGGCATGCATGTCTAGTCGAGAGGTTGGTAGGTTTAATCTATTTCCGTGTCTTAAAGTGAATTTAGTCTGTATGTTTTCTCGTTTAGTGTAGTATTCAGGGTATTTACGAACAAATTTACATATTTCTAAAATATATATGCAGGGTAAAGTTAAAATTTCGAGTTCTAGGAAGTGAGGTTTACATATTTCTCTTTCATCTATATTTACTAGTATTCTTATTAAATTTTTTTGTAAAGTTAAATAGCTGGTGCATCCGTGCTATTTCCCCATAAGATAACACCATAGGTAAGCCATGAGTAGGCATAGGCATAATAGGTGACAAGAGCGGTTGATATGTCAGTGGTCTTCTTAACTTCAGTATGTTATTTAGCATTCATTGACATTTATTTAAAAATTTAACATAGTTAGCACGAACACACTGATAGCGACAGCTCTAGGATAAGAGCTAAACTATTCTATTGCAAGTGGAGATATGTTAGGAGACTGTAAGATACTTAGAAGCAAGTCAAAGTCAACTGAGTTAAATGCACTGCTGAAGTCTAGCAAAGTGAGAAGGTTAAGTTGTTTATATTCCATGGCATGTCTAATATCATCTGTAATTTGAAGTAGGGCTGTAACAGTACTGTACCCCGAACGAAAACCAGATTGGAATGGGCTAAGAAGATTAAAGTAGAATTTATTTTACAAAAATAATCTGAAAAATGTTGTTACACCAAGCAGTATTCTAATAATTGTTTATTTTATAGAAATTTAATTTAGTTTTAATTACCATTTATAAAAAAAAAACAAGATTTAAATATGATTAACATTTCATTCAATATTTTGTCAATAAATATTTTGTGCACAAAGTAGTGTTTCCTACATTTACGAAAACTCCATAAAAAATTGCAGATTAAGTTACATTAATGTTTAATAAAATGCTTTTTAAGAAATATTAAAAATAATTAAAATCCCAGAGCGTGTTCTTCCTAACAAAAATCGCGTCCCCTGGTTTGCCGGATTGACCGGATCGGGCTAAGTCCGGCCTGGGTGGTGTGCACATTTGCACAACCATCATCATAAATATTGAAAATTATTTAAACCTTCCGTAATAGTTAGGCATATCAACCGAATGTTCAGCCGAATCCGAACATTCTGTTAACATGCCGAATGTGCCGAATACGAACATTCGGCGCATCTCTACTATAAAGTATTCTGTGCCTGTAGGTGCAGTACGGCGGTCTGGTGGGCTGCGCGGTGGGGCTGGAGCGCATCGCGCGCGTGCGCGAGTTCCGCGCGCTGCGGCCGCACGCGCCGGTCGCGGGGCACGCGAGGGAATGGTGGCTGTACGCGCTGTCCTGCCATGTGCCCCAGCATACGTGTGAGTTTAACAACTTTATCTACTGTATTTTTGTCACCTACGTAATTTTTTCCTTTCCAATATGTAAGAAATTGCGGTATCTCCGTGCAATCGCAGTCAGTTCTGGTTGTTTCCGGGATCATCTCGAAAAGTTATCTGGTCGATAGTAAATAATAATTTCCCATTTTTTGTTTGTTTCTTGTGAATACTTAATACTTGATTTTTGAAATCGAGCAACTTGTTAAAATAGAAAATGGATAATAGTAGATGAAAATATTTTTTGGCAATAATTACATTAACTTCATTTAGATTCAGCTAGCATTCACAGAGTTTACCAATTCTTTGTCAAATGCTTTCATACGAAAGTGAATAAGACTAAGCACGAAAATTTCAATTTCAATCGTTAATTGCGTTTCACATTACAATTTTAAGATTTTAAATATAATAAGGTATACATGTGACGCCCTGTAAGGGCATGGCAAACATAACTTATACTAAGTAAATAATACATAAATTTACAATTTGTTGAATACAATAATGACTTCGAAGTATTATGACAACTTGATTTTCATAAGTCTTCGTTAAAACTTTCAGCAAAAAATTCTGTTAAGCTATTAAAATTGTAGCACATTGAAACTATTTTGCATTCGCCTGGGTCACCTAGCAAAAACCGTTTGTTGGCTGTATTGACACTGCATTAACCTACAAATAAGCCCTTAAAACGATATGCATTAAAGTGTATGGTGCATATAATTTACTCCCTTTAATCCCTCCGTAATAAATTGATTGTCGTTGCAAGAACTTTTCAACGACACTTAAATAAAAAATCATAATGTATGTTATTGTAAGTTTTTTATTTTTCATTAATTAACTTTATGTAATCAATACTATTATAGAAATTACATTGCTGTGCCCTACCAGGGTAACATGTTTTGGGACACAACAACAATGTTACAACTCTGTAACCACATGTGTGCAATAAATCTTTGAATCTTAATTCAAGGGACGGATCCGAAGCCGACATGGGAGTCGTGCCTTGTTGCGGCGCGGCGCACGCGGCAGTACGTGGACGTCTGCCTCGGCATCCTCAGCAGCCCGGCGGCCGCGCTGGGCGCCGACCGGAAGCAGGCGAAGGACGACTTCGAGTGGAGCACGCCGCTGCAGATACTCAAGCCCCTCAGGGAGGTGAGGCTTTCTGACTGTGGCTGAAACGTAACATGAAAGTTACTCTCCAAGCTGATGCTATGCCGTCACTTGCAAGTGCGACTGGAATTGATGGTTAACTTTATAGTATATTTTATATCGAGGGACTAAACGAAGCCATAATATACGCGAGGGAGTTAATGAAACCGAGGGTATATTAAGTTGGCGTTTAGTCTCGAGGTGCAAACTGTACTTTTCACTTTGAGTGCGAGAAAAATAGTCAATTTAGTTTAAAAACATTTAATAAATATTACATAATTAAATAAAAATCACAAATGTTTCTTATTCCTCCAGTCCATAAAATTTTCTTAAGTTTTTAGGTAAATCTTCTGCGATTTCGGCGGCAAAAGATTATCTATTATGTCTTTTGGTCTTTGCTTGACGTCAAACTCTTTACTGTCACAGGACATTCTTAATAAATTTATTTAAAACCGAACAAATTTACACTCGACAAAAATTATGAAATTTACGAGTTCAGTTATTTTTCTTCTAAACCAGTTAACAATAAAATTTAACACACATGGCGCCACCTTCTTTGCGGACAAACCATGGAACTATAACTCTCAACATTTTCGCAATTAAGATGGTCCGTCCACACTCCACAGATAATAGTATATTTACTGACTGTTTGAGTTTGTCTATGTCACATGAAGGAATTTAAAAACTAATTACTTTTTACTCCCTAGGGGCTAAAGTGATCACTTTAGGCCCGCTTCGTAGGGCTATATTGGCGTACTTTTAGAGCATGAGAAGTGAAATAGTACAATGTTACCCTAGGGGTGAAAGTAACTTATTTAGTCCCGAGACGGGGTTTGGCGCCCGGAACGAAGTGAGGGCGCCAATAGTTCGAGGGACTAAATAAGTCTTTAACCCGAGGTAAACACTGTGCTTTTCATCACAAATACAAGGAAAGTAAAAATAAAAACACTTTAGCCTCTTCTCTTATAAAATCAGGCGTTAAATTCATATCAGAATCAGATGAACTCATTTTATAGGTACAAATCTCTGCTATACGTATAAACAAAAGTCTTCAAATCGAAAAAATGAATGAAAATCGAATTGCCGCTTTCCCGCCTATTTTGTTTGTTTTTTTTACTGTGGCCGGCCAGCTATTCAGCCATTATTTTTTATTTTCATCATTGGAAAAATGGTAAATATTTTGCCCAAATCTAAGTTATTTTAAAGAAATTGTTGAAACTTAATTATAATAAAGTTATTTGAAAAATATATATTCTTTAATCAATACTTAACTTTAAGTTATTTCAATTTTACATCGTGGCTGTATAGAAAGTTGGAACATGGTTCAATAGATATGTGAAAAAGAACTAGTTTTTTTTTAAATAATTTGAGCTGTCAGTTGAAAGTGATTCTCCCTAGGGATGAAAGTATTACTTTCATCCCGCTCCTCAGGCAACTTCAGACCTACTTTCAGAGTATGAGTAATGAAAAATAACTTTTTATAATTACGGCTTCAGAGGCATGATGCTACTGGTCACTTGGGCCCGTCGCTTACACGATCAACAGTCGAGGCGCGCACGCAGATGCGGCACGCGTCGCAACGCAACTAGGTTTTCTTTAGAATCAATGGTAATGCGCTCATATACTAGAGTCGCGGCACGGGCGACTCTGAAGTCAGTGCCATACTGCGACACCACGCCGCTACCATTGCGACGTCGCCTTGACTTACCACTGAGCGGCGCGCCTTAAGCTGGGTCCAGACTAGTGTAACGTGTAATGTAATGTAACGAGAATTTTGTGTCAGGACGGAACTACGAGCATTACATGTAACGTGCGGCGCTGATCCATCGGCTGTCACTTTTATGCGCGAACACACACAAAGGCGCACACGGTTGCAACCACACAGTTGACGCAAAATTTCACGTAATCTTGCAGTACACTACACTTGTCTGGACCCGGCTTTACGTGCACGCTTTGTGAACGAAGGATAAATTAGAGTACGTGATCATGTTATGGTTCAGTAAGTTTCTTTGTTTGATAACAGATTTTCAGCAACCATGTATTCACGTTACGTTTATTCGAAATAACAAAAATTCATTAAATTACGTGAGTTAGAAAGAAAAACCAAAAATAACAAGATTACTTTTATAACAAGCGTCTGTAACTTAAGCCCATGGATTATTTTACCGTTTTTAGGGTTCCGTACCTCGAAAGGAAAAAACGGAACCCTTGTAGGATTACTTTGTTGTCCGTCCGTCTATCTGTCTGTCAGTCAAGACCCTTTTTCTCAGGAACGCGTGGAGGTATCAAGCTGGAATTTATATCAAATACTCAGGTCTACTGTCCCTTGGAGCTGTGCAAAAATCAAACGTCTAAGCAAACGCAATCAAAAGATACAGCCGTTTATGCCGCAAATTTCCGCAAATTTTAAACACTGGCAAGGGAATCAAAACCTACAGGGTACTTCCCGTGACCTCAGAATCTTGTAATTTGCTACGAAGCAACGTCTTATGGCACATATAAAGGAAAGATTGCGAAAACCGTAAATTTTTAGTTACATCATTTTAAAAAATATTTTTAATAAATCTACCTACAGGTTTGTACGGAAACCTCGGTGCGCGAGTCCGACTCGCACTTGGCCGGTTTTTTATTAGAATTTTTTGAATTTATTGCTTCTGGTCATTCACATTTGACGTTACTTTTGCCAGGTGGCCATGCGGAAAGTGCCCAAACTGACTCCAGCGTCGACCCCAGACAAGCCGGGCGGATCCGGGCGCAGCATGCTGGTCCACTGGTTCCCGCAGTGGTGGGGCTGGTACGGCGCCCCAACCGACGCGCCTCTACCCGCCCCCCCCGCCGCCCCCGCTGCCCCGCAGGCCCCCGCGCCAGACTTAGAGGAGGAAATTCTGGACGTGCTGGCGGATTCGATAGAGAACAACACGCTGCTGAAGAGAGATACAGTGTTCGGAAAGTTCGAGTTTGAACTGAATAAAGGCAGTCTGAATTTGTGCACGGAAACCGAAGGAGACAATGAGCCTACGTAAGTGAATTTAGAGTTACTCCTTTGTCTTTATCTTTAACTGTAAGAGGAGCAGTTTAGCGATTAAATTGTTTATTCATGCATTTTATGCAACATATCCGAGCAAGGGCTCAGCTCAAGGGTTTATGTAATAACATTTGGGGATGTAGAATGGAACTCCACTTAAGGCACCTTATCAACACTTTTTATCTGTTAAATGACTCAGTAAATAATTTTGAAGCATGTTATTTTTCAATAAACAGGCAAAACTAACAAAAATAAATAAAATCTAATTCTCTTTTTAAGTTGAAATTATGGTGTGATAGCAGTCACTTCCACAAGACTTTGTGTCTAAAAAGAGCATGATAGGCGTGCAATTTAATTCAATTTTAATTTATTTATGCAAAGAAAATCGCACAACATAACAGTAAATAAATACCAAAGCATTGTACAATTTGGTTCAGGTACATACACATATTTATAATTTATTATTACGCTCACAAAACGTTAAACAAACTTTAACAATATCGCAGGGTCTGTCAGCAAATAAGTCGCACGATGCTGATGCCAGAAGCATGTTCAAGTCAGTAAGCCCACGCACAAACGGCAATAAACGGCGAGCCTGAGTTCTAGTTAAGGGGACTGCCAGCAGATTGTGCCGCCGATTACGCGTATAATTGTTGGGCACAAAAAATCTACATAAACGTGTCACAAACTGGGGACAGTGAGATTCACCACATATAGGCATCGACAGATAAAAACAATTAAATTAAAGTTACGTCGCACTTGCAAAGAGTTAAAACCCAGTGTACCCAACAAGAAACTAGTCGGATATAGAAATGGGTAATAGGCATAGATTTTTTTGTACAAAAATCTTAAGAATGCCTTTTGAACCTTTTCAATGATCAAAGTGTATGAAGATTCATGAGGGTTCCAGACTGTTGAACTTGCCTACAATCGACTCCTAACCAATGCCATGTAAAGTAGTTTAAAGTCGCCAACATTCTGAAATTCCCTGCAGTTACGAATAACAAAACCCAACCCCTTGAAGCTATCGGCAGCTATCCTCTTCACGTGTGCATGGAAAGTCAGCTTGGGGTCGAACAGAACTCCGAGATCCTTTACCTCATGCATTCTGGTAATAACCTCGGGACCTAACTTATATTCGAAGTACATTGGCTCTTTAGACCGGTAAAAAGTCATCACACAGCACTTATCATAATTAAAAACCAATTTATTTGTCAAGGACCATTATATACGGACTCAATATCCTCCTGCAACTTCTCATGATCAGACTGCTTTCCTATATCCAGTATTATCTTTAAATCGTCGGCATAAAGAAGGCAGGAGGAATGGGAAAGAACCAACTCGAGGTCGTTAATCATGAGCACATACAAAAGTGGGCCCAGGATAGAGCCCTGGCTTACTCCTGAACGAGTGTGGTACTGATCAGATTCGTAGCATCCATGCCTAACAAATTGCTTTCGGTCTCGAAGGTCGTTTCAAACCTGCGTGTCGTAGCAAATTCGGCTGGACAAGGTCTAAAATGTCATTCGTTTCCTTGTAGAGTGGAAGGCGGCGGCCCCGGCGTGGAACTACAGTTCAGCATGGTGCGCGTGTGCCTGGAGTCGCGGCCGCGCGCCGCCTCGCACGCGCTGCACGTGCAGCTGGGCTCGGTGTGCCTGCGCGAGCGCGTCACGCCCGACACGCTGTTCCCCGTGCTCATCGCGCCGCAGGTACAGTGAAAATCGTGGATAGATGTCATTCTAACTTCTTCGCCTGGCCATCTTCGTGGACTCTAGACATGCTCAATGTGGAGTTTCTCTGATATGGATGAAGAAAGTCTGTTGCGTCATGCTGAATCCATTGATTGGTCTTCTTAGTTCTAGCTGACACGGTAGATGCCAAGCTTGAAGTTTTTAATAACACTATTCTAGACCTTTTCAACAAGCACGCGCCTGTAAGATCTGTCAAAGTGAAGAGGCCGCCCGAGCCTTGGATTACCGAGACGTTCGGATTGCGATGTCCAGGTGACAGAGCTTTCAGCAACTTTATAAGAGACCGTTGGGCTGACAAGTGGGAATCGTATAGGAGGGCCAGGAACCGTTACAACCAAATGGTTAGATCCGCAAAACGTCGCCATATCCACGAAAATGTCACTTCTTCCTCTTCTTCCGACATCTGGAAGTTTCTCAGTACTCTCGGCTTTGATAAATCCCCATTCAGCTTGATATGCTGATGATCTGCAACTGTATGTGCAGGCGGGTGTTGCGGACTTAGACGTTGCCATTGATTAGCTTAACAGGGATCTCAGCTGTATCAGTGACTGGTCACTAAACTTCGGCGTCAAGGTTAACCCTGCAAAGTGCCAGGCTATTATCTTTGGTAGCTCATATCAGTTGTGTGCGGTGGGCAGCTCATCTGTTGCCCCGGTGGTAATGGACGGTGACTTAATACCTTATTCACCATTCGTCAAGAATCTGGGTCTATATATGAACAGCGCACTGAACTGGCGCCAGCAGGTAAAGTAGTTATGCAGGAGAATCACCTGGACGCTGCGTACTCTTTATCGTTTTACATTTTTTCTACCTGCCAGTAACAAGGTTCTGCTCGTCCAGGCTGTTGTTCTTCTTATACTGGACTACGCTGATGTTTGTTACATTAATATAAAACAGGAACTTCTGAACAAACTTGACAGACTTCTGAATAATTGTATCCGCTTCATCTTTGGTTTACGTAAGTACAATCACATTTCTTATTATCGATCTAAAACCAGCTTATGGTTACCTATTCGTCCACGTAGAGATATAAGATTTTTTTGTATTCTTTTTGATTCTCTGTTCTCTTTGATCCGACGTACCTCAAAAATAAATTTCAATTTCTACACTCTGCTCATCGAAAAGAACTCCGTTCAAGTAAAACTTTAGCCCTATTTACTCCACTTTTCTCTGCCTCCTACATGTCAAGCTTATTCAGACTGTCTGCCATGCGACTCTGGAACTCTTCCAATTAACATCCAAAAATCATGTTGCACAGCCCAAAATTCCAATGTTTCTGTTATACCTCCTGGTTGACTGATAGAAAATGCCTCTAGGCATTAAGTCCGCCAATTGTACTTTACTTGTTTGTGCAATAAAGAATAAATAAATAAACATACATCCCGTTACGTAAGAACGTACGATACTAACGTCGAATTAGACGACAACATATCATAAGTCAGGCACAGGAAATAAATATATTTTCAGCATTTTTTTCGCACATCTTCAATGCTTTCACCATATTCGACATTTTAATCTGACCCAATCTCCAGGGCACGATCCGTTCGGGACTGAGCGCGATGAACTCGGGCGCGTCGTGGGCGCGCGCGCAGTCGCAGGAGCCGCTGTTCCAATTGATCTATGAGAAGAAGCCGACCGGAGTCAACGCTGACTATAGGTTAGTTACTTTGCTAAAGTTTATAGTGTTAGTTTTGATGTTTAATGAACTGTCTTCTTTATTTTATTGTAAAAACATTGTTGAACACAGCAATTTTTACTGTATGTACTTTGGTCATAATCTTATTTTGCTGTATATTCTTTCGTCAATGTATATTTTGTTTGAAATGTGCGAAAACGGTGACGTTTTAATATATTTCATCAGGTTATGGGTGAAGTCAGCATCACTAGAGATAGTGTACTGCGCGGCGGCCGCGCGCTGGGCGCAGGCCTTCGTGTCGGCGCCGTGGGGCAGCGCGCGCGCCGTGCACGTGCGCGACCACACGCGCGCCACGCTCACGCGCCACTGGGCGCACATCATGCGCGCGCACCCGGTATGTACCCAGTAAAGACTAAAACCCAGTGGCGAATACCATACGCAAAACTGGTTATGTGTGCAACTTTGAGACTTTCTAGACGGCTTTTACTACGCCAAGCAAAATTAAAAGTTTCGTTGAGATTTTTAGACTCCTTCCTTGATCTAGCCAAAGCATTCGATTCCATATCGATCCCTTTTATCATCAAGAAGCTAGAAGGAATGTGAGTTCGTGGCGCTGCGTTGGACTGGCTCAAGAAGTACCTCACTGATAAAAGACAATAAATACAATTGGACATGCTTATGAGTGATGGGCTTCCTCAATATTGGCGTCTCGCAGGGCAGCATTTTTGGTCCACTGTGTCTCAATATTTTATCTGTCACAGAACTAATTTGTAACACAGACGATACTGCTGTTCTTTTGAAAGATGATTGGTAAAGTGCTCACCCAAAAAACACTAAATAAATGAAACAAGGCTGAATAAATTAATAAAATAATAAAAACGTGATCGAAATGTAGTATGTGTATGGGACTATCTTAGCGTATTCTGTAGCCATTATCTGTTGTCAGGGCTCTTGCCGCTCGTGGCAAGTGGAGCTGGACATCTCGGCGCCGCAGATCCTGTTCGTGGAGGCGCTGTGGGCGCGCGACGCGAGTGTGCTGCTCGTGGACTTCGGCCGGCTGCGGCTCGCCAACGCGCACAACGCGGCGGAGCATGTCGCGGCTGCTGCGCCGGACGATGAGGGTAATGTAGTTGCTTAGTTGAGAACAAAAAAATGTTACATCTAGGTCCGATCATCCAACTGACGAGGTGACTGCATATTTACACTCTATATACTTCATTCATTATAAGAAATAAGAACAGGAGTACTAAAATTAATGACTATTTACACTCTTTATACTTCATTCATTATAAGATTAAAAATACGAACAGGGGTGCTAAAATGAATGACAATTTATATTTGACGTTGCCATGACTATGACATACCTGAGTATAACCTGGCAAATAGAAAACCCCTTCCGCCACAACGTATGATGGGATTATGTAACATTTTAGATTTGGTAGAGTTACAGTGACAGTAAAAATGTGTTCGGATAAAAACCCCTGCTTGTTTTAGGTTTTTACATCGAAAATATTGTTTGATGCTAGACAAAATAATTTATTTAAGCAAAAGGCTCCTAAATTCTGAAGCTGCTTTACTTTAAATGAGAACAATTAAGTTTAACAGCTGCTATATAAGATGATTTTCATAAATTCGGCCTTTTTTACTTTTTTTCAATGCTATTATGTCTGCATTATCGTTTCCTTCCTTTCTTTTTACAAAGACGGTAACAAAATTTAAGAAAAAGTGGACTACTATTTTCGCTACTCAGTATTATTTTGAAATCTGTTCTGGAACAGACATCTCGGGTTTAGGGCTCATCCACAGAGAATGTTGTCTCTTTTTAGGTGAAACATGATTCTTTATTGATAACGCTAAAGACAAGGGGTCATCTTTAATCTTTACCCAGGCGGAGTCAACATTTGCACGAAATGAACCCTTTGCGATTGGTTCTGCAGTAACTTTATCCGGTAACCGGGACATACCGATAGGCTTTAGAGTACCTTGCGGCACATTCTTGAATTAATCCTCTCTTTCAAATTTTTAGTGCAAACATCCGGTTTCAATGATCTGCTGATATATATGGATATGGATACAACTACATTTATCAAAATCAATTGCTGTTCGTTTGTCACTCTTAAACTCGAGAATGTGACAAATTTTGATCTTAAAATATTTGTGCAAGCTTAAGGAAGGTAAGAAACGTAAATAATAACTAACAGAAAATAAAAGCGACAATTTAATTTCCCAATACGAGATGTTCCCAGCTGTCAAAACATTTGCCAAATTGGCAAATGAATAACTTTTGACAGAGCGAAGTCTCGAGGCATCTGGTATATGGAATAAAAAAAGAGTTTATATTATCAGTATAAAAGAAAAATCTAACTGTGCTTGTCTAGATCTTTTGGAGTACGAACAAGTTTTATTGTCCCCAGAGATGTTCATGACGCCGTGCTCGACGCCGCCGGGCAGCCTGCTGTCGCCGGGCTCGCCGCCGCCGCAGCAGCACCCGCTGGACGCCGAACATCTGCACACAAGACTCTATGAGAGGTTAGTCTATACAAAGCAGAGACGACATCGGTAACTGTCAAAGAATGCAAAAAAGCTCTAGGGAAACTCGCAAACAAAATAGACGTAGTGATTGCATGGGTCCCTGGACACGAGGGAAATGTCGGCAACGAGTTAGCAGACGAACTAGCCAGGGGTGGTGCGGCCGAAGGCTTAGTGGGTCCGGAACCCAGGCTGCCAATAGCACACAACATCACCAAGGGAGTAATCAAAAGGTTAACCACAGCAGCAACAAACAGACGATGGAAGGCTGCAACAGGCATGCGACAGTCTAAAATGTTCATAAACGGAATGGACACGAAGAAGACAGGTCATCTACTGAAGCTGTCAAGGAACAGTGTACGTATGGTCACAGAAATCGCCACAGGGCACTCTAGACTAAACAGGCACCTAACAGTAATAGGCATCAAAGACAACCCCACATGCATGGAGTGCATGGACAGCGAGGAAACGAGTTTCCACCTACTCGCCGAATGCCCGATGTACTCACACATACGGTGGGAGCTCATGGGGTCAGACTCGTTAGATGAAGAAAATCTGAAAGAACTGACGGTGGACCAGATAGTAAGATTCTGCAAAGCAACAGGAAGATTCGACGGGACGCCGTGAAAATGGGATAACCTAAAGACCCCCTGCAAGGGGGCCCGGGGAAATGGGTGAAATGGCCCATAACCAGCGGACCGATCACCCGGCCCA
Source organism: Udea olivalis (assembly GCA_947369235.1). NCBI lineage: Eukaryota > Metazoa > Arthropoda > Insecta > Lepidoptera > Crambidae > Udea > Udea olivalis. Next base: position 1,094,841 of record OX376345.1, on the reverse strand, counting down.
CTGCCAGCGTCCCCAGTCGAAATAATAATAATAATAAATAGTCTATACAAGACCTTTTGAACTGCTTTTAGAGAGCTTAGTGGCCTAGTGGCCTCACCACTCCAATTACGAACTCTTGTAGTTCCGAGTTCAGATCTGGCGAGAACCATCTTTGTGTCCATTGATGCGACTAGCTCTCAGGTGATGGAAAACACTGATAAACCCAAAGCAACCCGAACAACGGCGAAAGGCTCACCACGCGGTTTTAATACGCTTAGTGAAAAGTAAGTTTCTTAGCGTTCGTTCCACCAGGGCGGAAAATGTCAACTTGCCTTAGACTCACCCGTATCAGATATAGTCGTTACCGTATGTTTGTATATGTATGAACCGCTTTAACAACATTTCGTGATAAATCATGAAAAGTATCTTTTTGTTGCCTTAAGACAACTAGTTACTTATTTGCGCAATGTATAATGCTGTCTATTAACATAGGAATACATCATTGTGCAAGAATAATTTTATGCGTTATAGCTTCACTTCTTCGTTTCCAGGTACAAGATCGAGCTAAGTGACTTGCAGATCCTAGTAGGACGCACGAGAGACAACTGGAAGTATGCACACACAAAGTCTACTTCCTCGCTGCATCTTCTTGATCGATTCAGCATATCACTGCAGGTAAATAAACCATGTTTTGCAGATACTTGTCAACCTGGTTGGGCGCTGCTTTGGATATTCTAGTCCTTTATTCACTTTACTCTCTCTATTTGCTTTACTGCTGACAATTTTATTTGATTACCTTAAAATTGCCAAGTTAGTTTTAAATGCTTATTATATTAAGCGTTTTATACACGTTGCAAATGAACAATCACAAATACTCAGTATTAAAAACATGTCTTTTTATTTTTGGTGATGACTTTTGCCATTTCTATAACTCAAGTATAGTAATAGCTTTAGCTCCATGTTTTTGGACGCCTCAAGCCGCGGGCATAGTAAGGGTACGTTCCGAGACAGACCAAAATCGATTTCAGCACTGTCATCGTTACATAACGTTCCGAAAGAGTTAGCGCGATGATAGCGCGATGATGACAATTGTGATTCGGAACACGAAAATGTTTGTTTGATTGACCACTGTTCGACAGCTACCTAGCTAACCTCGCAGATCAGAAAGAAGATAACCTCGCGAGCGCAGCATTGTTATTTGTATGTAGTTGTGTTTCTTGATTCCACTTTAAAAACAAACAACTAACCTAACCAAACGCTTACACACTGATCACCTGTCATTTTTGACAGACCGCCAACAGTGATTATGCTCGCGACCATGGGCGTCGTAATCGCAAGATGGCGGACGTTATACATAAGACCGCCCTATGTACTACCAGTCACTGTTAGCGCGATAACGGCGAATCGGAACGGGGTGAAGGGTGCTGAAATCGATTTTGGTCTGTCTCGGAACGCACCCTAAAAGGAGAGAGAAGTAAGCCGACTCGGGCCCCGAGCGAGAGATAATAGCTTGAACACGCAGAGCTGTTGCATGTAGTTTATTCAATCGCCAAAAATGCTGCGTCAATCTCTGATATATCACGGTCGGCGCGCATGTATGAGGACAACCTACTTCTATCCTTTTACTATGCCGCGGGCACGAAGTCAGCGTTTGCGCAGCGGAAACGGCACGTTACATTCAATGCATTTATATAGGACTGGGTTTGAAGGCAGCGTGGGGGCCGCATATCTCGGGTCTGTGTTGCCGCGCCGCCGCTGCTACCGCCCCGCAAATGTGTTGCCCGCGTCCTCAATTATAATTTTATTTGGAAACAAGTTTCTCAAGATACTTGACAAATTTCTAAATTGCTTTACTAAGCAATTTAGAAATTTGGTTCGTGCGTGTTTATATAATGTCCATAAAGTTTTTTAATTGTTTTTTATGTAGGCGGAACGTCGCGTGGTAGCAACCAGCGACCCGCAGTACCCATGCGCGACGCTGTGCGGCTCGCTGCCGGCGCTGGTGGTGCACCTCAGCGAGCACAAGCTGGCCGCCGTGCGCGCCGTGCTCAACGCGCCGTGCAAGCCGGACGAACCGTACGTAACTGTCTCAGCAGGCGCCACGTCTCACGTAGCCAGCAGCCACCCGCAGTACCCGTGCGCGACGCTGTGCGGCTCGCTGCCGGCGCTGGTGGTGCACCTCAGCGAGCACAAGCTGGCCGCCGTGCGCGCCGTGCTCAACGCGCCGTGCAAGCCGGACGAACCTTACGTAACTGTCTCAGCAGGCGCCACGTCTCACGTAGCCAGCAGCCACCCGCAGTAGCCGTGCGCGACGCTGTGCGGCTCGCTGCCGGCGCTGGTGGTGCACCTCAGCGAGCACAAGCTGGCCGCCGTGCGCGCCGTGCTCAACGCGCCGTGCAAGCCGGACGAACCTTACGTAACTGTCTCAGCAGGCGCCACGTCTCACGTAGCCAGCAGCCACCCGCAGTAGCCGTGCGCGACGCTGTGCGGCTCGCTGCCGGCGCTGGTGGTGCACCTCAGCGAGCACAAGCTGGCTGCCGTGCGCGCCGTGCTCAACGCGCTCACAGCGAACAACGAGTACTTGTGGCTAGGGTGTGCGCTCGGTGCTACTCTGTTCTAAAATGCCCGAGTATATGGTTCAGGGTATCTTAAGAACCGGTTCCAAAAGGACGCAACCGGTTTTTCCAGTTTCGTTAATTAAGACTTAGTATTTTTGAGTTTTGGGCAGGGCAAGGAAGCTTACATAACTTTCCCTCAAAGTGAGCAAAGACTCACGCGTGACGTGACTGTTGACCCTCACCGTGAACTAAGAGTTTCGCAGCTGTACTGTCTAGTTCTAACTTTTTGTGACTGAGCTTAGCGGATGCTCAGCTGCAGATGAGGAGAAACCAAAATTAGGAGTAAACCATATTTTTTTTGTTTTGACAGGGCATTCTTTCAGATTGGCTCATTTAAACTTGAAGAAAAAGTAACACTCCTAAAAAGAGGGCAACGAAGCGACAAAGTTGTGAAAATCTTTCTCTAACGCTCGTGTTAATGACAATGCCTTAACATTGACTTTCGCTTTGTGATAGTCATAATTTGTTGTGCAACAACTTGTTGGAATATTGTAACAATAACAACGCTACACAGGTCCCGAGAAACGGCGCCCGCGGAGCATTCGAGCGAGGACCCTGAAGACGAAGAAAGCGAGAGTTCCGAAGCGGACCAGTCTTCGGCAGCTGCACACCAGAACGCCACGCTGTTCCTACTGCAGTTCGCCATAGAACAAATGTCACTCGAGGTAAGTTAATATCTATGAGTTCCAAGTCCCTCTCGAGATAGTGTCCGCTGTGGAAGTTGCCAAAAAAGACACACAGCCCGCTCCTTAGGGCCTTTTGACTACAAGACGGAAAAGGGTATGGGAATACTTCAATAATGATATTGTGCTCTTTCTGAGATTGATTCTAAGACCGCTTGTTACAGTACAATATTTTATGCTACACTAATAAGGGTTGGTGATTTGGAAAGAAGAGATGTTTAACATTAAATAATAGTTTAATTCTTTATCTCCGAGTTAAATTAGCACTACTAACTTTAAGTACAAATACTCTAATGGAGCCGGCCAGGCTCAGCAGTCTTTGGGCTTGGGTGACGAGAGGTACTGAGCGTTTGTCTAGGATCTCTTTACTAAATTACTTTATGAAGGGCGCCACCACGTTGGTAGGAGCATGGAAAAAGAAAAAGTATGGATTTTACTTGACGTAATCCGAGGGAGCACGGAAGAAGCTGCACTGAGGGCTTCCGCTTGCAGGTCCGGCCAGCCAATGGAGTGTTTTCGGCCACTTCACTGTAACAGGCAGAACATCGGCAACGCCGTTGCAGGGCAGAACACCTCAGAGCAGTTCAGAAGAAAAGGCCCGTACTGGAAAGCCCTCACAAGAAAACGCGTACCGGAAAGCCCTCACGGGAAACGCCGTCCCTGGAAAGCCCTCACGGGAAACGCCGTGCTTGGAAAACCCTCTCGAGAAACCTCCTGTAAGCGTGTACAGGCACTAGCGTTAAACACAAGTCACACGTGTCTGGGAGTGAGATGAAGAGGAAGGGTCCCCAGACGGAAAATATTCATGGAAACCGCAGCTGCCGAGGCAAAGGGAGGGTGCCGTAACAGTGTGAAGCAGCAGGTGTAGCCTTTAGGCCTGTTTAGGAACTGGTTGCACTTAAGTAGCGGCGTGATGTCGGTATAACCTAGCCGTGCCTCGACAACATGCAGTGCTTTGAAACCCCTAATTAGAGTAAGCAAAAGTACATACCTATTGGACGTTAAAGCTAACGCTTTATGCTTTGATAGCCAATCAACTTCGGAGGCTTAGAACGGGTAGATACTTAGCATAAATTTCCATCGGAACACGGGGCGGTTACGAATCTAATCAACGAGCTGAAAATAAAGAACCCCGATATTAATTTGAACATATTCTGCAACGATGAATATAGATTTCGGAAAACAACAATTACTAACCGGGCTGTAGCTATTTCCTACAAATAAACTTCGTTTAAAAACAAAGGCGCACGCGCCTGAGCAGAGAGTAAAATGACCGTATAAAATGGCGGAAAATAGGGGTGTGTGTTGCCATAGACTTCTTTTTTTTTAAATCTGTGACAACGTTCGAAGCCAAGATATCAAGCAACTGACATCTAGAAAGTAGATTGTTAACAACCTTAAGAAGACGTGCAATTGCATTTTGTCCGATGCGATTGAATCGAATTTGAAAATAAACAGAATTGGACAGACTCCAAATATGAGGGAAGGAAATCGTACTTTGTGAATTTCTACGTAACACGCCTTCACATTAGGGCGTCGGCAGCGCTGCAGAAGCGATGGCTTCACATTATAAAAGGCTGGCTTGGATTAGTGCGGTGCACTCCACGCAATAATTAATCTTTTGGTGTCGAACTCGTTAATTTTTCTGTCTGTTAACCAACAAATACCTGCTCTTGCAACACTAGCTGAATACAGTGAGCGCACGCGACTGGCGTGCGTAGCCCATGAGCCGCTGCGGTGCTGTCGTTTATAGTATGTAATTATCAGCAGCGCCGCTGTCGCGCGACCGTTGCGCTGTTAAAATCTCCTTAATGTAAAAACGCTCTAATGCATGTGTATAATTTTACGCTATACGTGTTTTTGATATTTTCTAAATGAATTTGACATTACGTTAAGGGTGAGTTCACGCAGGAACAAAACCGTTCCCTTCGGCGTTACAGTCTTTATTCATCGTGCTTTCACTAATTCGGGACCTGCTTTCCCCTTTTATGGACAACTCGCCGAAAACTCTTTGCGAAAAATAATAAAGTTTTTTTATGAAGTTTGCAGATTATGTTTTAAACACTTGCAAAATATAAACAAGCCATTATTTGATTTAGTAGCGATTTTCGAAATGTACGGTGGAATTCTAAGCTGGTGTTTCGTGATGTGCAGGTACAGTCCCGCGGGCGCAGCATCGCCGAAGTGCAAGTGTGCGGCGTGCGCTGCTCCCTTGCAGCGCGGCCGTGCGACGTGTCGCTGGCGCTGTCGGTGCACTCGCTGCTGTTGGTGGATGCGCTGCAGACCTACGGGCCCGACTTCGAGCTGCTGGTTGCTAGCCACAAGCATCTCGGGTGAGTACACGGCTTCACTACATAAACCTGAATAGTTATTAAAACAATCATAATATTACAATTTTCGACTAAATAGTTCTACCGGAAGTGATCCGATTGTGATGTTGTTTATGTAAAAGATGTTTAGAAATTACGAGGGGATACTGTCAACATTTCCATTGCAGACTAAAACGTGAAGATAAACTCCAGAGAAGGTGAAATACTAATTCTAGGCAAAACGTGAACGTTTTTTCGTAAAACGTTTGCTAGAGTAGCAACAGCTCTGATTTTTTATTAATTTCTTACATTTCGAAGCATTAGGTTGGGGAAAAAGTCTTTTCGCATATAGTATGTAAGAACTTGTGATAAAATTTCTTTTTTTATATACTATTTGTATCTGTCTGGTTTTGGTATCATTAAAAGTTAAAATTTTAAAATGAGTGAATCTAATGAAGATATTCGATACATTTTAAAATTTAACTACAAAAAAAATTGCTATGTTTATGGACCTAGTGCAGTGTCTGTGAGAGTAGCTCAAATTTGTTTTAGGCGTTTTCAGTCCGGAAATTTTGATGTCAAAGATTCACGTCGCTCTGGTCGCGCAATTACGGAAAAATAGATGCCATTTTTGAAAAAGTGAAGCAAGATCGGCATATCAGTAGTTACGACGTATCTGAAGAACTGGGAATTGACCACGAAACAGTTTTGACGCATTTGAAAAAAACTGGGTACACAAAAATGCTCGTTATTCACGAGCTCACTTAAAGAAACCTAATAAACCGTGTACTCATTTGTGATTCTTTATTACGACGTAATGAAACCGAGCCATTTTTGAAGAAGTTGATAACTGGTGATGAAAAGTGGATCACGTACGACAAGAACGTGCGAAGAAGGTCGTGGTCAAAGGCCGGTCAGGCTTTATAGACTGTAGCGAAACCCGGTTTAACTCGCAACAAGGTGATGCTGTGTGTGTGGTGGGATTTCAAGGGCATTATTAATTATGAGCTGTTACCACCAGGCAGGACCATCGATTCTGAACTCCACTGTGAACAACTGATGAGATTAAAGCAAGAAGTTGAGAGAAAGCGGCCGGAATTAATCAACAGAAAGGGTGTGGTTATTCATCATGATAACGCTAGACCTCACACATCTTTGGCCACTCAGCAAAAATTAAGAGAGTTTGGCTGGGAGGTGTTAATGCATCCGCCGTACAGTCCTGATCTTGCACCTTCAGATTCCACCTGTTTCGGTCTCTTCAGAATTCTTTAGGCAGTGTCAGGGTAACATCACGAGAGGACTGCCAAAACCACTTGTCGCGGTATTTTGATCAGAAACCTCAAAATTCCTATAGCAATGGGATCATGTCCCTACCTACAAGATGGCAAAAAGTAATTGAACATAATGGCACCTACATACTTAAGTTAAATGTAAATAAACTATATTAAAAAATGTTATGAATTTTCTTAAAAAATGCGTATAAACTTTTTCCCCAACCTATTATGAATACCTACACTTTGTCTTTTACCAGCATGGACACAGCATCGGGCAGCATCCTGGGCTCGGAGCCCACCTCGCCGACGTCCCCCACGTCCCCCGCGTCGCCGGACGGGCGCCCGCCGCGCCTGGCGCCCGCGCTGCCCGCCGCGCTGCACCACGCGCTGGACTCGCTGCACCGCGCCACCAGCGCCGCTAGTCTGGCTGCCAGTGCCAACTCTGGGCCCAGCTCTAATCGTAAGTATTGAAGCACCTTCTTACTTTTGTTATACGAGGTGCATTCAATAAGTACCTAGCCTCATCGCCAGAGGGCGCTGTAGTTTCAAAAGAGTTTTACCACAGTGTAGCACATTCTTTTTTAATTCTTTTTTCAAAATTTCATTCCAATCCCTTCATTTGTTTTAATTTGACAACTTATGGAAGCGAACGTGTCGATCGGTTTCACAAAAATGGAAAAAGAGCAATATCGTTCGGTGATTCGATTCCTATTTTTGGAAGGTAAAACGCGCATCGAAATCAAAGAGCGCTTAGATGCTGTGTACGGTGACTCTTCTCCATCGATGGCCACCGTCAAGAATTGGTTCAACGAGTTTGCACGTGGCCGTACGTCGGTTTTTGATGAACCACGTCCAGGTGCACCGAAAACAGCTGCTAAGGAGGAAAACATTAAAAAAATCCATGATCTCGTATTGGCAGATCGCCGATTGAAGGTTCGGGAGCTAGCTCCGACTGTAGCCATTTCAGAAGGAACAGTGCATCATATTCTTCACGAGGAACTCGGCATGAGAAAGCTGTCGGCGCGATGGGTGCCGCGTTTACTCACACCGGAAAACAAGCGCAACCGTGAGACCACATCGGAGACGTGTTTGGCGCTGTTTAAGCGGAATCCAGCGGAGTTTTTGCGTCGTTTTGTGACCGTCGATGAAACCTGGATCCACTGGTACACACTAGAGACCAAGGAGCAATCAAAACAATGGATCCAGACCGGGGAACGTGCTCCAAAGAAGGCGAAAACTGTAAAATCGGCCGGAAAAGTTATGGCCATCGTTTTCTGGGATTCACAAGGTGTGATCTACATCGATTACCTCGAGAAGGGTAAAACAATTACAGGGCTTTACTATGCCGATTTATTGGGCCGATTCGACGCCGAATTAAAGAAAAAACGACCCCATCTGGCGAAGAAAAAAGTGCTGTTTCACCACGACAACGCACCGGTTCACACGTTTGCCGTTGCCATGGCCAAATTGGTCGAATTACGCTACGAATTGCTGCCCCATCCACCGTATTCTCCAGATTTGGCCCCTTGTGACTTCTTTCTGTTTCCTAATCTGAAAAAATCACTCGCCGGGAATAGATATGGATCAAATGAGGAGGTCATCGCCGCCACGGAGGCCTATTTTGCAGAGTTTGACAAAAACTATTTTTCGGACGGGTTAAAAAAGTTGGAGCATCGCTGGGCTAAGTGTATCGAACTAAAAGGAGACTATGTTGAAAAATAAATTGCCACTATTCCAAAATTTTCGTTTACTTTTTGTAGGCTAAGTATTTATTGAATGACCCTCGTACTTGTGTATACTTACTGATAGTTAGGGCAGTTTATCTGAGTCATAGTGTCAAACTCAAACTCAAATAGACTGTATCAGTACTTTCAAATCGTCAAATTTACAGCAAAATATACTAAATAATAGACATAAATACCATAATAATATGGATATGTAAATAAACAATATACAGACATAATGCGACTCTACCACCGCGTCGGAGTTGTTTCTTGCTGAGAAGACCCGGCGAGAAACTCAGCAGTTACTCTTTTAAACTTGTTTTGGGTTTACAACAGGCGTTAGTAAAGTACAAGCAGAGTGTCATTTTGATACAAATAAACCTAATGAGATTCTTAACTAAAGAATATAAAACAAAGAGAAAAAACCAACCATAAAAGAATATTATAACAAAAATTCATTGAAACAATTCAAAAAGAAAAATTGTTAGTCAGTACATACTAGGTGCCTATTAAATATTACAATAAAACATCTGTTACATTAGAGCTATTTAATCCCGCATCGAGCAGAGCGCTTATACCCAGGCATTTTTATCTATAAGGTAGTCTTTCGTAGTATAATAGCCCTTTTTTAATAAAGCTGTTTTGATGTGATTTTTGAATCTATGTAAAGGTAACTAACAAATGGTTTTTGGAATTTTGTTGTAATAATGTATACCTTGCCCCATAAAGGATCCTAAAACTTTTTGTAACCTAAAGAGTGGAAGTGCAATTTTATCCTTATTCCTAGTATTTCTGCAATGTATGTCACTGTGTTTAGCATAGAGACCAATATTTTTTCTCACCAAAACAATGCAATTGTAAATGTATTGTGACGCTACAGTGAGGATACCAATTTCCTTATAAATCTCCTTAAGTGAAGCCCGTGCACGAAGCTTATAGATGGATCTGATCGCTCGCTTCTGGAGGATAAAGATGGTTTGTATATCCGCCGCTTGACCCCAAAGTACAATGCCGTAAGACATTACACTATGGAAATAACTAAAATAAACTGAACGAGCAGTATCAACATCTGTTAATAACCTAATTTTTCTCACTGCAAAGCCAAGCCCTAAAGATGTGTTTTAGAAGTGCAATGCCAGCATCAGCAGTAGAACGGCCTCTCGTGAATCCATATTGTTCACTGTGTAAGAGATTGTTCTCATAAAAATGGCTTAATAGTTGTTCTTGAATGATTTTTTCAAAGATCTTACTTAGAGCTGGTAGGATTGAAACAGGCCTAAAGTTACCTGGGTCTTTTTTGTTGCCTGATTTAAAAAGTGATACAACCCTACTGTGTTTCATTAAGTTTGGAAAAACACCTTCATCAACACAATCATTGAATATTACGGCTAAATAAGGGGCAATCACGTCAATTATGTGGCTAACAATTTTGACTGATATACCCCAAAGATCAGCGGTATCTTTTGAATTAATTAATCTGAATGCTTTTAATATATCTAGTGACTCAACATGTTTAAATTTAAAGAATACACTGCAACAAGATACAGTATCTTTCAACAAATGTTCCGCTCTAGTTGGTGAGGAATTTAATGAAGCTGTAGTGATTATAGGTATATTACTGAAATACTTATCAAATGCTTCAGCAACAGATGCTTCTGATTGTAAGATGTTATTGTTAATATTAAGAGTGTATGAGGTATCGCGCTGTTTAGCTTTATCTGTTTCGTGATTTATGACGTCCCATGTGGTTTTTATTTTGTTAGTGGACTTTGATATTTTATCACGAATGTGCAATGCCTTAGCTATAGTGCAGGCTTTTCTGAAGATTTTGGCGTCAATGTGAACGATGTAGTCTTCTAATTTCAAAAGCTTTTCTTAGATTATTTTAGTTTTGTCTTGTGCCAGAAAAAATACACAGTCAAACTTGTGTGAGAATTTTTTACTAGATCTTTCATTACCATACTTCAAAACAAAACTTTGAGATTTGTATTCGTATGTTTTCCAACAGCATACCCAGATACAGACCGTACAAGCCCAATTCCGATCTGGCCGGCCAACGACACCTGGAACACTGAGTCCATGTTTGGGTCCTCCTGGGGCAGTACCGGGTGGGACAACGCCACCCCTGCCTGGGGCCCCGCCGGGGCCGGGTGGGGCGCCCCCGGCACCGGCTGGGGCGCCACCGGGACTGGCTGGGGAACCGCCGGGCCCGGGTGGGCCATGCCGGGCATAGTGGACTCGGAAGCGCTGATCGCAGTCGAGCTTTGCTTCGTTAAGGGCGAAGGAGATTCAGAAGACCTCCATATTGCTAATATACTGTTCAACAATTTGGATATAATTGGTAAGTGTCCTTTCAACAAATAACGATAATAAGTAATTTTGATAGTTATCTAAATATTAAGTTGGCCAATGAATTGGGCAGGTATCGAGGCTGCATCTTCAAACCAGGGCAGTTATTTACCTAGTATTCAGATGACTATCTTAGGCAGTTGTTCCATCAACGGCGAGGAAACGACTAACTATAGGCTATTTTCTCGCTCAAGAAACGTACGATAGATATACATTCCGTGTAAAGATGCATATATAAATAGTTGATCGCTGACTGTTCCCACTGCTTGTGAATTATGAACCACATCACTAAGTAGTACTTTTGAATATTAAAAGAAATGAAAATACTTGAAGCGCAGATTTATCGGTTCCCGTTATAATTTATCTAACTTTTTTAACTATAGCAAATCAAGAGACGATAGTAGAACTGATTGGGTTCGCCCAGCGCGTGATGGGCCCCGCGGCCGCCAAGAAGACCCCTTCCGAGCCGCACGTGGCGCACGCGCAGCCCGCGGGCAGCGACGCCGCCGGCGGCCTGGCGCCCAGCGCGGACGCGCCCGAAGAGGAAGCCAAGGTACATTCAATACTTCGACACTGCTTATATTTATTACAAAGTCAAATTTATTTATAAGTTGATTAGGTAAACTATTATAGTAGTATATTATGGTCGAGTGCGAAAATTTCAACAATTTTTTTTTAAATTTAACGTTCCTGAAATTGTCACGTTAGTCACTAATTTGTGTGTGTAATAATCGTATATGTCTGTCTTGTATTCCCTATCATGTTTCTTGTTGCCGCGCCCCATTATCCTTCTTCACTTCCAGGTGACCACTGACAACCAGCGCCGTGGTGCTGCATAAATGCACCACGACATAATGCTGAGTGGAAGCCTTTTAGACACATTATGTTTATGTTTAAGTTTAGTATTAAGAATTTAATGTTATTTTGGATTAATTTTTGTGTCAAATAAACTTTTTCTGTTTCTATTTCTATGTTTTGTCTTAAAAATGTATTGAGCTCAAATAGCTACTAATAAATAGCCACTTAAGGCCACTTGTAAGAGAATGAGTTCTAGTCGTTGACATTTAGGATATTGCACACTGATTTATATATTTTTTTAACAAACGACTAAAAAACCCAAGATTTTTGGTCACTTCGGCAGCAAAGCAGGGTTACTAAAGAGTGTTTCCAACGCCACGCTGCCAGTGCTTGTTACCACTAATTAAAGAGTTAGACCTCGAAATTACTTAGCACGCCGACACTTTGTCCGACGCTAAGAAACCTTGCAATGCTGCGATTACAACCCCACTCACGAAGCCCACACTCTCAAGTGCACTTCCATATCCTGCTGTTTGTTATTTCCCAGCAGAAGTCAGTGCGCACGGAGATCACGTTCGACTTCCACCGGCTGGGCGTGCTGCTGCTGCGAGCGGCCGTGCACGACGGGGCGCTGGTCGCGCGCAAGATCGCCACCGCCACCATCGCCGAGGCCAAGATACAGGCCACGCTCGGTATGCATATGCTAAATATTCTAAACAGGTTTTCTATAGATTTTGTCAAGATTTCCTCTCATTTGATATTATGGTACTACACACACACACTTACGATACGGACTGTAAATTTTAGTCGAACTTCAATCCTGTCTAATAAAATATCAATGCAGTTTTGTACTCCAGTAGAAACAAGGGCCTGATAATTTTAGGAAAAAAAATTTTTTTTTTCATTCGTGTAGACTTTTTTATCATATTAGATTACTTTGTTTATTGTATAATTTATTTCATTGAGCAAGTAAATGATTTACTTTGTTTTTTTCTAGTTTTAGAATAAATCAAAAATAATTTGTCTCTATAGGTCAATGTGAATAAAACAGAATCTACAGGAAAATATGAAGACACCTAAGTCTTAGCACAAGTTTACCAGAGTTCTCTTTACTCACTTCCACCAGACGCGTCCAGCATCGAGGTGGGCGGCTCCTTGGGCGGCGTGGCGGTGGTCTCTCTCTGCGAGGGCGGCGTGCACTCGCGCGTGCTGTCCGCAGGGCGCCTGCCCCCGCCGCCGCACCACGCGCACGCGCCCCCGCCCCCGCCGCCGCACTTCCAGTCGCAGCCGTCGACAGACGAAAAGGCGCTGCACTTCACTATCAGCAGGAAGGTGCGGACTGCCGTGGGAGATGAGGGACCTGGTAAGTAGCAACACTGACGTTTCACACAGCCAGCATTTGTTGACCTAATGCGGTGACTCGTTTCTCCATCGTGCCATCTAGATGTGGATCGATCTTCCAGCGCATGTGTTTTGTTCCTCTTATTGTCCTGTGGTCTTTAAGCGTTGCGTGAAAAGCTATTTTTGCAGGCCTTCAAGGTGAATCTGAGGACCTCAGGGATTGCTTTGCATTACTGTGCTCGTCATCCTCATATATGGAACTCAAGGCTATACAGCCATTTACTCCGGTGGATTGGGTCACCTCGATGACCAATGTTTCAACTTATTTAAAAATAAGTTGATACATAGCGTCTGTGGCTTTTTCTATCTTAATAAACACTAAAGTGTTTATTTGTAATAATGTTGGAATGGTAAATTTCCTCGTAAGCCTGCAAAAAATATAATAATTAATAAACCTTTGGAAGCTAGACAAATATAGAAAAAAAAATTACTCCAAAAAAGGTAAAAATGCAACGCAAGCCGTGAAAAAAAATTTGCGATGTTTATGGACCTAGTGTAGTGTCTGTGAGAGTAGCACAAATTCGGTTTAAGCGTTTTCAATCCGGAAATTTTGATGTCAAAAACGCACGTCGGTCTGGTCGGCCTATTACGGATAAAATGGATGCCATTTTTGTAAAAGTGAAGCAACATCGGCATATCAGTAGTAACGACGTAGCTGAAGAACTGCGAATTGACCACAAAAAGTTTTGGCGCATTTGAAAAAAACTGGGTACACAAAAAAACTCGATATTTGGGTACCTCACGAGCTCACTGAAAGAAACCTAATGAACCGAGTACTCACTTGTGATTCCTTATTACGACGTAATGAAACCGAACCATTTCTGAAGCTGATAACTGGTGATGAAAAGTGGATCACGTACGACAAGAACGTGCGAAAAAGGTCTTGGTCAAAGGCCGGTCAGGCTTCACAGACTGTGGCGAAAACCGGGTTAACTCGCAACAAGGTGATGCTATGTGTGTGGTGGGATTGGAAGGGCATTATTCATTAAAAGCTGTTACCACCAGGTAGGACCATCGATTCTGAACTCTACTGCGAACAACTGATAAGATTAAAGCAAGAAGTTGGGAGAAAGCGGCCGGAATTAATCAACAGAAAGGGTGTGGTTTTTTATCATGATAACGCCACTGAGCAAAAATTCAGAGAGTTTGGCTGGGAGGTGTTAATGCATCCGCCGTATAGTCCTGACCTTGCACCTTCAGATTTCCACCTGTTTCGGTCTCTTCAGATTTTTTTGGCAGTGTCAGGTTAACATCACGAGAGGACTGCCAAAACCACTTGTCTCGGTATTTTGATCAGAAGCCTCAAAATTCCTATAGCAATGGGATCATGTCCCTACCTATAAGATTGCAAAAAGTAATCGAACAAGGGTGTGGTTTTTCATCATGATAACGCTAGACCTCACACATCTTTAGCCACTCAGCAAAAACAAGAGAGTTTGGCTGGGAGGTGTTAATGCATCCGCCGTATAATCCTGACCTTGCACCTTCAGATTTCCACCTGTTTCGGTCTCTTCAGAATTCTTTAGGCAGTGTCAGGTTAACATTACGAAAGGAATGCACAAAACCACTTGTCGCGGTATTTTGATCAGAAGCCTCAAAAATCCTATAGCAATTGGATCATGTCCCTACCTACAAGATGGCAAAAAGTAATCGAACAAAATGGCACCTGCAACTGTAGTTAAATGTAAATAAACTATATTAAAAAATGTTTTGAATTTTCTTAAAAAATGTGAAGAAACTTTTTCCCCTACCCATTATGTAATTTTTTTTGCGAATACATCCCATTAATCTTAACGAGATGTCTCCGTATAGAGCCGTCATCATACACGTAGCGGTGCACGAGGGTCGTCGCAACCCGCTCATAAGTAAATAAACGGAACAGAGTCAGAGCTTCAACAACGGCGCTGTGATGGGTAAAACCACTACGCCAGTGCTTACGCGCTGGTGTACTTGTTTTAGCGCGATTGTTGCAGCTTTGTATGACGTAGCCTGTATATTTTTTCTGAATGTTTATTACACCTCTTGCATCATTTTTTCAGTGGTGGAAGCGGTGGTCCGCGTGCAAGTGGCACGCGTGTGGTACACGCACTCGGGCGCGCTGCTGCGGGAACTGCGCTCCTGCCTCACCGAGTTCAAGCGCTACCTCGCCGACCTGGCGCGCTCCATCCGCGCCGCCGCCGCCGACATGGCGCGCGACCTCGTGCATCCGAGGTCGGCCTCCTTATCCGTCTATGCAGATGGGAAAACTTGACTTCTGATGAAAACACTTTCGTCACATTCCATAACTATCTGCACAGATAGAAAAACTTACCAAAGACCTCTGCTGAAAATACTTCGGCTATGTTCCATAATAATATAAGTTGATTTGCGAGTATTAACACGTTGTGAGCACACACACACGCGTGTTTGAGCTGTTAGGCGTGCGGCGTGCCGATCCGGCGTGCTTTTAAAGGGTATCTGATGAATTTCATGGTAAAGCGTTTTGTGGGCCCACAACAAATAGCTAGTTTTGGTGATATCTTGAAAATCGCCTTCAAGACATCAATCTAGAGCAAATTGTTTTACTAGCAACGTAAGATTTCATGAATTCTACCTTAAAGATAATCCCTCAAGGAAGTAAGCTCGGGTGTTAACTGTTTTTATTAGCTGTTGCTTATGTCATTGATCGGCCAAGTTTCCTGAACATAATATTAATATATTTGTTTGTTTATAAACAGGGGCGAGTCTTTGTATGCAAACCCGCGGCTGTCTCATTCGATGGAGGGCGTGTCGCCGCGCCGGCGCACCGTCAGCCTCGGCTGCTCGATTGACGACCCGCCTGAGATCAGCCCCGAAAGCATACTGCTCAGGTAAATGGTTTTTTTAGTTACCAGTGTTTTGAATACGAAAAAATAAAGAAGAACCTACATATCAGTGGCTTATTTCAGTGCCTGCCTATATTTTGCCTCAGATATTTATTCCACATTCGTTTTCAGCGTGAGCGTGGAGCTGGAGTCGCCAGTAGTGGTGCTGCCCCGCTTCGCTCTCAGCACGCAGGTGCTGGTGGCGCACCTGGGCCGCATGAGCCTCGCCAACCGCCCGGGCCCGCCCAGCAAGACCACCTACCGCCTGAGGATACGGGACATCTCTCTAGCTACGGTCAGTTGCATACTTTTTATATTCTACTAATACTCAGCGACTCAAAGTGTCTCTTGGCCTTCGAAATGAGATATCACCATTGTAGAACTTCTGCAGTTTCACGCCAGTCGCCAGTTTCAAGCTCGCGAATACATCCGGTCGTCCAAGATGGTCCTTATATACCATTAACGCTTACATAGGTTTCCTACCCTCTCGATTCAGAAAGAAAGTTATTAACTGATTTGGTAAATGTCGTTAAATTTAAGTAAATTACCCGATCAAGGCTAGCATTTCATCTAGAGGGCTGGACCGCTAAAACTCATTCTGTGCATTAGCAATATGGCGAGTTGAGATGCTTTGGTGGCACCTGACATGCGATAATTGGGTCACTTCAGCGCACTGTGCCGCCCAGACCTACAACCCATTTATTTGAACGCTGGTTCAACGCACTAAAATCTTTTGTGTAAATCCGTTAGTTAGTTGTTGCCTGAAATTATTAATCTACCCTTACAGTTGAAAGTAATTTCATCCTATCTTTTCAGCTGGACGTTGGTGAGAAACTGCGGTCTCTCAGCCTGACTCCTGAGCACATGGAGGACCTGTATGACGTGTCGGCCGGCCAGCCCGTGCTGCACAACACGGCGCTGCAGCTGGCCGTCAGCTACAGCGAGGGGGAGCTGGCGCATCAGGTGACGTACAGTTGTAGCTGAATCTGCCGTGTCTCAGCCTGATTCCTGAGCACATTTCCGAACCACACATTTCCTAACTTCTAAACCTTCCCTTCGCCTTTATAGTCCTCTTTTATAAAATTAGCTTTTTGGTGTGACATGACATGAGCCGTTAAAATGAAATGTTTTTCTTTTTTAATGTCAAAACATCTTGATATATCATGGCGCAAGTGGGACAGCTGCTAGACTAATTGGTATTGTTTTTATAGTATGCAATGAGCATTCGTGCCCTGTTTGCGACAGTGCTAAGATTTTGAAAAGCAGATCCGCGGTGCGGTTGTTTCGTGTTCTGAACTTACTGAAATTATGATCATTCTGACCTATAGACACGTGGCAGAGTCCTTGCTTTTTTCTTTGTAAGTGTTTGAATAATCTTTTTCTCTCCGCAGTGCTCCGTCAGTGGCTCAGTAGTAGGCGGGCTACACGTGACAGCCCGCCGCGAGCAGTACGAGCAAGTGCTGGACACCGCGCGCTGGGTCGCCAGCAGCCAGCGCCGCGCCGCGCCCGGGGACACCGGGGCCGTGAGCCGAGCGCAGGTACTGTAGGCTCAGTAGTAGGCGGGCTACACGTGACAGCCCGCCCGGAGCTGTACGAGCAAGTGCTAGCCAAATAATAATAACAAAAAAGTCCAACTTACACGGGGTGCTTTCTGTTGACCACTGGACGAAGCTCTGGCGACCGATCGTTCACGGGATATCCGTCTCAAGAAATGGCGTACCCAAGTGCACAGTGGTAGTGACGGAAAGCAGCGTCGAGGTCCGAGAAGGTGCGTCCTGCTCTCGCTAACCCTTCTGCCAAACGAAGCAAGCATTGACAACAACCCCCCAAATTTGATATCATGAAATATCATAAAACATGATCAATTAGAATATCTTAATAATCTTATAGGAATGAAAACAAGCAATTAAATCAGAATTTGTAGTCAAAAGTTATCTTATTTCTGACTACAGGTGGTAGTCAGTGCAGACGCCCTGCTGGAGCCCGCAGTGCCGACGCTGCAGCTGGACCCGGCCCTGCGCGCCGCCGCGCTGGCCGCGCCCCCCGCCGCCCCCGCGCCCCCGCCGCGCGCCCCGCCGCGCCCGCACGCGCGCCGGGCACACACGCACCTCACCGGTCAGTGACCTAACCCTAGCCAGACGCAAGGTCAGATAGAAGTCACGAGATTCTCAAAATGGATAGATAGCCCCTCTTCGACAACGACCACAAACGCGTCCGAATGGTTGTTGTAATGTCGGGCTTCATAAAGAGCACAGATTTTAATCCGAAGGTCGCGTTTTGCCTTCATTTCCCACGACATTCACTCATTATGTTTCATTATCACCAAAAACCAATTTCGAGCCGAAAGTCAATTGAACAGCTTTTGCAACCACTTTTGACCAGTTACCTTTGAACCCCAAGAGAATCAGTTGTGTTTCAGCTCGACTATACTCCCACGCATTTGTTATATTATGTTCAGTTTGTCGTGGCTTAGTGGTTAAGCACTCCAACTCGGATCGCGGATTGAGTGGCCCCGAATTCAAATCTGGCCAGTAACAAAAAATCTTTGTGTTCATTGTTTAATTTCTGACTAACTCTCCGGTGATGGAAAACATCGAAAAAAAATCAAACCAACCCGGATAGCGGCGGAAGGCTCACCACCTACCACGTATGGTAGTTATATTGTTGTTCAGTTTTAGCTTTTGTTAGAAACCGAAGGTCTGACTGTTGTTTCGGAAGTGGCCGAAGTCTGTTTGGTCAGACACGTGACTGTACTAAAATGCGTACAATCATAATGATATACAGTTTTTTGTGGTCTGCTCTTCATAAAAGAAATAAAAAAACATTTAATAAAACTAAGTATGTGTTTTAAGTAACTGACAAAATAATGTATATCTGTGTGGAGCAGTGAAGTTCTCTGTGTGCCGCCTGAGCGTGGAGCTGCGCGCGGACCTGGGCGCCGGGGAGCGCAGCCTGGTGGAGCTGGCCTTCCGCGAGTTCGCGCTGCACTACCGGGCCACTCATCCGCACGAGACGCTGCTGCAGGTACTCTGTAACTGCTCAACGCAGTACTCAGTTTATTAGCTCTACTAGCAAAAATAATTAATTTGCCCGGTGCATTAGGAACAAGGTGTTACATATATGACATAGCTGATCTGAGATTTTGATCGAGTACTAAATGTGTTGAAGCAACTGTTTAGACAGCGATATTCGGATAGCCAGTGGTGTGTGCTCATATCTTATTCATTTTCCAACCATTTTAATCTTGTTGTTGTAATAATTTGTTATTTTTTTCTACTTCCAGGTGTCACTTCACTCCATAACCATGGAGGACCTCACCAAAGAACCGGGCTCAAAGCATCGCCTGCTGATGGTGTCGCACCGGGCGCAGGTATTTTATAATTTGTTTGAGGACGGCTGTCCTGTACCTTTACAGTTCTCGTTCTAGGGCGCATTTCAAGGCACATATTTCTTTAACTTCACAAATATATTTTTGTAAATTTTTGATGTTATTTATAGTTCATAGTTCTTTATTGCTTCATGATGGTACATGAGATCTTAAAATTAAAATGGAACCTGTAACATGGGCCCTGCTAGGGCATTGCAACACAAATAGATACCTAACTTAAAAAATAAAATACACATTATTTAATGTTTATATTGTATTATTTAAGAAACTGTGACAAATATTTATTGAAAAAATATTATTTATATCCTTTTCCTAAGGTGCCACCGAAAGCTGTATTCGTATCAAAGTCCTGCCCTGACTTCGTGACTGAGTATCCACTCGACGACGGGTCCAGCACTGGCTTTGTGCAGTACATGCAGACTAACTCAGGCTCCTTACCAAGCGAGTTAAATGTTATTGACAAAGTGGTTAGTACTATACCTAATCCAAATGCCCCCATAACACGTTTTGTGCCTAAGTTCTGTCTTGATTTTGTGATCCAGTAGCTCCCCAACGATATGTAAATTTTCGCGGTTAAAATATTTCTAGCATTCTTTGTTGAGGCTTAAAAAGCAGTGAGCATTCTGCCTCACATGTCAGCTTTTTTTACAATGATACCTTTGTAAAAGAATCTCAGAAGTGTATAAAAGTTCCTTTTTTTACACTTCTTTTGATAAGCTAGTAATACGATAAACTTCGTCCTGGCATTCTCCATACAAATAAGCAAACACAAGAGCTGGTAAACAACTCCATCCTTTTTTTCCTCAGCTCCGCCGCAACAAGCGCGACAGCAAGTGCGGCGTGACCCCGCCCTGCTCGCCGGTGTGCTCGCCCGGGGCGGCGGAGGAGGCGGAGGGGGAGGGGGAGGGGGAGACGGAGGGGGGTTGGCGCGCGGGGGAGTCGCTGGCGCCGGAAGACAACCTCGTGTGGGTGTCCGTGCACACGCGTGATCCCGAGCATCCGCTCTTTGAGGAGAAGTACAATAAGGTACGTTGCTAAGGGCCGCGTTTTCGAAATGCGTATCGGAGGAGCGGTTTTTATCAAGCGCGCGTCGACCGCGCTTGAAAAACACGAAATGCATAGCCTCGAACACTGACAAGTTATAGTGGAGGGGTGAAGCGGGCTGGTAACGAGATAATTTGCACATTACTTGTGGCAGACGCTTCACACTAGTTGTTGGTTATATCTCCGTTGTCCTTGGCAGTCATAATGTACAAGCAAATCAAATAACAAAACGATGACTATCGGGATTAATAGTTCAATAAACATATAAATGCCAGGAAGTAAACAGGTGAAGAATCGCTTAATGATACCTAAAAAACTTTTTATCAAAAACCTAGAATTCCGAAATACAGAATGCTAATTTATCGTGCAGGTGACGAAGCTGACGAAGGTGGACTTCAACTGCCTGAACCTGGTGGTGAGCGCGGACAGCTGGGTGGCGGTGCTGGACTTCTTCGGCGTAGCGGGGGACGATCTGCCCGATGACGATCCCAACCCGGAGCCCGCTGGTTTGTTGCACATTCAATAACTTAACAATTTCGTTTGTGTTATATTTCAATTTTGGTCAGGCTTTACTTATCAAAAATATAATTGTCAGTTTCATTTTGTCTGAGAATCTTGAATAAAGCAATTAAGTCATTGTTTTTGCGCTTAGATAGTTTGTACATAACTTACAGAGTATGCTATATCGTTTTCCTTGCGGTATCAATAATCACCCAGTATTAATATACCATAGTAAAATGTGATTTTACTGGGGAAAATCTTTGTGTTCATTGTTAATCCGACTAACTCTCCGGTGACGGAAAACATCGATAACAAACCAAATCAACCCGGATAACGGCGAAAGGCTCACCACCTACCACGTTGGGTTCTAATACCACTGGTGAAAAGTGGGCTTCTGGATGTTTCGTTCACCATGACGGCACAGTCACTTGCCTCTGACTACCCCGCTTGCGA
This sequence comes from Udea olivalis, assembly GCA_947369235.1. Classification (NCBI taxonomy): domain Eukaryota; kingdom Metazoa; phylum Arthropoda; class Insecta; order Lepidoptera; family Crambidae; genus Udea; species Udea olivalis. The sequence continues at coordinate 1,073,477 of OX376345.1, read as the reverse complement.
TGAAGTCGTGATGGTATGTTATGTTATGCTGTTAGTCAAAAAAAAATTAAAACTTGTTCAGCATAGAAAAAGGATAAAGATTGAAGCATAAAAACATTATTTAAACTAGTTTCGTTTTCAGCATATTAAGCCACACGACTATACAGGGTGTCACAAAAAGTAGTGCAAAGCGGAAGCCCAGTGATAGATCATGACTAGGGGCTACCCGAATCATCGCGATTTTTGATAGTTTTCGAGTTATGATTTTTTTTACGAATTTTCGAAAATTTCTGGTTTGAGTCACTTTTTTGGTCACTGTGGCACGAATAATTGAATAAATATAAAATAAATAAATCGATAATTTAAAAAATATATATGAAACTTAAAAAGTGGAAAATACTGTTTTTTCCCAAAGTTTTGAAGCGATTTAAAAAAAGCCGAAGAAACTTTTGTATCCAAATGTTTTTCAAAAACTTGCCTATTTAATCAACTATTCATCACATCAATTTCAATAAGAAATTTCAACGGCATTATACTTAAATTTACATTAAATGTATCGGAAGTGTATAATTCCAGGCCTTATGGTAGCAAATAAAACTTATTTAAAGTAAACGAAATGCGTTGTTTAAAAAAAAATATGACAAAAAGTTTGTGACGAACATTTGTCTTTGTGTTTGTTGTGTGTCTGGGTGTTATTATTCTATTTATTTAAGTACGAGTATGTTGTACCTGAATGATTTATACTTATAAATAATTATAAATAAGAACAACATAATTTTTTCCATGCCTTAGATAGGCAGAATATAGCAATGTACCTTATCACTACTCTAATTACCAGTGACACCTGTATTCTGTGCAATAAAATATATTCTATTCTATTCTATGTATTTAGAAATATTTAAGTATGTTTATCGGTCTCTTGACACCCATACAAGCTCTGCTTAGTTTGGGGTCAGATGATCTTGGTGTAATTTGTCGCAGATATTTATTTTATTTATAACAGTGACCAAAAAAGTGACTCAACCCAGAATTTTTAGAAAATTCTTAAAAAAAATCATGACTCGAAAACTACCAAAAATCGCGGAAACTACATGGGGGTAATTCGGGTAGCGGGTTGATGCTCTATCAATGGGACTCTTATTTTGGGACACCCTGTATACGAACAAGTGGTCAAGCAATAATTAATGTGACACATTTAACTGAGATGTAAAAGAATTGACAAATGGTGCAACGAACTGCATATCAGTGACACGCGCTCCGCGCACTTGCAACTCCTACCTCTTTCTTCGCTTTTATTTTTAAGGTGTTAGATAATGAGCATTAACATCGAACGGTTATTATAGTTGTGAAACATTATTTTACCACAGCATCAGCAAGCCCGGTATCACAAGAAGTTGGCTCGACCCAAACTGAAATCTCAGTGCGCTCTCTCAGCGTGGTGGTGGTCCTCGGGGCGGGCGAGTGGTGCCGCGCGCGCGTGTCCCGCGCGTGGCTGGGGGCGGGCGCGGGCGGCGCGGGGGCGGGCGGCGCGCGCGAGCTGCGCGGGCGGCTGGGCGCGCTGCGGCTGACGGACCTGACGCCGGGGCATGGGCTGTGGCGGGATAGGTTTAGGACGCACGCTGATCATGCGCTGACTTTCCACTACCAAAGGTAAGCTTGTTACAAAAACGATTTACACGCGCGTAAAACTAGTAACTTGATCTTAGAAATCTGTATTTAAGCCTGTTCTTACACAACACTACACGTAAATTTAGCTCTGGTTTAGTAGTATTGTTAGTTTGTTAGCGAGTGTGAATGATTAAACTTTACTTTCCTATAATCTACACATATGAAGATGGAATTAGTATATCCTCTTAAAGGATGAAACAGGACGGAAAATGGGCGTGGTCTGAAACAGAGACCAACCCCGCCACTCTGTTGTAAAGTGTAAAGTGCGTAGTTTGTCTCCTCGAGTTCGGAACATCATCGTAAAGTTGCCTGGCTATCGATATTTTATATAAGGTGTTTTTCGAAGATCGTGAGGAAATGCATAACTTAATACCCCCTCGCGTTTCTACCACCGGACTACTAGGCGCCGTCGCGTATATTCTTGACTATTTGCTTACTAGTGTTTAGTCTAGTGCTTTCAATAAGAAGATTACTTGACTCTGATCTTTATTCCTTTGGGTTTACTAAAATGTATGAGAGTGGAAACTTAAGGTTTTGAATTATTTTTTTACTGGTAATGAAGTCAGAATTAAACAGACGCTTATTATCACAGATTGAGTAATGTGGAAGCGGCATCAGCAGGCTACGAGTCGAGCCTCCAAGTGGAAGTGGGCCCCGCGACGTACGTGCACACGAAGCGCTTCGTGCACGAGCTGCACTGCATCGGCCGCGACTTCAGCATGCTGCGCCGCGTCATACTGCAGGCGCGCCGCAAGGTTTGTTTGCCCTATTTGAACTTTACCCAAGTAATTGTGTACTTTTTCCACTGAGTACTTGTTCCACATGAATGGGACTTTTTCATGATAGTCTTTTCGAAAGCATTCAGTTTGTGAAGCCGTTAGGAATCGCTGAAGAATGAATAAAATGGCATCAACAGATCTTCAGCCTATTACACTTACCACAATCACTTTTGATCTTTACTGATGGGATCCTACGGTGGGTTAAAAAAAGTCCGTTTTACTTTGTCTTGGTGATATCTCTATTCTTTAAGATTTCAAAGATGTTTGCCATCATGCAGGTATCAACAAGCACCGGCGGTCACGGACGCACAAGCCTGCGCCGCCTGCAAGTCGTGTGCACGTCGCCGGTGATCGTGCTGCCGGTGTCGCCGCGCGCGCGAGCCGCGCTGGCCGTGGAGCTGGCGCTGCTGCACCTCGACAACTGCTTCAAGCGCGCCGGCGACCCCGGCACGGTCAGCACCGTCGCCGAGGGCGCTACAGGTGAGCGTGCATCTCTGCCTAGCTGGAACTCCGTTGCCGTTGCCTTCCGCGTCCACTCTAAATAGCAAAACCGAATTTCGGCTTAAATACTCGGTTGCTAGTCTCACAGTATAGGCGGGTGTCGGCTTGGTCTTCCGTATGTGGCGTTCCGCAATAAGGTCTTTAAGACGTCTCAAAACTCTACATACTCCTAGGTATGGATAGTGTATTTTAACCGTGCGCAATCCTCCTAGGTATCGGTAGGTATATTGCATGCGACAAGACTGCCAGCACGTCTGTGTAGCGTAGATTAAATGATAATAAATATTATATTTAATGACTTTTTAGTTTGGCTATTTTTTTTTTTTTTTTTATGTAATAGGAAGCAAACGAGCTAGAAGGTCACCTGATGGAGAGTGATCACCTCCGCCCATGGACAACTGCAACACCAGAGGTGTCACCGATGCGTTGCTTGCCTTTTAGATGGGAATACGCTCTCTTCTTGGAGGCCCCGATGTCATATCCCTTTGGGAACACCGCCGCAGGAAAATCATTCCATATCTTGGCTGTACGTGGAAGAAATTGGCGCGAAAAACGCACGGTTGTTGAGCGCCAGCCATCCAGGTGATGAGCATGGAATTTCAACTTATGGCGTGTCGTGCGGTGATGAAATTCAGCGGCAGGTATAAGATTGTGCAGTTCGTCTGAACACTCCCCATTGTAAAGACGGTAGAACACGCAGAGTGATGCAACGTCTCCGTAGGGCCAAGGGATCCAAGCGTTCGGAGATCACAGGGTCGTCGACAATTCGAGCGGCTCTCCGCTGTATACGGTCAAGAGGAAGGAGAAGATACTGGGGTGCTCTCGCCCAAAGATGGCAGCAGTACTCCATGTGAGGCCTTACTTGCGCCTTGTAAAGTTGAAGGCGCTGAGACGGCAAGAAATACTGCTTTGCCCTGTTTAGCACACCAGTTTTTTTTGAAGCCAATTTGGCTTTACCCTCCAGATGACTGCGGAACTGTACATCGCTCGAAATGTCAACGCCAAGGATTCCGATGCTAGGCCCGATACTCAGGGAAGTGCTCTCAAACGTAGGACATGAGACAAATGGAGCTTTTTTCGCGGTAAATGCGCAGAGTTGTGTCTTACCGGGGTTAAAACTGACGATGTTATTTTGACCCCATTGTGAGACTTGTTCGAGGGATGCCTCAACTACAGACACAAGCTGTCTTCGGTTTTCGTCAACTGCGGTCTTGGAGAGATTGCGTTGGCCAACGTACAGTGCGTCCCCAGTGCTGTCATCCGCATAACAATGAATGTTGCTGGTTTGCAACATATCATTTATGTGCAGGATAAACAGGGTCGGAGACAACACACAGCCTTGTGGAACGCCAGCATTTACAGGCATGGAGTCGGAGCATGAGCCGTTGATAACGACTTTGATGCTTCGCCCTGAAAGGAAGCTTGCGATCCACGTGCATAATCCCTTGGGAACCCCATATGATGGAAGTTTGGCAAGGAGCGCTTTGTGCCATACCCGATCAAATACCTTCGCTATATCCAAGCTGACCGCTAAAGCCTCTCCCTTGCTCTCAATAGCTTCAGCCCAGCGATGGGTGAGCAGAACCAAAAGATCACCTGCAGACCGACTTTGACGGAAGCCATACTGTCGGTCGCTGATCAGTTGGTGGCACTCCAAGTACCGCAAAAGCTGAACATTGATGATACTTTCCATTACCTTAGAAAGTAGGGAGGTAATGGCGATTGGCCTATAGTTATTTGGGTCAGAGTGGTCACCCTTTTTAGGGATGCGCTCTCTCAGCGTGGTGGTGGTCCTCGGGGCGGGCGAGTGGTGCCGCGCGCGCGTGTCCCGCGCGTGGCTGGGGGCGGGCGCGGGCGGCGCGGGGGCGGGCGGCGCGCGCGAGCTGCGCGGGCGGCTGGGCGCGCTGCGGCTGACGGACCTGACGCCGGGGCATGGGCTGTGGCGGGATAGGTTTAGGACGCACGCTGATCATGCGCTGACTTTCCACTACCAAAGGTAAGCTTGTTACAAAAACGATTTACACGCGCGTAAAACTAGTAACTTGATCTTAGAAATCTGTATTTAAGCCTGTTCTTACACAACACTACACGTAAATTTAGCTCTGGTTTAGTAGTATTGTTAGTTTGTTAGCGAGTGTGAATGATTAAACTTTACTTTCCTATAATCTACACATATGAAGATGGAATTAGTATATCCTCTTAAAGGATGAAACAGGACGGAAAATGGGCGTGGTCTGAAACAGAGACCAACCCCGCCACTCTGTTGTAAAGTGTAAAGTGCGTAGTTTGTCTCCTCGAGTTCGGAACATCATCGTAAAGTTGCCTGGCTATCGATATTTTATATAAGGTGTTTTTCGAAGATCGTGAGGAAATGCATAACTTAATACCCCCTCGCGTTTCTACCACCGGACTACTAGGCGCCGTCGCGTATATTCTTGACTATTTGCTTACTAGTGTTTAGTCTAGTGCTTTCAATAAGAAGATTACTTGACTCTGATCTTTATTCCTTTGGGTTTACTAAAATGTATGAGAGTGGAAACTTAAGGTTTTGAATTATTTTTTTACTGGTAATGAAGTCAGAATTAAACAGACGCTTATTATCACAGATTGAGTAATGTGGAAGCGGCATCAGCAGGCTACGAGTCGAGCCTCCAAGTAAACAGGGTCGGAGACAACACACAGCCTTGTGGAACGCCAGCATTTACAGGCATGGAGTCGGAGCATGAGCCGTTGATAACGACTTTGATGCTTCGCCCTGAAAGGAAGCTTGCGATCCACGTGCATAATCCCTTGGGAACCCCATATGATGGAAGTTTGGCAAGGAGCGCTTTGTGCCATACCCGATCAAATACCTTCGCTATATCCAAGCTGACCGCTAAAGCCTCTCCCTTGCTCTCAATAGCTTCAGCCCAGCGATGGGTGAGCAGAACCAAAAGATCACCTGCAGACCGACTTTGACGGAAGCCATACTGTCGGTCGCTGATCAGTTGGTGGCACTCCAAGTACCGCAAAAGCTGAACATTGATGATACTTTCCATTACCTTAGAAAGTAGGGAGGTAATGGCGATTGGCCTATAGTTATTTGGGTCAGAGTGGTCACCCTTTTTAGGGATCGGGTGCACAAGCGCTGTCTTCCAACAGACCGGGACCACTCCAGATGAGTATGACAGCCGGAACAAACGCGTGAGAACAGGAGCTAACTCCGGGGCGCACATTTTTAGCACTATAGCGGGGATAGTGTCCGGCCCAGACGACTTATGGACGTCCAGTGAAAGTAGAGCTCTACGTACGGCACGATGGTGAAATTTAATTTCGGGCATAGAGCTTAGACACTGTGGGATACTGGGTGGTGTCTTACCTTGGTCGTCCAACGTCCAATTAGTAGCAAAAAGAGAGCATAGAAGTTGTGCAACGCCAAGGATTCCGATGCTAGGCCCGATACTCAGGGAAGTGCTCTCAAACGTAGGACATGAGACAAATGGAGCTTTTTTCGCGGTAAATGCGCAGAGTTGTGTCTTACCGGGGTTAAAACTGACGATGTTATTTTGACCCCATTGTGAGACTTGTTCGAGGGATGCCTCAACTACAGACACAAGCTGTCTTCGGTTTTCGTCAACTGCGGTCTTGGAGAGATTGCGTTGGCCAACGTACAGTGCGTCCCCAGTGCTGTCATCCGCATAACAATGAATGTTGCTGGTTTGCAACATATCATTTATGTGCAGGATAAACAGGGTCGGAGACAACACACAGCCTTGTGGAACGCCAGCATTTACAGGCATGGAGTCGGAGCATGAGCCGTTGATAACGACTTTGATGCTTCGCCCTGAAAGGAAGCTTGCGATCCACGTGCATAATCCCTTGGGAACCCCATATGATGGAAGTTTGGCAAGGAGCGCTTTGTGCCATACCCGATCAAATACCTTCGCTATATCCAAGCTGACCGCTAAAGCCTCTCCCTTGCTCTCAATAGCTTCAGCCCAGCGATGGGTGAGCAGAACCAAAAGATCACCTGCAGACCGACTTTGACGGAAGCCATACTGTCGGTCGCTGATCAGTTGGTGGCACTCCAAGTACCGCAAAAGCTGAACATTGATGATACTTTCCATTACCTTAGAAAGTAGGGAGGTAATGGCGATTGGCCTATAGTTATTTGGGTCAGAGTGGTCACCCTTTTTAGGGATCGGGTGCACAAGCGCTGTCTTCCAACAGACCGGGACCACTCCAGATGAGTATGACAGCCGGAACAAACGCGTGAGAACAGGAGCTAACTCCGGGGCGCACATTTTTAGCACTATAGCGGGGATAGTGTCCGGCCCAGACGACTTATGGACGTCCAGTGAAAGTAGAGCTCTACGTACGGCACGATGGTGAAATTTAATTTCGGGCATAGAGCTTAGACACTGTGGGATACTGGGTGGTGTCTTACCTTGGTCGTCCAACGTCCAATTAGTAGCAAAAAGAGAGCATAGAAGTTGTGCAATCTCTTTTGCAGAATGGGCAACGGAACCGTCCTCTTGGCATAAAGGTGGAAATGTGGGCCGGCAAAAGTTTCCCTGCACTGCTTTGGCCAATGACCAAAAAGCCCGAGTGCCGGAGGGGAACTGTGCCAGCTTTGCGCCAATGTTGCGGATGTGATCGCCCTTTGCGCTGGCAATTGTCCTTTTGTAGGACCTGGAGGCATGATTGTAAAGCTTCTTAAGGGACAAGCTGCTGGGATTCCCGGTTGCTTGAGCTTCTGCCCAAGCACGATAACGGTCCTGCTTCAGGCGCAAAGCAGCTTTACAGGACCGATCGAACCAAGGCTGGGACTTACCACCGATGGGCACTGCAGTGTTTGGAATAAACATTTCCATGCCCTGCAGCAGAACATCGGCAACTGAGTCTGCACAAGCACTGGGATCTGCGGATTTGAAGAAAACTTGCCCCCATTGGTAGGAAGCAAAGAAAATGCGCATTCCATCCCAATCTGCAGACCTGTAATGCCAAACATGCCGGCTTCCTGCGGATCGCGGACGTTTGGCACGCGTAAGAGGCACCGTGCTTCGTACCAGGCAGTGATCGGACGACCCAAGAGGAGCGCCAACTGAGATGTGGTAGTTGTCCGGATGCGAGGTCAGCAGAAGGTCCAACAGGGAAGGGATGTGATCTTCCACATCAGGGACTCTCGTAGGCGACGAAACCAGCTGTGTCAGACCATAAGCCAGCGCAAAGTCGTGAACCGCTCTCCCGGCATAATCAGTTGTTCGAGACCCAAGCCATTCGACGTGGTGGGCGTTAAAGTCACCCAACACAATGACTTCGGCGGCGGGAGCGTGTTCAAGCACGGTGTCAGTCGCAGTCTGGATGTGTTCCATAAGTCGTTCCGTCTCTGCATTACCGCTGTGGGACCTGTAGAGGCACGCATAGATGCGAGGATGGTCGTCACATTCAATGCGAACCCAGAGTGTTGACAGGTCCAGGGCTCCAAGACTGCCAAGACGTCGGCCACAGATGTCATCCCTGATATATACACAAACCCCGGCACGAGGCACAAAGTTATGCATGAGTTTGTAGCCGGGATAGTGAAGATATGATGTATCCAGAGGGGCAGAAATCTGGGTCTCCGTCAAAAAAAGCAAACGAGGCCTGGCCGTCTCAAGATGGTGGTGGACGGCAGCAAGGTTAGAGTGAACACCCCTTATGTTGCAGAAGTCCACATTAAGTCCATGTGATGCCGGAGTTGGTTTGCTCTTCTTTTTTTTGGCAGTATTTCGCGATTTTTTGCCCACCCTAGAATACGATGGGCATTTGCCTGAGCGATTAAGCACAGGGAGGGATTCTCCTACTCCAACGGAGCAGGTACCCTCCTGGGGTACTACATTCTTTAAAATCGCACTCATACTAGGGGGGCAGGGGGTTGGGGCTGCCGGGGCTCATGCTGACCTGAACGAAACACAGAGAGTAATCTCTGCTTCACGCTGGTATTTTGCAGGAGTGTGGTATTGCACCGGTTGAGCCAGCCCATTTATGAGCTCCAGTTAGACTGTAGCTAGGCTCTACCACATAAGCTTCTGCTTATTTAGCGCCACCCAGGGATCACGTGTAAGGCATCGAGGGCTAAACCTTACGGACGCGAGCAGATTAATCCCCAGAATAGTGTAAACCCTTTCATTGGCTAATAGAAACTTATAAAATACGTACGTAGATGAACTTATAAAATACGTACAGGAAGTGGCACGGCAAAGCAAGAAATATTGATATAGTCTCATGCGTGGCAGGCGAGCCAGAAGTGCTGGACGTGCGCGCGGCGCGCCTGGCGGGCGCCTCGCTGTGGTGCGCGGGCGCGGCGGGCGGCGCGCGCGGGCTGCGCGTGGCGCGCCACGGCGAGCCGCTGCTGCACGCGCCCGCCACGCTCGTCTTCAACATCGAGCAGAACATCACGCAGAGGACTAGGGCTGGTGACTAAATTACATCATATTTCGCTTTTTGCTTCTTTCATGGGAATAACTAAAATCTTTTAATTCAAAACTATAACTAACTTTGACACTGTTTATTGGCGTGACTATATTTCATAAAAATCATGCCTTATATATATAAGAAATGAACTGATTCAAATAAGCGTTTCGCTTTTAGTCATGCGTCCATTATTATACATCTTTTTTAGAGCTGTTACGTTCGTATCATGAGCCCAAGTAACTCCAGTTTTCCGTTTATCGTGATAACAAAAACCAGCTCGCTTCTGACTAGTTCATCTGAGAACCATGACAAGTCTAGTAAGCATGGTGCTAGCATAAATTGTAAATATTTGTCTTGCGACAAATTCTGAATGCGTCCCGTTCCTTCGTTAGCACGTACGCTTAAATAGTTTGTCTAACTTTAATCTTTTTTTCACTACCAGTGCCTGATATGACGATACAAGGAACCCTGACAACGCTTCAATGCGCGTTGGACCCGGCGCAGTATCGGTTGGTACGCGGGGTCCTCTCGCACAATCTTGGTGAAAACCTGGACGACCTGGAATTACCTGTTGGGGACGTCAGTGCTAACGCTGGACAAACCAATTCGGATCAGGTTAGTACTTGTATAGCGGTTGCAACATTATAATACTGCAACTATACTAATATGAGGCTGACAAGCGCAGTAATGAAAAGTCATTATTGAGCTGGTCATACTCATCTTGAGGGCGGCCTGCAAAAATGCCTTTTCACGCCCCGCTTGAAAACCCGGGGGACTATAAAAGGACACACACATGCGCTCGCAAGCATTTTGACATTTTTATTTAATTGTTATCATTTCTTAATTATTAATTTTATTTTAATATTCAACACAATGTATATTGTAAATGAATAAATGAATTGAATTGATAGTGAAGGGATTTGGATACTCAGTGCCGTTGAACCTGGCTGGAAGCTAATGAATAATATCAATAATAATCTTGGTGCAGGTGTGGACGACGAGTTCCCTCAAGCTGGACCTGCACGACGTGACCGTGCGCCTGCAGCCGGCGCGCGGCGCGGCGTCGCTGGCGTGCGTCAACTTCATCAAGTCTCGGCTGCTCGTCGAGACCTACTCCGACCTCAGCCAGGATGTCGACCTGGTCTCGCAGGTATGACGGCTAGAACTAATGGCTAACGTTGGCACTTTACTGAGGATTTATTAGCACATTGATTGTGGTGTTTTGTTATATCCTAACAGATTTTCTATCTGCAGTGTGGCAAAATTAGGTAGAAATTCCAATCAAATTCCTTTACACTAGACCTAATCTGTATTTGAAAATTATCATCATAAACATCGTGGTCTATACATGTTTCAAAAGGTGATTAATTTATCAAATCGATAGTAAAGTCGGCTTAAAACGTTTACATTTTCATTTTCTGCGTTACACCTCTTACTAGGCAGCTAGTGTTCACATCACGCGTACAATATGCTCTTTATACTACACCTGCTCGGAAAGTACCTTGATACTTTATCAAATTTACGGTAGAAAGTACGTCATTGCATATCGAACAAATATGCGGGGAGAAAACACATCTGAGCGGGAGAGAAAAGTGTATGAAAATCCATTTCTTACGTGGTTTTTCTTTTTTAATTTTGGGTAAGACTATGCGCCGGTAACCTATATATCAAAAGCCAAAAAGTTTTTACAGTGAGTTTTTATCTCCAAGTTCGCAAAATGACACTGGCCACTAGCTGTGTGTCGGATCGTGTCGGGCTGGCAGTGCGACCCTGCGGCGGCATGATAAACAATTTGAAAAAAGAACATGTGAAAATTGCAGACGCCATTGGCGCCATTTTCAATTTGTGTGTTGTTTGAGGATTCAGTTTTCGTAGAAAGTAAAATAAAACTATCAAAATGATAAGTAGTGATAGTGATGATGAAGATTTTTTAACTCCGCCCAGTTGAAACAAACATTAATGGAAAAAGTGTTACATTAAGCTTCACTAACTGCAACAATTTCAATATAAATTTAGTTTTTTATTTTCCTCGTAGGTGTAGTATAAAGCACTATGTATCACTCGAGAGAAAGTGCGATTCCCGATCTCGGGTGTTTTAAAGCCCTCGCCTACGGCTCGGGCTTCAAACGACACCCTCGACGGTAATCGGTCTCTTTCTCCTCTCGGTGAACAATGTACTATAACATCATCAACATCCGTGCGTTTATTCCGGTTGTGATTGTTGTGAAGCCACACTAGTGTGTGGGGTCCCAGGGTCCGCCTTTCTTTTGTGAAATGTGCTCTTAACAATGTACTCGGATTGCAGGAGATCCTGGTGAGCGACACGCGCTACGCGCACGAGCCGGCCAACCGGCGCGGGAACGTGTTCAGCCACATCGTGCAGCCCATGGCCGAGCAGCGCCACAGCGTGCAGGCTGAAGTGCATGCCAGGTATAGTTTACTACTTCACCAACTTATGAAAAACACCTTTTTTTTTTTTTTTTGTTCTCCGGATGTGAAATGCATTACGCACTATCCCACTGCCTGGGTCGGGCAGTGGGGGAGTATGGGACTCTCCGCCGGTGAAGCCGACGGCATATCCACTAAAACACACCCGGGTATACCCTCACCGCTTTGGAATGAGGCGACATGGAGCCTTGCGGATTGCCACGTCGCCCAAGCGGTCGGCCCAGCCTACGTGCCGGGCCTCCTCACGCTTAGGGGCGTCCCGGTATACTGGGACACCCCCAGACGGGAGCACCGTGCAAGGGGGTGAAAGCCCCCCGGCCAACACCCCCCAGGGTCCGCCCGAGGATCATCCTCTCGGGCCCTCTCCGCGGTCTCCTTCTGCGTCATCACCTCCTCGCAGAAGGAGGCCATCGCAACCCATGCCTCTTCATTCCCGAGCATGGCCTTTACTAAGGCCGGGAGTGAGAGGTCGCGGCCAACAACTGCCACTAGAGAGCGGCGCTGACCTACCCACGCTGAGCACACCTCTAAAGTGTGCTGGGCAGTGTCCACATCAGCGCCGCACTCATGGCACCTCGGTTATGAAAAACACCTGGATAATTCATTCAAATATCACCATAATGGCAAAGAAATACTACATTTATTGATGAAAATTATGTAAACCTCTTTGTATTTATGCTATCAACTCCTTAAGTTAGTAAGTTCGGCTACTGAACTACAAATACCTACTGAACATAAGTGAAATTAACAAGTATCAAGATTGTTGTTGATTATCTTTTGTTTAAACGGTTCACCTTCTCTCACGAAGCAAAATCTATCTCTGTAAAACTGTAAAAGGCAAAACCGAGGCAATACACGATGATTATTACTGTGCGTGCGTGCACAGCAAAATTCACTACAATTTTTTTAGTATATATAAAAGTTATACATCGCACACCAGTTATTGTCTTTCCAACACAGGAAGCGAGGCGAGTCTTGCGCATACACTATCCTAGTGAACAACATGCGGCTGATGGCCATCCTGGACTGGTGGGAGGCCGTGCACCAGTTCATCATGCAGCCTCCCCCGCCGCCCGCGGATCCTGATCAGATACAACTGTGAGTGTATCTGTAGTTTTCAGTGGCCCGTGTTATTACCATTTAAATAATTTTGAAATTAGTTCTTATTAGACGATATTTTTTATTGATTTTAATACTCATACTCGATCAGACCTCTGAATTCAGTGAAGAAGTCGCTTTATTTTTTGTACAGTTAATTTGCAAAAACAATGACTTTATTTATGAAAAAAAAAGAAACATACAGTCGAATTTAGAGCCTCCTCCTTTTTTTGAAGTCGGTGAAAAATAAACCACATTTGAAGCTTATTACTGTCTCGCTCAAGCAACTATTTTTCCCCCACAGCGTGGACGTAGTAGATTCATCCCAGCAGCCTAACAACCAGCACAGCTCCGGGTCAAAGGGAGGGTCCTCAGAGAGTGAAGGGCAGATGGAACTGAAGCTGAACGTGACGGATTCGCAACTCGTACTCGTAGAAGATGCTTCAGTTTGGGATACGAACGCGGTTATACTCAGGGTTTGTACATTCTCGCTCTAGTCTAAGAGTTTTCAAGTTCCCACATGGTTTACATCTCGATCTCTCTTGTGCATAGTATTTTAATGTTTATGAGAGTTCACGACATGGTTTTTAAGGAGATTTCCTTTATGTGATTGTATTTGTCAAACCGCGACCTATTTTTAGAGTATTTCAAATTAAACTCTTTTATCGAAATTTCAGAGTACGACAGTGATAACGTACCGGCTGTCAGACCCTCTGAAGCCGGTGTCGTGCGAGCTGAACGAGCTGGAGGTGTTCTCGTGCGTGCTGGGGCTGGAGGAGGAGACGGCGCTCTCCATCGTGGAGCCCTTGTCGCTGCACGTCGCGCTGCACGCCGACCGCGTGCTGCACGTTAGTGTACAAATGATAGGATAGTGTGTGACAGCTCGTGTGTCACAGATCTAGATCCTGTATGAAAAAATGCTTTTATTTATTTTCACTCTCGTAATTTTATGACGTGATTTTTGAAAAGGCAACATTTTGATCAACGCCTTAACTTCACAAAGCACAAAATATGTAGTTACTATAAAGTTTATGTGTCAGTCGATGAGGATGTTCATTAGATTTCTGTTAATAATTCTTAGCTGCGAACACGCACTTTTTTAGTCGGTTTGCTATATTGTTTTGAAATATTGCAGCAACAACAAGCGTGTTAGTTATAAGTACTCTTCTTGATCTTACAATCATTTGTTTTAGGTAGCAATGGGCACACTGAATTTGAGGCTCTCGTACCACGACATGAGAATGTTCGCCTCCATGTTACAATCGCTGCCTGCGCAGGCGCGGGCAGCACTATCAGGTCAGTGGAATAGTTATAGTTGCTTTAAATTTTCAATCATTTCTTATAAGCTCTACCAATAATATCGGAAAGGAGATTTGAAAACATTGCACCTGAGGAAGTTTGATGTTCAAAATTCTATCCGCAGGAAAACTAGTTCCCAGCAATAGTACAGAGGACGCGCCAGCCAACAGCGTGCACATGCGCGCGGGGCAAAACGCGGCGCAGGGGGCGGGGGCGGGGGCGGGCACAGTGGTGGGCGGCGCGTGGGGCGTGTACACGCCGCGCTGGCTGCGGGGCACGCCGCCCAAGCCGAAGCCCCCCCCGCCGGCTGACCAGTCTTCCATTTGGCCTCTGCGCGCTGTACAGGTAAATAAAGGTCATATGGTGACTACAGCATCGTCCCTTAAGGAATTGTTTGATAACAACTAAACAACGATTTTAATACTGTGAACGCGCCACCTCATTATGAGCGAAAAGTGCATGAATATGTTGGGGATTTTATAACGAAATGAGAAATAATAAAGTACTCACTTTTAAAAAGTATTTATTTTCACCAACAAACTTTCACAGCACTACACTTCACTTGCAAGACAACCGTTTCCTTCGATGACCAAGAGTGAACTGCCCTCCTGCCATTACCAAGTCTAAATCTCAACTCCCACTACACAAAGTAGTGGACCGAGGCGCCATCTGGCATGTCAGTTCACTCTGTGTCAATTGAAGTACTTCTAAGTATAAATATAATTTAGGCACATTTAAATATGTATTCATTAATAACTATATTAAGATCTATAAAGTAATATATTTTTGAATTTAATTAATAATTGTAGTTAACAATACTTTGTTTGTTTTTTAATATGATTAAAAATATGTTTTGTGTGAACATGTAAACCGTTTAGCGAAAAAATGTTCATTTTAATGAAATGGTTGACCCGTTATTTATGGACTCTTTAAAGTTTTTGTATTGATAATCACTTTGATTGCAGGTGAATGCAGAGTGTATAACGCTATGCGTGATCGACGACTGCCTGGACTCTGATGTGCCATTACTAGAAGTTTCACTTACAGAACTAAAAGTAGAACAGGTCTGTACTGAATCATACAAAATTTCCATAACAGATAAAAATTTGTATTATTGCAAATAAATAATTAAAAAATGTTTGTATTTCAATTCGTTATTTTGAGGATTTGTTTTACTTTCATAATTTCAACTTTGAATGTCCTCACACGTTTTATCATCCAGGACCTCCGTAAAACGGAAGAGTGTCTAGAAGACCCTCTACTAGTGTGTACGCCCGCGGGCCCGCCGCCCTCCATGCTGCCGGGCGGCGCCAAGCCCAAGGGCGCGGCGGGGGCGGGCGCGGGCGCGGGCGGGGGGCGGCTCAGCGCCACGTTATCAGCTGACTACTACAATAGGACGTTGTCGGGGTGGGAACCCGTTATCGAACCGTGGAAGTTAGTCACATTTAAGAACCATTTAGTTTTGAATATTCTATACAAGATAGATTTCATTGGCATCAGCTGAATAGTGATTTTGACAATGTTTTCTTTACTGTGCGTCTGATTCTGTATTTTAGGATTCGCTTATTGGTTGCAATCTGCTACTTATTTGATGATTAAATATTGGCAAGCTAATAATTATAATGATGCAGACCTTTACCTAGCAGTGTGATAGTATATAGGCTAATTACTCCTACTTTATAGTGCGGCAAATTATCAGGAATTTTATAAACTATGTGGCTTTCAGGTTTGAAACTAGCTGGGAGAATACGTTGACCAGCGGGCTGGCGCTCGGGCGCGTGCAGGTGGAGGTGGTGACGGGCGACACGCTGCACGCCAACGTGACGTCAGCGCTCGTGGAGCTGCTGCAGCTGGTGCGCGCCAACTGGACCGCCGACTACTACGCGCCGCAGGTCAGCTTACGATAGTTCGAGCAGGGCTGCAGAATCAATATAACGACACTACCACTGAATAAGATACCCAGTGCTAAAATCAGAACTTTCCCGCATCGATTTTCAGATAAGCCGGTAGTAAGCTTATCGTGGTATCATCTATAGGAAAATTGCCTATACTCACCACAACACACCACTGAAGAGGCACAAATACTCGATAATTCTACTCGATCAACTCTTTACTTCTAATATTATAAATGCGAAAGATTGTGGGGATGTCTGTATGTGTGTATGTTTGTTACTATTTCACGCAAAAACTAATAAGCAGATTTAGATAAAATTTTACAGAATAAGGTGTATTACATACATCAGATTAACACATAGGCTACAAATAGGTAAGTCTCTGCTTTAAGCTACGCTACCGTCTTCGTCGTTTTTTCAGGTAGTTAAGATTCCAAGTAAATTTACGAGTTACGAGATGAAACGTGTTGCGTATGAGCGCAACAACTTTGACGCGAACTTTACTGATGTCGATCGGTAGACGCCGAACGGCGTACTATGACTTAGCCATTCATATTAAGTTTTTTAACTTTGATGTATTGCTCTTTTATCTTTTAACTTTGATGTATTGCTTTGTAAGGACCTAGCCTCAGATATAATGCTCTGTGCATTTGGAACTCCACACGCAATTCATTAGCAATTGGGTTTTAATATTTTTTGTGATTATTTCATAACTTGAATGTCTGTATGTCTAACAGACGCTGAATACTATGGAGCAGTCGCCGAAGGGCAGCCCGGCGGGGCACCGGCGGCGCTCGCCCTTCGTGCCGTACGCGCTGCGCAACCACACCGGACACCGGCTGTGGTTCACCACGCTGCTCACCACCGCCGACGTGTGAGTATACACACTCTCACAGACGCTAACACTATGGAGCAGTCGCCGAAGGGCAGCCCGGCGGGGCACTAGCGGCGCTAGCCCTTCGTGCCGTACGCGCTGCGCAACCACACCGGACACCGGCTGTGGTTCACCACGCTGCTCACCACCGCCGACGTGTGAGTATACACACTCTCACAGACGCTAACACTATGGAGCAGTCGCCGAAGGGCAGCCCGGCGGGGCACTAGCGGCGCTAGCCCTTCGTGCCGTACGCGCTGCGCAACCACACCGGACACCGGCTGTGGTTCACCACGCTGCTCACCACCGCCGACGTGTGAGTATACACACTCTCACAGACGCTAACACTATGGAGCAGTCGCCGAAGGGCAGCCCGGCGGGGCACGGGCGGCGCTCGCCCTTCGTGCCGTACGCGCTGCGCAACCACACCGGACACCGGCTGTGGTTCACCACGCTGCACCCCACCGCCCACGTGTGAGTATACACACTCTCACAGACGCTAACACTATGGAGCACCTTAAGTGTACCTGTCAATGAATGAATAACAAGCGTTTAAAAAAATAAAATAAAATATGGGCATCTGTACTAAAACTTATATGGGCTATGCCTAAAATAAATGAATTAAATTGAATTTAAACATTTGAACTTCCAACCTTCTGTATACCATTTTAGCAAATTAGCTGGAAATACCAACTGACATTTACCTCTACTTTTAATTACCACCACGATATAATTATAATATCACAATAATTGTCCACGATACGAAGTGTTTTGAACCTGAAAAAAACTGTGTTCACGGCTCTTTTTAAAGTTTTTTTTTAGAAAATAGTACCTGATCTCAACAAATGATGAGGTTTAAGGTGCATCATACATGCTTTGTTACATGGGTGTTACATTGGATGTTCTTGTATTTTTAGCAAAGAATCTAGGTTTAATACTCGTAGCGAAAAAGCAGTAATTTGGTTGAATTCACTAAACAAACTTCACTTCGTCTTAGCCTATGCGAGTCCACCACATGGTCAGGGCCAGACGACTCGTGGGTGATGGTCCGCGCGGGCGACACGGAGCCGTTCTCGTTCGGCGCTCGCCGCGCGCGCGCGCGCCAGCACGCCGGGCACGCGCACGCGCACGCCGGACACGACGCGCCCGCCACGCTGCACCAGCTGGCGCTGCGGCTGGACGGGTGGACGCCGCCTGATCCTGTCTGCGTGGATCGGGTTGGGGTCTACTTTAGGAATATCACGCATACGGTAAGTTCTAGGCTGCCTGCTAAGTTTGATGAGAATTTTTATTTAATTTATTTATTTATTTCCTATTTTAATTTAACCAATTTTTATTTCATTTATTTATTTATTTCCTATTTTAATTTAACACTAGTAATAATGTTTGTTATCAGAAAATTCAATTTTCGATATAATATTTGCATTTCTTTATCTTCTAGGCATTACGAAACGCGTTTCATAAACGATTGAATCTGTTGATATATTTGGCTTTATGAATTACAATCATGAAAAATGTTTATACAATGCACTACCGAATTATTTTGTTAGTAGAATTCGAGTACAACATTCCTATAACGTTCAACTTTGAATCATTCCTATAACTTTTTTCACAAACTATTGTTTTTAGTATTTGCGTTATGGATAGAGTAAATTTAAATTTTATTTTAGTGCATTCGTTTTGTTCATACGTATACATTTGAAATTGTGACGCAAATCTCATATGATGCATAAGAAAGGTCTGCTGTACTCGTAAGTTTGCATTCGCCTGTAACTTCTCTCACAGAGATGGATTATCCTAGATGAATTAAGAAGCTATTATTTTTCAGTAATGTTAGTGTATTGTCTGTCTGTCCAGAAAACCGGTTCAGAAGCCCGCATAGTGCTGGAAGTGTGCCTGGAGGGCTCGGCGCGCAAGCTGGTGACGGTGCGCTCGGCGCTGATGCTCGTGAACGCGCTGCCGCACGCGCTCGAAGTGCGCGTGGACCTCGCGCCGCCCACCGGTCAGTACAAAACAACTGAGGCGAATACCGACTCGGGAAATGCACGCTTAGGTGATAGTTAATAACACCAATTTGGCTCTTTATTCGCTCCCCGCGCAGGTCCTGGCTAGCGTTCTTTTCAACCGACTTCAAAAAAAGGAGGAGGTTCTCAATCCGACTGTATGCTTTTTTTTTATGTTTGTTACCTCATAACTTTCGACTGGGTGAACTGATTTTGATCATCCTTTTTTTATTTGAAAGCTAGTGCTTCCCGAATGGTCCCATTTTAATTTGGTCCAGTTCTGACAGTGGCATCCATGGGAAATCGATATAAGTCTTAAATCTAGATTTTATTAGAAAGGATATACTTCAAGGGTAGTTTGATGAGAGTTTGGTTATGGGATCCATGACGAACTAACGAAACTCTTAAATTCTTAGGAGCAATTGTACAATACTTTTTCGATGTATAAAATAACCAAGAACGAATCACTGAAAATCAAGAAATAAACAAAAATTTTAACAAAAAAAATAACTTCAAAAAAAACTAACTTCAAAAAAAACTATTTCAAAACAAAGCACTAAAAAGTAAGGAACATACATACCATCACGCCTGTTTCCCAACGGGGTAGGCAGAGACCACATCTTTCCACTTGCTACGGTCCTGACACACCTCTTGCGCTTCTTCCACTCTCATTAATCCTTTCATACATGCTCTTCGATTATGGGTACTCCTGACCTGACCTTTTCTGAGCACGTCTTGGACTTGTCCTAAGTACGTCCGTCTAGGCCTTCCCCTTTCAACAGCTCCATCCACCCTCGCCTTGTAAATTTGTTTCGTTAATCGCCTTTCATCCATCCTTTCCATATGCCCAAACCATCTTAGCATTCTTTTTTTTTTTTTTTTCTAAAGTAAAGAAATAATCGCGTATTCTTCTAAAACTTAAACGATTAATGTAGGTACAATTATTGTTATTGTTGGAGTCGGTGTCAGCCAATGTAGGTTTGTAACTATCTACATACATACGTCAACGTGATATGTAAGAATTAGGTATATTGCTAACAATAACTGTACCTACATTATATTATCGTATAAGTTTCAGAAGAATACGCGATTATTTCTTTACTTTTTAGTGCTTTGTTTTAAAATAGGTTTTTTTTGTTATTAGATGATGAGATTATACAGAATACTATATACTTTTTAGTAAGGACGTAAAATGTAGCTGTTCCAAGGCTACAGATAAGCCCCTACAATGTTGATTTATGTTCAACAACACTTAAGAGGCATTTTTGAAGTGTCATGCTAAATCCGTAGCAAAGGTTGAATTTGAGTTAAGGTTAATTCCGTTACCGCATTTGATAAATTTTTATCTTTATTAAATTACTAGATTAAAAAATGATGCATTGGATACCTACTTGACAAATTATCGACTATTTGCATCCTTGTATTTTTTTCTGCTATACCTATCTTGATAGTTTGCCTATTATGATTTTGAAGACATAACTGTCGTCCGGTCCGGCACGATGCGAGTCGGTCGGTGTGAATCATACCTTACTCGCCCACTTACAATCGGTAAATTAGCTTTTTTATACGCAAAGGTCACAGAGTTACCCTTTGCCTTGGATCTAGGTTTTTGTGCAGCTAGTTAGGCTAATACACAGTACAGTACGGCTATGATAGTGATACCGCTGACTGGAACAGAGCTGGCGGGCACGAGCGTGGCGGGGCTGTGGCGCGCGCGGGGGGTCGCCTCCCCGACGCACTCCGCCACTTCTTCTGCACTCTTGAGCGTCCTCCACCCTTTGTTTGTCAACTGCGGTAACTGGACTTGTTATATGTAGATGTTCTCACTACTAGATGATCTAACTGCGATTGCGACTAAGCAGTGTTAGTTGCAACTTGCCAGCTAGCCAGCCAAGGGATACCTTATTTGCTGAAAGAGAGCAGTAAATGCTGTCTAAATTGCAATAGCATCGCAATCGTAGTCAGTCAAACCCGCATTATGTACGTTTGCGCAGCTGTAAATAGCGATGTTGGGTTACTTTTCACGTTGTTTCTCATGATTTAAGGGTAGCCATTCCGTAACTATTTCGTGTTCCTACTTACTGTTTTACTACTATAGTACTATTTTTTAATAATTAATAGTTATCGAATTCATTAATAGTTTCAGATATTATAACTGTGATTAATGCTTTATTTTATTACTCACTGCACTTGTTTCGAGTTTGGGTTAGTTAGTGATTTAAAACTGATGTATAGTAGATAGTGTATAATAAAAAATAAAGTAAAAAATGAATAGCCTTGATTCAGGAAACTTGCGTTTCTCAAAGATTTGAAGTTGCGCATCTTTTTTGCCAAATTATGATGCAAACTGTGTATCTCGCCTTTTAGTTATGTGAGTGGGTGTCAAAACGGCATTGGCATATCTGCTCCTGTTACCCACTGCGAGCATTTAGTAAATGCGAACGAATCTTATGCGGCTCTAACAATTTTTTACTTTTAACTGAATTTGGTAATGCTCTACCTTGTCTGTGGATATCGAATGAATTAGAGCCTTTTATGTTTAATCTGTACATTATGCTCAGCTCAATGGAGCGGCAGCGGCGTGCGGGTCGCTCAAGTAGCCCCCGGCGAGTCGTGGCCGGCGCCGCTGTCCGCCAACCCGGGCGCGCTGTGGACGCGGCCGCTGCTGCGGGGCGCGGCGGGGGGCGCGGGGGGCCCGCCCGCCGCCGTGAGCGCGCCCCCGCCCCCCGCCGCGCCCGCGCCCGCCGCCATCGACTGGCGCGCCACGTCCGCGCAGCGCGCGCTGCTGCATTATGAGTGTCGCGCGCCTCCTGATCAAGTCTACAGGTAAATTCTCTTTTAGAACAGTTTCGTATAGTCATTGGCTAAAAAAAACACTTTGGTCTTATTGTTCTAGTTGCTTAGCATCACTTTCCTCATTTACAACTTCTTAAACCACTGTTTTGTTACGTTTATAAACGCTATTATTTTACTAACAGCTGTCCGTAGACCTTCTTCCCGTCAAAATATAGCCTAAATTAGAAAAAAGAATAGCCTATGTCTCTTCCTCATAATGTAGCCTTATATTGGTGAAAGAATTTTTAAAATCGGATCAGTAGTTTAGGAGCCTATTCAATATAAACAAACAAACAAATCTTTCCTCTTTAAAATATTAGTATATATAAACGTCGCAGAGATAACCGGCGGAATACCAGTCCGTGAGATGTAAAGAAGATACCTAGCCAAATATTTTAGGAACTTTTATTTTGTCCTCCGCAAATGACTTGTTTATGCTGTCTCAGTAGTATAATGATTAGGCCTACTCATATAACATCTATTCACTCGGTAGATTCTGTTGTTCCCTGGTCCGCGAGCGCTTCCCCCTTGAGCGCGGGCCGCCCATAGCGGGTCACACTCTAACTCTTGTACCGGCGCTGCGGCTCGAGAACCTGCTGCCCTTGGAGCTGCACTACCGCTGCGCGTCGGCGCCGCTCGGGGGCGCGCCGGGCGGCGGCACTAGCATTGTGGGGGGCGTGGCTGGATCGCTCGCTTCGGGACATACGCGACCCTTCCATGAGGTTCGTGATCATTCAAACTTTGAGTTTTGAATTTCTGATTTATCGAAGCACTGGACCTAAATCAGGGATATATTGAAGACAGTTCAATGGTTTTTATACATTAAGTTTTTTTTGTGAATTCGGCCAACTGTACTCTGTGTATTACTTCATCTTATACCATATAAGATAAGATAAGAAATTCTTTATACGACGTACGTTAGAGAGATTTGATCCTTATGATTGACCCTATCGATCGAAAAGTACAGGTTGTTTTATTCGGCTTTTACCCGGTTCGATTCCCGGGTGTGGCAAGCGAATTTTTGAAAATCTGTGAATGCAGTTCTGTTTCTTTTTAAAAATAAAGGAATGTTTCCTTTGAGTAAAATCTAACTCCAGTATGTACAGTTCTTTCCCTCCAGGTGGCGTTAAAAAATTCCACCCTGTATATGGTATTTGTTAAATGTCATGCAAAGATTTATTCATTTATTGTGTTGTGATTAATTATAATTACCCCTATTTTATCCTCTCCTTAAAACAAGGCGGACGAACAATCTCAAAGTGAAAATTTATTTCATGTATTTATAATTCATTACTAGCAGTCAAAATATTGGATCTTGACTTGTCCCGTATTTTAATTTGATTTAAACCTATATAAAACTAATTTATGGCCCAATTAGTCGTCGTAAACAATCATTATAGTTACCTACGTGTTAATTAGTGTTTTTAATGTGAAATAAGTTTATATTTGGTGATTTATCGGTGCCGACAGTGAGTGTCAGTTAACCATTCAAATACTTGTGTGAATCATTGTTCTCTCTTTATAAGGTATTGTATTGTATGTTTAATCATACATGCTTTTTATGACTTTTATTAAGTAGTTAAATACTCGAATTGTCTGACTCTGATTGTCAGAAACGCGAAGAGGTTAGAATACAAAAATTAATCTTGTTCTAAATACGCAACCTCTTGATTGTTTAAACAGCACTTTGGTATCAACACCGTTGTTTGTTTGATTATTTTATCGATATTACCATGATGACTCGCGCTGCCTCATCTCGCCAGCTGGAGCTGACTTTGCAGGAATTAAAGGCATCCAAAGAGTTGGTTAAACAATTGCATTTGGAAAGAGATGACAATGAGAGGGAATTGTTGGAGGCGTTGAGTAGGAATACTTTGTTTAAAAAAGACATGGCTGAGATGCATGATAGGTATTTATTAGTACTAGATGAGCGGGATCGGTAACAAACAATAGTAGATGGGTTTGGTGACTGCAGTGAAGAATATGTCCAATGCCTTAAACGGATTACAATGCTTGAACAAGAGTTACAAGAGGCCCACCACCTAATATCTTCCATGGAGACTGAGAAACTACACACCGTTGACACCCAAAACCAAAGTTTGTTTGATGAGTTAGTTCTTAGTATGCCCAGCCTGGTTTCTGCTGCACATTTCTCGATCCCCACTGTAGCTCATGATTTGGCGAGTACTGATTTGATTGCTCCAGGGGGTATAGAAAAGTGCAGCAAAAACAAATTCAAAAAATATGTTAGAATAAGCAAATTTATTAAGAAAACTCAAAAACTGATTAAAAGTCAGAAATTGATGAATAAAAATGTGAAATATATTAAGGAACGCCGAAGATTAGGTGATGAACTGGATATTTATTCTATAATGATAGACAATAATTTAACTGAGCATGACAATGATGTGAAAGCATTACAATCAGAAATATCTAGTCTTAAGGAAAATCTGAGACGTTTATCTGACAGATACTCAATAATTAAAAAAGAAAATGAGGAACATATTTTGGCCCTGACTAAACTCTTGTGCAACCCGGACTCAGTTTCCAGCAGTAGTGATTGCCACACTGTTACTCAGTCAGAATGTGAATCCTCTCTTCTCAACTCCTCTCCTTCAGAATCAGCCACCAACATTTCCATCCCTGATACATGCCCTGTCACAAACACTGATAATAAACTAAATTGCAACATTGTTATGTTTAGTGATGACATTGGAAAAAGTATAGGCCATATTTTATTTAATAGTCTGGGTAAGTCAGTAATAAATCACTGTTCACCGGGTGCCTCATACTGTGATATAATTCAGAAAATTGCTGATTATAGTTTCAGCCCCAATTCAACCCTAGTTATTTTAATTGGAAACCGAGGTACTGTGAACAAAACCCAAATGAAAAAACATTGTAATACTTTATGTTCATTACTTAATGTCAATAAAATAGTGATGTTCACATTGCCTTACAGTAGGGGTCTGTCACAAGCAGAAAATGAAAAAAGGTATAAAATCAATATGACACTTGATACTGTGACATTCTCAAATAATTTAATTAATCTAATTGACATCAATCCTATTATTAATAATAATATGTACCTGACGAAAGGTAGATTTCATTTATCAAATTCTTATAAACGACAGATAGCTATGTCGCTATCTTATTTTTTTATGATTTCAGCCAATCACTTGGCTAACTACTCTGCTTTTATTGAGCAGAATGCCGTTGTACCACAGACTTTGGAACTTGTTCCAAATAATTTAAATTAGATATAGAGACAACAGAGGTAAACTCTTGCAAATTATTGACAAGAGAGAAGCCCCAAAATAATTTTATAAACTTTGTGCATCAAAACATGCAAGGCTTCTCTGGCAAAGAATTAGAAGTAGGATTATTCTTAGACTGTATGGACATACATGTCTTATGTATAACCGAACACTGGTTGAAAGAAAATGATTGTATGATTAGCATTGATAATTATAGTGTCATTAGTTCGTTCTTGAGAAGTTCTGCTATTCGCGGTGGGTCACTGATATTAATTCATAATAAGTTTAAATGTAGAGAGCGAAAAGACATAGTAGCACTCTCAATTGAGCGAACCATTGAACTTTCATGTGCAGAGTTAGAGCAGATTATTATTGTTTGTGTGTATAGACCCCCTTCGGCCGATTATTGTCGGTTTGAAGAGACGATGGAAGAAGTGCTGAAGAAGGTTTGTAAAGCAAACAAGAAGGTGGTTGTATGCGGTGATTTTAATGTTAACATTTTAGACTCTTCTCAGACCTCTGTAAGATTTTTAAATCTTTTCAAATCATTTAATTTACTAAATCTATATGATAAACCAACCAGGATCACTGACACATCAGCCACCTGCTTGGACAATATTTTTTGTGAAAATATCTCAATTGAAAAATCAATTATAAATTGTTTGACATCAGATCACTGTGGTCTATTGACTAAATTTGAGCACCGTCACGTCTCTCAATCAGTGGATATTAGTTATAGACTGGTTACTAAGAATCGAGTAGAAAAGTTCAAGAGTAATGTGAATAAAAACCTTTCTAATCTACTACCCCAATGCCACAACATAGATGATCAGTATTTGCGTCTTTTTGAGATAATTAAACAGGAACATAATTTTATTTTTCCTAAGAAGAAATTAAAGGTCGATAATTTTAAGTTTAAGTTTAGTGATTGGGCTACGCCAGGCATCCATAAAAGTAGAAATAAATTATACGAATTATATGGTTTAAAAGCTAATTCTAAGTGTCAAAAACTAGTAGATTATGTCAAATTATACTCAAAAATCTTTAAGAAATCATGCCATATGGCTAAGTCTATATTTTTGCGTGACAAAATAAAACAAGCAAAAAATAAAATTAAAACTACTTGGAACATAATTAATAAGGAAACTTGTAAATCAAAACCTCGAGATCACTCATTGGCTCTTAAAATTCAAGATAATTTAATTGAGTCTGAGATTGACATAGCTAATACCTTTGAAACATTCTTTTCTAATATACCCATTGTAACTACAAGTACCTTAAATTCTAGTGCACCGCTAGCTAGGTCCCTGCTCACATCTAGTGTTGATGAGTGCTCATTTCAGTTCAACTTTGTTCATATAAATTCTCATGACATAATCAAGGTGTTTAAGGAACTTAATATGAAAAACACCGAAGATCTGTGGGGTATTTCGATAAGTCTACTTAAAGCAATCATAAATATCATCTCAGCCCACTTAGCAGTACTTTTTAATAACTGCATTGACGAAGGTCAGTTTCCCAACTTAATGAAATTTAGTAAAGTCATCCCGCTTTTTAAATCTGGTAGCAAAAGTGACCCATCTAATTATAGACCCATTTCTATACTACCAGCTCTTAGTAAAATCTTTGAAAAAATTATATTAAATCAGCTGCTTTCACACTTTACTTTAAATAAATTACTACATGAGAAACAATTTGGTTTTACTAAACATAGAAGCACTACTGATGCAGGTGTAGCACTTATCAAACACATATTTGATGCTTGGGAAGGCAAGCAGGATGCAATAGGAATATTTTGTGATCTTTCGAAAGCGTTTGATTGCGTGGATTATGAAATCCTACTGATTAAGCTGAGACATTACGGTGTTTCGGATATTTCGTCTAAACTTATACAATCTTATCTCACAGACAGAACACAAAAAGTGAGTATAAACGGAACCACCTCTTCCGGTGCCACCATTAGCATGGGAGTGCCCCAGGGATCGATATTGGGCCCACTGCTTTTTCTTATTTATATAAATGACCTTCCCTACTTTGTCAAAGATATTTGTGAAATAGTATTATTTGCTGATGATACCTCGTTGATTTTTAAAATCAACAGAGGTAAGCAAGCATTTGACGATGTAAATAATAATCTTTCAAAAGTACTATGTTGGTTCACAAGCAACAATTTATTACTAAATGCAAAGAAAACGAAGTGTATTAAATTCACTATGCCTAATGTTAAACAGGTTGATACCATTATCAACATGAATGATGAGACATTAGAAATTACGAACTCTACGGTATTTTTAGGAATTACTCTAGATTCTAAGTTACAGTGGGGTCCACATATAACGGCTCTGGCAGGGAGACTTAGTTCGGCCGCTTGTGCTGTCCGAAAAATTAGACTGCTGACTGATATTGAAACAGCAAGACTAGTGTATTTTAGTTACTTTCATAGCGTTATGTCGTATGGTCTACTGTTGTGGGGCTCAGCTGCAGACCTTAACACCATTTTTGTACTCCAAAAAAGAGCTATTCGGTCGATATACAACCTTAGGCCACGCGACTCGCTCAGAGAAGTATTTAAGAAGATTGATATTTTAACTGTGCACGCTCAGTATATTTTCGATAACATAATGTATGTGCGCAAAAACTTGCATATGTTCAAAAAAAACTGTGATACTCATACACACAATACTAGAAATAAAAACAAACTTATTACTCCAAGTCTTAGGCTACATAAGGTAGGAAATTCTTTTGTGGGTCAATCTGTAAAGTACTTTAACAAAATACCTCAAAGTCTTGTTGATCTACCTCTTCACAAGTTCAAGTCTACAATTAAAACAAAGCTGATAAAACAAGGTTATTATAACGTGGAGGATTACTTGAACGACAAGAATTTGTGGTCATAGTAGGAATAATCTGCTCAAATAATGTATATTTATTGTTCTTTTGACTGTACTCTGAATTTATTTGTTGTAAAACAAAACAAAGTTCAAAAGAGTAACTATCGAGTTTCTTGCCGGAGTCTTCTCGATAAGAAGCAACTTCCGAACCGGTGGTAGATTCGCATTATGTTTATTTAGTATATGTACTATTATTGTATTATTTTATTTACGTCTATTATCGTTTATATATATTTTTTGTGAATTTTGACATTTCATAAGTGCTTCTTTGTAAAAGCTTAAGTGAATAAATGATTTTTTACTTTTTTTTTTTTACTTTACTAATAGTTCTCGTTGATCGTTTTTTTCCTTTGAATTTGGTTTTTTGATTTTAAGGAAAATCCAGACTAAATAACATAACAAAGTTATATTACTATGATTTGCAACGTGTTTTGTTCAGTCTGGATTCATCTTTACCACAATTTTATGACCTTAAAAATGACCAGAACACAATGGAGTGCTGTGCTGTTAGCGGCACTTTAAAATAATACTTTCCACCGCCCCATCTCCTTCCCGTGGGTGTCGTAAGAGGCGATTAGGGGAGCCCTGCAGCAGACCATCTGCTCTTCAGGTGGGAGACATATTACCCGGTTGATGTTACCACCATGCAGTTGCGTAAAACCCGCCAAGTGACTTTGACCTATCCCGGTCAGGTCGCGTTCCGGGATCAGCACTGCACTAACCGGTGCTAGGGCAGGCCTTCAAGGTGAGTATGGCCAGCTCAGTAATTGCGTTGCATTATTGTGCTTGTCATCCTCATATCTGGACCTCACGACTGCTTTCCATCAGGTGGAGTGAGGTCATCTTGACTGGCACTATATAAAATAAACGCAATGGCATTTTTTGTTAGGTGAACGTGGAAGAAGGCGCCGAGCTGTGCGTGAAGCTGGAAGGCTTCGGCTGGTCGTCGGCGCTGTCGGTGGGCGGCGCGGCGGGCGCGGGCTTCACGGCGCGGCTCAAGCTGCGCGACGCGCGCTCGCGCAGGCTCTACCTCAACGCGCGGGTCACGCACACTAACACTGATGGCATCAAGGTATGTGCAACTGCAAGCTTCATGAGTAAACCCAGCTTCAGCGGACTTGATAAGATAAGAAACTCTTTATTGCACAACAAACAAACTAGTTACAAATAAGTAATAGACTTAAAGCATATGTGAGCGTCTCGTTGATCTCACGCACTACTCAGTCCTGCACTTCCTGGTTGCCCGAAGGCTCGTATAACAAAAACCCAAGTGTGCTGGCGCTGGTCTCGTAGTCGCCAGCGAAAAACAAACGCTTGTGCAGCTATTAGTTAGTCGTCAATCTTCAGCACGCGATCCTTTTCGTTTTCATATTTCTTTCCATAAATTTCTCCCGCGTCTTCAAGCTCGATAAGCAAATCCAAGAAGTCTTCGTGCTGGAGAGAAGACCTTTAAGGTCTTTGAAAATAACCTTGACGAGGTCGTTGAAGAAATCACCAATCTCATCTGAGAAGGAGGACCTATTAAAAACTTTTAGCAAGCCCGGTAACGCAATGTCAAGCTCCGATTTATAGTTAGTATCAAAAATAAATTTATCCATTTTAGCTAGAGCTGTGTCAGTCTTGTAGTTATCTAGATTGACTCCAAACGCATAGGCGCTGATGGTGCTCATTGTGAATTTTGTAATCGCAACGACCGCTGAATTATCTAGTACTTACTGACTTCATGTAGTCCGTGAACATCTCCCCGCGTTCCTAGATTAAGGGATTAATTTTTCTAGTTTCCTAGTTGTGAATATCGGGGAAAAACGTGTCGCCACGAGTCTCCATCGGTGTGAAAGAGGTTCTTACCGATTCCAGATGTGCCGAACCTAAAGCCGCGGTCGTAGAAGTTATCGAAGTCGCGAACGAACATGTGCTGCAAGAGATCGAGATCTCGCACGAGAACGGCCAGGTGCCAGAAACAAAACAGTCCAACCAACTTTTCGTTAGGAAAGGCATTATGTAGCGCATCGTATAATTCGCAGACCATAGTGCGCCTCAATGCAATGTCCTTCAAGTTTCCCCAAAACAATTGTGGTTTAGGGCTAGCAACACCTCTCTTCTTTCAGTAATCCCGTCGGCTAAAGGACTTGTTTCCAAGCCATGAAATAAATAAATAAAAAAAAACAGTAATCCCATGATTTAGTGAGATAGTAATAAACAGTTGCGGCTGTGCAGGCGTGAACTGTCGTTTTGACAGTTATCTCCTGTGAAGTATTGCATTTTTTTTCGGTAAAGTGTACTACTCCAGCCCACTTCGTGAAGTGCTTTGCAAACGAATAACAAAAGATAATCGGTTGTGAAACAAAATTAATCCAACATATAAACTTTGTGAACATCGTTTGTGA
This sequence comes from Udea olivalis, assembly GCA_947369235.1. Lineage (NCBI taxonomy): Eukaryota > Metazoa > Arthropoda > Insecta > Lepidoptera > Crambidae > Udea > Udea olivalis. Next base: position 1,043,131 of record OX376345.1, on the reverse strand, counting down.
ACAAGAATTAATAATAAACTCGAGGGAGAGTTCATCTGTTGAGGTTGACGATGATGATTATAAAAGTGATTTAGGGTATTCGTGCACCATTATATTAGTAATAAATAACTTTAAATCCTAATACCTACATTATTTAATTCACTTGAGGGCTTTTATATTCGTAATATTTATTTAATTTCCTCTGTATTGCACATTAAATAAACTGACGATTCCAAGTTCTATGAAACAATGATTCGATACTCGAATCGATTCACTAACGTTTATAAACTACCCCATCCCTATTGTGAGCTGTCAAAATTATCATCTCAGATTGGACAAACTTAAACACGACATGTTCTGTCACTGCATCCATTGGGCAAAATGTAATTTTGTTAAAGGCAAGAACTGCACCATATACAGCCTACAAAACATTTCCGGTACTAAAACAAACTTTTACAAAAAATAAAACACTCAAATCATTTCCTTAAATTAGCCTATATTTACGAAAATGTATAAAAAATAAAAAGCTTTCAGTATTCTGGCATCGCCCATGACAATCCCTGTAAATATCAGTCTGCCTTGCTTACGTATACATGCGTCGCTTAGCTTTCTATTCTTAATCGATAGAAATGCGATAGTTGGTTTATTAAAAAGGTAATCCGAGCACGTCAACCAACCGGTTTACAAATTATAGTTGCAGCTTCAGTTCCTGGGAACCAGCTTCAGTGGAATTCCGTGGAGTGAACCAAGAATGGGGCGGTTCGGGTCGTACTTAATATTTTCTGTTCGGTCCGATGGGAGTACGCGGTACTTGGTCAGCAGGTTCACAGCGCACACCTGTGACTGCACAGTAGCGAACCGCATGCCTGCAACACACACAAACACCAATAAATTCAAATTCAAATTCTTTATTTGCAGAACATACTCGTACATACATACATACCATCACGACTTTATCCCAAACGGGGTAGTCAGAGGCAAGTGACTGTTGCCGTCGTGGTGAACGGAACAGTCAGAAGCCCACTTTTCACCAATGGTATTAGAACCCAACATGGTAGGTGGTGAGCGAGATTTTTTATCGATGTTTTCCATCACCGGAGAGTTAGTCGGAAATTAAACAATGAACACAAAGATTTTGGTTGCAGAACATAGGTGTTACAAAAAAGATGGAGAAGTTTATAATGTCATATCGAAAAGAAGAATAATTAAAAATAACAATAATAGATAGTGGCCTCTTATTTTGTTTCTTGCTGATTAACTAAATCCTAGTTTACAGCTTTTAAGTTTGATAATAGACGAATGGTTCGCGTAATGGGTCAAATAAATATAAAAATGATAACACATTTAGCGAGATTTTAACGCTAAATAAATTACTACGTGAAAATTTGTTGTATTCATTAGTTTTATTATCTTTTTTAAGTATGTAGTTAAAAATATTTTGTCAATCTCTGATACCTTGACTTAGTTTGGGGTCATACGATATTGGTGTAATTTGTCCATAGAAATAAATATGAACAAACAATCATATCTGTATTGTTTGTTTAAATTTATTTGAAAATAAACCAGACACACTATCGTTGATTACAGCCATGTTAATAAATATAAGATGTAATTACCAATGCAGTTGCGGGGTCCGAGTCCGAAGGGCATGTAGGCGCACGGGTGTCTGTCCTTGGAGTTCTCGGGGGCAAAGCGGTCCGGGTCAAAGTTATGAGGTTCAGGCCAGATCTTCGGGTCGTAGTGTATCCCACGCACTGAGTTCAGCAATATCATGTCTTTGTCGATGGTAACTTTCGTGCCCGGGAACGTATACTTGGCCACTGAGCGCCGAACGAGTGGATCAACGATAGGGTACATCCGCAAAGTTTCATCAAAGACTTGGGTCAGGTACTTAAATTCCTTTAGACAATCGTATGTGAGTTCGTCTCCGTTCTGCGCGAGCGTCTCGTTGATCTCACGCACGAGTCGGTCCTGCACTTCCGGGTTGCGCGACAGCTCGTATAACATGAACCCGAGAGTGGTGGCGCTGGTCTCGTAGCCAGCTGCGTAGAACACAAACGCTTGTGCAGCCATTACTTCGTCGTCAATCTTTAACACGCGCTCCGCTTGGTTTTCAAATTTCTTTCCATGTATTTCTCCTGCGTTCTGAAGCTCAAGAAGCAAATCCATGAAGTCTTTTCTGCTGGAGGGAACACCTTTACGCTCTTTGAGAATAGTTTTCACGAGGCCGTGAAAGAAGTTGCCAACCTCGGCTGGTAACGAGGTCATATTAAGAGTTTTTAGCAAGCCCGGTAACGCGATGTCAATTTCTATTCCATAGTTATTACTAAACATCAATTTATCAATTTTGGCTAGAGCTTTGTCGGTCTTGTAGTAATCTAAATCAAACCCAAAGGCACAAGTGCTGATGGTGCCCATTGTGAATTTCTGTACCAGCGGGTACACATCGACGTCCTGAGACTCATCTAGTACTGACTTCACGTAGTCCATGTAAGTCTCCCCGCGTTCCTTGATTAGGGGGAACATATTTTTCAGTTTCCCGGATGTGAATATCGGTGAAAGACGTGAGCGAAGCACTCGCCACGAGTCTCCGTCGGTGTGAAAGAGATTTTTACCGAGTCCAGTTGTGCCGAAGTTAAAGCCTAAGAGTTATCGAAGTTATCGAAGTCGCGGATGAACATGTGCTGCAAGAGGTCGAGATCTCGCACTAGAACGGTCGGGTGCCAGAAACGAAACACTCCTACCAACTTCTCGTTCGGATAGGCATTGTGTATCTCCTCGTACAATTCGTTGACCGTGGTGCGCCTCAATGCAACGTCCTTTAAGTTTCCCCAGAACAATTGCGGTTTAGGGCCCGCGACGCCTCTCTTCTTCCAGTAATCCCATGATTTAGTGAGATAATAATAAACAGTTGCTACTAATGTTACAACGGCTAGTGTCACGTAAGCGGCAGAGAATTCCATAACGACCTGTTTCGCGGGAGGCCAGCTTGTGTGTGAAAACAAACTGTCTCTACAGATAAGATATATAGCTGCTATAGAGTTATTTATACAGTGTGTCCGAAAAAGTAGTGATAAGCAGAAGCCCAGTGATAGAGCATCACTAGGGCTACCCGAATTATGCCCATGTATGTTCCGCGTTTTTCTGTAGTTTTCGAGTTATGATTTTTTTTCCAATTTACTAAAATTTCTGTATTGAGTCACTTTTTTGGTCACTTTGGCACAAATAATCAAGATAGATTTCCCAATTTTTTTTTCGTTAGCTGAATACCAGGCCGGCATTATTTAAAAGCATTTACATTTATAACACTGATCAATAATTTACTAAAAAAACCTAAAACTGAAAAAGAGGATAATACTGTTTTTTCCCAAAATTTTGAAGGCCATTTAAAAAAAAGTTGCGAAAACTTTTTTATCAAAATGTTTTTAAAAAACTTGCCTATTATGTCAACGCCACGCTTCTAAATAAAGCTGGCCCGGTATTCAGCTAACGATGAAAAAAATGGGACATGTATCTCGATTATTCATGCCACAGTGACCAAAAAAGTGATTCAACCCAAAAATTCTTAAAAAAAACATAACTCGAAAACTACCAAAAATCGCGAAACATACATGGGGGTAATTCGGGTAGCCCTAGTGATGCTTTATCACTGGGTTTCCGCTTATCACTACTTTTTGGGACACCCTGTACTTGCAATTATATGTTAGTCTGATAAGATTTGACAATTTGCTTGTCACGGTGAGAGGAAATCCATGTTGCGCATTGTAATGATGACTTAGTTACTGAAATTATGTGATAACGATACCCAGCGCCGCGCCGCTGCATCGCAACCAAAATAACACATTGACTGTTAAAACTATACTTCATTCATTATAACATTAGAAATAAGTAGGTAGCAGAGTTACTAAAACTAATGACAATTTGCATTTGACGTTGCCATGACCATGACATACCTGAGTATAACATGGCAAAATTGAAAACCCCTTCCGCCACAACGTATGAAGGGTTTATGTAACATTTTAGATTTGGTAGAGTTATAGTGACAGTAAAAATGTGTTAAGATAAAATCCTATACCTATATATTATCAACAACGAAATAGTTTCTACTAAATTCAATTTAAATTTTAACTGTGCACTGAATATAATTATTTTGAAGTTCCTCAGCGGGAGCGGTTTTGTCAGACCCCGAGATCACCCAATTTTGTGGTGGATTCACTGAAAGCTTGGTCAAATGTGGCCCACTCACTCATTGTCATGTTATTTTATTAATACTGTCACGCTGGTGCTGGATTGTATCCGCCAAATTCGTGACTCATGTAATGTTTGATCTAAGGAGTGCTATCGAGAACGGCCAAGACTCGCTCAACCCTTGATGGCTGATCACCTCTCAGATAAAGTCAGATCGTTACGACCGTTTCAAGACATAGGTATAGGTACGGATTCTATTCTCGTCGTTTTAGAGTGTTTAACTGTAAAAGCGGCGCGGTTAACACCCGGGTATTTCTTTTTTAGCGATTCTCTAGTAGCCTTTCAACCTGAGTATAATTTTGACAACAATCATATCGGCCGTCTTAATTATTTTCAAATGTTGTAACGCCTTTCACAACACCTTTGGCATCGTTGGCGGTAAAAATACCTTGATTGGCACTTCAGTTATAACATAAACGAACTAAAACAGTAATCTTTGAGACCTGTCTCTAACATCGGTAGATTTTCTACTTAGTAATTAGGTCAACCAAGGCGACCTTGGTTCGGGGGGGAGTGTATGTTCAGGCACACATATTTATGTGGTCATAGTAGGAATAATCTGCTCCTCTGCTCAATGTTGTGTTGTTTTTTCTACTCTCATTGACTGTACTCTGAATTTATTTTTTGTAAAACAAACAAAGTTCAAAAGAGTAACTATCGAGTTTCTTGCCGGAGTCTTGATAAGAAGCAACGTCCGAACCGGTGGTAGATTCACATTATGTATATTCACGATATGTACTAATATTGTACTATTTTATTTACGTTTGTTATGATTATTTCTATATTTTTTTTTGACATGTCATAAGTGCTATGTACAAGCATAAATGACTAAATGATTAAAAAAATAATAATAATAATACGTCGACCTTTCAACTGAGCAAATACTGTTTAAATCTGCCGGCAATTGGACCCGCGTAACAAGAGCGCGCGAGTCTAATAACGAGGGGGTCAAGCGACAGTGGCGCCAGATTACGTCTAATTAATTAATTTATTTATTATGGTTTATCAACAGTTTTACAATATTACATGTGTAGAAGATACAGACAGCAAATAAACTTAATCTAAGAGCACAACCTTACAGACAAACACCATGCAATGTGTTTAGTAGATAGTAACAGAAATATTTTTAACATTTGTAATTTATAATTTAATTAATTTAAATCTTTACTAATACAATTACATAAGTTTTTCTCAGTGTTTATCTAAGGTTGACGGTGTGTGCCTGAATAGCTAGAACTAGGGTTCATCGGTTGGGCTATCGAAGTAGTTAACATAAATATATTTATTGGGAACTTTTGGTTTTTTAAACATACATCCGTACACAATATCCTAAATAACATCACATTTCAGAACATTTTTCTTAACGCTCGACTGTAGTGGGTACAATTGACCTTATTAATTTATTCTGTTTTGCACATGAAAATGCAAGTAAGGACAAATCGCGGATTTAATGCCGTGGAGTATTTTTTTTACCAGCCGGTTGACTGATCAAACAGAGAATTAAGGTAGTTTGGGCTGTGCAACATAGAATAAAGAGTACAACGAGAAGATACAACGAATTTTATTAGGTACTTCTTCCAAAAACTTTTTAAAGAAGTCCAAGGTTTCGTCCGTGAATATTTACATATATTTATTTGCCTGCTGAATATGCTTCGTTAAGTCGTCTTTCATCATTTTTTCATGAGATTGGTGAGGTATCTGAGTGCTATATTAGATAGGTCCTTAACATACAAAGCCAACTGTATAAACATCAAGCAGAAAGTAAGTGCCCGCAACAGTCTTCTGTGGAAACTCACGTCTACGACATGGGGATCGTCCACTGAAGATCTGTGGATCACTGGTCTCGCACTCTGCTACTCGGCTGGCGAATATGCATGCACCGTCTGGAGTAGGATCTACCTGCTCCTTTTAGGTTTTTACATCGACAATATAGTTTGATGCCAGACAAAATAATTCATTAAAGCTAAAGCCGCATAAATTCTGAAGTTACTCTACTTTATATGAGAACAATTAAGAGTGACAGCTGCTATGTATGTAAGTAGATTTTAATAAGGTTGGCATAAATCTTAAAAGTAATAATATTTATAGTACGTTTACCACAAAGTTTACTCTTTTTTACTTCTGTTTAATGCTATAATGAATGGAGTATAGTTCTCTTAGGATTAAAATACCATTTCCTAAATTGTATTATCCTCGAAATGTATTTATAAACTGCATTCCCAACGTTCTGCATAATAGAGTACACAGTCGCTTCGTCTAAAATCAATATTTTCATCCAAATAGCTCACACTGAAACGCTCTTATTTAACTTACACAAAAACAAGGTAAAAAAGTAAGTTCCAGCTGACCATAGTGACCTGACAAAGTCATGTGGGAGACATTAATGAATACCAGTTCAGGATAAAAATGCAAAAGTACCTGTAGCCGTTTAATTAATGAAGTAACAGCTACGACTTTTATGGTAATTGTGATGATAAATTGTTTGACTCAAAACATCTAAATAACATTCAATTAACAAGCGACTGCCCGTGCGCTGGCATTTGTATATGTGTAACTGTGTACTTATATTACCAATTGTATTTCATAAATAGTAAGAGCTACTAACCAAGGCACTGTCTTCATTGCTAGATGTAACTTATTAAGTAGCCTTTATTAATGGCTATTATTTATTTTATAAATCCATTTCGATAAAAAGACGTTTATGTATGTACTCTTTTTTTGTTTTCTAACCTAATTTGCCAACAGCTCGCGGTTTAAACAATACTCGTCCTGCAACCCCTAATTCGTGGCCTTTGCAATAAATTACTATTAATCAGTTATCTTGTTAAAACACAACATAACACAACGGATGCAATTATAAAAATAAAAACTTAAAACAAGGCATGCAGTGCTACAGTAGCAGAAATGTCTTCATCTCAGCATGTGTTACGACACGGTGGCCGAGCCGTAACGCTGATTTGCAGACGGAGGCTTAGAAAGGAAAATAGTCAAGAAAAAGAAAAATTTGCTCTAAAAGATCCACGTGGAGTTACAGTTTTTTTTTGCTTTGATCTAGTCTAGACGGGTGAAATTTCATTAAATACATAGAAAAAGGTCAGAATTAAATTAATATATAAAAATAGATATTACGCTTTTAAAAGATACATTAAATCATACATTATTTATTACACAGTAGTAGTTTTAGCTAAAGTGTTCAAATTCAAATTCAAATTCATTTGAATTCATTTTCATTTTTGTGTTTGAGCGGATCATAAACACGCAGTTCATCCGCTACCTAGAGGATCACTCTCTCATTCACGACCGCGAGTACGGCTTCCGACCAAAACGGTCTACGGGTGGGTGATCTTCTAGCGTACGTAACACACATTTGGGGAGGATATGGACAAGCATGGGGAATCTTTGGCCGTCAGCCTTGACATTGCCAAAGCTTTCGACCGTGTATGGCATCGTTCGCTTCTTTCCAAGCTTCCGGCATATGGTCTGCTACCTCGCCTATGCGACTGGGTCGCCGGATTTCTGAAGAGACGTAGAATTCGCGTCCTTTGCAAAGGTCCAAAATCACGTTTTCTCCAGATTAATGCCGGAGTGCCGCAGGGCTCCGTCTTGTCGCCGACGTTGTTTCTTTTGCATATTAATGACATGTTATCTCTTGGTAATATTCATTGCAATGCGGATGATAGCACGTCCACGCGCGTTATTTCGAGCGCCCTGGGGCAAAGCAGACTGACATCGAGGAGAAGGGGCGAAGTCTTGTTGTTGAGCTTGACGGAGTGTTGGACCGCATTTCAGAATGGGGTGCATGCAATCTTGTCGAGTTCAATGCCAAGAAAACGCAGGTGTGTGCATTCACAGCAAAGGCGTCGCCGTTCCTTTCCCATCCCACTCTTCAGAGCACCCCGCTACCGATTAAGGATAGCCTAAACATCCTTGGCATGGATGTTCGCAGCAACCTAAACCAGCGGGACTACATTGAGAGCGTCATTGGAACTGCATCCCGTAAACTCGGGGTCCTGAACAGAGTGTGACGATTCTTCACGACTAAGCAGCTCTGTTTCTTGTATAAGACACAAGTTCGCTCGTTTGTGGAATACTGCTCTCATCTCTGGGACGGTTCCGCCCAGTACCTACTCGAAACTCTTGACAGGTTGCAGCGGCGTGCTATCCGTATTATTGGAAACCCAGAGGCAACTTTGACCCTTGAGCCTCTTCAATTGCGTACAGACATTGCCAGGCTAAATGTTATCTATCGCTTCTACAATGGGGAATGCTCTGACGAGTTATTCCAGCTTATCCCACCCTCACCTTTCCACTCCCGTACCACGCGTTCTGGACTACGGCGTCACCCACACACAATTCAACATTTGTTGGCCCGAACTAAAAGGTTCGGTGACTCGTTTCTTTGTCGTACTATCCAGACGTGGAACGCTCTTCCAGCACATGTGTTTCCTTCCTCTTATAGTCCCGGGTTCTTCAAGCGGGGCGTGAAAAGGCATTTCTGCAGGCCTTCAAGGTGAGGATGGCCAGCCCAGTGATTTTTTGAATGACTGGGCTTGTCAACCTCATATCTGGACCTCACGACCGCTTTCCATCAGGTGGAGTGAGGTCATCTTGACGGGCAATATAAAAAAAAAACACATGTATACTATATTTTGTTGCCATTCACCAGGTATCAGTATCAGCGGCGTATTGGCTCGTCAACCGCACAGGCCTGCCGCTCGTGTTCCGCGCAGAAGGCGGCGCGCACGAGGCGGCGGGGCAGGGCCCGGAGCATGAAGTGGCTCGAGTGGTGGCCCCCTTGCTGTTCTCCTTCGCCTCAGCGGACGGGGGGCCCACACTTGCTGCCAGGCTAGGCACGGGGCGGGCCCCGCAGCCGGAGGTAAGTGACAGGAATAACGCTTAGAAATCACCAGAAAACAGTATCATAATATAAAATTGTTGCGTGTTAAAAAACCGGATTTTGTATTGATTACGGTTCTTTTGTAGATTTGTCGTTTGTTTGAAACCTACTTGTAAAAGCTTTCATAACTTTGACGCTCTGTTATCTATGATCAGAAGCGTTTGAATCACACAAGAGTGTCTACCTTCAGCAATTAATGTTCTTTTTTTTTTTTTTGGTCCTCTTTTTAGTCTAGGAAAAAAACCCTTTATGGGGATAAATGGCGCTGTCTGCGTATTATAGTTCAAACTAAAAACTGCAGCGTCATATTTGTATGAAGCAAATGCACTAAACTACTTATAATCTATTTATAATGATTAATTAAATATGATTCATATCACATTTATCTTTAATCTCATAATTTTATATTATTTTTAACATGATATTGTTGATTAATACTTCTATTATATTTTTTTATCCATGTAAAAAAAATCTCTTGCGTGTAGAAACATTTTACATTGAAGTATTTATTTAATAATATTTGCAATGTAATAATTTTGTTATCATCTGTAATTTTGTTCAGTAATCCATCGTAAACTTTAGCACAAGAGAGGGCCACTACGAAACATTTTAAAGTTGCTGGTTGGTTGGGCTAATTTATTTTTTGCCTCAGTTTTTTTAGACGTTGCTAACATGGATTGCAAATAGGGATGCTTTCTTACAAACTTACAAGCCACACACGACCCATAAGTTTTCTATGACACAAGTTGATTTCGTTGTCTAAAAATGTGACTTCCCCAGTGGTGCTCCCCATTCGGGCTGGGCCCGGGCGTGGTGGTGAAGCGGCTCACGTGCCGCGGCGGCGCGGAGGCGGCGGGCGCGGGGGAGGGCGAGGAGCGCGAGTACACAGTGGGCGTGTCGGTGCGCGCGGGCCGCGGCCGCTACCGGCACACCAACATCGTCACGTGCACGCCGCGCTACCAGCTGCACAACAACACTTCGCATCGGCTGCAGTTCGCGCAGAAGTGTTGCGCTACTACCCTGGTGAGTGTAAGCTTTCAAATCACTTTGTTATGTGAATCTTATTTAATTCCATTGTTTAGAAATGGAGCATGAATGACGCCACTAACTTCGCCATCTTGCATTCACAATGATATTACCTTTGCAAGATATCACCGTGAGCACTATGTCAGATTTATAGAGGACCCGTTAGTAAATAGACATGTCACACGCGAAATGTGATGCAATGAGACAAATCTGCACTCAACGGTTGGCTGCGTCTTTCCTGGTCCGCACCGCTAAGGTGTGGAATGCTCTCCCTGCGTCTGATTCCGGATACTTATAGCCTTGGTCTCTTCAGGGCCAGAGTGAATAGGCATTTTCTGAATAAGCGTGTACCACCATCGGCCTCGTCATCGCTTATTACCAGGTGAGACTGAGGCCAAACGTTAAGTTGTTTTATATTAATCTTTTTTGTCGCGTCTGTATGTGAGTAAAAGATGTCAGTAATAAAATGATCAATTCGACCGCTGCCTCAGTGACATGATTTGTTCCGCAGACGGACCCAGGCGCGATGGCGACACACATGGTCGCCGTGCCGGGCTGCCACCTGCCCTGGCACTGGCCGCGCCCGGACCGGCCGCGCCTGCTCTGCGTGCGCCTGCTCGCTCCCAGCGGCGGCGGCGGGGAGCTCGCGCCGCTCACGGCCTGGTCGGGCGGCTTCCGCGTCGACACGCCGCGCACGCTGCACCTCGCCTGCAGGTGAGTGCGGGAGTCTGGCACTGGCCGGGCCCGGACCGGCACGCGAGCTCACAAATAGTTGCGAATCAAAATTTAAAAATTACCCGCATTGCACATTTACGTGTAGTGTTAGATGTTACAGATACGGTTTTTCTCGACCACGATGTAAACCATTAAGTGCTTTTTCGATGGAGGCTAGCGTAAAATAGGATGTACCCTGGCTTTACGTCAGATCTGCCAAGCGTGGCGATTATGGCAAACCCCCCCCAAAATGGCTGCACAACCAAATAATCGTCCCCCAGTCCCCGGCGGCCCTGCTATTCCTAGCTACGGCAGCGGCTATGGTAACGGCGGGGCAGGGGGTGCTAGGAATCCCCGGGTAAGATCCGGCTGCCAACAACGACGACTCGACCTGGCAACATATAACACGCGCACACTGAGGCTCGACGCGAAGCTCATAGAGTTGGAAGAGGTAATTAGTAAGTTACATTGGGATATCATTGGGTTATCTGAAGTCTGAAGAGAGGGGGAGGACTCGATAATCCTGCAATCCGGTAACTTACTATACCACCGGGAGGGCGACCAACAGTCCCTAGGTGGTGTCGGGTTCATCGTCCACAAATCCCTTGTCAACAACGTGATTACTATCGGAAGTGTTTCGAGCAGGGTAGCGTACCTGATACTCAGAATATCGAAACGATATTCGCTGAATGTCATTCAGGTCTACGCTCCGACCTCAAAGCACGACGATGTCGAGGTGGAGGCTATGTATGAGGAGATCTCTAAAGCCATGCATAGCTATAAAACCCACTACACGGTTTTGATGGGGGATTTTAATGCAAAGTTGGGGCAACGTTGCGGTGATGAGTTGAGAGTGGGGCAATTTGGATTTGGGCAACGGAACAACAGGGGCCAGATGCTGGCAGACTTCATGGAGAGGGAGAACCTCTTTATGATGAACTCCTTCTTCAAGAAGCCCGTAAGCCGCAAATGGACCTGGATCAGTCCGGACGGTAAAGTCAAAAACGAGATCGATTTTATCATGTCGACGAAGAAGCATATATTCAATGATGTCACTGTGATCAACGCTGCTAAGACAGGAAGCGATCACCGCATGGTCAGAGGCACATTGAATATCGACCTAAAGCTTGAGAGAGCGCGACTGATAAAATCCACGCTCCGACCAATACCGGCTCAAATTCAAAACCCCGAGTGCTTTCAGCTCGAGCTTCAAAACCGCTTCGAAGCCCTTGAGAACAGCATCGATGTGGACGATCTGTACAACATGGTGGTGGATACTGTCCGTACGGTAGGGTCCAAGCACTTTAAAACCCGCCGTCCCAAATCAAAGAAACTCTCCAGTCAGACTCTCCTACTCATGGATCAGAGAAACGAAATGAGGCTACAGAACTCAGCGGATGCCCATCGTTATCGGCAACTCAATAGACAGATATCTAAGTCTTTGACGAGCGACCTTCGCCAATTTAATACCCAGCGTATTAGAGGCAATTGAGCGGAATAAAGGCTCCAAAGTGTTCGCCAGAGATCTGTCTATTGGGCAAAGCCAATTGACGAGGCTAAAAACTGAGGCAGGTAGCATCATTTCGTCAACACCTGAAATCCTGAGGGAGATTGAGAGTTTCTATGGACAGTTATATTCCACGCAAACACCTGTTGAAAGCAAGGCTAAAGATCCTAGAGCCAAGCTTACCCGACACTATACCGAAGATATCCCGGACGTCAGCCTGTACGAGATTAGGATGGCTCTCAAGCAGCTTAAAAACAACAAGGCGGCGGGTAATGACGGAATCACAACCGAGCTCCTGAGAGCGGGCGGTAAGCCGATACTTAAGGTCCTCCAGACGCTCTTCAGTTCTGTCATCCTCGAGGGAAAAACGCCAAAGGCATGGGGCAGAGGCGATGTGATGCTGTTCTTCGAGAAGGGTGAAAAAACTCTCTTGAAGAACTACAGACCCATCTCGCTTCTGAGCCATATCTATAAGCTGTTTTCGAGAGTCATTACGAATCGTCTCGCTCGCAGGTTCGACGACTTCCAACCTCCCGAACAAGCAGGGTTACGAAAAGGCTATAGTACCGTAGACCACATTCATACGCTGCGGCAAGTTATACAGAAGACCGAAGAGTATAACTTGCCATTTTGCTTAGCGTTCGTGGACTACGAGAAAGCCTTTGATTCGATTGAGACCTGGGCAGTACTGCAGTCTCTCCAAAGGTGCCAAATAGACTACAGGTACATTGAGGTGCTAAGGTACTTATACCAGAACGCCACCATGTCGGTCCGATTACAGAACCAGAGCTCTAATCTGATCCAACTACAGCGAGGCGTGAGACAAGGAGACGTTATTTCTCCGAAACTGTTCACGGCTGCGTTGGAGGATATTTTCAAGCTTCTGGACTGGAAAGGACGCGGCATCAACATCAATGGCGAGTACCTAACACACCTGCGATTTGCCGATGATGTAGTTCTTATAGCTGAGACCTTGGAAGACCTGAACATAATGCTGGAAGATCTCGGTAATGCTTCTCAAAGAGTGGGTCTTAAGATGAACATGGACAAAACGAAAATCATGTTAAATGCCCATATTGCACCCGCTCCAGTTAACGTTGGGAACATTACACTCGAAGTTGTTGACCACTATGTTTACCTGGGACAGACAGTCCAGCTAGGTAAGTCCAACTTCGAGAAAGAGATCTCTCGTCGAATCCAGCTCGGATGGGCAGCGTTCGGGAAGCTCCGGCATATATTTGCGTCCGAAATACCTCAGTGTCTCAAGACAAAAGTCTTTGACCAGTGAGTGTTGCCAGTAATGACCTATGGAAGTGAGACGTGGTCCCTTACTATGGGTCTCATAAGAAGGCTCAAGATCACCCAGCGAGCAATGGAGAGAGCGATGCTTGGTATTTCCCTGCTCGATCGAATCAGAAATGATGAGATCCGCTGGAGAACAAAAACAACCGACATCGCTCGAAGGATTGCATCGCTGAAGTGGCAGTGGGCGGGACACATAGCGCGGAGAACCGATGGCCGTTGGGGCGGAAAGGTTCTCGAATGGCGACCGCGTACCGGACGACGTTCCGTGGGCAGGCCCTCTACAAGGTGGACCGACGATCTGGTCAAGGTCGCGGGAAGCCGCTGGATGCGCACAGCGCAGGACGGATCGTTGTGGAGATCCTTGAGGGAGGCCTATGCCCAGCAGTGGGCGTCGTTCGGCTGAAATGATGATGATGATGATTACGTCAGGCGTTGATGACAGTTCACTCGACATCTGTCAGTTTCGTGATGCCAAAATGGCTGCCAATGGCGCGTTGACAAACAAAGGGGTAATGCTGGCGTCATTATTGAAAATCGCGGCTTCTCACCAAACATAATTATTATGAAAGAACATAGCCAGAGGAACAAATTTTATATGGAGCACATATAGCTAAAGAATATCGGAGTTGAGATATTAGGTATTGTATTTTAAACTAACTACTCAATTTAACTTGGTCCATACCAAGGAAAGGGTAAAAAAGCGGCGTTCTTTATAATCCTTAAAACTGGTTATAAACATGCGACGCAATTAGGATCTAAGAAGGTTAGTTTTTAATGGCCAGGTGCAATAATTAGGCCAATATTGTTCTTTTACTGTAAGTAAAAAGACTTTTAGGTGTTTTTTTCCATGTAATGTCTTTATTAACGACGTTAAGAATCATACGTACATACATACCAACATACCATCACGACTATATCCCAAACGGGGTAGTCAGAGGCAAGTGACTGTTGCCGTCATGGTGAACGGAACACTCAGAAGCCCACTTTTCACCAATCTTATCAGAACCCAACGTGGTAGGTAGTGAGCCTTCCGCCGTTATCCGGGTTAATTTGGTTTTTTATCGATGTTTTCCATCACCGGAGAGTTAGTCGGAAATTGAACAATGAACACAAGCATTTTAGTTCTGGCCAGATTTGAACTCGGGACCACACGATCGGGGTTCTTAACCCCTAGGCCACAACGCTCTCAAGAATCAATACTGTACAAGCAAGCACGTACATTGCTCACATCAGCATTATTTCGACCTAGTTTCGTAAACGCGCTTTAGTTATTTTACCAAATTTTCAAGTCAGTTCGTTCGTATCCGCCCATCAAATAAGTCGCGTGTTCTCACCTTACCATCAAAATCCATCTAGCTTAAACAAGTTCATAATACAAGTTTATCTTATTTTACAAACAATTTCTATCATTTTACATCAACCTTATCATATAGTTGCGGCATCCCCGTACATGGTCCTTCGAGCTACCGTAGCGGGACCTCTTGAACGCGTCGTCAGTGACCTGATTGCGTGTCAGTGTTTCCGTTCAGCGGCCTATTGTGACATTGTGCACTAAGTGACGTGTCCAAATACTTCGCTACTGTGCTACCAAGTGCGCAGTGACGAATCATCAAAATCTGTGTTATCAAGAAGCACAGGTAACCTGGGAACCCGATAATCAAGTTTCGGAGAACCAGGACTAAGCAGACGAGGCGTAACGTACCAAGAAGCGTTCGCCAAGTAGCAGCATTTTCAGCGCTTCAGTAGGAGCATCAACACCTCCACTACAGTTCCAGCCGCATGAGCATCGGCACATCAGCACCTTCAGCAGGAAGAACAGGCAGTATCTTCAGATCAAGTAAGATCAGTCCTTTTTATTTTCTACAATGTCCATCCAAGATATTATCGCTACACAGCAACAGCTGGCGCAGGCGATCGAAAACGTCTACACTAATTTTAAGAAGGATGGGTCTGAGAGAAAGTCAGGAGATTATTTCAAGCGAAGGCTGGATACTCTGGACAGCTATTGGTTCGAGTATGACAGTAACTGCAAACAAATATCGCAGCTAGAGATGGATATTTCAAACAGGGATAGGATTAATCAAGAATATGAACGTGTGAAGGAGAGGTTCGATAATATTAGAGCTCATATTCAGAATTATCAGCCGTTAACAGAGGACAGGCCTCTGTTAAAACCTCCGACATTTGTCTCGAAACAGAGTGAGTCCAATTTACTTACCGATACAAAAGCAACATCAAGTAGAACAGAAGAAATGTTGAAGAAACAGCAAAGCAATTTCAAGGCATTTCAAAGAACAGCTGCAAAAATAAATTTAGAATCGATTGCGCAGAAATGGGAGTTTGAAGACCTTTTACGTACCCTTCATTCTCGCTGGGCCGTCATCGACGCTCTGCATTGGGAACTAGATAGCACACTTGACGGTTCGAATAAGGCGTATGAAGAGGCTTTTTCGAGGTATGAGAAGGAATACGACACCATTAAAAAAGCGATTAACAATAAAATGTGGTCTAAAGCGCATCAAGAACAATGCACTCCGCGAATGGAGGTCCCGACCTTCAGCGGCAATTATCACGGTTGGATTTCGTTTAAAGATCTTTTCACCGAAACGGTTCATAACAATCCTTCCATGTCAGACGCCCAAAAGATGCAGTATTTAAAGACGAAGGTGAAGGGAGAAGCAGAGAGACTAATTCAGCACCTACATGTCAGCTCAGATAATTACAAGGTCTGTTGGGAAATTCTTAACCAGAGATTTAACAACAAGAAGCTGATATTTACATCGCATATAAGCATATTAATGAATATTCCTGGTACACAGCAGCAATCAGCTTCCCATCTCAAACGCATTCATGACACGACCCTGGAATGTCTTAACGCCATAAAGAACCTAGGTGTGGACACTGGCTCTTGGGATCCTCTTCTTGTTTACATCCTGACCCAGAAACTGGACACAGCATCCTACACAGATTACGTAGAGTCTGTGAAAGACCCAAGAGAATTACCAGTACTTCAAGAATTACTTCACTTCTTAGAAAGCAAATTCACTATTTTAGAATCAGCTCGTAGAAAACAAGATAATCTTTCGCAAAAACAAAACGGAAATCAGGGGTCAAAGTATCAAAGTAATAATCATAAAATCAGTCAATTTAAAGATTCATTTTCAAGCAGTAGCAAAATTTCATCGCAACCTACTTACAACAGCAGAGTAAGCGCAGCAAAAAATGGCAAGTGTTCGTTGTGCAATCTAGGCGAACACGGCATTTACTTTTGTCCGAGGTTCATAGAAATGTCGCCCCAGGACAAACTTAGAACCGCCAATAGTTTCAATTTATGCCATAATTGTCTCCATCATCACCCAGGGAAATCATGCTTGTCAGAAAGACTTTGTCGCGAATGCAATAAGGATCACAATAGCTTATTACACGCGGCATTTTCGCAATCGCCCCGCAGGGCAGTGGACAACGGAAAAGGGGCAGTGGTTGCGCGCGGGGGGAGCACAAACAAGAGTGCTAACGCAGGAATTCAAGTCTGCGATGACCTACAAGTGACGCACGCGCTGGTCAATGAACCTGTCCAAGTCCTACTTCCAACTGCTTTAATCAAGGTACAAGCAGTAGATGGCACGTATTATGTCATGCGTGCCCTCCTGGACCAAGGGTCACAAACGTCCCTTATAACCGAGCATGCAGTACAACTTTTGAAAATACCCAGGAAGAAGTGCAAAGGAATTATTTCAGGTATCGGAGACAAGGAGAGCAATTGCAAAGGCATCATCAGTATCAAATGCCTTTCAATGATTAGCGATTTTACCTTTGAAACAGACGCTTTAATAATGAAGCAACTCATAAAAAACCTACCTAGCCAGTCGTTTTCCAAACCAGACTGGTCGTACTTGGATCATATTAAATTAGCTGATCCTGAATTCTATCACAGCCGCCCCGTAGATATTTTACTCGGGGCTGATGTCTACTCAAACATTTTAATGGATGGCATCTGCAGATCAAACACAATCCTTCCGATCGCCCAACAGACACAGCTCGGCTGGATTCTGAGTGGGAATGCAAAAACCTTCCAATGTAATGTAGTTCTCCAAAACCTGGACGAAATTCAAAGGTTTTGGGAGTTAGAAGAAATCGCTGAGCAGGGAGAGCTATCTTCAGAAGACAAGCAGTGTATCGATTTCTACAAAGCAAGTACAAAAAGAAGGGAAGACGGACGATATGAAGTCCGCCTGCCATTAAAACCTAACTATCAAGAAAAATTAGGTCATTCAAAATCAAAAGCAATAGCACAATTTTACAAGTTGGAACAAAAGTTATCTAAAAATATAAATATTCAAAAAGATTATAAGTTATTTATAGACTAGTACATATCGCTTGGACATATGATACCTGCTACCGATTGCATACCGAGCCTTAAATGTTATTTACCTCACCATTGCGTCATGCGCGAACATTCTACGACTACAAAATTACGAGTTGTTTTTAATGCTTCTGACAAAACTAAATCAGGTCTAAGTTTGAATGAAGTAATGTGCAGGGGTCCAAATCTTCAGCAAGATCTCCAGAGCCTTATTATCAAGTGGAGACAGTATCGGTTCGCTTTTACGGCTGATATGGAAAAAATGTTCAGGCAAATATGGCTCAACGAACAAGACCAGGAGTTACAGATGATCATATGGCGAGATAACCAAACTGAAAAACTTAGAGAATATAAATTGGCAACCGTCACTTACAGGACAAAAGCAGCCCCGTACCTTGCTATGATGACACTTAAACAATTAGCTCATGATGAAAAAATTAAATATCAGCACAGTTCAGCGCCTAGCGTCCTTGAGGAGTCATTCTACATGGATGACCTAATTCATGGCTCAAATTCCATCCAAGACGCCAAACAATTACAGAATGATTTGATTAACCTCTTAAAATCAGGAGGATTTCATCTGAGAAAGTGGAAGTCAAATGCCCCGGAGCTCCTTACAGATGTACATACAGAGAAACTACAAGATTATGATTTTAAACAGGCAGATACCACCAAAGCCTTAGGCCTTGGATGGAACCCACAACACGATCAGTTCACCTTTCAATCACAAATTTCTTACTCAACCTCAGGAGTAACTAAACGATCACTGTTATCAAACATTTCTAAAATATTCGATCCATTAGGGTGGATCGCCCCCCTCACTATAAAGCTGAAAATACTATTTCAAGATGTATGGAAAGCTAACTTAGGGTGGGATCAAGCGGTGCCTCAAGCTATCTGTGAGAAATGGAAAATGATAAAAGCTGATTTACAAGTCATTAGCCAATACCAAGTACCGAGGTGGCTACGAACAGAAGACAGAGATCGCATTGAACTGCACGGATTTTGTGACGCAAGCACAAAAGCGTACGCATGCATTATCTACTGTAAAATAAATAGAGAAAATGAGTCATCAATTGTAATAGTAGCAGGAAAAACAAATTAGTACCTATCAAGAAAAATACGTCACTGCCCCGTTTAGAGCTATGTGGAGCAGTATTACTATCTAAACTTATGGCTAAGGTAAAACAATGCCTTATTAATTACGACTTAACCATCTACGGGTGGGTTGACTCCATGGTAGTGTTGGGCTGGCTCAATGGGGATTCGGACAGATGGAAGCATTTTGTAGCTAACCGCGTCAAATAAAACACGAAGACAATGGAATCAAGTTGTTGGCGCTACGTGAAATCTGAGGACAACCCAGCAGACTGCGCTAGCCGTGGTCTCACCGCTACTCAACTTAAAGATCATTCGTTGTGGTGGCAGGGCCCTACATGGTTAAGCACCTACAAATCTGATGAAGATATGAACAACCTTCCGGCTGGCAAATGGGCTTTTGGTCGTGTTGTTGAATTACACCGCGGAAGTGACGGCTACACAAGAGTCGTCACACTTAAAACAAAAAATGGCTTCCTAAAGCGTCCTATTGTCAAGTTATCAGTTTTATCAGAAAATCAAGAAAGTAATGAAGAAGTAGGACAACAAAAACATGAACACGCACCCTCCCTACCACGTAAACAAAGATCATATTTTACTAAAATGGCTTTATCACTGATGCTATTTTTATTTATTATAACACCAATTAACTGCTCATACAATACGTCATCATTGCCAAGTAATAACAGCTTATACTTTGATCATATAACCAACATTAATTTAATACGAGACGACTGGCGCCTCATTGTCTACTACGACACTCAGCCGTATCAAGACGGGAATGCAGCGCTAGCAAAATACATGAAATACTTAGACCACCTATGTTCAAGAATAACAACACAATCATACTGCTATGGAATCTTATTACAGTTACGTCATGAGGTAACTGAACTACAACACTACAACAACCTATTAATGAGCCACAATCAGAACATGAATGACCCAACAGGAATAGGACACCGGCGCCGACGCGGTCTTATCAATGGTGTCGGCTCCATTGCAAATAGCCTTTTCGGCGTCCTAGACCAAAGCTTTGCCGATAAATATGAACAAGACATAAATTTAATCAAAGAAAACCAAAAGCATCTGGCGACCCTTTGGAAAAACCAAACATCTGTGGTCGAAGCTGAATTTAACCTTCTGAAACGGGCAGAAAATATCATGGACCAGCATCACAAACTCATTAACAAGAAATTTAACGCTATGGAAATATCGACGAACCAGATAAAAAATGAAATCCAAAACATCTCACTCGTTAATGAGTTTATTACCAGTTCGATTATGACAAACAATATTTTGTTAAGTTTAAAAAATGTTCAACAAACGTTACTTGACACCGTCACTAATGTCTTCAACGGAAAATTCAACTTTCATTTGCTTCCACCAAATCAGCTGAGACATGAACTAAGTGTCATAGCTGGACAGTTACCCAAAGACTTGTCCATTCCTGTAGACAATTTTGGAGACCTGTCAGAGATCTACAATTTGCTACAGGTACGAGCCAGAATAACTAATAATTATATCATCTTCGAAATAATTATACCTCTGATCAATGAGGATATGTATGAAGTTTTGAAGATTATACCCATACCTCATTTGATAAAAAATAATGAGGAGATAGTCGTAGTACCGATAGCAACATTTGTCGCTGTGAATCTTAACAAAGATGTATTTGTTACTTTAACTGAACAGGATTTGAACTCTTGTATTCAGCGAAATGCCCAAAGAATGTTATGTCACATCAAAAGACCTATTTTTAAGATAAAGATTGATCAGAACTTTTGCGAACGATCGCAAAATTCGAATCAGTGCCAAACAATTACAAAACCTTGCGTCAATAGATGGGAAGAATTAAAGAAAATTAATTCTTATTTATATTTTTGTTGCAAGGAGTGCCAACTGAAACTTTCATGTGAAGATCAAATTACGGCGATAACAATGACCCACTCTGGTTTCTTTAATGTCGATCAAGGCTGCGTCATAAAAACAGCTGATTATTTTATTTATTCACATAGACAAGAGGTCAGTAAAATCAGCATTAGCTCTAACATTCCTTATCCAGAGATATCCTCAATAAATCATCTCATCAACATATCAATAGCAAACATTCTATCACCTAACAATCAGTCAGAGTTTAATGAGCACAGCATTCGGCTTCAAGAGATCCAGCAGAAGCTAGAAATTATGAAAGATAGCCCAGTATTATCAGACAGAATATCCTATCACGATGTGCATCATTACGCAGCTATATACGTAACGCTCGCTATAGTAGGCGTGATGTGCGTCGTGTGGGCGTGGCGGCGCTGCAGACGCGGACCGGCGGCCGGCGCCCCGGCCCCAGCAGCAGCGCCTGCGCCGCTTCCAGCTCCACGAGACAACGGGCTCCAGTGCAGTGCTTCTAGTGCTCAGTGCATTTCCCCTAGTGTTCAGTACAGTCCCCCTAGTGTTCAGTGTAGTGAAACGTGTGAAGTGCCCGACAAAAGTGCACGATCGTTAAAACAAAACAAGAAAACGTCTCCAGTAGTGCTTCGTTCCGTATTTAGTATTTCGGATGAGCGTATGAACCGAGCGTAATATTTATTATTGAAAATCATCGTGTTAACTCATCAAGGGTCTTACTAACAACAAATCATTTAGTTTATAATAATCAATTGTCTCACCCTTGTATTCACTTAAGCATCCCATTACTCCTACTAACCCCATTTTTCCCGCCCGGGAATATGTACAAGCAAGCACGTACATTGCTCACATCAGCATTATTTCGACCTAGTTTCGTAAACGCGCTTTAGTTATTTTACCAAATGTTCAAGTCAGTTCGTTCGTATCCGCCAATCAATTAAGTCGCGCGTTCTCACCTTACCATCAAAATCCATCTAGCTTAAACAAGTTCATAATACAAGTTAATCTTATTTTACAAACAATTTCTATCATTTTACATCAACCTTATCATATAGTTGCGGCATCCCCGTACAAATACTTTCTATTTACATATTGACCATTAGAATTTTTTACCATTTTGATGTCATTGACGGTAGTGTGGTTTTTCGTGATAAGCTCGTGTTCCACTTCCTAATGCCAAAAACATCATGCCAATAACATCTACTGCTTTGTAAACAATATTATCATAATGGATATGTAATTTGATGTATTGCTGGATGTACTTTTATCAAAAAAATATACCTAACCTAAAAATACCTTCCTCTCTTATTTCTGCATCCTTTATAACAGCTGTTAGGTGAGATCTAACTCCATAAAGTAACATTTCAGGACAATTAATTTGGTGGAACTAAGACAAAAAAGAATACTTAAAGAAATCATATCTCGGCTCCGATATTACTTTTTTTTTATATTGCCCGTCAAGATGACCTCACTCCACCTGATGGAAAGCGGTCGTGAGGTCCAGATATGAGGCAGACAAGCCCAGTCATTCAAACGAATCACTGTGCTGGCAATCCTCACCTTGAAGGCATGAAGAAATGCGTTTTCACGCCCCGCTTGAAGAACCCGGGACTATTTAAGAGGAAGGAAACACATGTGCTGGAAGGGCGTTCCACGTCTGGATGGTACGACAAAGAAACGAGTCACTGAACCTTTTAGTTCGGGCCAACAAATGCTTACTTAGAACAATTCCGACCACTTAGATATGTTTCTTTATTAAGGTGCTATAAATCAGTGATAAAATGTTGCTGGTCGCTAAAAAAAATAACGCCACGGGTCCATACAAAGTTACTCATACCTTTAAAAATCTTTATTAGGTACATTTCTTTCTTAGGCATTATATGATTTCCAGGTGTGATAATTTATCTATACTTCAGTTTCTCATGTCCTTCTTCACGTTTCTTAGGGAGAACTCGAGTAGCGGCGCGAGTGCTTCGGGCTCCAGTTCAGGCGGCTACCTGTACGTGCGCGCGGAGGTGGTGGGCGAGGGCGCGGCGCTGTTCTGCGTGCTCACGGACGCGCACACCGCGCCGCCGCCCGTGCGCATCGACAACTACGCGCCCGTCTCCATCATGTTCCACCAGGTGAGCATTCCCAGGGAGGACTCTTGCAGCGGCGCTGTCTGTACGTGCGCGCGCTGTTCTGCGTGCTCACGGACGCGCACACCGCGCCGCCGCCCGTGCGCATCGACAACTACGCGCCCGTCTCCATCATGTTCCACCAGGTGAGCATTCCCAGGGAGGACTCTTGCAGCGGCGCTGTCGGTACGTGCGCGCGCTGTTCTGCGTGCTCACGGACGCGCACACCGCGCCGCCGCCCGTGCGCATCGACAACTACGCGCCCGTCTCCATCATGTTCCACCAGGTGAGCATTCCCAGGGAGGACTCTTGCAGCGGCGCTGTCTGTACGTGCGCGCGCTGTTCTGCGTGCTCACGGACGCGCACACCGCGCCGCCGCCCGTGCGCATCGACAACTACGCGCCCGTCTCCATCATGTTCCACCAGGTGAGCATTCCCAGGGAGGACTCTTGCAGCGGCGCTGTCTGTACGTGCGCGCGCTGTTCTGCGTGCTCACGGACGCGCACACCGCGCCGCCGCCCGTGCGCATCGACAACTACGCGCCCGTCTCCATCATGTTCCACCAGGTGAGCATTCCCAGGGAGGACTCTTGCAGCGGCGCTGTCTGTACGTGCGCGCGCTGTTCTGCGTGCTCACGGACGCGCACACCGCGCCGCCGCCCGTGCGCATCGACAACTACGCGCCCGTCTCCATCATGTTCCACCAGGTGAGCATTCCCAGGGAGGACTCTTGCAGCGGCGCTGTCTGTACGTGCGCGCGCTGTTCTGCGTGCTCACGGACGCGCACACCGCGCCGCCGCCCGTGCGCATCGACAACTACGCGCCCGTCTCCATCATGTTCCACCAGGTGAGCATTCCCAGGGAGGACTCTTGCAGCGGCGCTGTCTGTACGTGCGCGCGCTGTTCTGCGTGCTCACGGACGCGCACACCGCGCCGCCGCCCGTGCGCATCGACAACTACGCGCCCGTCTCCATCATGTTCCACCAGGTGAGCATTCCCAGGGAGGACTCTTGCAGCGGCGCTGTCTGTACGTGCGCGCGCTGTTCTGCGTGCTCACGGACGCGCACACCGCGCCGTCGCCCGTGCGCATCGACAACTACGCGCCCGTCTCCACCGTGTTCCAGCAGGTTAGTCCATCCCGAATCTAACACGTCGTCTGTTGACATTGTAGAAACAACAATACAATTTACCGCATCTGGATTCCATCGACCGACGAGGTGTTAAAAAAGTGTCTAAGTAATTTGCCCAGCGTGGATTTGGCCGGTATATTTTTATACTTAGCAGTGCGTATTAGTTAATCACCGCAAAATAGTATTGTTTTACAGCAACGTAAACTAAGCTGATTTGAACCTTGCGCTATTGAGGTGACGTCACTTACATCAAAAATTAAATTCATTGACAATAAAAACAGAGGCTGATGCTGCAGTTCACTTTGAAGATTGCTTTCGCTGGACTATTGCTGGCCAGGTAGACCATGATTTACAGTAGTACACAATTCGCAAATACGATTCAGTAACGTTATAACTGAGTAAGCTTTGATAAAAGGATTCCAAGCGTGGAGCAAAGTAGCCCTTTATTTATGTGTATGATATTTGGTTTTCCCCTTTCATGAATTTTCTTAATACTATCTAAATAATGCCAAAGTGAAATCCAAATAATCCCATTGATTTTGTTCTTATTCTAATACTTGGCCATCACTCTCACCCCAGGTGGGCTGTTCCGAAGAGAGCGTGGTGGGCGCGCACGCGCGCTCGCGCTGGGCGCTGCCGGAGCCGGAGGGCGCGGCGGCGGCGGTGGTGCGCGCGCCGGGCGGCACGCGCTGCACCGTGCAGCTGGACGCGCTCGACAACGCGCAGCCCGCGCACAGGCTTTTCTACCAGAACTTCATCTATGTCGCCTTTGGCACGCGCAACTCGAGGTTCAAAAACAAACCTCTTAATAACTTTCTTTATTTTTAGCATTCAACAATGCACTATTTTCTACACAACTATAGAGACAACTACACTACACAACCTAGCTCTTCCTAGGGCTCAAGCTTTCAAAGGCGCTTGCCCTATAACATTGATGAAACAATGTTACTTTACAACCTAAAATTCACTAGACAAATTCGCCAGGTCGACCTAGGTCTGTTAATGACCTCGATATGTCAGTTGGAATAACAGGCACCTGGATTATGGAACACGCGGGTTCAAGTCCCGCTTGAGCCCTAGGACCAGGTCGAAGTATTTTAATTTTAAAAGATCCAATCTTATTTGTCAAAATACTATAGCATACCAAGCTGCCAAGGACTTTGACTCAAAAAGACACGAGCTAATAGTTGTGCAATTTGCTTAGTCGAAAAGTATACATTTTCGCAAAATGATGTGCTGCAAAATGTATAAAATGTTATTGGACAGGAACTATGCAGTTGCTAATTTTAAAAAATCTTTACAGAGAAAACCTCAAAAAATCAGCATCGACTGGGCCACCAGATTATGACGATATTTTAGTCCTAGAGGTGCCACTCGGCTCTACCAAAGTTATCCTCGGCAAGAAACGATACGGAGACCGGTACGTATATAAAGTTTAAATAAAAGCTGTCCAATACTCAGCCTAATATATGAAACAACCGCAATTAGTCTTACAAGTCTGTTTGAACGGATGTACTCTTTCTTCTTAGTTGTTTAAATTTTTTCCCAAAAGTAACAAAGCCAGAGGGAGTTTTGGTATCGAAACTTAATGTGTACCTTTTTCATTAAATTTTCATAAAAAAAAGGCGTTAATCAACCGTGTAATGTGAATATTTATTTATGATGTTTTCGAAATTTCTTGGCCTCTTAGTCTATCAGAGCGCGTATCTGATTCAGAGAGTAATTGATTACCTGCTTAACTTGAAAATGTAATTGAGTAATGTATGTGGGTAGATCTCAGCTGTGGCGGCGCGGGCCCAACGAGCAGCTCATCCACGAGGGCAGCTCGCCGCCGCAGCCCACCGACGCCCTTCTGACCGACGAGCAGACCATCTCGCCGCATGCCATGGTGGGTGGATATATGTAGGGTAGCTCACTAGTCGTTGGACTCTTACTGTGGTTTGACACTTAGATTTTTTTCGAATTTTATAAGAACAACATGCAGTGTTTGAACGATATAAGTATGCGTTAATTTTCTTGTGTGTATCCGAATTTCAAACATATTGGTTAACACGTCTACAGGCAGATGGCGTGCTCATTATTAGAAGGAAAAAAAATGTTTGTGACATGACTTGAAATGTTCAATAAAATAAATAAATTCAGTAAGGTTAACGCTTAATAGAATCAGTTAAAACAATCTTTGAGAGAAGGTTTAAAGCAGTGTGAACGAAATTGTGGTAAGTTATATAGTAGCGCAACGATATTTTCGAGATAAACGTGTCGAATTATTATTTTAGGTTATGTTATAACGTGTCTAAGGACCGTAACAAACTTACAGTTGTCCAACGACTAGTATTTTTTAAAATCGGAAAGAGCTCGATTTTATTTGTTCTGTCCTTAGGTTTACAGTTAAATATTATGTTGTATTTTTCTTGCGTTTAGTTTTGTTCATTTAATATTCATTGGACACCGTCCAATGACTATCATCTTCATTCATATTCAGTCGTTGGACACTGGTTGTCCAATGACTATCATATTTGTTCATATGTAGTCGTTGGACACAATCACTCTAAATTCAACGTTTGATTTTAGATTATGCCGAAACATAAAAAAATAGTAGTATACGATCCCGATAATCTGCGAAAAGCTTTAGATGAAGTAAGGAAAGGCGGAAAGATAAGAGAAACAGCACGCAAATATGGAGTTCTAAAATCAACCATACAGTTTAAGTTTAAAAAAGAATTAAGATTCTACGAGTAATTGTTACTTAAGAAGTTGATTTATTTAGGTTTTTATGTTCTATTCTTGCTGTGTTAGTTATTTCTGAGGTAGTTTTATTTTATCTACCTACAGATGGGAAATATGGCCTCATAGTTGTAGTTATAAAAGCATTCGTTTTATTATGTAGATTTTAACTTGATTGTGTTGTGTTCTAAACATAACGAACCAAATTTTTGTACCTAAAACCAAATAATATTAAGATAGAAGACAAGTACAAAGAATTTTCCATAATTGAATAACTAGTTCCTGATATTAAAATAATGAATACTTACCTTCTTTCGTTGTTTTATCTTGTGCAGCCTGCAACATAAACATGCCCAACAACTATCCAACGTGTGTCCAATGACTAAAATTAATGTCCAACGACTATATATTTTGCTTCTGTTTTTTTAGGATCTGTTTTCTTAGTATTTCTATTTAGATTATCTATTTGTAACAACTCAAATTAGATAGGTGTGTGTTTCCACCATTCCGAGCTATTAGCGGATTTTTCTGAACTTTAACAGTATTGTAATAAATAAATATATTGCAAAAAAAAAATCTTATCTGTCCAACGACTAGTGAGCTACCCTATCTCCTAGTAAACTTCATTTATTTTGAATGTTATTCAGATAATAATTTAGAATATATGTCAGAAACGATGGAACGTAATGGTCTTAATAAAATTTTCAATTCTGAAGATCCTCACAAGTTGTGTTCCGTTCTATTTTACGCGTGTAGGAGCTCCAAAGGTGTGACATTCCATTCGCTTGCTGCGATTCGCACTTTTAACGTAGTAGCTATGGTGTCTTCCTGTTTTTTCGCCAAAATTTACGGTCTCATTTAAGAGATTGGACTTCTTGCCAGTACGATGTGTCCGGCAGAATTTAATGCCCCTATCTTTTAGCGCATCAACCACGTTTTGTCTTGACCCATTGACATCATCGGAAGGTTCCAAGGCTGCGAATTTAGTTCAAAGAAGCTTTTGAAAGTTATCGTAGCCCGCCATAGTTTGTAGTTCATGAACTCGGATCGTGCCCTAGACTCATGTATTCATCAAGAAAAGTCCTTTTTCTTTTAGAAGTTGACAAACATTTGTCCCCTGTGATTATTGACTCAAAAATCGTGTGGACCCGCTTTGGATAGTAGTGTGTAAGGCATTACAAGAAGGTTTATGCTTGCCTGCACATCATCTCGCCCAAATGAGATCGCTATGACGCAGTTTATTTCGGTTGTTACTAGGGAATGCAATCTCGAGACGAGATCGCCAAGTCGAGATCTCCAGAGATCAAAAATTCGATCTTGGCATTTTCGAGATCTCGAATGTATTTCGAAAAGTATTGTTTTAATAATTTTCTACTTATGTTATGTTAATGAACACAGAAATTCAGACCCGTGAAATCACTTAGGAAGAAACCAGTTACCTATTTAAACACAGATTTCCCGCTTCCTTTGGTTGAATAGGCGCTCGTAAGCGTTAAACATTAGATCACATTCTGCGTTATCGTCTTAAAGTTCACTATCGATATCCCAGTGAAGGTCATCGATAGCAGACCAGCGTGAATTCAACGACCTTAAGGTGTCTTCCAACTCCCACTTTTCGATCATCAGGCTAAGGTCTATGCTAGAGATTAAGCGCGGAAATGCCTTAAAGCTGGTTTTCTGTTGACGCAACATCTCGTCTGACCGGCTCTTGTTTCCGCTAGAGGCTAATTTAGGAGGGTGTGAGCTACCTGATGTTGGAAATTCGAATGTTTTGGCTGCTACTTGAACCGGAGTGGTTTTCTCGGTTCGGCTATCAGAATGAGCAAATGATGGAACATCTGATAATTTGTGCACGGCTAAAGGGGTAGCCGGTAATAAGAGGCTCCTTACTAGATTCAGCAGAGAAAATATTTGCAAATAATAGAACGCGCAGCGTTATAAAACTGTAAGGTTCTTTGGTACCAGTTTTCAACGAAATATAAGTGAGATTCTTCTTCAAACTCAAGTAACTAGTTGTGATTGCTTTGGAACTCTTGCCAATAAGTACTACTACTCTCTTTTTGATATAAGTTGCAGACTTACGACCAACTTCATCTTTTTTGAAATTAACAAGGAGCTGGTTTATGGCTCCCGTGATCTGATTTTGGATTGCAAGAAGATCCTCCATGTTGGAAATGTTGATATTGCTTGATTATTGATAAAAAAGGAAAGATCTTACTTGTGACTGCCTTGATCTGCTAAAGTTGCTGCTAGATGGAGTCGGATGAATCCGTCTGCCTTATTCCGATGATGTTGGTGCTAACCCTAGCTTGCCCACTATGTGTCGGTGATACTGATAACTCCAAAACTGCACTGAGCCCAAGTGTGCTGTGCTGGAACCACTTATACGCACCACGTCATATTTTACGCGTAGTTAGTCCCGCCTGTTCGGAGACTCGAAGGACCATAAAGATGTAGGGTACACCTTTAGATGATTGGTAAGTGAAAGATAGTAGTAGTTGATATGTTATGAATTTATTGCTAAGACCACTTTAAACTAGTGAAAAATGATAATGATACGAGTATGAGCCGCGTCCGCCCTGATGTAGGTGAAAACGTGAACTAACTTTAAATTAAGGTGGATTTCGCGCTTTGATCGATATTGTTGATTTAGCAAAATGCACGGTTGCACCGTATAATAATGATCAAAAATTTACAAAAATTGCTATTTCCAAAGTCACTCCTATATCACTTATTCTTTTCTATTCCGCTCACCCAACATCGTGAATACTCGGAAATATACGGTCCGACAGTTTCCTTCGCGCCAGTCAGCGACACGCTTGCGCACGATCTTGTCAATCGCGGTCAAGATCTCGGCGATCTCGAAAGATGAGGCGAGTACTCGCGAGATCGAGATTGCATTCCCTAGTTGTTACATTGGTTACATAAACGTTCTTTTATATTCAGGTGCTGGACATAGAGGAAGCGGCCCCCAGACCGGGCGTGGCGAGCGCGCTGGTGGTGCGTCGCGCGGACGTGCGGCGCGCGTCCACGCAGGCCTGGCGCCTCGCCGCGCCCGACGCGCATGGCCGCCGCCGCATGGCCTGCGCGCACTACAACCTGTGCGTGCGGCCCGCCGGCCCCGCGCAGGGCTCTAGGCACGGTGAGTGTGAGCGTGCTGCGCCAGCGACGCGCAGGGCCGCCGCCGCATGGCCTGCGCGCACTACAACCTGTGCGTGCGGCCCGCCGGCCCCGCGCAGGGCTCTAGGCACGGTGAGTGTGAGCGTGCTGCGCCAGCGACGCGCAGGGCCGCCGCCGCATGGCCTGCGCGCACTACAACCTGTGCGTGCGGCCCGCCGGCCCCGCGCAGGGCTCTAGGCACGGTGAGTGTGAGCGTGCTGCGCCAGCGACGCGCAGGGCCGCCGCCGCATGGCCTGCGCGCACTACAACCTGTGCGTGCGGCCCGCCGGCCCCGCGCAGGGCTCTAGGCACGGTGAGTGTGAGCGTGCTGCGCCAGCGACGCGCAGGGCCGCCGCCGCATGGCCTGCGCGCACTACAACCTGTGCGTGCGGCCCGCCGGCCCCGCGCAGGGCTCTAGGCACGGTGAGTGTGAGCGTGCTGCGCCAGCGACGCGCAGGGCCGCCGCCGCATGGCCTGCGCGCACTACAACCTGTGCGTGCGGCCCGCCGGCCCCGCGCAGGGCTCTAGGCACGGTGAGTGTGAGCGTGCTGCGCCAGCGACGCGCAGGGCCGCCGCCGCATGGCCTGCGCGCACTACAACCTGTGCGTGCGGCCCGCCGGCCCCGCGCAGGGCTCTAGGCACGGTGAGTGTGAGCGTGCTGCGCCAGCGACGCGCAGGGCCGCCGCCGCATGGCCTGCGCGCACTACAACCTGTGCGTGCGGCCCGCCGGCCCCGCGCAGGGCTCTAGGCACGGTGAGTGTGAGCGTGCTGCGCCAGCGACGCGCAGGGCCGCCGCCGCATGGCCTGCGCGCACTACAACCTGTGCGTGCGGCCCGCCGGCCCCGCGCAGGGCTCTAGGCACGGTGAGTGTGAGCGTGCTGCGCCAGCGACGCGCAGGGCCGCCGCCGCATGGCCTGCGCGCACTACAACCTGTGCGTGCGGCCCGCCGGCCCCGCGCAGGGCTCTAGGCACGGTGAGTGTGAGCGTGCTGCGCCAGCGACGCGCAGGGCCGCCGCCGCATGGCCTGCGCGCACTACAACCTGTGCGTGCGGCCCGCCGGCCCCGCGCAGGGCTCTAGGCACGGTGAGTGTGAGCGTGCTGCGCCAGCGACGCGCAGGGCCGCCGCCGCACAGACACGAATAAATATTTTACCTGGACCGGTTGAACTAAAAGCATTCGGGGCTTTAACTGGACCTCTAGTCAAAAGTCAAAAATTACTGACGTAAAAAATTCAACGTTAAAAACGTTGTTTTTTGGTGTGTTTATTTAACTATTATTAGCTAATCAGTTACATCGCCCTAATTAGACAACCCTAGTGGTAGCAGTAAATAGCGGTAGCGTATATGAAGCAGGCCTCAATCACTCTAAAGTGTATTTAGATGTCCTAAGACCAAAACAAACCTGACCTTGAACACTTATCTTGAGTTTCCAAAGAAATCACTCAAATTTATTCAGACTACAAGTGATTCATTCTTTAATCATATTACACTGCATCCTTTTTCAAAGTAAATATCACATAATTCCCGTCGAAAACTGCAAAACAATCAAGATAACCATAACTTAACCAAAATTTGTGTTCCGATTTTGACAGCTCTCAATTGATTTACTAGTGATGGGGTATAACAATGAACCAATTGAAGTTAACAATTTTTCAATCGATTATTATCGATAAAGTATTTACTGAGTATTATTACTCGTGAAAGTATTGTTATCGGGAAACGGAAAATAGGCAACGGGCAGCCACACTGCTAGTCCGTAAAAATCGCAGATTGTTTATTATTTAATTCTATTAAACAGTACTGTACGCAGGATCAATTCTATTGTTGCGTCAAATGTTTGGCCTTTGTTTTTCTTTTTGATACATTAACAAAAAGTATTAGTCATTATTAAAAATTAATCACAAAATAAAATAAAAAGAACTAAAATGACAGTTCAAAAACAAATGAGAAAAAAGGCGACCATTTCTTTTTCCTGCCAAATTGTAGAATTTTTCATAAGATTCATAGAGATAAAATTATGTTCATAAAATAAGGTTTTAGTCATAGTTAATAATTAACTAACTAAAAAATCAGCAATACAGTAGGCTGATTATGTAAAGCTGTTTAAAACAACAACCGTTACATTACTGCTTTAGTAAGAAAGCTGTCATATTGATTCTCACTAAAGTAACAATGTAACGATGATTTCAATCAAATTTCGACAGTTGTTGTTTCAAACAGGCATACTGAAATAGAGAAAAATATTTTTTCACTTCTCATGCTCTAAAAGTACGCCATTATGTTGTCCATTTCTTTGTAAGAATATAGGAGTTCACCGTTTTCCTACCGAAAAAAGGAGGAAAGCATGGATCAACGCCTTACGTAAAAAAAATGGAAACCAAAGGCCCATTCTAGGTTATTTAGTGACCTTTTTAAATTGTTTGAATCATTGAGGATTTTTATGGCTAGAGCAGTTATACTGGTTAGTTGGTCGCAGCAAAAGACCATGGATATAAAATACTGCTGAGCCGGAGCTCTTGTGCATCTGGCAACACTGATCATGCAGCGGCCGCAGCTGGCACAAAAGGGCAGGAACCCAGAGCCGTAAAACACAACAAAAAAAAGTGGCAGCGGCTCCTCATTCGTTTCCTCGCTTCGTTCCTATGTTGTCGTGTGTTACGGGTGCTATACTGTCGATCCTCAACGTCCTGGCTGCTGTTTTTTGGTTCTGTTTGTGCTTTGTGATTTGGTTAGTGTTACTCCTTGGACTGACGACTTACTGCTGTGCCCTACAGACTTGGATTTTGTTTGCTATCGGAATTTTGCAACTACGTTGTCCATTGATTTGGGTAAGTACCCATGCATTAAATTATATTTAACACTTCAGAAACTCGAACGGGGGCGTTCATAATTTAATTAATTAATTTTGATATTAATAAAAGATATGGTATTACAAAAATGTGCAGTAACATTCTAACTGCATTTTCAGACCGTCATTCTGAACAACTTTCATAAAAAAAAATTGCGAAAGCGAAAAACCTATATGTTATTTGTCATAGGAACCGTCCAAGCCCGCCGCTAAAAATGTATAGAGAGTGAAAAAAATCATAAATTCCAGAGACAATGGATTCCTAGAAGGTGGTGAATGGATATTCCAAGCCAAAAAGACAGACGGAGAGGGTGACTATCACGGCGAAATGGATTCGTACAATTTTGAGAAGTGGTGTAAGTGTTACACCATAATAATTTCTTTGTCAGACTTGTTCTTATTTTGTAAAAATCTTATACGTGTATCTTTTAGTCGACGTCGAACAGAGATTCAATTGATATTTGTTTAATATAAAATAAATAAATAAATACCTACACCACACAACGCACACCAAGATCATCTGACCCCAAACTAAGCAGAGCTTGTAATATGGGCGTCAGACACTGATAAACATACTTTAATATTTCTAAATACATACTTAAATAGATAATAACACCCAGACACACAACAAATACAAATGTTCGTCACACAAATATTTGTCATGGGTGGGGATCGAACCCACGACCTCCGGCGCTAAAGGCAGGATCGCTGCCATTGCGCCAACAGGCCAGTCGCCAAATCATTGACATTACTGATTTCTTCAGGATCGTGATATTTTTTTCCTATCTAAGACAGCACGAGAGCAATGTCTCAGTAAGAAAAGGTTAAACTATTCAAAATTCTAAAACATATTTATTATAATAATAAACTTTTCTGGATTTCAGGTTCAAAACTATATTAGAAAAAATTGAGCCGGGTTCGGTGATCGTCCTCGATAACGCCCCATACCACACGAGAAAACTAGAAAGGTTTCCCAATATGTCATGGAAATAAGCAGACATTCAAAAATGGTTACAGGAGAAACATATTGCCTTTGAAACAACAGAAATTAAAGCGAAATTATTGCAGAAAATCGATAAAACGAAATATCAAAAAAAAGTAGTCGACGAAATGGCAAGAGAAAAAAATATTACTGTATTGCGTCTCCCGCCGTACCACTGCGAGTTGAACTCCATAGGAATGATATGGGCACAGTTGAAATCATACGTAGGGCGAAATAATAAAACTTTCAAGATGGCTGAAATTCAAAATTTAATGAAAGAGGGTTTAGCTTGCATTGGTGCGGATTCGTGGAAGAAGTGTATCGAGCACGTAATTACAAAAGAAAACGAGATGATGAGACTCGATGGATTAATAGATACAGCGACTGACGAAGTAACACCGCAATTCATCATTAACGTAAATGAAGAATCTGAATCTTCAGAATCAAGTGATTCAGAGTAATAAATAACTCTCTTTGCGTTAATGATTATTTGTGGTGAATTTATGTATGGAACTACTACTTATATTTATGATCACATTTAAATATAACGCGTTTGAATCCGTAAAAAGTTTTTTATTTCAATAAATACGCGTATACCTAAAAAATGAATACCTACAAACATTTCCTCATATTATGGATTATATTCCTTTAATTCGAATTCTCCACTAATTCAGCATCCTTGGGTTTAATTAGTGCCGGATTATTGATTACTGGTACCGACTGTACTGTTTTTTTTATTTTCCGATTTAAAAACGATTCAGTATTTGTAGTAAGTAAGTATTACCCTTTATCAAAATTGTTATTTTTTTAATAAATATATTCTTTGTATGTATATGTATCTTTTTTTTAACTATACCAGTATTCAATGTACGATAATAACAGTCAGTAAAAAAGAAAACTATTAATAAGCGTTAAACTAATGAACTGATCTGAAAAATCGAGAATATCGAACAGAAAACGAATTGAATTCAATTGATAATTTTGTGCCCAACTCTAGAGGTGATTCCAAGGTCAGGTTTGTTTTGGTCTTAGTTCATCCTTAAATAAATACACTTTATGTACTTGCGCGCGATAATTACCTACTAGCCGCTGGGTCTTCCAAGACCCATTTGGCAGTTGGTTGTCAACAACCGCGTAAAGCATATGTACGCGAATCTTGCGGTTGAACTGGAGGCGATGACGTACTGTAAGTCCTGAATACTAACATCTAGATCTAAAGAAGTAGCCCTGGCAATATAATAATGTGCCTGTCACATGACAGCACGAATTTTTTGATGACAAAATTGTCAATTTGTTACGAATTTATTTATCTGTTACGTAATAACTAATAAGTAATCTGTGGCTGAAGTACTTTCTAAGCAGACTTGAATTAGTAGGTTTTCCCCTGAGTTTACCAAGTTCTTGAATTAACAACTCTCTTAGTGAATACATTTTCTGAAATATGTTCAAATGGGTTGTTTATCAGATTTTAATGAAGGGAGAAGCATAGATAGACCTATTGGATGTCGCCGTATTTACATTATATAATGCTGTCCCTAGGCGGTGGCGTGGTGCTGGCGCTGCCGGACGCGTCCCGGCCGGAGCCCGCCGTGTCGTGGCACACGCTGCGGCCGGGCTCGGGCCGGCTGGACGTGTCGCTGCGCGCCGACGGGCCCACGCGCCTGCTCGTCGTGCGGGACACCGACGCGCCGGTATGACTGGCTCCTCATAATCAAACCAGCATTGGATATGATTAGCGTTGTTCCGAATCTGCATGATACCGACTGGCGACAACACTATCAGTCCACTGCTGGAATAACCTTCACATTGTGTTCTATCATGTCCCATCTCTGCTGTACCCTACTCATGCTTGCTGACACTCAGTTAGCAACTTTTCGTAAGTCACTTACGTCAATACGTTTGCTGAGACGGCGTATCCACTTGAAAACACCTTTGCGAAAACAGTTATCGGCTTAAACGGTGACCACACTTTAGCTTGCTCATTCTGAGAGTTATTTCAATAACCTTTGCTATTGAATGCTTCGTAGATTTCATCCTGGCAAGAAACTGACCATAATTTTACCACAGATCTCAGAATGACCTTAACAGCGGTCTGTGCGATTCAGTGTACGGCCATTATTATCGAAAGGGTCATTTACTAGGAGTTAAGCACTCCAGCTAGAAACACGTGTCGTGTGGTCCCGAGTTCAAACCTAGTTTTAATATGGTGCACTAATCACATACACACAACAACATGGTCTAGGGATATATAAAACTTTTTTAAATAACTTAAAAAGTACTAGCCTTACAAAAAAGCTATTAATGACAGATTATAAAAACATTATAAAGTTCCTTTTTTAAATTTAAATTTGTATATAAAAGGTTTTGTTTTAAGATGAAATTCGCATTCATTGAATTTCTTCCGAAGAAGTAAATCTTCACGAACTTCTAACTTGATTAAAACTCCATAATTTTTTATAAATCTTCGTCAAACGCATCTTCGGTGTTCATTTCACGGGGGAAGTGGTGGAACGGCACTGAGGACCTCAACGCATTACAACACATGTACAGGACCGATTCCTAGTAAATGCTGCACGAAGTCAACCAAATGTAACGGCGATGCAATTGGTTCAAAGACTACATAGAGAGTATGGTTTGCTGGTAAGCGGTCAAACTTTGAGAAGACGACTGCATGAAGTCAACCTACGTGCTCGTAGGCCACTTCGGGTACCAGCGCTAAGGAGAGGCAATCGAGGAAGAAGATTACAATGGGCTATTGCACACGAAAACTGGAACCATTCTCAATGGTCACTTGTGCTTTTCACTGAGGAATCCAGGTTTGGATTTCATCCTGATTCGCGAAGAGTACGCGTTTGGAGAGAACCTGGACGTTGGAATCGACTAAACCACCCACAACAAGTTCACGCATATCAAGGTGGCACGATTATGGTTTGGGGAGGAAATCGTCTCGGACCTCGTTTGGATACAAGGCAATATAACTGCTCTAAAATACCGAGATGAGGTGCTAGAGCCTGTAATCTTGCCCCACAGACAGCAAATGTGACAAAATTTCCAGCTAATGCACGACAATGCCCGTCCACATACGGCGCGTATCGTTATAAGTTGGTTACAACAGCATGATGTCCAAGCTTTAGACTGGCCTGCACAATCCCCTGACTTAAATCCTATTGAGCCTGCCTGGGATATGCTTCAGAGAAGATCTCTTAGGAATTTCCCTGAAGATATTGTGCATGATAACCAGCTTTTCTTGCATCTAAGCAGGACTTGGAACAGTATTCCACAACAGGATATTGACACCCTTGTTTTGAGTATGCAGAACCGCTGCAGATGTGTTAGGAGAGTCTTAAGTGGATCCACGGATTATTAATTTTAAGTTTTTATAAAAAAAATAGTTGTTTTGTTTAGGTTTTGATGTTTCAAAAATAAAGTTAAGATTGAAATTTTGGCTGAGTTTTTCCTCTTCTTCTAAGTTTTTTTTAATTTAATTTTATCTAAAAGTTTATTTATCAGATTAGATAGGCTATTAAACAAGGTTTATTTTAATGTGTAGGTGTCCTAACAAAAAGTTAATATAATTTTAGTTATTTAGGTTTAATTGAAATATCCCTAGACCATGTTGATGTGTGTAGTTAAAAATAAATTGATATTCAAAACTTTTATATAATATAGAAATATTTCCTAAATTAACATATTTGCTACATCGTATTATTGTTTACAGGAATGTGACTGGATCGAAGAAACCGAAGACGAGTTGGAGAACACAGAATCCACCCCCCGGCGCGAGTGGGGCATCCGCGTGTCGCTGGGCGGGCTGGGCGTGTCGCTGGTGGGCCGCAGCCCCCCCGCGGAGCTGGTGCACGCCATGTTCGCGGGGGTCGCGCTCGATGTCGCCATCGGACAGAATGTGGCGGTCGCGCTGGCTGTGAGGCATATGCAGTGGGACAATCAAGTAAGTAGTAGCATTTATGTGACTATTTTTGGTTACAGATTGCCTTGTGACTAAAGTTAGTCTTAAGTTTAATTTCATAGTAGCATTGGAGGATTCGTATTATGAAATGCACCTAATTGTTATTGATATTTTTTTCTGATATTAACGTGAACTCTACGCTTTGAGATAAAACAATTTTACTTGGGATTTTATATATTCTGCAACCCTACTCCTTGACTACTTTAGAGCAGTGGTCGCTAGATGCATGTTATACTACTGCGAAGGACTTAATTCATTTATCCGGTACTTCACAAAAAATCTTATTGAGGCGGTATTCCAACCTTATCATATTATGTCACCCGTATGCTGAAATTGGTTTTTACTGTTATGTTCTCCTAACCAATAAACAGGCAAGGAATTTTTATGTGCGTTTTTGCCTTTAGCTATTAGGCACTCCAAGCCCGGTCCTGCTGTACTGCCTGCCCGAGCGCGGCGGGGGCGGGGGCGGGGGCGGCGCGGGGGCGGGCGTGCCGGCGCTGCACGCGGCGCTGGAGGTGGTGGGCGGGCGGCAGAAGCGCTACAACGCGCTGTTCTTCAAGCACCTCGTGGTGGCGCTGAGGCCGCTCGCTGTGCGCCTGGAAGAGAAGTAAGTGAAAACACGAGCCTGTACAGTAATACTGTGGTATTACATAAATAAATTCTTTATCATAGTGATTAAATTTGTTTTAATTAAAGAGAATGAACATTGTTGTTGTATAATTTGAAATAGGTCAGTTTGTTATTTGAGGTATTTCTAGTTTTGACTGTTGCTAGAGATTTGTGTTTATTATATTCGTTCAAAATGAGTATTAAACAATGATTTGCTGTATATTAACTTGAATAAATTTCGTATGCTATTCTTGAGAATAGACTTAATATGGACAGAATTTCGGATGAACATGCAATAACTCTACAGATCAATTTGAAGAATTAAGAATGACAGCGAAAAGTCAACCATCGAAATATAAACATTTGTATTTGTTCTGTGACTGGGTGTTATCATCTATTCATACATTCAAAAATAATTAACCATAATTACGAGTCTCTGGCATGATCATGCATGGTGTCCCAGACATTTATATTTAATTTTTACATTTTATGGTTTACACACAAAAATTAAGTCACAATAGTCAAAATTTAGGACAGAAAAATGATAGCTGAAGTAAGCTGGCATCACACTGTACGTTATACCTCCCTACCAGGTTGATCCTGTCGCTGTGGTGGTGGGCGGCGGGCGGCGACGCGGAGGAGCGCGTGCAGGGCGTGGACGAGGCGGAGTGGGAGGCGCGGCGCCTGCTCGCGCACCTCACGCACCTCGCCGCCACCCGGTACTACATCGGCCTCATCAAGATCATACCCAGTCAGGTAAATACTCATTTTTTTTACAAATTTTTGACTTTAGAGATAAATAAAGATAGTAAATACGTTTCTTTTGAACCATGAACTACATGTGTTAGTAAATCAATTTAGATTGCTATTTTTTTTGTTTTACATTTCGAAAAAAAACGGATTTTAGGGGCCCTCAGGATCGCGGGGCCCTGGGCACGTGCCCAAAGTGGCCAATGGGAAAAAGAGGCCTGCTATAATCTCTTCAAACAATATGATAATAACCTTCTTTAGAAATGACATCTGAATGTCTGTCAACCTTACACAAATCGTATTGATTTTAATTCAATATTTCTTCAAGACCTTAAAGTAATGGCTCTTATACGCCGCATCAGCGAGGCTTACGTACAATGGCCTAAAGCCATTTATGCGAACCTTTAAGGATTTACACTGCCTGGGTATATCGAATTAAAACCAATAGACCAAATAGAAGATAATGTTATTGGTTCACTATTTTATTTTATAGGATATTTTTTTATAAATTTTACATTATAAAACCTATTTAAATTAGTGTGTTGTATATAACTTCAAATGCCAAATGAAATAACTGTATTATATTTATCTTTTAATCGCATTCAGTTAGTGAAGTGCAAAAAGGTCAGACTTGTTTGTCAGTAGGTACTCGAATGTGAATGCTAGTTTTTTACGTGGCACTGTGATGTTTTTTACTTTTAGTGTGGTATCAGTTCGAAATAAGGCACAATTTCACAACCAAAATAATCCTAGTAAATAGTTTTGATTCACGTTTTCTCCGAAAAACAACATTTTTAAAAAAAAATGACTATTTATGATTGACACGTATTCAATTTAAAATCACTTCATGTGACTTTGCTGGTACGCGTAGCTGTCCCTTATAGATAACACTGACAAAAAGGTACACTAGTGACACATTATCAGGCATTATGATAGCATATTATAAAAATGCCCTAAATCGATTGTCAGTATTTTTCAGGGGGGGGGGGGGGGGGGGGGGGAGTTCACAAATGCATCTTTTCTGTCTTCATTTACCCCACGCTAAACCGTTGTGGCTACGGATGTCTTAATCAAGTATAGTTTAGGTCAAAGCTCATTATCACGGCGCAGCAACGCCACCGCCCTTAGCTGTCATCGCCTCGTATTAAAAAGGTGACAAAAGGCGATAATAAGCGTCAAAAAATGGGGTGCTCGGTTATCCCAGAGGTCGGAATAAGGTAGAGGTATTTATGTACTTCCACTGACTTCATACAGCGAAAGTATAAAGTGGATATGCCTCCAATCCCGAGTGTAATTTTAAGGAGCAGAAAAAATGCCGTGATTTATAAAATAAAAATGATGTTTACGTTTACAAAAAAAATATTTGCTCGTATTTATAAAAAAGGCGAAGTTTAAGTATTAGATTCTGGATAAGACTGTATGAATAATTAGATAGTGATTTAATGCCAATACTAACTAAAATTGTATGTTAATTATAGTCAATTATCTTTGTTTTATTTCTCTTATCCATCTCTGAGGTTCTATTATTATTTATTTGTAAAATGGGATTGTCTATTAAAAATCTCGGGAACATCCATATTAATATCAACATTTCTATGCAAGTACATAAATAACTCTACCTAATTCCGACCTCTGGTTATCACACAAATGTATCGCGTTTTTAATTTTGTATAAGTCATTTTTTTATTCATTTGAAACATATAACAATTTTACATAAAACGATTGAAGCGTTGATGTCTGCAGTAGTCGATGACTGTGTCGCAGTCATTTGCGCCCGTCTCCGAGACAGAAGTTTTGAAACTTAGCGATTGGTTGCAGCATTTACATTAGGTTTTAAATAACGTCAAGTTATTCAATAGCCAGCTTACATTAAAAATAGCGTATATGTTTGTAAGATTGTACATGTGTGTGTATGTGTGGGTTTTGTGCGTGTAGAATCTTCATCAAATGCTAGTCCGTTCGAAATAATACCACGGCACTGCTTACTCGGTTGGTATTGTTTGCATCAGATCCGGCTATCAATGATGACGGCGAGCAAGCTGGAGGGCGGGCTCGCGCGGCTGAAGCGGCGGCTGGGGCTGACGCTGATCAAGTTCGAGGACGCGTGCGTGGAGCTCGAGCCTTTCGTGCGCGCGCACGCCTTCGACACTCCGGCGCATCTTGCGCACCACATGCGGAAGCACTTCAAGGAGGTAAGGGTTTTTTTATGGGTCAAAGCAGATACGATGCTGTGGTTTGATTTAACACTAAGACTTGATAAGCAGCACGGAAATTGCATCTGAAAATTTATCGTACAGTTGTTCTGTTCTTCTGATTAATCCGTATCTAATTAAATTTTACAAAATATGTCATATTTGTAAACTAAATGAATGTTATATAGCATAGACTTATATGTAAAATATTTTTTTCTGGAGGAAATGTATTTTTTTTTTAATGTTTGTAACCTCATAACTTTCGACTGGGTGAACCGATTTTGTTAATTCGTTTTTTATTTGAAAGCTGGTGCTTCCCGTGTGGTCCCATTTTAATTTGGTCCAGTTCTGACATTGGCATTCATGAGAAAACCATATAAGTCTTATTGTAGATAAACTATATGCGCGACCAATGGACGAATAACTCAATATCACGCCACCCGATTTCGATGCTTCTTTTTTTATTGGGAAGAATATACTGCAAGAGTAGTTTGATGAAAGTTTGGTCAGGTTCTGATTATGGGATCCATGACAAAGTAACGGAACTCTTCAATTCTTTGGAGCAAATAAACGATACTTTTTCATGTATAAAACGAACAAGAACCGATTCACTGAAAATCAAAAAATCTTCAACAAAATTAACAAAAAAAAACTATTCCAAAACAAAACACTAAAAAGTAAAAAAGAATTGCGTATTCTTCTAAAACTTTTACGAAAGCATAATGTATAGGTACAATTATTGTTATTGTTGGAGTCGGTGTCAGCCAATGTGGGTTTGTGACTACCCACATACATACTTAAACGTGAGATGTAAAAAATAGGTATATTGTAGTGTTTCCTTGGCTAATTATGTTGGTGTTGGTAAAATAACTGATGATAATTTATTATTTTGTGAGAAATTTGGAACAGATCCTAATCATTTATCTGAAGGATGACGCTAGCTCAACATTTTTCAATAGAAAACTTCATAGATAAACTTTAACTGACTAACAAGGCTGGATTGACTCCATAGAAATTAGAACATAAAGTTACTGACGTAAAGAAAACAAATGCTAACACAATCAAAGTTTCATTTCATATTACCGGTTTTTCTCTATAATTCTAAGGAAACTTTTTTTTATTTCTAATTAACCAGGAGCTAAAATGGCAAGCGGCCAAGATCCTGGGTTCCGTGGACTTCCTGGGCAACC
This sequence comes from Udea olivalis, assembly GCA_947369235.1. Taxonomy (NCBI): domain Eukaryota; kingdom Metazoa; phylum Arthropoda; class Insecta; order Lepidoptera; family Crambidae; genus Udea; species Udea olivalis. Next base: position 1,000,429 of record OX376345.1, on the reverse strand, counting down.
CGCTGGGCTTCGTGGCGGACGTGTCGGAGGGCGTGAGCGGGCTGCTGCTGGAGGGCAACGTGGGCGCGCTGCTCAAGAACGTCACGCACGGGATCTCCAACTCCGCCGCCAAGGTCACAGGTAGGTCATAGGCAAAACATTTATTGATCTATGTAGTTTCACCTACACCCCCTTTTCGGACCTACGTGAAACAAGTAGAGCAAAAAGCCGACGCCATGTCGTATAATGAGAGAAGATGCTAGCGCAATCCAACGAGAGGTTGCGGTAGTTCCGTCGATAAATAAATAAATAAATAAATATCCCTGGACATTATTCCACACAGCGCCATCTAGCCCCAAAGTAAGCTAATTAAAGCTTGTGTTATGGGATACTAGACAACGAATAAACATACTTAAATACATTTTTCTTTTGTAAATACATACTTATTATACATAGGAGACACCCAGACCAGTACAAACAGACATGTTCATGCACACAAATGTTTGTACTGTGCGGGGATCGAACCCGCGACCTCTGGTGTAGTAGCCAACTTCTTAACCATTACACCAAGTCGGTCGTCAAAGGTCGATAAGAGTATCGTTTTTAAGTTTCGTGATGATAATGAAAGGTCTAAATCAAAGAATTTCCATAAAGATTAAGTGAAGAAGATAAAAAATATCCTGCGAGACCTTAAAAATGGTCGACCCAATTTGTGTATGAAAACATACCTACTCTTCATGCCAGCAGCCGGCAAACTTATTAAGATGATCAAATAACGTCTAATTAAGACTTTGTATCATTTTCTTGGGTAGTTTTGCGACTTGCCTGCTAATGGCGTGACTGCTGTGTGCACGACAATGTGTACTTTCGCTATTAGTTTGGACTACTAATGAAACATTACCGAAGGCCACTAATTGCAAAGTTAGCTGATGGCCGTTTAGATTGAGTACTTATGTCTGTGGTTCGTTTAACAGAGTCACTCGGCGACGGGCTGGAGCGCGTGGTGAGCGACGAGGCGCACGAGGAGACGCGCCGGCGCATCCGCAGCGCGGCGCCGGGCGCGCACCTGGCCGCCGGCCTGCGCGGGCTCGGGCTCGGCATCCTGGGTGAGTCATGGCCGGCTTTTCACTTGGAGACTTTGCCATTCGAATGATGGCCAAAGTAGCAGAACCTTTTTTTCTTGAGCTCACATTTTACACTTCTTAAAATATTTCAATAGATTCTCAAATTATTTTCGGCAATTCCGAACAAATTTGCTGAATCAAAAATAAATTAAGTACATAAATAAGGGTAAGATATACTTGACAAGACTCTGTTTAAAACTTAGCAATGAATAAAATTATCATAATTTACTGTCTTAATGTCAACCTTTTACACACCTTACGAAGTCTAAGGGTCAACCCACACGTACCACAACCACAACCACACCACGTGGTCAGGCGTATATTTTGTATTCAAAATGAATAAGACTATTCACAGGTACCACATTTTGCAATCATTAGTTATTTATTGCTTGACTACATTTTGACGCTGCGATGTGATGTGGTTGTGATACGTGTGGGTTGGCCCTAAGACTCTGCGAGCGACATAATATAAGCCTGAAACGATTGGTGGTAAATGATATACATATTTTTGTTCTCGCATTTAAATCACTATAATTTCTATCCATCTATCAAACAAGAGCTTCCTAACGACTCACGTGGCTTGGTGTTTTGTTCTTTGATTCATGTATTATTTGTCGCTTCGCAAGGCGGCATGACGTCGCTGGTGAAGCACAGCTACGAGGGCGCGGCGGCGGAGGGCCTGCCGGGCTTCCTGGCGGGCGTGGGCAAGGGGCTGGTGGGCACCGTCACCAAGCCCGTCATCGGCGTGCTGGACCTGGCCGCCGAGACCGCCTCCGCCCTGAGGGACACCAGCAGGAGGTAAAGGGTTCATTGAAATAAGCTAGTTTAGTAAACTAGTTACTGTTACTGGTTACTGTTTATGTCATTCTGTGTTCTCAAATAGTATTTTTTTGATTGCGATACTGTCTACAACTAAATTTCTTAGACAAATAGAGCACTTATTAAAACAATTGGAAAAGTGCCATCGAATGAAGAGTCAGATTAATGTAAATGACATTTTAAAGGCGTCTTCTTGGTGGCGTTTTATCAGAGATTCTTTGTGAAAGTTATTGCATTAAAATATCCATTCATCGTACTAAAATATAGTTTAAATGTTGCAGCTGAGTTTTTACGATAACAACTTAGACGTCTCAAGGAATGAAAATACCAACATCGGTAGTTTCCCAGAAAAGGTGTAGGATAGCCAGTGTTATATTTCTGCTTGTAGGAAAGGTAGTTGGAAGGCATCGAGAAACAAAGATTTCCCAAGGGTTCCAATTGAACAAATCACTTGGCTTTAATCGCTTTTAATATAAATGCCTATTATCTATATTAAGATAAGAAATTCTTTATTGCACATCAATCAAAATATTAACAAATAAGTAATACACCTAAATCTTAATGTACAATTTGTTTATCTTAATTAATGAATTAATTTATTTATTTACAATGTAAACTTACAGCTAGGGAGCCAACACGCTTACATGCTATACAATTAACAACAATACAAAAATAGAAAACAATCAAAACTAAATAAATCATAAATCATGCTTTATTGTGGAACACAGGTATATACAGATTACAGATTTTAACAAAAGTGTCTTAATTGTTCAACTGTGACCTACCTCTATGGGCGTACAATAATTATTCAACAGAGTTGAAGGTATTTGATGCAAACAGGCTACACACACACTAAAGAAAGTAAAATAATAAGGTCGGTTTGAGAGAAGTGGTCAAATATAATTCACAATCTCACACCGACATTTTATCTGTTAAAAATTCATTTGTGGAGTAATAACACTTTACCATAAGGAATTCTGTAAGCTTACTCTTGAAAATCTTTACATCATTGATGTCCCGAATGGCCTCCGGAATACGATTATAAATGCGAGGAGCATTGCAAAATATAGACTTACTTAGCAAAGTGGTCTTACTAAAAACTGAGCACATTTTTTTCTTTTGTCTTTCACGAATTCTAAATTGAAAATTTTCCAAGTTATTTTTAACAAATACCGCACTTTCCACGATATAGATGCAGGGAAGTGTTAAGATTTTATGTCTTTTAAAATATGGTTTACACGTGTCGTCTGATTTTAATCGAAACATTGATCGGATGCATCGTTTTTGGGCTCTGAACACTCGTATTATTTCTTTGTCATAGCAATTACCCCAGAAAATAACTCCGTATCTGAGAGTGGATCCTACGTAACCGTGGTAGGCTGTAAGAACAGCAGCCTCGGTAACAGTTTTCTGTAATTTGTATAGAGCAAATGAAAACTGGCTTAATTTTTTGCAAACAACTTCAATATGAGACGTCCATTTAAGTTTATTATCAATATTTAATCCCAAAAACTTTGTTACACAAGTTTTGTCAATGTTTATTCCGTCATAATTTATGTCCAATTTAAAATCATCATCTTTTTGAGAAAATGACATCATTTTTGTTTTGCTCAGATTCACTTTAAGGTTATTAGATTCAAGCCAGGTTATAACTGATTTTAAAGATTGATTTATGTCATTTTCAAGAATGGATATATTTTTATTTGTGAATAGAATGGTACTGTCGTCAGCAAATAATGTCATATTACTATGTAGATCTGATGCAGATGGCAAGTCATGAATATAAACTAAAAACAAAAGAGGTCCTAGAACGCTACCTTGAGGCACACCCCATTTCATTGTCCTAAATTTAGATTGATAACAAGTCTCGATATTAGTCTTCGAATCAATCGTATCGACTTGTGTTGTTTGCTGTCTCTCTGAGAGGTATGATTCTATCAATTTGTTTATATTACCCCTTATTCCATGTGCATGCAACTTATCCAATAGTATCTTATGATCCACGTGATCGAATGCTTTAGTCATATCCATATATAATGCAATGGTTGGTACTCTTTTATCCACATTCGTGTAGACCTGTGCTAGAAAGTCATAAATTGCCATATTTATAGACTTATTCTGTCTGAACCTGTATTGCTGACAAACAAAAAGATTGTTGCTTTCAAGAAAATTGTAGAGACTTTTGTATATAATCTTCTCTGAGATTTTAGCAAATATTGGTATTAAAGCAACTGGTCTATAGTTACTAATGATAGTTTTATCGTCTTTCTTAAACAAGGGTTTAACAACTGATATTTTGAGTTTGTCCGGAAAAACGCCAGTCTCAATGCACAGGTTTACAATATGACTCATAGCAGGTGCAATTATCTCGGACACATCTTTAACTATCAGTGTAACTATATCATCATAACCTGCACTGTTTGAATTTTTTAGGGAAACTATAACCTTGTCAATATCATGCGGAACAGTTGGCATCATATAAATTGATTTTACACAGACAAAATACAAACTTAAATCTACATCAAATATAAACTTAAACTTAAATAACAAATAAAGAGTTAATCCTCTAAAGTAATGAGGGTAGTGGATCGTTAAATATGTCGGCATTCTGGAACTCGCTTAGATATGCATTCAGGAGCACAACAGCCCGAGCCGTGGAGGTGTTGCCGGCGTGACGCGTGCGCACTTCCGCGGGAGACGCAAACAACGGTGCCGACGACCAGCTCCTCGAACATAATTTTGTGGGACATATAACCCTAATCTGTTCAGGGTCTCGGGACTATCTAGTTTATGACAACAATAGCGGAGCGGAGCGGAGTAGTAAGCAGTGTAGATGAGCTGCAAGGTATCGTGTCCCACCATACCGCCTACAAACAAGGATGGATAAAGGAAAGGATAATATCCAAACTTCCTTTTATATAGAAAACGACCAAATTTTTCATTAATTTTCTCCAAACCCAGCGCATTTTTCGCAGTTCCAAACGATTGACCCGTATTCCAACTTGCTGCGAACAAATGCGTCATAGAGCAAGATTGCAATGTTGATATTTTGGAATTGCGACGCCGTACGCATAATAAATCCCAAAGTTCTGTTAGCTTGCTTAGAAATTGCTATGATGTGGCTATTAAAGTCAAGATTAGTATCAAGTTTGATACCAAGGTCTCGAATTCCATTGACTTGACTCAGAGGCACTCCAGCCACATCATAGGGGTAGTCAATGGGTGTTCGACATCGAGAGAATGTTATTAAAGACACTTTGTGGCATTGAACGATATTCTGTTATCAACAGTCCATTCAACGACTGCTTCAATGTCAGTTTGCATTCTTTTGCAATCCGTTAGGTCTGCTATAGGATGGTAGATCTTCAAGTCATCAGGAGGAAGATCGTTGATCATGATCAGGAAGAGGGTAGGTCCGAGGGTACTTCCTTGACTCATCCCAGAGCGTGTAAAATACTCTTTCGATTGGCATCCCGATAATTGGACATACTGCTTTCGATCTCGAAGATAGTCAGCATAAAACGATAAAAGTTTTGGGGTAAAACCAATAGGCGATAGCTTCGGCAACAGTATAACGTTATCAACGAGATATGCCTTTTTTAGGTCAAAGTATGCCACATCAACCTGCCGCCCTTTATCCATCGCCAAAGCCACATCATCTACCATACACACTAAATTAGTTGTTGTTGATCTACCACTGCGAAAACCGTGTTGCGAATCATCAATGTTAAAGTTTATTTACGGGCTTATTGCCTGATTAATCACCCTCTCGAACAGTTCTCTCCTTTTACTGAAAGTTGACATCATGTACTGTTGAATTAATGTACAAAGCGTAAATTTTTTTGTTGTTCATGTATGATTTATCATATATATAACCGCGTCTTTTGTCCGTCGCGTGCAGGTCGGACAAGTGGGTGCCGCTGCGCATGCGGCCGCCGCGCTGCGTGCACGGCGCGGGCGGGCTGCTGCCGCGCTACTGCGCCGCGCAGGCGGCGGGCGCGGCGCTGCTGCACGCGCTCAACCGCAACGACTACTCGGAGCGCTTCCTGGCGTACTGCGCGGTGCGCGACCACCCGCACGACATCCGCGCGCTGCTCTCGCACACCTACCTGCGCATCTTCACCTGCAAGCACCATCCGCCGCAGGTCGTCATGGAGACGCATCTCAGGTATAGCAGCACATCGACTCGATTACCGGAGTGCGCTGTAGCACGGTTTCTCGACGTGACTCATTTGTTTATTCATTTATTGCATATCACTTTGCATAATAAAGGTGACAAAGAAAGTATACGGCCTACTCGAGACGCCCTGCAAGGCATCTTATACCATTAACCGAACCACAGATTGTCCATTCGTTTCGGTTTCAGCAGTGCGTTAACTCGTCTCGACAATGCCTCCGGGTTTATTAAAAAAATTCAAAAATCGCATTGGTTGTGGCAACTATAGTCGCTACATCATCATTACAAAAAAAATAAAAAATAATGAGTAAAATTCTATCTCAGAAATCGACGGCATTATAGTCATATGAGGCTCATTAAAGAACTCGATGAAGACGATTTTCGTATTTATCTTCAGGATCTTCTTTGTTGGATCAAATCTCGAACTTCACGCATCAGGCCCGCTAGTAATGTCCATAAAAATATACAATAAATTGCCAGACTCAATAAAAAATATCAATTTAGAAAAACCTCTTGCAAATCAAGTAAACAAATATTAATTAACAAAAATTATTACTCCGTGCAGGATTTTTTAGAGGATAGATTTAAATAATATGTAACTACGGTGAAGACATTAAATAAAATATACATGTACAATATTCAAAACATATAATAATATAATACCTATCTATTTAAGAATTATTAACATAACTTTTTCTGTAAGTACCTACTTACAAACATAGGATTTATTGATATTTTAAATAGTATTCTTCTTCTTAGTCGGGCACTCTTGGCAGAGTGGTCGTGGCTGCTGATGGACAGGGTTGCGGCTCGCCGTCGCCGCTGGCTTCTATGGCAGCCGCACGTCGCGCGATGTCTCTCCACTTTAGTCAACTTTGTGCGTTGCGAGTACACTGTACTGCGGTCGACTGCGTCGATTTCCTAATCAGGTCGATCCAGCGAGTCGGAGACCGGCCTCGTGCTCTCTTCCCCTCAGTGTGGCCCTGCACTACGAGCCTTTCCATCGAGTCCTCGTTTCTGGAGATATGCCCAAAGAACTTCAGTATCCGTAGCTGCACAAGCGACGATAACCTGCCTCGTATGTGAAGTTCTTTGAGGATGGAAACATTGGTACGAAACGCCGTCCAGGGTATTTTTAACAGACGTCTCCAATACCACATCTCCAGTGCGTCGATTTTTCGGCGATCTTGCTGTCTTAGTGACCAAGTTTTGGCTCCATACAGAAAGATTGGAAAAACCAGGCACTTCATTAGGCGAACTTTTGTGTTTTTTGTTATTCTTCTGTCTTTCCAAATCTTTCCCAGTCGCTCCACTGCCGATCTGGTGATGGCGCAACGACGCTTGATTTCATCTTCGCATCCTCCAGAGTTTGAGATAATAGAACCGAGGTAGATGTAGCGTTCCACAACTTCGCAGTTGGCTATTTGTAGTATTCTTGTAGTAATATGTTCAGCTCGATCTACTATCATAACCTTCGTCTTGTCTCTATTCAGAGTCAGATCGAATTGGAGACTAGTGGTTTCCAGACGAGTCAAGAGCTCCTCCAAATCTTCTTTCGAACGGGCAAGAAGAGTGGTGTCATCAGCGTATCGCAAGTTGTTTATCACGCGACCACCGACTGAGACACCGTTGTTCCATCCGTCCAACACGATGCGCATAATATATTCAGTGTAGGTGTTAAATAGCAGCTGCGACAGAATACATCCCTGACGAACACCAGATTCCGTCTTGAAAGTATCCGAGAGTACGTCATCAACCCGTACTGCTGCTGAACCATCTTCATAGAGTCGCTTCAATAGGAATATTAGGTGCTGTGGTACACCCATCTCTAACAAGACTTTCCAGAGACACTGCCATATGACAGTGTCAAATGCCTTACGGAAGTTGACAAAGCAGATGAAGAGCGGTGACTTAAATTCTCTGGCTTTTTCGATCAGTTGCCGCAGTATAAGTATCTGTTCGCGCGTGCCTCTCCCTTTCACGAATCCAGCTTGTTCAGGTGCAATTCGACGCGACAGGTAAGCTTGCAACCTTGCGTTGATAATGTGCAGCAATACCTTACTTGCATGCGATATCATAGAGATGAGCCTATAGTTATTGCATTTCTTGGTGGAGCCTTTCTTGTGCAAGGGGATAAATATTGATCTAGACCAGTCCTCCGGCCAAATTCCGAACTCCCATGTCTTGCAACAGATGGTATGCAAAAAGTCCACTTCTAGTTCTCCCATTGCCTTAAACACTTCTGTTGGGATCTCATCTACTCCTACGGCTTTATTACTTTTCAGGTGCCGAATTGCCGCTCGTACTTCATCTCGCAGGATTTCAGGTTCTCGGTCACTGGTATAATTGAAGGAGCATAGATTGTTTGCTGCAGATTTATTGGCGAAGAGAGATTTACAGTAGTCCTTCCAAACATTAACTATGTCCATAATCTCAGTGACTGCTACCCCAGAAGCGTCATCTATTGCCCATGTCTTGGGTTTGAACTGCCGAGTTATGAGTCGTACCTTATCGTGGAGGCCTTTGGTCTGCTGTTTAGCAGAGTGTCGTTCCAGGTCCTCTCAGATCTTTGTCAAGGCGTTGTTACGATCTCTTCTAGACGCAGCTTGTATGGCGCTATTTTTAGCATTCAGCACGGCACCACTCACACCCTTGGCTCTTAGCTCTCTCCTTTCTTCCACTAATAGCCAGGTGTCCGCTGACATCCAATGCTGCCGTTTAGTTGAATTTTGCTTGGGCTGCGATTCTGCCACTGCATCCACAACACATTTCTTTGCGGATGTCCACCAGGAATTGAAGTCCTTATCCCTGACATCCGCCGTCCAAGCAGAATGTCTGCTCTCGATGGATGTTCTGAGAGAGCTCTTATCCACTATTTGCATACGCCTAGGCTTTCCTGTCGTTCTTACTTTCTGTAACTTAAGCCTCAGCTTTCCGACGAGCAGTTCGTGGTCCGACAGACAGTCTGCGCCAGGCAAGGTGTGTGTGTTGGTTACAGAGCTCCTCCATCTCCATCTAACCAGGATATAGTCAATCTGGTTTCGACACTGGCCATCAGGGTATGTCCAGGTATATAAACGCCTAGGAAGGTGTTTGAAAGTAGTGTTCATAATGGTCAAGTTGTTATTGGCAGCACACTCTATTAGGCGCTCTCCTCTCTTGTTACGAACACCAAGACCATATCTTCCAACGATGTCACGAATTCCATCATCCATAGTGGTGTCTCCCACTTTGGCGTTGAGTCTCCGATAATGAGTAGTAGCTCCCTTCTGGGGGTTACGGCTACAGAAGACTCAAGGTCTTTATAAAACTCTTCTATTGCCTCATCACTGGAGGAACTTGTACGGGCATATACCTGCACAATATTCAGTGGGGTCGGTGATGCGCTGAGTTTAATTGACATGAGCCGATACTGATGGGGTTGTAACCCAGCACGGCTCCATTCCATATCTTTGGGATTGCGACTGCTACACCAGAAAAACTACTTTTGTCATTTCCGGAAAAATTTATGGTATGTTTTCCAGAGTCAAAGTGTCCGCTTCCTTTCCAATGTGTCTCGGTTAGTCCTGTTATTGTGAGTTCACATCGCTCCAGCTCTCTCTCTAACATAGGAAGCTTGTGTTTTTCACGTAACCCTCTAACGTTCCATGTTCCGAAGAGATATTGTCTTCTTAACTTAAAGCTTCTTCCAGTAGCATGTTTTCCATGAGTCGCCTGCGCTGGGTCTCCATGGCCGGTAACCAATTTCACACCCCCAGCCCCGGAAAGCTCAGGGCGCCGGTCGCTACGCGGATCACTAAGCAACCTCGCTCTCAATCTCTGTGTGTCCATCATACAGCTCTCATGGGATAAGTAATGTAGTAGTTTCCCCTTGCTTTCTACATCGCGGTATTATAACCTCAGTGGCTATAATAATCCTTTCATGAACCGGTACAGATTCCACATCTTTACGTTTCACTAAGGTACTGGTGGCTACCGCTGCCCTCCACCAGGGTCCAGGTACTACGCCCCTGTGGCTCGCATCCTCCGCCAGTTTAGCCGTTTCGACACATGCTGTCTCCGCCCAATCTATTAAGGTCTTCACCCGTAACCCTGAGCAAGGGTTCTATGATATACCCCATAGAGCTGGGTCCCTATCCGAACTTGGTCACCGTCTCACTCCGGCCTACTGAAGAGAGTTGTGTCCAGCCCCGCGATGTGGACGCGCCGGATAAGAATTACCCCAGTGAAAGATAGAGAAGGTCACTCTACCTCTCCTGGGGCCGGTTTAACGATCTCGTATGGATCCAAGATCGAAATTATAAATAAAATAGCTATACAAATACAGTAAAATAATATATATTTAAAAACTAACATCATATTAAATAATAGTCTCAAGGTAGCCTTGATAACCTGCATAAGGTTGTCCTAATCGTGAACGCAGATCTGGCTCGTATTCTGGACTGGAGTAAATCTTTTGGTCTTACGGTTAACCCTACTAAAACACAAGCTTTTGTTGTAGGTAGCTCATGGTTGATTTCTAGAATTGACTGGAAAACTTTGCCACAAATAGTTTTTGAGGGTGTCCGTATACCTTACAGTAACGTGGTAAAGAATCTGGGGATATTCATTGATAGCTCACTTGATTGGGGTAAACAAATTGGCGAGGTTAGCAGGCAGGTGTTTGCTTCTCCAGGTGCACTTAGCAGACTACGTAATTTTTTGCCCATACCCACCAAGGTTTCTCTAGTCCAAGCCCTTCTCCTGCCGATTCTCGATTATGCCGACTGCTGTTATCTCGATGTTACTCAAAATTTTCTTAATAAACTGGAACGTCTTCAGAATTTCTGCATTCGCATCATCTTTGGCCTACGCAAGTATGATCATGTATCTGAATTCCGCGCCCAATTAAAATGGCTTCCAATTCGTCGCCGACGACATCTTCATTTTCTCTCCTTGCTTTACTCTGTGTTGTTCGATCCCCGGTCACCTCCTTATCAGGAGTTGTTCCAATTTCAGCGGTCTGCCAAGAGTGATAATATGCGGTCAACCCGGAATCTTCTTCTCGCTTTCCCATCTCATTCTTCAAGTTGTTATTCCAATTCTTTCACTGTCCAATCCATTCGCTTGTGGAATTCGCTACCTTTACTTATTAGGCAATCTCAATCCTTACCTATTTTCAAATCCCGACTCAAAGCTTATTTCCTCACACTGTAACTTTTAAATGTCTCTAGTGCGTGGATAAACCAATCCTGAATGAGTCTTTTTTACCGTTTCTTTATAATTTTGTGTATGTTTACAGCTATTTACTACGTTTATAAGTACTACCTATTTAAGTAATTGCATTAATTAATGCATAAAATAACTTCATGTATATATATATATATATATATATTTATATATTTGACGACCGGCTTGGTGTAATGGTTAAGAAGTTGGCTACGACACCAGAGGTCGCGGGTTCGATCCCCGCACAGTACAAACATTTGTGTGCATGAACATGTCTGTTTGTACTGGTCTGGGTGTCTCCTATGTATAATAAGTATGTATTTACAAAAGAAAATGTATTTAAGTATGGTTATCCGTTGTCTAGTATCCCATAACACAAGCTTTAATTAGCTTACTTTGGGGCTAGATGGCGCTGTGTGGAATAATGTCCAGGGATATTTATTTACTATAGAATGTCATGGTAGAATTAAGCATGAAACATTACAGTGGCAACGTGACATAATGTTATTATATAATTATCTCACTATCTCACACTACCTAACCTATTTTCTCTTTTTAATCTTGTCATTTCCTCTACCTGCAGGTTGTCTGGAAGAGATCGCTTCCTAGCGATGAGACCGCCTACATTGTACAATCTAAGATTATGTAATGCTTATGATAAGTATGATTTGTTGTACAATAAAGTTTATTTATGTTATCTTAGTTCTTGTAAATAGGAGCGTAGGGTGACTCCTCCCCTCTCTTATTTTTGACGTGTCCGGCAGGGTCCATAATGTCCTCTATTATGTTTTTTACCAACTTTGTAACCAATGGAGTGCAATATGAATATGGATCTGGTGAAACCTCCTTCGAGATCCATCCTTGCTGAGTTGCACGTATGGCCGCAGGATAGCGACTGAACCGAGAAATGTTTCAGTGCGCCAGCCACTCGATCGAATCGGTCTGACATCGCACAAATTCGATGTGCAAGCGCATCGAACCAACCGAACCGTTAATAATAATAATTATGTTCGTTGCACCATGCGATGCATAATCGAATATGGTCCAACACCGCACAGCGTTCGTGGCTCAGCCGCACCAAATTCGATCGTCTGTTTATGCTATTACGTAGTGTTCCAAGTTCGATTCCCGGTGGAGTCAACTCAGGAAACGATTTATTTTAGATTGACTCAAGTCTGAGTGTGTGCTGGGAGACGCTTAATTCCTTGTCTGGTACTTCGTAATACAGGATAATTTGTTTCTTTTTCGAGATCAAGATATTTATTTATTTTTATTAGTTTCCGTCGCTCGTAACTGAATCCAAACACTTTGATCGTAATGGAAGTGTTTGTCTGCAATAACCTTGAACTGTCACAAAACTATAGCTAAATAACACTGCCTGATCATGATTCTTTCCCTCTTGCTGAGTGTATTAGCTGGAACTTTTCTAGCAAATTTTGTGAGGTAAACTTAGAAATTTGAAATTCGCCGTTGTTCATTTTGCTGATTAAAACTTTCTTCTCGTTTTACCTACAGGGTCAACTTATTAAATAAATAAATAAATATCATTCTGATTAAAATATTGGGATTTGGTTTTTTTTAATCCATCCAAAAATAATGATGATTCATCATGAACTTTGTTCGAACTGCTCCAGTGCTCAACTTAGGACGCGACAAAAAAATTGAGTAATTATAAGCGATCCTAAAACATCGTTTAGTCAGTCGAGTTGCTGAAAAGTCGTTCCGGCACAAAAGTGTCTTCACGCACGAAATCTAAATATTTTTTCTATTTAACAGCCGCCGATAAAGTATGTCTATATTGTAGTATAACTTCACTTTCCCCCACAGCAACCTGGTCTCCTGCTCGACCGTGTCCATCGACGGCGCGCACTTCGTGGAGCTGGGCGTGCGCGGCGGCGGCGCGGGCGGCGCGGGGGCGGGCGGCGCGGGGGCGGGCGGCGCGGCGGAGGGCGTGCGGCGCCCGCGCGTGCAGTGCGACAGCGCGGCGCTGGCGGCGTGGGTGGCGCAGCACGCGGCCTACGCCAAGCAGCTGTACTACGAGCACACGCACACGCTGCTGCCGCACAACGACCTGTGACGGGACGGGTGAGCGGATAACAATGTCTAGAGATGACGCTGTGACAGGTGACAGGTGACACTGCTGCTCGTGTGACTGACGCGACGCGGCAAGAGTGTGACCCGATTGGCAACCTTCTGTTTTTAACCCTTCGGCGGGGGGAGGCTGCTGACGCTTCGTCTTTGTTATGGTCTCGAGCGTGACGGTGACACGAAACAGCGTGCTGATCGCTTGTACTTAAGGATTAGAGGCACGAAACCGTATCCTAGCTATAGTTATTATGCAACCAATAAAACATCTGTAATAAAATCGCAACAGTATATACGTTAGATGTCAACCCTATGGACCTATTAATCTTCATGTAACGTAAGCGTACGAAATATTGAACTGCAGCCGATGCGAATTTATGTTAAATAAACTTAACATGCTACAGTGAGCTTCATACAATTTTGATACTAACTGACAAATTTAAAGAACTGATATAACTATGCGTAACATCATTTCCAAAGATAACAAAAAAAAATTGTATGCTATATTTAGCAATATTAATTGCGTAATTTGTTATAATAAAACGAAAATAAAATTGCAATTGAAAAAGACAATAACATCCTAAGTCTTGAGAATTTGCCTGCAACTAATATTACTTTAAATATCAAAAGAATTACCATAATACGACGTCTCAAAAAATATAAATCACATAATATATATATATATCAGTAAGAAATGTATCACTTAAAACTATAAATCAGGTAGAAGGTAAAAACAATTTGTACTCTTTATAAATATCAAATCTATGTTCATACATATTATGTATTATTTTGTATGGTTGTTTGTAACAAATAGAGTTTAATCAGTTGTAGTTCCGAATAAAGACTGACTCACCTTTAATTTGAAAAAATGTGCATGGCGAGGCAAACAAGTGACGTTGATTTTTGTGCTAGTTTACACAGACAGTCAGGTTACCACAAACCGTCAAGTATCTTCAATAGGGTTTGATCCTAATTTAGAAGTCATAAAATTTAAGACAGATTGTGTTAATTTGACAATTTGTTGTGATATGAATACCGACATAGTGATCGTAATGTTAGTGCGGGGCGGCAAATGCCGTCGACCTCTGCCGTCGACATGCCGTCGGCATCTGCCGTCGAGTGTCAACGGCTGTCATTTTTAGTAGTTCAAGAGCTAGGAGGCACACAAAATGAGCTTAGCCAGCGAGATTGATTCTAAACTGTTGCTCTAATGAGCAACAGTTTAGAATCAATGCTTCCAAAAAAAAAAAATTGCTAATCGAACTTATAAGATCACCGTCGAATCCAAAGCAATTTAAAAACTCTTGTTATTTTTTTGGTAGTAGTGGATAGGGTCCCGTACTCTATTCAATACTATTTCTCAAACCTAGAACAACTGGCCTTTCTCTTTTGTCGTCGACGACAGAGTAAAAACAACAAGAGTGTTTCTTTTACGAAATTAATTTACACCTGGCTCCTGTAAAAAGTGTGCCATTGACATTGTCGACGGCACATGCCGATCGTGTGTAAGAGCGCTTTGTTTAAAAAATGTTGTTTTCGACAACTGACTTGTACAGTCGACCACAGCCAGAGCACGCTGAGCTTTCACTGAATTTGCCTACTGAGCGCTGAAGGTACGAAGTTGGGGTCCTATTTCTTGCGCATCCGGGAAATCAATTCCTTAGTAACATAACAAAAAATTGACTGCGAGGACTTTGACAGCTAACAATAAATTAATCCATTGAAGAAATTAATAAATTGAAAGTTGCGAAAATTATGCCCCTAACTTGAGTGAACGATTGCAAGCAATATGGTTACTTAGAAAACATTTTGTATATTATAAGACTTCCTGTAGGACCTGACGTTTTTGTGATACTGTATAATATTTAGTATTTTAGTTAGAAACGGTAATAGGCATACGTGTTCAGAATACATTTGTGACCATTTTCAATAAAATATATTTTATGTAGATTACTCGTCTTAGAATAAAGATTTAATCCACGAAACTAACCAGTAAAATCTTTATAAATGGTACACCTTTATATGGCTGTTTCATCTGTTATATAACCCCTGTGTAAAAAAGGTATCGATAACTTGTAACTTTACGCTTATTTTGATAATTTTATTTCAATATCATATAATGTGTAGGATACGTCACTGCAATGTAAAGTTAAAAATTATGTTTGAATTCTAACATAAATGAAGTACTTATAATAAGTCACTTGTTACTTATTTTGATAGTTTTAAAAGTATGTTATTGCCATTTGTAATGAAAAGCATACTAGTTAACTTCAACTGAAAGATAAACTTTCTTTCTTGAAACCTTTAATATCTTCAATAACTGTTTTGTATTGTCAATTTTATTTAACATGCGAGTCAAGCAGGAGTGCGGCTCTTGCTTTGCAGTGGGAAATCATAGGTTTATAATAAAAACTATGTTTCTCTTGTTTTTAATGTATGTCCAATGTGATTTAAGTTGTTATAGTCTAGGATTATTATGTTTATTTTGTTTGAACTTTGTAGTGATACTAATGTTAACATGCATGACAACATTTCTGATAGCAATAAACCAACCGATTTTCAATTCACAATTCCATCAATCTAAATCTCTTGCTTAGATATTTTTTCTTGTAACTTGATACATTTATGTATGTTCGAATATAATGTGCTCGAGTAAGGACAGGTTCCTGTTATGTGTGTAAACGTCTAAGACGTATGAATTGTGATCACAAAGAAATAAAATTTTAATATTGTATATTTTGTGTACTTATAAATAGTGTGCGTATGCGCAGGTGTTCAGTGTGTCACGTTGAGCTAACTTTCTAAGGCCTGGAGCATAGCAATAATGTGCCTGATGTGATATATTAGGCTTGTTCCGGATGGAATATGAGCAGTTGGATTTATACTTTTAATTTTTACATTTGAACAATACAGAATGGTGGTATTGCATAAAATTTGAATGTTTGTCTTAATTCCATCATTTTGCAACTGCATTTGATACACATCTCAGGATATGCAGTACGGGACGGTCCCTGAACCTCTAGATGCGTTGCTGCCGCTTTGAAGATCATTGTGACTGTAGTTATTCTAATCTTAGTAGATATTGTTTTTCTTACCGGAGTACTTGTTAGTTGTGACGTAAATTTAATTGCTTTTGGATTAAGATGAAGTTAAGCTCAGGAGCCCGACTGATGTAAAGTCTATTCCAATTATATGTATAAGTTGTGTTAATAAAATGTACCTTGACAGCAACAATGCAAGTTTAGCTTAGGTTTTGTTATATAACTCGAGAACTTGAGTTAACGAATAATTAACTTTAGTTAACGGTCGAACAAAGTCGCTGGAGCTCTTTATAAATCTTCACCATTTGGCGTGGAAGAGTGGTGGTGGAGGGTCACGCGGTTTTTTTTTAATTTTACCACATTTAGAATGTGGTGTATGGTAGTGAAGTTTGGAAAGACGTCCTGCCCCCCGATTTAGAACGAAGTTATCGAGCGATTCGGTAAACTTGTTTCAATACTAGTAAATTACTTGTGTGCTGCTTGCCAGCTTTCGTTTTCGTGAACTAAAAAAATTGTATAAAACGCTTTCCACACAAAAAATATATACTATACTTGGTTCTTGGATAACTTGGTTCTGAAACGGGGGAATGTTTGTTTAGATAATAGTTCATCGGAAAACGGCTTTTAGTTAGTTTCTATATGTCTAATCATCACCAAAGTTTATATTTATTTACTTATCTAAGCTGACATCGTTAAGTTCATTATAAGTATTTATTTATTTATAATAGCTAATTTCGTTGACGCTTTACTTTTCTGTAATAGATTCAAGCTAATAGCAATAAACGTGTACTTGCTAAATGTTTAGTTTATTTTGAACACCCTGACCTTGATTTGTTTATAATAATTAATCGATATGAAGTGATAGTAATGAGAATACTCGAGCGATAGCCGCGCAATCTTAGCGCGTGGTAGTTGTGAGTGGAGCGGATGAGTCGCGCGCCGCGGGTCCTCGTCAGTCACTGTGGCCGCCGCCGCCGACGACGCGCGCTTGCTCCTAACAAACCGGACACCCCAAATAGGAGATAACATACATCCACAGCTACTCACACAGCTGACCAGTGACCCGGCTCATTGACATTTCAGCACCCGACAACACAACGTACGTAACCTTACAATCAATTGTACTCCAGAGGTTGTTTTAATGATTTAAGTTCAATTTTAAGGTAAAATGAGTCACATTACATTGTTGTGGTTTGCGAGTTACGTTTTCGCGGCGCAAGCGGCGACCTTGACCGACCGCGCTAGGTGAGTGAAAGTATTCTCGCAGTAGGCGCCTAATTGTTGTATTGACACCATGCCGATATAACAATCATAAATAAATAAGTTGTCCATCTAAAAATTAAAAAAAACGATTTTATCATACAAATTAAACTCTTAAGAAAATTGTATTCGAAAGGTTAGGTATTGTTTCAATCGGGTCTGATAAAACGACCTCGAAACATGTCGGTTCAGTAATTACATGTTAAAATACAAACAGAAATAAATGGAGTATCTGATACTTTTTTATGTTTTTTTAAACAATTTTTCATACATAATTAAATGTTAAAACAAAAATGTTGTCTGTAGCATGGCGTCCCTAGATTACACAAAGATACCAATCCAGGAGAAACCTCTGCATACCCCACCGTTGGATGAAGTCGTCGACGGTGAGTGATATTGTATTTATTCATTCGGCTTATAATTACTGTCCATATTCCGATTTTGTTAAGTTTCGAGAACTTTTGAGTCTGATCGCCGGTAACTTATTTTTTTATTATCATTAGACCAATAACACCAGTAAACAATTAGTAAAGTCGTCGGAAGACCACAATCCGATTTGTTTCCTGAATACTGACTTACTGACTGACTGACTGACGACGAAATATTCGCGAGCTGTCAATCGCATAAGTCCGAGTAACTACCCTCACTTTTATAAAATAATATTTGAACTTAAAAGTTTTGGTCATGCATCCGTAAATGTTTAAATGGTGTGTGTGATTGTGCAGTGCTATCCCGCGGGCTCAAGAAGACCTTCGCGACGGTGGAGGTG
The DNA here is from genome assembly GCA_947369235.1 of Udea olivalis. NCBI lineage: Eukaryota > Metazoa > Arthropoda > Insecta > Lepidoptera > Crambidae > Udea > Udea olivalis. The sequence continues at coordinate 981,967 of OX376345.1, read as the reverse complement.
TCCGCCGTGGACTGCCCGGACCTCACGCAGCCGCCGCACTACCTGACGTCTCCAGGTAAGTTATACGGTTTTTGTTTCCTATTTCAAAGAGGTTTCGATAAAAATCTGTGACATATGTGGATGCCTTAATCAGTATCTCATCGAACATAGGGCAAAAAATTGGGTCAAGTTGCGGTTTATTTATTATTTCGTACACAAAGAGACAAATTATATAGAAAACAATAAGGAGTACAAAAGTACAGGTTAGCTTATCTCTAGAAAGAGATTTCTTCCAGCAGACCATGGCGACAGTAAAAACTCATTTAAAATTGTAATGGATAGACAAACGTGTACAAATGAAAATGAGAGTTACACATTCAAAAATCTTAACAAACTAAAAAAACAAGTACAGGTTTTACTTACAAACAAGTAAATTAATATTCTACAATACATACATAAAAGCAAATCCAAATGACTTTCTACTTTTTGTTGTATTTCCATACTGGCTGCACGTTGAACTGTCTGGATTGAACCATTCACACAGTAAGAGCCCTATAGAATTCTGCTTTAACACTCTTATACAATCTCCCACTTCAACTCGTGAACATACCTTTAGATAAACAATAATACATACAATAAATAAAACATAAAAAAATATATGTAGTATACATGTAAACATAATGATCCAATGCAATTCAAGTGAAACTCAAAAAATGTTCTTTTATCAGTCTTTAGAAGATGTTCTTTTAGGCGATAGGTCAAAAAATAAATTGTCACCAACCCTTACTTGCTTTTTTCATTTTAAACTAAAAGGGACAGACAGACCTAATCAAAGGAAGATAATAGTAGCTCAGCACATAACTTCGTCATATTTATACTTTGAGCAAAATTCGTACCTAGTACGAAGCACTATTGCGTTAATGTATCCTTTCTGTAAGTTTTCCATCGAGTCTATATCGTCCGTTCCCAGTAGACGTACCTCTGCACCGATGCCATGTTTGACAGTGTTTAAGTTGGTGCGATGAGAATTATTTAGCCAAACCAGCATTTGATTCAAATTACTTCCTATTTGATGATGATGTCTTCATGCCGACACGGACGACTGCTAAAACGTCCTATTTATAATAATTGCAGACGTGCCATAAATTTTGAACAACGATAGGTAATTTGTGTTTCAACATTAATCAAATGTATTAACAACCAGTAGCGCTTGTTTGGGAATCTTATATAATATTGGTTGAGTGTTATAAAACATACAATCATTATCACCATATTTAAACGTAATGTAAACAAACTAAATTGTTATCATTAACTCTTGAACTTATCATTGGAGCGCAGCTTGTTTGTAGAGAAGCATCTGAGTTAACATGCTTTGATTAGATAATTACTGTCTTATTAAATTATGGGTAAACTGTGTTTCGGGAAATAGACATAATTATGTTCACTGTATGTTTTGAACAATTTCCATGGCAAGCCCACAAGCGTATACAAGATGAGAAGAGACTTTTTTGTGAAAAATGTAGCATGAAAAAGCTCATTAATTAAAATTAGTCACTATTGGAGTCGTAACATAGTATTAATTCGTTCGAACATGTATTTAACAAGGTAAAAGTCAGGTGAAATAGTCTGCAAGGTCATTCGTGTAAGAAATCTTCATTACCATATCCAGGTTTGACCGGCAACGTGAAGCTGGTGGAGATAGGCGGGCCGCCCTACCTGCTGCCGCTGGTGCAGAAGGAGAAGCTGTACGACCTGGCGCAGCTGACGCGCCACCTCGAGCGCGACCCCGCCTTCGTGGGCGGCGCCGGCGCCGGGCCCTGGCCATACATCGACGTCAACTGCGAGGTTACCACCACTCAATTATACACAAGAAATAAAGAACATCACGGGTACTGCAATCAATTGAATCGATGACTTGATTTTATTCAACGACACGATTCGTGTAGTGCGCTGTAGCTCGGTTTCTTGCCTCGATTTCCGTAGTGTCCCGGGTTCGATTCCCAGTCGGATCAATTCAGGAAACGATCTTTTCTGAATTGACTCGGGTCTGGGTGTGCTGAGAGACGCCCTGGCTTATTTCCTTCTGTGGTACCTCGTAACACAGGGATATTAATCCCTACTTCGAGACCATTATAAGAGGTGTGTTGTCTGGCGCATATTTATATTTATTGATGAAGGCTTTTGCCCAACCGTGGGACAGTATGTAGGCTAGTTAAATTTCATTCATCGATGTGGTTGCCATAAGAAAAGGCTTTTGGTGCAAACTGTATTTTTTTCTTTTTTAACTTTAATTTCTTTTTTTCGCCTTGTTGCGAAAAGGCGACTTGTCAAAAAATCGCTTTTTCATCAACATATCCTAAACGGCAGGCGGGAGCAGTATCCGTGCTAATCAAATGCTGGACTAGAAGCCCTTGAAAGCAAATTTTACCCTCTCCTTTAAAATTATCTCTAAATCTAATCTTTTTTCTAGCAATAACAATTTCACATTTATACAAACAATCAACTAAAGTAGTTTTTCAGTTCAGTAGTCAAATATTGCAAATTGCTAGTCTTACTCTATCAAACACATCGAGTGGCGCCTCTAGCGGCATGTTTCCGCAGTTATTTTTTTATGTTTGGCTGCGTTTACATACTTGATGCGAGCGATCGAAACCTGACCAGCCCCCCGATTCAGAACTAAGTTATCGCCCGATTCGGTTATTTTCTTTTATTTTTAATAATTTTTTTAGGATGGCTAGTTTTATATAATTTATTTTATGAAAACTTTAAGGCCTTGAGCTTTAACATATAGAAAAATTTATTGCTACCGTTAAGCGGTTCCTTTACTATAGTTAAAACAAGCTTACCGAATCGGTCGATAACTTCGTTCTGAATCGGGGGCTGATAACATTTGAAATAATAACGACGCACGTAACGAGTCCGTCTCAATGACCGCTCCTTGTGTTCAGGGTATCATAAACCTGAGCGTGCAGAACGGCACGGTGACGCAGGGCACGCGCATCGTGTCGGTGGAGCCGGTGGGCGCGCGCAAGGGGCAGTCGGGCTACCTGCAGCGGCAGCTTCCGGCCAGCGAGACGCGCACCGCGCTGCTCGGGAACTACATACTCAGCGATGGACGCCCGGGAAAGGTCAGTAAAGACAATAGTATATTTTATATCGAGGGACTAAACGAAGCCATAATATACCAGAGGTGGTTTGAGTTAATGAAACCGAGGGGATATTAAGTTGGCGATTAGTCTTGAGGTGCAAACTTTACTTCTAACTTTGAGTGCGCGAAAAATAGTCAATTTAGTATAAAAACATTTATAATCGAACAAATTCACACTCGACAAAAATTTTGTCAGTTTTTTCTTCTAAGCTAGTCACAGATTGACAAAAAACACATGGCGCCACCTTCTTTGCGGACAAACCACAGATAGTCGTAGATGAAGGCTGTTTGAGTTTGTCTATGTCACACGAAGGAAATTAAAGTCCCGCTTCGTAGGGCTATATTGGCGTACTTTTAGAGCATGAGAAGTGAACAATTATTAATGCCCTTGAGGCTCTGCTCAGTTTGCGGTCAGATTTACTAGCTGACTAGCTGTCCGTTAGCGGCTTTGCACGCGTTCTGTCTTTCGCGTCAAAATGCCTAAATTAAAAAAAAATATAGCCTATGTCACTCCCTGATCATGTAGCTTTATATTTGTTAGAGAATGTTTAAAATCGGTCCAGTTTCGAGGCCTATTCAGTACAAACAAACAAATATTTTCTCTTCATAATATTAAGAAAAACACATGCCTATAGCTGGCATGTCAGTAACAGTCACGCGAGAACAGAAGCCAGTAAAAAAGTGTAAAATGTTCTAGATGGGTCTGGTTGGCTACAGATGGAGAATCTATAAGGTTCACAACTAAGGTGGTTTTAATAGTTAACGTGCCTAAGGCCACTACCGACTAAATAAAATAGTTCCTTTCTTTTTCAGGTTATTAAGGTAGTAGCGAAAAAGCGAATTGGAGAATCTAACTTCATTACTGCGATCAGGGAAACACTGAAAGAACATTACGGTGAAAAGGTCGTAGGTAAGATTAATTCTTCTTAAACAATAAATAGCGAAAATCATAAAATAGCTTGCATCAATCCACCAGTAATCGAAGTGAAGTAGAAATTGCTAAGTTGAATTGAAAATGCCGCATAAGTATTTTATTCCTAACAAATCATGATACTGTATGTAATGCGCACTTGTACCAGGTCTTGGCGGTACGTTCCTCCTGCGCGAGGGCAAGGTGAAGTTCCACGTGATGCCGGGCTTCTCCGGCGCCGCGCTGTGCAGCGACGAGGATGTGGACGAGTGGCTGCACTACTTCGAGATGAGCGCGCCCATCTCGCACCTCGGCACGCTCGTCACAGGCGATCTCGTAAGTGAAATAGCACTGAGGTTGTCTGAAAGAAATCTAACCGTTCACAAGTCATAACGGCCCTAGCTTTTGATTAGGGTAGAGCGAAATTCGCTTTCGACGCTAAACCAACCACACCTCTTACTCTACCCCAGGGCCGGCCCTGCGGTTAGGAGGGACCAAAGGAAATCTACTCAGTTAGGGTTGCTTGATTTTAAAACCATAGATTGGTTCTCTCTTTCACGGCAAGAATACCTACCCTGTTAACAGGTCAGCGATCATGTACAAATACAAATAAACTTTATTATGAATCACAGGTATAACAATAATGTTCAGATCATACATATTTAAGAGTCTCACTGGTGTCCGCCTCACAGGCATACAATTGGGTATAGGAATAAAAAACAAACATAGCCTAAATCGAAAACCATTTCGAGATATTTGTATTTTATACCTTATTTATATATTTAACATTTTTAAAGGCAAAGGATCTAGGATATTTTAAAATAAATACGTTAGCAATCTGGGGTCATTCATTTGACCCCCAATTTGCCAACGTACGAAAAGAGTACATTGAGGTTCTTAAGGACTCTTGACGGTAATCAAATTGACATCTCGCAATTGTAACCCATTGGGTCGTATAACCGTCCTTTCACTTGATTGGTTGATAATCTTTCCATCAACTAATCAAATGACGCGATCTGTATCATAAGTGAGATTTTTAGCTAGATGATTCTACTGCATGGTATTAATGGTGTTGTCAGATAGCAGATTTTGAATTACCCCAAGTGAAAAATATTTTTCCACAAAGTTATTTTTAATAATACGTACATTAATTTACACCCATTGTGCAAACGGGTAGGTAGGACTTAAAATAGCCATTCGCTATAATACCCACCCTTTCAGGTAGGGTTTGGTTTCAGAACTTGGCAAAATAAATTGTATCTGAAGTCCACTTCTCACATTCTCGTGAGATGCTACATGATGAACGGCGAGCTCTGTTTCACCAGTAAGTGCTGTAAATCAGTAATTTGCTCCTCATTTTTTATTTACCACGAATCGGGGAAAAAACACATGTGGGAACACTAAGTGAATTTGTGACGTCATGAGTTCGCAATATTTAAAAATTAATAAAAAAATAAGTACCGGCTAGATCAACGAAATATTCAAATTAGTAACTTAAAATAGTAAAAGGTATTTATAAAGAAAATAAAAAAAAATGTTCCCATACCCAATAGTAACATCTCAATCCGAATGTCCAATTTTGTTACAAAGTAGTCAATTAAAAATAATAATAATAAAGTAATTAGATAGGTATGTCAGGAAGTAAATAGAACATATGTTTGTTAAAGTAGCAATAACTTATAGTTTGGCAAGAATAGTCAATTCAGCCGAATTTTCAACCGACTTCAAAAAAAGGAAGAGATTTCTCAATTCGACTGTTTTTTTTTTATGTTTGTTACCTCATAACTTTCGACTGGGTGAACCGATTTTGATCATTCTTTTTTTATTTGAAAGCTGGTGCTTCCCAAATGGTCCCATTTTAATTTGGTCTAGTTCTGACAGTGGCATCCATGAGAAAACCATTTGAGTCTTAAATCTAGATACAAAATGCGCGACAAATGGACGAATAACTCATTATTACGCCAACCGATTTTGAACATTTTTTTTTTAAAGCTGATGCTGCCCGTGTGGTCCCATTTTAATTTGGTTCAGTTCTGACAGTGGCATCCATGGGAAATCCATATAAGTCTTAAATCTAGATAAACCATATGCGCGACAAATGGACGAATAACTCATTATCACGCCAACCTATTTAGATGCTTCTTTTTTTATTGGAAAGGATATACTTCAAGGGTAGTTTGATAAGTGTTAGGTTCTGATTATGGGATCCATGACAAAGTAACGGGACTCTTCAATTCTAGGAGCAATTGGACGATACTTTTTCGATGTATAAAATAAATAAGAACTATTCCCTGAAAATCAAGAAATAAACAGAAATATTAACAAAAAAAAGACCTACTTCAAAAAAAACTATTCCAAAACAAAGCACTAAAAAGTAAAGTAATTATTGCGTATTCTTCTAAAACTTATAAGTTAATATAATGTAGGTACAATTATTGTTATTGTTGGAGTCGGTGTCAGCCAATGTAGGTTTGTAACTACCTACATACATACGTAAACGTGATATGTAAGAAATAGGTATATTGCTAGGTATATTTTAGTGTTTCCTTGGCTGACACCGACTCCAACAATAACAATAACTGTACCTACATTATATTATCGTATAAGTTTCAGAAGAATACGCAATTATTTCTTTACTTTTTAGTGCTTTGTTTTGGAATAGTTTTTTTCGAAGTTGGTTTTTATTTTGTTAAAAATTTTTAGTGAGTCATATTTATGAATGAATAACGCAAAAGTTCTGACGAAAAGATGTTCATTTACAGGGGTTAAGGTTTCATGTGATGCCGTCTATTCTACAACCTCGTGGTGGGTTTTGATAAAGCTCATCATGTGGTTTCCTTTACAATTTGAAGCCTAGTCGGCGTCTAAAGCATAGGAACTGTCTCTTCTCCTACAGGGCCTGGACCTGCGCGTGCAGCACTTCCACGGCTTCAGCGCGCACGGCGACGGCGGGCACTACCACTACGACACGACGCCGCTGGCCGCGCACTACGAGGGCTACTTCGCGCTGGCCGGCAGCCTCGTGCGCGTCGACCAGCCGCCCAGCACGCACGGGATAGGGCGGGATTAGGGTACAGCGACCATGAGGGCCTCTACACACCAAAGGTTTAGGACGCCTGGCTTAATTCCTATATGGCGGCTTTGGTGTGTAGAGGCCTTTAGTTAGCAGTTCCAGCGTTATCTAGCCGTTATGGCGGCCGCCTATACTCGATACATTATAGCATTAGACATAAGTAAAAATTGTATATTTTATATCGAGGGACTAGACGAAGCCATAATATAGCAGCGCGAGGGAGTCAATGAAACCGAGGGTATATTAAGTTGGCGTTTAGTCTCGAGGTGCAAACTGTACTTTTCACTTTGAGTGCGAGAAAAATAGTCAATTTAGTACAAACACATTTAAAACCAAACAAATTTACACTCGACAAAAATTCTGAAATGTTCGCGGTCAGTTTTTTCTTCTAAACCGGTCAGAGTAACAATTTAAAACACATGGCGCCACCTTCATTGCGGACAAACCATGGAACTAAAACTCTCAACATTTTCGCAATGAAGATGGTCCACACTCCACAGATATAGTATATTTACTGACTGGCTGTTTGAGTTTGTCTATGTCACATGAAGGAAATTAAAAATCTAATTACTTTTCACTGCCTAGAGACTAAAATGGTCACTTTAGTCCCGCTTCGTAGGGCTATATTGGCGTACTTTTAGAGCATGAGAAGTGAAAAGGTTCTTTTTCGGGTACACTTTGTGGTAAAAGTACAATAAATATTATAACTTTTAAGATTTATACCGAAATTATTAAAATCTACTTATATAGCAACTGTTACACCTAATTGTTCTCATTTAAAGTAAAGTAACTTCAGAATGTATGAGGCTTCTGCTTAAATAAATTATTTTGTCTCGCATCAAACTATATTGTTGATGTAAAAACCTAAAAGAAGCAGGGGTTTTATCCGAACACATTTTTACTGTCACTATAACTCTACCAAATCTAAAATGTAACATAATCCCTTCATACGTTGTAGCGGAAGGAGTTTCTAATTTTGCCAGGTTATACTCAGGTATGTCATCGTCATGGCAACGGCCATCGTGGCAAATGTTAGCATTGTCATTCATTTTAGCACCCTTTTCTTATTTCTAATGTTAACAATGAATGAAGTATAGGTATTTAATAATAGTGCAGTAGTAGAATGACCGCCAATTTTGTGAGTCTATATTTATCAACTTAGGTCCGCAGGCGGCGCTTCTTATAAAAGGTTCTCATAGAAAATTAAGGATTATTAAAATAATGGAACTCAGTAATCAGTGTAACGATTTATTTGCATTTATATAATAATGGAATAAAATAATTTTAATTTACAAAAAATTATGGCTTCTATATACAAATCATAGCCGCCCCGAGGGGCGACCTTAATGACGTACAAAAATACTAGTGATAGATACTATATCACATGAAATTCATTAATAATATACGTTTAATATTTTATTTCATGAAATTGTTTATGCTCCAATTAAAAACCGCACTGAAACCTTCTTCAGGAAAAATATGTTGTTACTGGATAATTATATATATTCATCTATACTAAATTGATTAACATTGCTAAAGCAGACCGTACATAACATTAAATAATGCAATTTAAAATTCTTTCACTTAAATGTGAATACCAAACAAATGATTTGAAGATTAAATCTGAGTATTTAATGACTGCATTGTGTTATAAAATGAAATGTGTATCACGGGGATTTGTTCAAGTCAAACGCAGAAACACCACACAGGTACCTTAAGTTACAAGAATCACCTAAGCATTATTTATATACTAATAAAAAAATAAAAATTACACAGCCCGCATTGTAGCTATCTATTAGTTATGAATCAGTTTTCACTCGCGCCAGATATAGCGAGAGTACCAATCTCACTTAGCTGACATTTTGCAACCGACTCTAGACTGGCAACATCTGGTAAATGAGTACCCGATTGTTATCGGACAAGCAGTCTAGGACACTAACGATTCGTCGTACGGGTCGTAAATATCAATCGTACCATATATGGGGGCCTTTATGATAGTTGGCAGACACAGACATGCATCTAAATAGATTATGCAAGGCGCCCTGTTAGTACGTTAACCAAATGTGCCACTGTTTTTAAGCTTCTTGTGTCGTCACGATAGCATTTGAGATTTATACAGGAATGATAAAAAAATCTTCTTGATTGTGACTACCGTTTCCATCACAGTTGAGCGTGGATCAAATTAATCAGCGTAAAAAGAGTAGCACTGCACTTGTTTTTGACACGTGAAGAACGTGCACTCGCGTCATCTATTAATACACGTGCACACGCGTATTTCTATTGTCTGTGGTAGCGGTCGTTTTGATACAGCTATAAAAAATATAGGTATGACATAAAAATATAGGTAAACATGGGTAGTTCTAATTATAATTTTTATTGCTAATTCCCAGCTCCTCACAATCACGCATTATCTGGTAAATCTTAAACCTTAAGGAATATGTCGAATTACAAATAGGTTTTTAATTTCGGCAATTAACAATATAGGTACACAATAAAATTATAAATAAAATGTGATATGTTTAAACAACTAAAGCAAGATATTTGCGACCTATAATACTAAAAACGAGCTTGTGTGTTGTAATATACGCAAGGTAAGAATATTACCAATTAATTTGTATTTGAATTATTGTTAAAAAACATTTGCCTGGATACACAAATTTATAAAAAGAATAAAATATTCAGAATTCCGTGAAAATGATTATAGTTTATCTATTAAAGAAAATTAGTTACCTATTGAAACGCATAACTTTTTTTGCCATAAACTGACAGCATAACGTTAATAGCCTGCCATAATACGCCTTTATAGCATAACTGTATAACGCATAACACCAAATGGCCGAAATTTGTGAAGCATAATCATAGAAAGGCATAATTTCGATAAGCTAAGTATCAAAAGGCATAATTTTTATTTGCGATAATATTAAAAAGCCATACTATTCAAAAAGCATACATGAAATAAACATAACTGAAAAAATCCCTAGACTATTATGAAATAATAATAGAACTAATAATAGTTTTCTGGCGCTTTGCCGGCCGCTGCCGCGGCACGCTCGCGTGTTGCTTGGTCACAGTTTTAACCTAACCGATGAACGATGCAACCAATTTGTTAAGGTTCCTGTTAGAGCCTAAAAAAAATATCACGCACAGGCTTTTTGGGGGTTAGAAATACTTCATTATGTCGAAATATGTATGTATGCTTAGTAAAATTATGACAAACAATAATATAGATTTTAATTATTATGGTTTTTGTTATTATGGCTTTTGACAATTCTGCGTTATTTTGATTATGCGTAATGAAACATTTGCTAAAATCTATTATGCTTTTTGATTTGTATGCGTATGTCAATTGAAAGTATGGCAATAAACATTATGCGTTTCAAAGTTTCACCAGGAAAATTTACTGGACTAAATATCCATATCAATTTGGGGAACATCATGGTAAATAATAATTCAGTAATTTATGGGTATTTAAAAACTGAACAGCAGACGCCAAAACTTGCTATTTACCTAAGAACGGGTAGCATCTAGAACTACGTCCAAAGTGCGAAACTGCACAACTGGAGTAAAGGGAAGTCTGGGTTAGGAGGCATCGGCTCCTACAGATGTCGCAGTTCACATACATTTATCTGTTATACAAATCGTACAAATAAATGGATATTTACATTTTATTCAGTTCTGTTCTTTTGGCATGGATTTTATTTGTATCGGTCCGGTAGTTGGTACCTGTATTGTCTTTAAGAAGCGTACATTATCGTAGGGCAACATCGCTATAGGCACTGGCGTCTTGGCAGTCAAAACTTTTTTTTTGATTTTATGAGATGAGAAAATATCTAAAATAATTAAGAATTAATTCTTGCCAAGCGATTAGGAATGGACGTGACAAAATTTATAATATAAACCTAGATTTACAGTCCTATACAATTATCACACTAAAAAGTGTCCGCATGAAGCCAAATATTGCGAATATTTCCTTTCATTTCCAACAGACAATGCAAACAAAGCAAAATTCATGGTAAAGAGATAAAAGACCTGAGGGCCGAGTGAGAGAATGACTTCACTATCGCGTTTTGCGAAAAAAAAAGGCGAAAATTTGCATGGCATCGAGTCAGCGCCATCTAGCGGCTTTAATGTTGCCCGAATTCGCCGGTAGATGGCACTGGCTCGATTCCATTCTATTAGACATTTACGTGCTCGCAAAACGCGATGGTGAAGTCATTCACTTCTCTCACTGCAACTCGCACTCAGCACTCTGAGGTTCTAACGTAGTCACGGACGAGTAACAAAGTAAGGACTCCTCGTTGTGACACTAGAGGGTGAAGCACTTTCAAGTATTTGTGTGTGTGTGTGTCACGCGACTGTCATGAGCAAATGATAGATCGCAAAACGGCGGCCCCGCCGGCCTTCAAGTGTGTAAATGTTGTACGATATTATTGGCTTATTTATGTGGCGTAAATTGAAATGTAGGCCGCAAAGAGTCCTTACTTCTTTACTCGTCCGTGTATGTACTATACAGTAGGCGGTGTTGTGGGATGCGTAAGGTACGGTACGCCAGCCTTGGGCAGTTCCGTCAGATTGAAGTGCTCACCATGTATCACAAGCGATAACTGCCAATCTGTCTAGTGTGCTAATTTTCAGTAACAATTTCTATAATTTAGGTAACTAAGTCTTGTCAAGTTCGAGGTTTCAATTCTCTAGAAAACTTCTGAGTCTTTACTATGCTGTGTAAAAATGCCATTCGGACATCCTTGGGCTAGCATAAACTTTCGTATCGTACTTACAGCTCAAGTTACTTAAAATACTCTAGAATTCAGTTCATTTTAAATACCGCTAGAGGCGATGTTCAATATTTAATTCAAAGATGCGTTACGAAACACGAAGTTGATTTTACACAGAGCAACACATACTGTGAAGTGAGGCGACTAGTGGTTGAGCTGTGCCACTAGACGCAGCTACTAAGGCCACCGCTAGTGACCGAGGTCAAGCCACAAAATAGATGCTGAGCTGTGAGTGCGAGGCGCGCCACTACACACCGCACGAGGAGCTCGTGTTTCGCGGCCACTGGAGCTGTTTGCGCCCATTCCATAATAATTGTATGAAAATCTTGTTCACAACTAGTGGCTACTGTGCGGTGGCACTAAAATAATATATTCAAATACCATTTGACTATCACCGATTAGGCATGTATATGTTACGGGCAACTTGATAAACTGGGCAGTATTAATACGGACCGGTCCTTATGAATAATGACCAAGTGCATCTATCAAATTGATACATTAATTACTTTGGCCGGTCCCTATGGAATAATCCTTAAGGTAAAATTTTCTAACTGCCCACAAGTAGTCTGTCATTAGGCAGACTACTCGTGGGCAGTACAGATTGCCTGTGACATTTACATTGCCTATAAGTTGATTTTACATAATGTAATAAACAAAACATCAAATTGTTTTAATACTTTGCCCAATAGAAGGTGGTCTTTATTTATAACGACCGGGAAAAGTGATAAATCAGGCCGTTTTCCTCACATTGCCCATTTGACAAGGGCATGATGCATACAGATCGTTCATTATTCATAGTGACCGGAATTATAAAGTGGCCCGTAACATATACATGGGTATACCTGTGTAGAAAAATTGTGGCATATTACTCTCGTCTCGGCCTTTAGATCTGAGTAGCAATAAATAGGGCTGCCAGTTGGAGTGAGCTCAGGAGCGGAAGAAGCGCACGGCGCGCACGACGTACTGGCGGCAGATGGGGCACTCGGCCAGCTGCTTGGAGCAGGCGGTGCAGGCGGCGATGTGGCCGCACTCCAGCAGCACGCACTCTAGCGGCGCCGCCATGCAGATCTTGCAGCATTCCTCCAGAGGCAGGCTGTCGATCACTGCAACATACGACACAGAATAACATAAAGTTTGCCTTCACGTCTACGTCATCTAAAACCGGAGCTGACTGGGACCTGTGCGCAGTGAGCGAATTTAGGGCCAAATTGGTGGAATGAAATTCCCTCCATTAGTGCTCTAGCGTTATTCATAGAATTCATACGTCACCTATAAGAAAGATCACTCTCGATTCAAACTGACTGATGGTTGTTGGAACAAAAATGCTAAATGGAAGGTCGTTGCAGGCAAACACGTGATGACCTGATCAAGGTCCTTCGTTTCCGGTGGAAGTAAGTCATCTGATACTGGGCCCCCTGAAATCTTTGACGATGTCTTTACGTGGCATGCCAGTAGCCGTCACATCACAGTAGAAGCTTAAAATCTGCAGGTGCTTGACAGGTACAATATTTTTACTATTTTGATTGGCCTCTGCTATCACGTGACTGCTACTAGCATCAGGTGTATTTGGGGATAAGCTGTAGCGTGCGCGTACCGTGCTTTAAGGAGTTGTGGTCGCGCCACAGCAGCTTGGCGCGCTCCAGCAGGTCGGCGCGCTCCAGGCAGCCGAGGTAGGCCACGCGGTTGCGCGTCAGCAGCTCCTTCAGCTGCTTCACGCTCAGCGCCTCCAGCTCCGAGTCCGACTGCATCTGCTCCAGGGTCGTGTGCTTTGGCGTGCTTCGTTCTAGAAAGAAAAGTCATTTACTAGACCTGACAATGCAACTGGTATGCAGACCAAAAAACAAAATAAATATTTAACAGTAACAATATCACGAAGAACACAGGAACTGGCCAAAGACTTAGGACAGACTGGCCTGAAAGTGGGGTAGAGGGGTCTTGCGATCCTAGATCGCAAGCATGAAGCCTTTTATACCAAACAGGATGCTGTCTTCGGCACAACACAGCACGTCTGCTTGAATAAGAGTTTTTCAAGTACAAGATGAACTCCATCCAGGCACACAAAAATATATAATTTATCAAATAAATACAAATACAAATAGACTTTACTGTGAATCACAGGTATAACAATAATATTCAGATCATACATATTTAAGAGTCTCACTGTGTTCCGCCTCACAGGCATACAATAGTAACAATCTTGATCCGAATGCCCAAATATATTACAAAGTAGTCAATTAAAAATAATAATAATAAAGTAATTAGATAGGTATGTCAAGAAGCAAATAGAACACAATTAAATTAAGTTAAATCAAACAAATTGTCAACAAATCGGACTACAATCTGTATATTAGCAAGCTGCCGTCGCACAATAATTCAGTGATAGTGGAATAGCACTTTAGAACGAGAAGATCATGGAGTTCCGTTTTAAATATGGTTAAATCATTAATATTGCAAATACAGTCTGGAAGTTTATTATAAATACGAGGAGCATTACAAAACACACTTAGGTTTAACAAAGCCGTTTTATTCGGCATTAAACAAATCTTATTTTTATGACACTCACGCTTGTGAAAAGTGTACAAATGTTTGTTAATTTTCACGGAAATGGCACATTCGAGAACGTATAAACAAGGAACCGTTAAAAGCTTTAGCATTATTGTTCGTATTCTAGCCCGCCAAGTTTAGGGTACCGGCAGGACCCCTTTATTTTATGGACTAGCCGGTCATTCAGACCATTGCTTCTAGTCTACGTATTCTAACAGATAAATCCTGGCGTCACTGTCTGATACTCTCCTTCGTTAAGGACATAGTTAAAGTGTAGATTATGGTCTGCTTGCCCGAGCCCCCATTCTTTGTAAAATATAGCATAAATCTTCTTCAAATCAGTATCATACCTGGCGTAGGGCGCTCCATCACCGGCTCGTCCTGTAAACTGTTGGAGTCGGGCTCCGACGGCTCGCGCTCGCGCGGCAGCTCTAGCTCCGACGCGGCGCGCTGCGGCGTGCCCCCCAGCCGCGCCGACAGGAGCCCCCCGGGGCGCGGGGCCGGGGGGTCGCGCGCCTCGGGCTGCTCGGGCGCGGGACGAGGCAAAGGCACTGGTGTGTCGCTTTCAGCTATTAGTACTTCCGAGTCTGGAATTGATAGAAATATGTTTGTGTCTTGTTGTCTGCAAGCAATGCTGTTGAAGGTTTAATTAAGTTTTAACTCAAATGCTCTTGATTATTTATAGTGAAGTACAGTGAGTATAGTGCTGAAAACTGGAGCTGTTCCTCAGCACCCAAAAGCTTACTTCAAAAAATAATAATTGTATATGCCTATTGAAATATATTTATTTATTTATTAGGACAACTTAAAAAAACAAACACCAATAACACAAAGTTGTATAACACACACGGACTAAATGCTGAATGTCGTCTTAATTAATGGCTGCCACGGCATGCAATGAGAACTAAACACTTACTAACTAGTTATAACAGGCCCTAAAAACTACTTAAGTAAAAAGTATAACAAAAAAAAACAACTTCAAAAAAAACTGTTCTAAAACAAAGCACTAAAAAGTAAAGAAATAATAGCGTATTCTTCTAAAACTTATACGATAATATAATGTAGGTACTATTATTGTTATTGTTGGAGTCTGTGTCAGCCAAGGAAACACTACAATATACCTAGCAATATACCTATTTCTTACATATTACGTACCTACGCAATTATTTCTTTACTTTTTAGTGCTTTGTTTTGGAATAGTTTTTTTTGAAGTTGGCTTTTTTTTTGTTTTAATTTTTGTCTATCTAGATTTAAGACTTATATGGATTTCCTATGGATGCCACTGTCAGAACTAAACCAAAATAAAATGGGACCACACGGGCAGCATCAGCTTTCAAATAAAAAAAGAACTAGAAAATCGGTTAGCGTAATATTGAGTTATTCGTCCATGTGTAGCGCATTTTGTCTATCTAGATTTAAGACTTATATGGTTTTCTCATGGATGCCACAGTCAGAACTAGACCAAATTAAAATGGGACCATTCGGGAAGCACCAGCTTTCAAATAAAAAAAGAATGATCAAAATCGGTTCACCCAGTCGAAAGTTATGTGGTAACAAACATTAAAAAAAAACATACAGTCGAATTGAGAACCCCTTCTTGTTTTTGAAGTCGGTTGAAAACTACTTGCCATCTAAACAAATTGAAGACAATTACAATTAACATTACAGTGAAGGCCGGCCAAACAGGTCAAACAGGGACCGCCGTAAGATACTCAAGTACGATCCGCCGGAATTTCTGCGGCTTATCCGCAAAGATGTCTATATCACAATGTTTGGAAATACTATTATATTGCCTCTGTACTCTTGCCACGGTAGCGTAATAGCCCAGATTGATCTTGCTGGACTTTATGGAGAAGAGTCCATACCTGCTTACGCGAGCCAGCTTAAGTGGAACGTTCGGATTTATAGAACCAAGAAGAAAAGGACAATTGATGCCACCATTGACAATCTTATGCAAAAACATGAGATCTAGCAGAATCCTTCGCTCCCGTAAACTATTTAAATTAAAATAAGCCAATCGGTCTTCGTACGTAGGAAGTTTCCTTGCTTTGTGCCACATATATAATAACTAATGCCTGTTAAATTTTGTAATCCTCTCACATAAGTGAATTCATGTTTTCTTGTGAGAAATAAAGATCTTAAACCAGAAATTAAAAATAGCTTGCTGCTTTTTAGTAATTGTATCTACCTGCATACTGGAAGAAGAAGTGATAATCTGGTCCAGTATTTAAGATTTGGTAATTTGGAAGGACCAATATCCAAAAAAACTTGTTAAATGAAAAAGCATATTTAGCAGACTTAAGCAGAAAATCATACGCACCGTTCGGCAAAGGCTCTGCAGGCCTCGTGACGAACTCCCACCCAGCATCATCCAGGTCTTCAATCTCGAAGCAGTCGTCCGTGTAGACTCGCGCGCCGCTGTCGTCGGAGGTGCTGCGCGACACGGAGGCGGCGGGCGGCACGGGCACGGTGATGTCGCGCTCGCCGCCCGGCGTCGTGGTGAAGCGCTCGCGTGCCGGCGCGCCCGCGCACGCGCTGGGGCTGCCGGCGCCCGCGCCTGTCGGCGGCGCGTGCGAGTGGGTTGAATTGTAACAATTACCTACAATTTTTTTGCTCTTCTAAAGAATACAGACACTTAAAAATAACTTAACTGTTGTTTAACTTCCTAAGAAATTATGAGTATTGTCTGTATTTCCGTTGCTGTCTGGAAGATCTCACAAAGGCCTGACTCAGACGAAAATATCTTTACAGGGTTTTTTTGGACTAGCTAGACTGTTGTTAAAGTAGGGTTCTGCCATGATTCGATGAAGTACCTGGATTCGAATTTACGGTATAAATTTTTTTACATTCAGTGTTTTGTTGATCCTTGTGAATGTGATTTGGTTCCACAAGGCCACTAGATGAATGAGACACATTTAAGGACACAAAGCTTAACCACACCCAGATGAGAGTAACTTTAGAGATGGGTTAAGTACCAACCGAAAAATAACTTGAAACAAATTCGATGGGATGGTGCATGCAGATCTCGAAGATGCTTGTGAATCCACTGTTGGAGAACTCTTTGATTTTAGATTTAAAACAATGCCAGGGTCAAACTGTACTTAAATAAATGATTCTGGCAACTGGATGCATGAGATCAATTGAATTTTAGTCTTCAGTCAGTGCTCACCATGAGAATGAGGAGGACGCGGCGGCGGCGCCGGGGCAGGCGTCGCGGGCCCGCGGCAGTCAAACGCGTTGTTGATGAGCTTGGTAAAGTCTTTGAGCGTGCTGAAGGGGCCCGCATTGCCCCGCGGGCCGCGCCGCCGGTACGCCGCACTGTTTACGTGCGTCACGCAAAGACTAACCAGCTCTTCTTTTTCTGTTAACAGATTTTAGGATTATAACAATAAATAATATGCCAGCCAACCACAATGCTTTGCTAGGATTAAAAAAAAATTAAGATAACCGGTAAAAAGAAGAGATTCAACATATTATGTTCTGATCTTCAATACTTTATTAATATTCCTTTCTGTATGAAACTACATGTTCAACATAGTTTTTTCAAAGTAAAGATTATTTTTATAATCACCACTTTAGTTAAATAAATTATATGGTGGTGATGGATCTAAGCCTCTTCTAAAGCACGCACTTTGCTCCAATGATGCTATTGCGCTTTATTCAAAATTTAAAATTTCCAGCCAGCCAAAATTTATTGCCAGCTATCATATGCAATTCATCACTCCATGCATATTAAAAATTCAACATCATATCTTTCTACAATGCTGAAACACATCCGGAACTATTCCACATACTTAAAACATCCGAGTTGTATTAAGGATCTATTGAGTGTTAGTGTTTAAAATTTGTAGTAGGAAATGCATCAAGAAAGTTTAAAATGTTATCTATTATACAACTCTGGCTTACATGTAAATTAAGTTACTTACAAAATGTTGAATTACCCCCCTTTAAAGTCAGATACTGATGGTTTACCGATATCAAGTTAGTTTATATTTTATCTTCTAATAAGGAAGAACTAGAATGTCACCAGAAAATTCTAGAAGCCCTAGAGAACATAATGTAATTCTGATAAGTAATGTAAGTGCATATTCAAGGCATGCAAATTGTGTCACCACATTTAAAGAGATAGAGAGTACAATTCGTAATATTAGCCAATTGAAATTATTGATTTAATGCTTATCTCATAATTATCAGTTGGTTAAGTGTTCAACTGAATGAAATCATTCCAGATAGTTCTAAAAATGTTTTATAAAACATAATAGTTTGTACAGATTTTTTTGAATGTGGAGTCAGGTGTATCAAGGCCATACATTCTTTTGTGCATGAAATGCCAGTCATTGGAGATAGGCTAGCAAGAACTGTACGTCCTTAGCAACAACACACAATGAATAATGTAGAATTCCACATACCAACACATCCCCTCGTGGATACGTTCTGTCGCTGGAGGAAGCACTGGATGTCGCGGACCTTGAGGTGTACGATGGTCTGCCGCGAGAGGGGCCTGGTGGACAGCACCCGGCACGCTGCGCACATGACGCCGCCGCCACGCCTCAGGCACCCGCTGCAGTAGTACCGCTCGCATTCACAGCACGCACGCTTCCGTCTAAATACACTGAACTGCACTGCACAACTTTCGCAAGGCATGTTAATGAAACTGCTTCCTTGCGCTTTCATCTAGCATACTGGTTTACTGCACACTTCTCCACCTACTGTCACAAACACATCTCAGGAATACGTGACAACTATTGAATGGTATACGGTTCTTCTTTGGCAAGGCATTTGATGTTTTTTTAGTAAATTATTTTTGTACGTGAAAAACCAAAACATGGGTACCTGACAATTGTGACATTTGCAACTGCCACAGATTAGAATAGTTTTTAAAAGCAGCCATCGACGAACTTAGGTAACGTTCCATTCTACGTACTTTGTTCCTGTTTTTTCTTCTCCAGTTTACACTTTACAGCCTAGAAGAACCCTGTAAGTAAGGATCAAATCGAAATGCGCGACAAATGGACGAATAACTCAATTTCACGCCAACCGATTTTGATATTTCTTTATTTATTTGAAAGCTGATGGTGCTTGTGTGGTCCCATTTCAATTTGGTCCAGTTCTGACAGTGGCATCCATGGGAAATCCATATTAGTGTTAAATCTAGATAGACAAAATGCGCGACAAATGGACGAATAACTCAATATTACGCCAATCGATTTTGATAATTCTTTTTTTATTTGAAAGCTGATGCTGCCCGTGTGGTCCCATTTTAATTTGGTCAAGTTCTGACTGTGGCATCCATGGGAAATCCCACAGAGAGATAAACCATATGCGCGACAAATGGGCGAATAACTCATTATCACGCTGACCAATTTCGGTGCTTCTTTTTTTATTGGAAAAGATATACTTCAAGGGTAGATTGATGAGTGTTTGGTTAGGTTCTGATTATGGGATCCATGACAAAGTAACGGAACTCTTCAATTCTTAGGAGCAATTGTACGATACTTTTTCGATGTATAAAATAAATAAGAACTATTCACTGAAAATCAAGAAAAAACAAAAATTTTAACAAAACAAAACCAACTTCAAAAAAAATATTCTAAAACAAAGCACTAAAAAGTAAGGAAATAATTGTGTATTCTTCTAAAACTTATACGATAATATAATGAAGGTACTATTATTGTTATTGTTGGAGTCGGTGTCAGCCAATGTAGGTTTGGAACTACCTACGTAAACGTGATTTGTAAGAAATAGGTATATTGCTAGGTATATTGTAGTGTTTCCTTGGCTGACACCGACTCCAACAATAACAATAATTGTACCTACATCATATTATCGTATAAGTTTTAGAAGAATACGCAATTATTTCTTTACTTTGTAGTGCTTTGTTTTGGAATAGTTTTTTTTGAAGTGGGTTTTTTTTTTGTTAAATTTTTGGTTTATCTTCATAAAATCGCCTAAGTCCAAAAATAATAAACTCGAACTCTACTCAAACTCAAACTCAAATATCTTTATTTAAACAAACTTAATCAGTAATTTTTAATAGTCAAGCAATATACTAAATAATTGACATAGTTAAATACTATTAATATGAATAAATAAACTGTATACAAACATAATGCGACTCTACCACCGCGTCGGAGAAGTTGATTCTTACTGAGAAGACCCGGCGAGAAACTCAGTAGTTACTCTTTTACACTTGTTGTGGTTTTACAATGCGAGTTAGTAGAGTACTATTTGTTTGTTGATAAAAAAATTCTCAATTTCTAACATTAAAAAATAAACAGAACAACCTAACAAGTACAGCAAAGCTACATTATATAAAACAATAGGCCTAAAGGCCTAAACGCAAGTCATATATACAATACCAAAAATAAAAATTGTTAGTAATTAATACAATTAAGTCCTGTATTTAATTAATAAATATTAGAAGAGGGAACTGATCCCGCACCGAGCAGAGAGCTTTAATCCCAGGCTTTTTTTATCTAAAAGGTAAGCATTGGTAGTTTATTACCCCTTTTTTAATAAAACAGATTATATGTGGTTTTTGAATCTGGGCAGCGGTAACATACAAATTGCCTGAGGAACTTTGTTGTAGTAGTGTACACCTTGCACCCTAAATGATCCCAAAACTTATTGTAATCTAAACAATGGAAGCGCAACTTTATTCTTATTCCTAGTATTTTTGGCGTGTATATCGCAGTATTTTGTGAAAAGACTGATATTCTTTTTCACCAAGACAAGTTGTAAATAAATTGGGAAGCCACTGTAAGAATCCCAATTTCCTTAAAAAGCTCTCTGAGCGAGGCACGAAGCTTATAGATAGATCTGATCGCTCGCTTTAGCAGGATAAAGATAGTTTGTATAGCCGCCGCCTTACCCCAAAGTACCTACAATGCCGTTAAGACATTACACTGTGGAAATAGCTGAAATAAACAGAATGAGCAGTATCAACATCTGTTAATAACCTTTTTTTACTGACAGCGAATGCTGCCGAACTAAGTTTGGTCGAAAGGGCATTTATATGAGGGTTCGATTGCAACTTCAAGTCTAGTGTAACTCCAAGAAAAACAGTGGAGTCTACTAACTCCATAGCATTATTAACTATTTTCAAATCAATTTGGTTAACTTTAACATTAGGCAATTTAAAAATAGTGCATTTAGTCTTTTTTGCATTGAGCCTTAGATTATTGACTGTAAACCATCGTAGTACCTTTATGAGCGCGTCATAAAGGTTTTTATATCTATCAATATTAAAAATTAAAAACGTATCATCTGAGAATAAAACAAATGTATCATACCTAGATACCAGGTTATTTTTTTATGCCTAACCATTGATGTCTTACTTTGACTAGTTATTCTATTGAACTAGAAAGCCTGCGTCGAATTAAAAAATAATGCTTAATTTTCAAGCAGATCTCGTGAATAAAAACTACTTATACTACTTATACCTACTACAAAAAGTGGTCCAAGTTTAACAAAAAATGGTCATGTCCACACTTGCCAGTGACTTTTTTCACGTAGACTTGGCTTCTAATTTTTTTCAGCCTCTACACACCACATTTTTTAATAGTTTATCACTCTCATTAAATTATCTATTTAAACAAGACTTTAAAACTGCGTTACCACCGTTTTTGTGCCGTGCTGGTGGCGGCACTTAAAAAGAATACTTTCCACCGCCCCATCTTCTTCCCGTGGGTGTCGTTAGAGGCGATTAGGGGAGCCCTGCAACAGACCATCTGCTCTTCAGGTGGGAGACATATTATGTCGGCCGGTTGATGTTACCACCATGCAGTTGCGTAAAACCCGCCAACTATGACCTATCTCGGTCAGGTCGCGTTCCGGGATCAGCATTGCACTAACCGGTGCCAGGGCAGGCCTTCAAGATGAGAATGGCCAGCTCAGTAATTGCTTTGCATTATTGTGCTTGTCATCCTCATATCTGGACCTCACGACTGCTTTCCGTCAGGTGGAGTGAGGTCATCTTGACGGGCATAAAAAAAAACCAAGAAAGTATAAGCTGTGTTGTATGTATACAACACCACTTTTTGAGGTTCGTTTTTTTATGTTCTTTCTATTACTAATATTATAAAGATGAAGAGTTTGTTTGTTTGTTTGCTTGCTTGAACGCGCTAATCTCTGAAAAAATATTTCAAAATTAGATAGAACATTTATCGAGAAAGGCTATAGGCTATATATGATTACGCCTAGACCAATAAGAGCGGAGCACCAATGAAGAATGTTTTAAAATCGGAGTTTTTCTTCTGTTTGAGAGCTTCCGCTGCGTTTACGCAGCAAACGGTTAAAGTTTCGCAAAAATAATGTGGGTAAGACAGAATTGCCCTTTAAAAGTTCTAAAAAAAATCCGCGACAAAGTATTAAGTCTTCTTTTAAGGTTGGCTTGGCACTTTAACCTTTTTTATGCTTATAAAAGGGGAATGAGTAATTTTGTATGGACCCGTGGCGTAATTTTTTTTTAGTGGCCAGCAATAATTTTATCACTGATTTATAGCACCCTAATAAATAAACATATCTGAGTGGTCAGAATTGTTCTAAGTGATATCGAAGCCGAGATAATTATGATTTCTTAAAGTATAATTTTTTGCCTTAGTTCCACTAAAATAATAGTTCTGAAATGTTACTTTATAGAGCTAATCTCACTTAACAGCTGTTAAAAAGGATGCAGAAGTAAGAGAGGAAAGAAGATGTACATACCTGTTGGGTATATTTTTGTGATAAAAGTGCACCTAGCAATACATCAAGTTAGATAGCCTTATGATGATATTGTTAACAAAGCAGTAGATGTTAAGTATTCGGCATTAGGAAGTAGTGGAACACAAGTAATCACGAAAAACCACCTTAGCGTCAATGACATCAATAAGACATTTTCTAATGGTCAGTACATAGGAGGTCCTAACGTCGTTATTAGAGACATTACATGGGAAAAACACCTGAAAGTCTTTTTACCCACATTACAAGAACAATATAGGCCTATTATTGCACCTGGCCATTGGAAACAAGCCTTCCTTAATCCTAATTGCTTAGCAATGTTTAAAACCAGTTTTAAGGATTATAAATAATGCCGCTTTTTTACCTTTTCCTTGGTAAGGACCAAGTTCAATTGAGTAGTTAGTTAAAAATAAAATACGTAACATCTCGGTCCGATAAACTTTAGCTTTATCTGCTCCATATATACTCGTAGTTTGGTTCTTTCAATATGTTCTTTCATAATAATAGGGTTTGGTGAGTGGCCGCGATTATTTGCGAAGGTGTTTTAATAAATATGATATCAATCCTTATCCAAATAAATACGTTATTCATCACAAGTATTGAATTAAAAACAAAACTGCCATTTCCATCTTTCGATTTTAATTAATATCGTAAAGAGATATCGCAGTTTTAAATTTCATCGCAGTAAAATAATGATCTAGTACTGCGCGCGCATTTATGATGTACAAGGCCGGCGGGCAGGCATGAGGGAGGGGTAAGGGCGGTGGCCCTACGCAGTACTTTTACTTAACGTTTTAAAGTTCCACTCTTACTGTTATAACTACGAGTATAAGCGTTAAGTATTATGTAGGTACCTAAAATAGCTCCTTAACGTGCTTACGTATTTAAACAAAATATTTTAACCTTCTTCATAAACGAAGTCGCGGGTTAAAGTTAGCGTTAGCCCAAGGTAACTATTGCACGCGGACGAAGTCGCGGGCAGAAGCTAGTGTTTAATATATCGACCAAGCGGCCGACGTGAATTAACGAAGCCCCCATAGGTTAAATCATTTTTTAAGACAACATTATTTCGTACGACCAGAAAAAAACTGTCAATGCGAGACAATAAAACGTTCATCAACACAATTCACAAAGTCGCAAGTCGCAACATCCCTGATGCAGTTTCAAGCAGCCATTTTCGTTAGAAGCGTGAATTCAGCGCGTGCACTGAACCGTATGTGTACCTACTCGACTCACAACCCGATCCCACCCCTACTATTATTTTCTTAAAATACTGAATCCCGTTTTCAAACTGTGGCAACCACAATCACTATCGAGTTGAATTTCAGTTCAAGTTTAGTTTAGTTTTCCTGCGCTTATCCTGCGATACCCCGATGGGTCTAAGAATAGACAGAGGGATTTTATCAATCCAATTGTATCTCCTTATCGACGTGTTCAGAGTGAATGCGTATGGGAATGAATGCGTTAATAGATGGGAGTGAATACAATCATTCTTAGCTGTCGATCTTTTCCCACTCATAGTCACTCTCATAGTCGTCTTATCGGATCCATCAGGATCACCACAAACCTGAAAGCTAATACGATGTGACTTACAGCTTGACCGACACTTTTTCGAAAAATTATTACCGGTAACTTAGCAGCTGATTTCAATTTTATTTATCATTAAGAGGGTCGTAGGTAGCAAAGTGATAGTATTAATTTAGGAGAGCAAATGAAGTATGGTAGCGGCCAGTAGCCGAGCGGGTGCATTAGCGCCGAGTGCGGCTCAGTCGGCCTCTCGGGCGAGTGCACACTGCAGCACCGCACCCGCGCCCTCTGCCGCACAGTTGAGGAGGCACTTGCAATCGCGCTAGCAGTTACCCTTACTATGCTTTACTATAATCTGCATAGACGGTCATGATGAAGCAAAGTTTTGATAAAAAATCTTCAAAGTAATACTTTATTGAAGTAAGGGGCATTATTTTATCCTTAATTCTTCTACTCCACCTACGCCGCGTGACGCATTAACATTGCTGCACAGGGGCCATAAAATAATCCTTTATAACTTGTCAAGTTCATTCAATGAACTGACTGTCTAAGCTCTTCCAATTCCAGTCAGTCATTCGTTACCTGGCTCTAACGCATCATGTAGACTGCATATTTACTGCCGAGATTGCTCGCATCCCGCAGTTTAGGGAATTAACTTGACTAAATAAGCGATAGTTATAATGCCCCAGATCTTAGAATAATTACCTATAGAAACCAAGTCCGCACGTCCATTTTGAAGCACATTAACCCGCTTTGCAGTGTTCATTACAGCTCCGCTACGTTCAATGTCAAAGCGCGCCGCACGTAAGCAAGTAATAGTCACGTATGTGTGGATTAGTGCTACATGTATGAAGACTATCCTCATATACGTTATTATTCTAAGCCCCAGATGTTGTCAACAGGGGCCATATTACCATCTCTTGTAGCCAGTCAAGTTAATATCCTAAACTGAGGGTAGCGAGCAAATTCGTCAGTAAATATCTGGCCTAGAGGATGCATTAGTGTCTAGTGACAGGTAACCGCTGACCGGCTGAAAATGAAAGATCAAATTAGGAAATCGCTTGTTACACTTACTTCACTGCACTGAGTGATTAAGGGATTGTAACACGGCCCCAGGTCAGCACGATAATTGGCATACCGAATTTTTATTTAAACTCAAACCACGGTAATATTATTACCGTGCTCAAACAAACGTTTATTTGCATGACATTGTGTAGTACATTGGGATGAGTGACAATGATATAGAAAGGTACAACAATGTTATACCCTAGTTTTGTGGGCACGCAAATGTAAATTATATCTAAATAGCGACCCGCCCGCGGCTTCGCCCGTGTGGACTATATATGCATGTATTATACATATAAACCTTCCTTAAGAATCACTCTATCTATTAAAAAAAACCGCATCAAAATCCGTTGCGTAGTTTTAAAGATTTAAGCATACATAGGGACAGACAG
Organism: Udea olivalis; assembly: GCA_947369235.1. Taxonomy (NCBI): domain Eukaryota; kingdom Metazoa; phylum Arthropoda; class Insecta; order Lepidoptera; family Crambidae; genus Udea; species Udea olivalis. The sequence continues at coordinate 955,833 of OX376345.1, read as the reverse complement.
CGCAAGCGACTTTGTTTTAAACTATGTAGTGATAAACTTATGCCAGCTAATGTTAATTGAAAATATTTTTAGTACAATAATTCTCGGAAATTAAAACAAAAGAAGAATTGTAAAATCAATAGCATTCGAATTTACAAGATACAAATAATTTCAAATGCCAACGTCAATATTAATGGATTACACAATTATTAATAATTATTATTTATGGACGTAGGTACGTCAGACGAGAAAACTTTGTATCGAATCGCCACTTCGTTCGTAGTCAATCACTACCTACACGCAGAAATAAACGCACATATAGGCACAGGCGTTAGCCCCAACATTGTCGCAGGTGGAGGAGTAACATAACACGATTTCTATTCATTTTTGACTTTGTTTTTATATTTTAACAAATTGCATTTTGATAATGAAAATATCAAATGCATTTATTACCACTGGTAGAAATGATTGATGTTTGTTAACGCCTGAAAGGACCTGCTAGGCAAAATCATTCATTGTAATAGCGCTGCAATAGTTTTGAAAGTAAGCTAAACAAAATTATCTTTATCGGCTCTAATCAAAAACATTTATCTCCATTACTTCTTATTAGTTCATTGATTCATTTTCATTCATGCCAATTTTTTTTGATTAAATTAAATAGATTCAATTAAATTATAAGACTACCTATCATTGTTTGTAGGCAATTTTATTTTATGTTACTCTTGTACGCATATGCATCGTTGCGCCAAGCAAAATGCATGTGATGTGTACTTAGGTAAGTGCTTCATGCTCTATTTAATAAAATAATGAATCTAAAAAGAACTATTGCAGAACTAAATTTATTATATTATTAAATAAATATCTGGGACAAATCACACCAAGATAATCTGATCACAAATTAAGCAGAGCTTGCACCTACTATGGGTGTCCAAGACTGATAGACATACTTAAATATTTCTATTTTCACACTTAATAACACCGAGACATACAACAAACGCAAATGTTGGTCACATGAATGTTTGTCATGGGTGGGGATAGAACCCACGACTTCCGGCGCCAAAGGCAGGATCGCTCCCAGGATCGACATAACACAAACAAACTGTAACGATTTTGTTTCGTTCCAGTCTCATGGATGCTAGAACCTCCACGATGGCTGGAAACTTCATAGTTTAACTTACTGGCCAGCAATAGTATTATGTACCTGTCCTTTCAAAATTTAATTCATCGTTCCACGTTCCCTGTTCAGCATTTTGAGTCAGTCCTACCAAAACCATCGTACTGAACAGAGCTTGCGAGCATTTTCCCAGATTACCAGTATTTATAAGTTTAAATTACGTGATGGTGATTATTTTAAGTACTTTAAATAACCAATTGCAAACAGTTAAAATGTAACAGGTAACCGGGTATCGGGGTAAGCACATCATACCTATTTATTCACCGATTACTATTAAATAATTACTATTAAATATTACTATTAAATAAGGACGACCGACTTGGTGTAATGGTTAAGAAGTTGGCTACTACACCAGAGGTCGCGGGTTCGATCCCCGCACAGTACAAACATTTGTGTGCATGAACATGTCTGTTTGTACTGGTCTGGGTGTCTCCTATGTATAATAAGTATGTATTTACAAAAGAAAATGTATTTAAGTATGTTTATCCGTTGTCTAGTATCCCATAACACAAGCTTTAATTAGCTTACTTTGGGGCTAGATGGCGCTGTGTGGAATAATGTCCAGGGATATTTAAATAAACTTATACCTAGGACTTTTTTGTATTCATTTATTGTTATTTTTTTACAGTTTCTTTCCTACAGACTTTTACCCTACACAATAAACAAGTCTCTGGATTGGCTGACCTTTTAATCACTATTCCATAACTACATCCACTCCTAATTATTGTGTGACGAATCCCGGCGCTCCGGCTCCTGTATTGCTGGCCAGCAACGGGAATTTCGCTACAAAACAATATGATAATGAACTTACTTAACGTTATCGAGTGCCCTCAGTACCCTACCACCTGTACAATGGGAGAACCTGTTCATGGCGATTGCGGCTGCTCAGAAAGTCGCTGGGGTTTGTTCAGGGTTCGTTCAAATTTAATCATTATACATTTGCCATTGACTTGAAAATAAGAAGAACTTATGTAATGAGAGCATAAACATAATACCTAGTTTCCAAATTAAGAACAGTGGTAAGCACACAAAGTAGCAACTGCGGAGTACGTCAGTTTGCACAGTGACGTCACAAAAGGAGGGTAATGTGTTCAGGTGCACTATCACGCAGTTTGGGAAATTGATTCGTCCGTGCCAAAACTGTATGCGTTGGATGAATACCATGTTAGTTTGCAAAGCTGTTGCTGGTGTGCCTTTACCTCGTGTTAAACTAGCGGATTTAAGAAAAAACTCACGATAATTATACAGAATTGATTTAAACAAAGAGACGTATCTATTTTTTTGTTAACCTGGCAATTTGAGTTCGAACTTAAAACGAAATCGATTGCCTAGGAAAAAATATTTTACACACACACTTACACGCACCCATGCATTATGAGATTCAAAGGAGATCCTTCTCAGTAATTTTCTCTCCCCAGTTGTAGATAATAATAAAAAATAGCGATACATAAGTTAAAAAAATGCAATAGAATAGAAATTGCCCCCCTGTACCTGTCAAATGATAATTTGACAGCAACTCCTACAAGTATTTCAGATTATTTATCTGCGGCCTCAGCCTCAGCGTCTGCCACAGACACGCATGTTTATTTTGATGATTACTGTATGAGTATATCATGAAAAAAACAATTCATAAACCATGCGCATACGCACGATAGACACATTAAAGTTGATAAGACTTCGGTTAGTTTTTGTAATGGGATTGCGCACACTTTCTATTCAAATAAACTTGTATGACGTCACAATAAACATTCACACAGTCTAGAGCATAATTTCGCGCGCAACATCGTAGCTGAGGTGTCCGAGTGGTTAAGGAGTTGGACTTGAAATCCAATGGGTTATACCCGCGCAGGTTCGAATCCTGTCCTCAGCGGAAAGGACAATTCTTTTTGAAGATTTTATTAGCAGTATTTTGTCATGTCATGTCACATTACGGCCATTTAAGTATTAAATAATTATTTTTTTTAAAAATATACGAGTATTTGGGAACATATCAAATCGTCAAAATAGATATTTTTTTAAAAACCCAGTCAACCTAGTATCATAATTAAGCGGATGGGTGAAGTGAAACCTGAAAGACAGCCCTATTGGTTCTTTGCGCTCCCGCCTGTGAGATCTAATAACAACTCAAAATTTAAATTTAATCAAGGCTTAAAATAATCTTTTGTACTCGTATGATTAGCGATGTTGAGTTTTAGATGATAACATTTTTCGATAAAATTCCAGGTTGTAAGTAAAATCTTCTTTACTGATTTTGTTCAACCCTAGGGATAGAAAGCCGTGTCCCCCTAGCTGCGTAAAGGCACCAAGTGTGTGCGAGGAAAGTCTGTGTGCCTTGTTTTTGTGTTTTGATTTTGTCCCTACATATTATTTTATTTTAAACTCAAACTCAAATAACTTTATTCAAATAGACTGTATCAGTACTTTCAAATCGTCAAATTTACAGCAATATATGTATACTAAATAAAAGACATGAAACTTTAATAATATGGATATGTAAATAAACAGAATACAGACATAATGCGACTCTACCACCGCGTCGGAGTTGTTTCTTGCTGAGAAGACCCGGCGAGAACCTCAGCAGTTACTCTTTTAAACTTGTTTTGGGTTAACAACAGGTGTTAGTAAAGTACAAGCAGTGTGTCATTTTGATACAATTAAACCTAAAAGAATATAAAACAAAGAGAAAAAAATCCATAAAATAATATAAAACAAAAGTTTATTTAAACAATTCAAAAAGAAAAATTGTTAGTCAGTACATACTAGGTACCTATTAACTATTACGATAAACAAAAGAGCTGTTACAATAGAGCTATTTAATCCCGCATCGAGCAGAGAGCTTACAGCCAGGAATTTTTATTTATTAGGTAGTCTTTTGTAGTATAGGTAATAGCCCTTTTTAATAAAGCTGTTTTGATGTCATTTTTGAATCTATGTAAAGTTAACTCACAAATGGTTTTTGCAATTTTGTTGTAACAATGTATACCTTGCCCCTTAAAGGATTCTTAACTTTTTGTAACCTAAAGCGTGGATGTGCAATTGTATCCTTTTATCCTTCCAAAGAACAGGACACAGTATGGACTTTGTGCCTCAAATAAGCAAGACAATAACATAAATTCTGAACATACTCATATGATAGCAAACGGACAAACTCCACCTGATGGAAAGCGGTCGTGAGGTCCAGATATGAGGTTGACAAGCCCAGTCATTCAAACGAATCACTGGGCTGGCCATCCTCACCTTGAAGGCCTGCAGAAATGCCTTTTCACGCCCCGCTTGAAGAACCCGGGACTATACGAGGAAGGAAACACATGTGCTGGAAGAGCGTTCCACGTCTGGATGGTACGACAAAGAAACGAGTCACCGAACCTTTTAGTTCGGGCCAACAAATGTTGAATTGTGTGTGGGTGACGCCGTAGTCCAGCACGCGTGGTACGGGAGTGGAAAGGTGAGGGTGGGATAAGCTGGAATAACTCGTCAGAGCATTCCCCATTGTAGAAGCGATAGAGAACACTTAGCCTGGCAATGTCTCTACGCAATTGGAGAGGCTCAAGGGTCAAAGTTGCCTCTGGGTTTCCAATAATACGGATAGCACGCCGCTGCAACCTGTCAAGAGCTTCGAGTAGGTACTTAGCGGAACCGTCCCAGAGATGAGAGCAGTATTCCACACACGAGCGAACTTGTGTCTTATACAAGAGACAGAGCTGCTCAGGCGTGAAGAATCGTCTCACTCTGTTCAGGATTCCGAGTTTACGGGATGCAGTTCTAATGACGCTCTCAATGTAGTCCCGCTGGTTTAGGTTGCTACGAACATCCATGCCAAGGATGTTTAGGCTATCCTTAATCGGTAGCGGGGTGCTCTGAAGAGTAGGATGGAAAAGGAACGGCGACGCCTTTGCTGTGAATGCACACACCTGCGTTTTCTTGGCATTGAACTCGACAAGATTGCATGCACCCCATTCTGAAATGTGGTCCAACACTCCGTCAAGCTCAACAACAAGACTTCACCTCTTCTCCGCGATGTCAGTCTGCTTTGCCCCAGGGCGCTCGAAATATCGCGCGTGGACCGTGCTATCATCCGCATAGCAATGAATATTACCAAGAGATAACATGTCATTGATATGCAGAAGAAACAACCTCGGCGACAAGACGGAGCCCTGCGGCACTCCGGCATTAATCTGGAGAAAGCGTGATTTTTGACCATCGCAAAGGACACGAATTCTACGTCCCTCCAGAAATCCGGCGACCCAGTCGCATAGGCGAGGTGGCAGACCATATGCCGGAAGCTTGGAAAGAAGCGAACGATGCCATACACGGTCGAAAGCTTTGGCAATGTCAAGGCTGACGGCCAAAGATTCCCCATGCTTGTCCATAGCCTCCCCCCAGATGTGTGTTACGTACGCTAGAAGATCACCCGTAGACCGTTTTGGTCGAAAGCCGTACTGACGGTCGTGAATGAGAGAGTGATCCTCTAGGTAGCGGATGAGCTGCGTGTTTATGATCCGCTCAAACACTTTAGCTAAAACTGAGGTTACGGCTATTGGACGGTAATTGGCAGGGTCAGACCGGTCCCCTTTTTTGGGAACTGGTTGAACGTTCGCCTCCCTCCAAGACAGCGGCACAAGACCCGAAATGTAGGAGAGGCGATACAGGCTAGTGAACACTGGAGACAACTCCGCTGCACATTTCTTCAGCACCACAGCTGGAATTCCATCAGGGCCACTGGCTTTCCTGACATCGAGTGACTGCAGTTCGGCACGAACATCACACTGCCTGATACGAATATCAGGCATTGTGGAGCCGCAATGTGGAATTTCAGGCGGCGCAGCACCGCAGTCATCGATGCAAGAGTTTGCGGCAAAGAGGTTAGCCAGTAAATCGGCTTTCTCTTGCGGCTGATGAGCCAACGATCCATCAGGGAATCTCAATGGGGGCAGCGAAGGCACGCAGAAGTTAGATTGCACGTGTTTAGCCAGTCGCCAGTAGGAGCGGCTACCCGTAGGGTGCGTGATGAGTTCTTGGCCAACACGTGCAATTCGCTGGGCTTCTGCTCTAATGTAAGCCCTCTTCGTGGCCTTGGTGGCTTTATTAAAGGCTGCTTTCAGGGAGGCAAGGTTTGAATGATCATTGAGTGCCTGGGCCCTAGACCAAGCACGGTACGCCGCCTGTTTTTGTTCAACAGCTGCGGCACACTCGCAATTGAACCAGTTCTGCTAGCACTGACGACATCAGTAAAAGGAATGTAGTATTCCATTCCGGTACTGATCTCGTCAGCGATAGCAGATGCACTCTCTGAAGCATCCCTTTCTCCAAAGCAGCACTGCCGCCAAGAGACGGAGGCAAATTACTCTCGCAATCCGTCCCAATCTGCCGACGAGTAGTGCCATAACCGCCGCGTCACCTCCACAGGTTGTGGAGGAGCTGCACAAGGCACTGTAGCGCCAACCAGACAGTGATCGGAGGAGCCCAATGGAGCACCAACCGACACTTTATACCCGGCTGGGTGACTCGTCAGCAGAAGGTCCAATAAGGAGGGAGTATGACCGACAATATCTGGTACCCGGGTGGGCTGGTGTACCAGTTGCGTCAGGTCTTGCGTGAGAGCAAACGCATGGGCAGTTCGGCCTGCATGGTCTGTTTTTGATGAGCCTAACCAGGACTCATGGTGGGCATTGAAGTCTCCCAAAAACACCATTTCGGCATTTGGGAACTGCGCCTGAGCGTTGTCTGCGGCCTGACTCAGATGCTCGAAGAGTCGAGTTGTCTCGGCGTCCCCTTTGTGGGAGCGGTATATGCACGCATAGACCCGGCTTGTGGAGCCCAGGTCAACGCACCCAGAGGGTGGAGAAGGATGGGTATTCTAGGCAGCGGAGACGGCTACAGCAGACGTCCGCCCTGACGAATAGACATACACCGGCTTTAGGTTGGAAGGACTCTTCCAGCACATAGCCGGGGTAGTGCAGGTATGACGTATCGGCAGGGCGGCCTATATGTGTTTCCGTCAAAAAGAGCATCGCAGGCCTCGCCGTCTCAAGGTGTTGATGGACGGCGTTGAGGTTTGCATGGAGTCCGCGGATGTTAGCGAACTCCACCTCAAACACGTGGGGGATGGGGATGCCGCTGTTGGCCGTTTTCTCATGCTTCTGACTGCCATAGAAGTTGGAGGATGGGAGGGGCGTGAAAAGACGACTGTGATCGAGGCAATGAAAGACAAAGCGTGGTGCCCTGCATTGGTATTAATCGCGTGGAATAGTGTAGGCCGGTCCGCCGGACGGAAGGGCCCCCGTACCCCCTCGAGTGTGGTCGCCGGGCCCCACCGGAACCGGGCACCACCCGGCACGACGAGCCACCCCGAGATTATGCGCGACCTGGTGGGGCAGCCTCCAGAGGTGGTTAACCCCTTTTGGGCCCCTGTACTATGCCGCGGGCGGCCAGCGGCACCACTGTTTCTACGGATCTCCCTGGCCGGCGGGCCGATACACACTACACACACAATACCGCCGCTAGGGCTCCCACTGGTCCAACAATTGCCACGATCACAGTCCCCCTGGCACCGGTTAGTGCAGTGCTGATCCCGGAACGCGACCTGACCAAGATAGGTCAGAATCACTTGGCGGGTTTTACACAACTGCATGGTGGTAACAACAACCGGCCGACATAAGTCTCCCACCTGAAGAGCAGATGGTCTGCTGGAAGAAACCCTTAGTCGCCTCTTACGACACCCATGGGAAGATATGGGGCTGTGGAAAGTATTTTTTTAAAGTGCCGCCACCAGCAAGGCACAAAAATGTGAGAAGTTGCTGTTTACGAGGGGAGAGGATCGACAAGCCCAAATTCTTTGTTACTTGGAGCCAACTCGGACGCTATCCAATACAAACTACTTAAAAGATACAGTATACAACTTCTGTTTGCACATACAAAAATTACATAACTTTTTCTTGCATCGTTGCAGATGCTTGCTATGATATGTGTGTCCGGATAAAATGTAGAGTTAGATTTTATTTTAAAGAAGACTCATGTGAAAGCCGGATAATTCAAACGGTACCGGAAACCTTTGGTCATTTTGGTGATTTTGGAATTATCCGGAATCAGATATTTATGTAAGCCAGATGACTATTTTGCCCATCATCGTCCATAACTATGTGAAAGATGTACCGGTTTTTTGAGTAACTAACGGTTGTAATTCTCAACGAATTCATTAATTATTCACCTGCCTAACTATTCGTATTTTGATAGATTCTGATAAATCGCGCTTAAATTGGACACAAAAACTGTCAAGCTAAGTTTTTTTTGCACTTTATTGATTGATTCGCATATCAGCTAACCATCCTTTAAAATACAAACATGTATTACAGAACATGAAATCCAGAATTTTTTACACTTCTCACGATAAATCCTATTTAGTGTCTCAGTTAGGGTTCAAGTTTGTGTCTGTCTGCCTCACCTAGTTAGTGCCAGACTGGCTGGTAACTATGTATTAACATAATACAAAGTCACAATCTTACAAAGAGATCACACCAAGCTCAAGGTCTACCAGCGGCTGAAAGCGCAATATGTCCACCGTATAAAGGCAGTAAGGTACCCCTCCCCATAAATTTAAAAACAAGTATAACTATAAAACTGTTTTAACTAATGAACTGTTTTGTATCTTTCACACACTTAGCGCTGCCAACTTAAGCCAAGGCAGAGTTGGTGTAGTTCATTAGTTAAATGAGTGTTGAAGTAGGTACTGATTAAGTTTGAATAAATAAGGGGGTAAGGGCATTACCGTGTAGCTCTCGCAGGGATATGAGTAGTGGTAGCAATGCGATTGATTTATTCATTGGCGCGCGTGGGATGGTTAGTCTTCGGGTTGCCATACTTGTTGTTTTAAATAAAAGACTATTCGATAAAGCCAATTCGCATCACCGAAACGTCATTAACCTTATGTTATTAAACGTGTAATTTAATATTAGACACCATAACTCAGGCAAATGATAATCAACAAAAAAACATTATTTTCCAGAATTTTTAGACGTCAAATTACAGAACTAAAATTAATATTTATTACTAAACTTAATACTTTACAATAAATGTCTACGTAGCTTATGAACTTTAACAAAATGCAACTCTACCACTGGCGAAATAATGTTTCTACAGAGAAAACCTTAGATTAGAAGGTCATCTAGAGATGAGCCCTACAGATATATGTGTTCAGGCAAATGGGTGTTAAGCTTCGAACAGTTTAACCCCGGTTAAGCAGTTAAGCACCAGCAAAATGTGTAAAGTGTCCTAATAAAATCTAGACAGTTGGCAATAGTGCGTTAGGAGGGCCAGGCGCAGGGGGAGGCAGCCCTTCCGTATCGACCGCAGCCTCCGCCCCCACAATCTTCAAAATATTTACACACTACGACCTTAGTGCCATACTGCCATCTTACGTGAGCCTTCTGCTTAGTAATAAACAGGGACATTTAGGCTTTAGTTTTGTTTCATAATTTTGCTGAGCGTTATGCTAAGGACTCACATTGCCTAGTGATATCGTAGGTAATAAATTGATTTAAAACTATCGTAAATACGAAAAATATGTTACGATAAATATGTGACAACGTATTTTTTCACAAAACGAAGATACTTAATAATAATGGGAAATTTATTTCGAACAATTGTTTACAGTTCATATTGGTTAGTAATACAAATAATCTTAGAATGAATGTTATTGGAGAACGTACATAGGTATTGTATCTATGTATGTTTTGCCTAAGTGTGATTATGTCAGAAGTGTCTTCTCACCTAATCACCCTTCGCACCCAACATCTCCAAATGGGAGACGTGTATCTGTCAGCCACTGTCTTGGGAATGCTGCTGCGGCTGCCACGCAGTCTGTTTATCAGAGATGTTGTCTTCTCACGAATGATGACGTGAAAGCCATCAGTGTAATGCATAATAATGCAAATTAATAAATAAAACCCAAATTACAAATTGAACTATTATGATAATATGATAATTATCCAATTATTTTACTGTGTAGCGCTGGTAATTAATAAGAAATTATGCGTCCAGACTAGCATAAATACTATTTAATAGAGATTAATTAGCAAGAATCTGTATGCTCGAGATCATCAATGTCTGAAATCGTTTTTTTCTAGTTTTTCTATCTTTAGATAAATAAGAATCTGTAGCTTATAACGTCAGTAACAACGGAATGGACTGAAATAAAAGATTTAAATTGAAATGTGAGAGACGGAGAACTAACGCAGGATGGTAAAGTCGAGAGATCGCCAATATTCAGCCTCAAGTCAAATTTTTTTACGTCTGCAAATGCAGCCATAATATTGTGCCCTACTAAGATCCACTGCAAGCATTATTGCATAACTTTCAGTAGGTTTAAAATATGGTAATAATTAAGTGCACTAAGCTGTGTGTGCAAGCTCAGCAGTCTAACTAGACTAGGCTTAACTAGGCTAGGTGCAACCTGACCGCGGTACTTGCGGCGTGACGTCACGGTGCTTCCCCGGAAAATTAATGGTCAGCGAGAAAACTGAGTTTTAAATAAAACAATGTTTCCAAATTAAATTACTGAATGGAGTCGCTCGTCATCATAATTCAATAAGGTAGGTTTTTACTGACTCATTGGCTAGATTCGTATGACTCTGCCCACTGGGTTCGATTTCTACCTAGCACAAACATCGTGAAGAAAAGTGTTTGTTTGGTATTTATTTATTTATTAAAATGATCTAAGTATGAATATCAGTTTCTGCGATCTACTCGTATTACAGACTAACTATAGATACTTAGTTTGGGATTAGATGGTCATGGTAAGAATTTTTTTTTTGTATTCCTTTCACACACTCATGCACCCGAAATTATTTGTTTGGGCATGGTAAGAGATGAATTGCTAAAACTCGAGCTGACTTTGTATATTCTAGTTGCTGTCGAGGGAAGGATGATCCCTTAAGTTCACAATAATACTTATTAAACATACAATTATTATCAAAACCTAAATGGAATCGATATTCGAGAAGATTGTTTCCTTGTTTGCCCTTTGCATTGAAGAACTAGGGCACAATGCTATGGTCGTATCGCTTCCAGAAGTTGTATTCATCTGACTACAGAAGAGGGCTTACAACTCTAAGCCGGCAAGGAACTGCGCGAAATAACTTATACTTAACCCACTTTTCACTATCCCCAAGAAAATATTTACTGTATTCCCAGGTGTCAAAGTCTGTTCTGCTCTAAATGCCTGACGCACGTATGGATATACAGAAAAATAAACCAAACCACGACCTTTTAAAGTTCAAATTTCTCTGTGGAAGTTTGTAGAAGAGTTTATAGTGCCTCCCGGAGTTCCCTGGGGGCCGATGACTCGAAAAAGTTTTGTAGAATGAGATTGTTACTTATTAGGGTGATTCTTTGACTCTTTTTTCGCGACAGGTGGTCGTTTGTCTGCGATGTTTCGGCTTCGCAAACAAAGTGCCTGGAACAAATTCTCGCGATTACTTTCTTAGTAACGAGATGCGAAGCTTCGTGACATAAATAAAAAGAAAAGTAAAGTGGCAGAGCTCGGCTGAAAGCTGGAGGTCTTGTTTCAGACTCCAGGTCGGACAAAAATGTTTTCGGATTTTTCGGATCGTAGTCCGGGTTTGTGATCACCAACTCGCATTGGGTAAGCGTGGTGATTAAAGTGATACCATTCCAACACTACTTACTTGATTCCAATGAGGAAGTCTTTGCCCAGCAGCGGGATATTTTACGGGCTGATTATGAGACAAGTCGCCTTAGAAAATATCAATATAACGCAATTGTTTGTGGCAGTTTTCGGATTAATGTGATGCATGAATTAACACAGATAATGATTCGGATAGCAATAGAAGTGGTTTCGATTTCGATTTATACTTATACTTATCATTTGGATTGTAGGTAGGTATTACAAATCACAACCTGAAAAGGAAATCTTTCTGACAATAAAATTGCCAAATTCTCATAAGCAATTAAACTAACTACTTTCGCAAACAATAAAACCAGTTTATTTGTGTGAATCTGGTAAGTAGTCCGTGAGTTAATGCCGACTTTAGCGGGTCATAACCTGCGACTGTTATTGCTGAAGGCGGAGAGGTTGTATATTTTATTTCTTTGTTGTCAGTCCATCAAATCTGAAGGAAACAGTAAGGGGTGAACTTGGACTAAAAACTAAAAATGGTATAAAGACGTGCCGACATTGTGACTTCCCCGGTAGGTATGAATTAATTTTATAAGCAATAGTGCAACTTAGCAGTATTTTAGATCGCATTAATAAGAACTATGGCTGAAGGTTTCAGAGGTCCGAAATCGTTTCTAGTGTCAATCAATTATCATTTAGCGTAATATTGACTTAATTTGTACTGATTCTAAATAAAGGTTTCTGCCAGCTTTGTGTGAATGCGAAAAACTCAGAATTACAATAAGCTTAGGTATATAACATTTGCAGGAATCTGAGAGTTAAGAGCGGCATTTGTTTACTCTTAATAACATACATTACATTACATTAACGTGCCACCAGACGCGCCAATGCTATCGCCAATAAATTAACGTTAATGCATTGGCCTGTGATAAAAAGGCACTTCTGCTTTTTTTCAAGAAAACACTAACGTTCTTACAAAAAATCGGTTATATGCGTTTCGTGCCCATATATTAAAGTGAGTATGTATTCCTACCAATGATTTATCATATCTAAATAACTGGCGCAATTTTCTTGACTACATATTAAGTATATAATATATAAGTAACTTACTTTCATATGAAAGATTTCTATATGTGTATTTAAATATTTTCCGCTCATTTTTGCGCTTAATTTCAATAGGCCTTACCTACTTACTATCTGCACCTAAAAGCAAGATGTCTGACTAAAGCTATAGTAGAACTTGTGGCATTTGCTCACAATCACCGCCCTCACCTGCACAAGTGCACAATGCCAATTGCGAGCAGTTCCTGACCGCTATGCCCAGGGGCCATTGATAAGCTTCATGGCATTGGTTTTCTATTACTCATCCACTAGGCTGCCAGGCGCATGCCTGAGCGCAGGCAGCTATAATCACCAGGACTTGTGTGGGCAATTTAGGATATATCTATCCCATTTGTTTATTCTATCTGTGTTGTATCAGTAAAATACATACATTTAAATACCCTTGGTCCGTGGGGTCCTAGCGCTATAAGGCTTTATAAGGAAATGGCAAAAAGGTTAGTCGACATCACAGGAGACCGAGAGCTGGCAGCCACCTCGGACAAAGAATTAGTCTAGCTATTCAAAGGGGGAACGCTGCCAGTATCTTCGGAACCTTGCCTAAAGGGACTCCTTTTAATAATATATTTTAGATTATATTCTATTGACGACCGACTTGGTGTAATGGTTAAGAAGTTGGCTACTACACCAGAGGTCGTGGGTTCGATCCCCGCACAGTACAAACATTTGTGTGCATGAACATGTCTGTTTGTACTGGTCTGGGTGTCTCCTATGTATAATAAGTATGTATTTACAAAAGAAAAATGTATTTAAGTATGTTTATCCGTTGTCTAGTATCCCATATCACAAGCTTTAATAAGCTTACTTTGGGGCTAGATGGCGCTGTGTGGAATAATGTCCAGGGATATTTATTTATTAATTTATTTTATTTATTTTTTAAGGTTTTTAGTTTTAGGTTCATTTTAAAATTAATTATATATTCTGAATGATTAAAACATTAAAATAATATTTGTGGTTTCAAAATTGAAATAGCTATTCATATAAACTGATTGACTGAACAGCTTTTCCCGTTTATGAAAATTGCAGCGTAGGTAACGCAACCCTGCAAAATAACCGGAACTATTCTATAGAGTGGATCAGGTCGATGCAAGCCAACTATTATATCATATGTTGTATCATTATATGCCCCAACCATTACTCACCGCATGTTGGTCCAAGAAAATGGTAGCCTAGTTTCAAATAGGAATAAATCCCTCGTGAGCAATATCCAGTGGTCACCGTACTGGTGGTGCATGCACGTATCGCTGCAGCGGCATTCTTCTATTGTTCAGGCTGCGTCAGCGCACCGACACTCATCGATCAGCTATTCCACATTCATTACAATCAAAGCTGGAGCTTTGATTTTTCAAAAACTGACTATGTAGTTGAGTTAGCAATACTATTTGGCTGGAGACCTAGCAAAAACCGGTTAAGTAATTTTGCAATTCAGTTTTAGTGTCATTATTTCCACTCGGGTTCGTCGACTTTCACTGATAATTACAATTGGTTACAAATAGAATTATTTAAATAGAAATCTATTATAACCAATATAATGTACACATTTTATTTGGAATAAATTTATCACCAGACCAGAATACATTTATACGAAGCATTTATTTTTTATAAAATCATTTAACACTTCCAGCCACTGGGTGATCCATAATCCGTGGCCCATAGGGTGAAACCGTTTAAGGGGTGTCATAGCTCTATAAAGAATTAACTATTCACGAAAAAAGCTAAGGTTATCCTTACATACTTTGAATTGAATAGCCTTATTTCGCCCATCTAAACGGCATTTCTCGTTCTCACTCGTAGAAAACTCTAGAAGACATAAGCTGATTATAGCATTATAGCAGACCTACCGCCTGGCAGGCCATGTCTCGGCATTTGCAGTGTTTAGCGATGTCAGCGTCACGCCACCGCGGGCACCTGACGACGGCTGCACCGGCGTCGCTCGTGCCAATGACCCACATTTTCACATTGGCACGTGTGGCGTTCAGTGTACATGCAACGTTACAAGTATAATGTTGGATGACATATGATCACCATTATCTGCAGCTAAAGGTTAACTGCCGATTGTCTGTGTGGTCGGTTATAGGTCGCCTGGATTAACAGGAATCCTTTCACCGTTATCCGATAGGAAACAAGGTGAACTTTTGCAATCGAGTTTTCATCATATATTTTTTACCGCCGCTGACAAACTAATACTACTCGATTATCATCGCAAGCTGTCCCTGGTCGATCTAGGTGTTCAAAGTTATTTAGTGTGCTCTGTAATAGAATGGACTCGGATCCGAATCTCGGATTAATTTTATAAAGTTAATCAAGGTTGATTTTAGCAGTGCTGTTCCCTTTCTAATACAGCCGTTAAGTAAAAGTTTTGTGTGGAATGGTACTCGTAGGCAGGATCTTTGCTGCACTATCGGTAAAATTTTGTGACTACAGCTCCAAACGATCTTAGTGCTATGAGAGTACGTTCGCGCTGGAATGGCGACTTTTTATTTGCTACTAGCGACCCGCCCGCGGCTTCGCCCGCGTGGACTATATATGCATGTATTATACATATAAACCTTCCCTAAGAATCACTCTATCTATTAAAAAAAACTGCATCAAAATCCGTTGCGTAGTTTTAAAGATTTAAGCATACATAGGGGCAGACAGCGCAAGCGACTTTGTTTTATACTATGTAGTGATAGGAAGAAGCATCATGTATTACATGTACAGTCTCTTGACTCAAGCAAGAGCATACACATCCGTACTTTTCAAATTCTTCGAAAATATCTGAGCTTAATATTAGTTACATAAGTTAATACAAGTCAGCAAAAGATCTGAACTATATTTGTGGCTAGTGTGTTACTCAGATATTTTTGAATCTTTAGAAGCGTATGTATAATTATGCTGTGCCTGTAGGTATGCACTTATAGGCTACGGGTACCGAGATAAAGGTCAGGGGTGGCGGCGATGTGTGAAGCCCACGGGAGCGTGGGAACAGCCGGCTGGAATGGACTCAAAATAACATGAAAGGGATTTATTTATTTTAAACTCTTAGACCTGATTTCAGAAAAAGCTTTACTGTTAAGATAAGATTAAACTGTAGACTAATACTCAACTCTAGAAGATTCATGTAAGTTACTCTGAAAATGTTAGTAGGACTGTTTAACTGCCATACCATCTAGGTGGATTTCTGTCGACGCCATCGAAGCTTAGTAAGAAAGTCCAGAAAAAAGAGGTTAACATTATTATACAATAAATACCAGATATTTCATTAGAGAAGTACGATTTACGATTATTAAATATTTGCCACAAGAAATAAAAAAAAAGTCTACCACAATGATCATCTACAAAAAGTATAATCCTGAGTAAATTATTCTACCTCAAAGTAGAGTAGTCATCTATACCTCGCTTATATCATCTATGTGCTTTCTGGCGATACCGCTATTTCATCTGATCTTCCAGCAGTTGGTCTACCGCCGAGTAAACATTTCAATCTTTTAGCCGTGATTCAATAAACTGGTTGTTCAACGCGATCCGTCTGTAGGCTTCCACAGGCCACAATTAAGGTCATTTTTTGTTTTTTTTTATTAATTGAATTCTTTAATTTTCAGTCGACATAATCCGAAGCCATTACATTTTACAATAAGCTACAGTTATGCAACTTTAAAGAGGTTGATGTTGCTAAAAATTACTTGCAGAAAATCTGTAACAATTATCGATTTTACATCACCTGATATTTTTGAAGAGCAGCTATTTGTTTTTTCTGCTGACTTTAATCGGATACATGAAAATGCAAACAATTAAAATAGCTATGAATAAAAACATCTATTGATTAACAATGGCCACGCTCGTATATTCGTCGCCGTCAACGAAATCGATGAGGAAGACTATCCCTTTCTACCTATACATATATTTACAATGTTCTATTGATTTGTAGTTTTAAGATGTATTCAAAATTATGTAGGTGTACAACCTAGTTTTTACAAAAATCTAAATATGTACAATTTTCAATTCTATTTTTTTGGGAAGTTTGACAGATTTTTTTTCTCAAATGGAAAGATCTTGGTAGCAATTATATTTTAAAGCAAAGCATTATAATTCAAGTATTTACAAAGTTATCATAGCTCTAGAAATACATTTTTATTGAAGTTTGATATTGAGAAGATATTGGTAGGTAGCTATTTCATTTTCAAATTAAAGTACATTAATTTCAGTATTTAAGAAAAAAATATCACAGCTCTAGAACTTACAATCCCAAAATTACAAGTAATTAAACAAATTGAAAGAAGGACTTGACAAAAAATAATTAAACATCTGCAAAATGTACAATAATAAGTAATGCGGGCTCATCTTTTATGTTTAATCCTAGTTTTGTTACACTACGGAAGGGTAACATGGTACGGGGGTCCCTGGAAGTAAGTATCAAATCATAATAGCGCATACTTAGCTAGGGTCATTTCTGACCTTTTTATCCCTATCAATAATGGTCCGATTTCTAACCGTTAAAAAGTTATGATCAATTTTTTTTTATGAAAATCGCCTATGTCCAACCAAAAATTTTTTTTTTTTTTATCAAAGGCACCAATATTTTTTTTGCCATAAAATTAGCTGGTAATATGTCTTACTCTGACTTGTTATTTTATTGAGCTAGAATCCCCATGAAAATTTAAAAAGCTAAATATTACAAGAAAAAATCTTAATCAAAAGAATTACTTTATATTCAAGCAGATGTCGTGAAGAAAAATGTACTAGTGAAAGTTATCGCAGTATTGAAAAAAGTTGATCGTTTATTACAAATTATTTTAAGATATAAATTGCAGAGTTATTCGAATAATTTCTAAAGTTGTAAATATTTTGAACTAGAAAGTCGTGTTTTTTGGAGTTTGTTATTTCAACCTATTCATCTATACATACATTTTTCTTAAGTCTTTGACTGCCGCTAAATCAGACACAATAGAAAATCTATTGTTTGCGGGTCACCGGTGACCCCCATGGCAGCTAATGTGTAATTATTTTTGAATGGACATAGGCGATTTTCGAAAAAAACTAATATTGATCATAAGTTTTCAACGGTTAGAAATCGGACCAATATTGAAAGGGTATAAAAAGGTCAGAAATGACCCCAGCTATGCGCCATTTCGATTCGATCCTTACTTCCAGGGATTTGATCCTTACTTAATATTATTGTTAAAGGAAGTGGCAAATGTAAGTCAGTAGTTAGCCTGTAAATCGACCTACTGCTAGGGCAAAGGCAATCAACACTACAATTGCTGTTTATTGATTTATTCCCCACGCTTACTTAATAAGGCTTGCAGCTCCCGTGCCTAGTTTCCAAAAATCTAAAACCCTTGATTTCGATCCAAGTGTTATTCGGTCATGTAATGTACTTGTACAACGTCGTACCTACCAGTAATTTACTGAAAGACAATTATGTTTCTGGCTATTGTATTTGTCGTCGAAACCTTGTTGGTAATTACGGAGTGTCTCCATTCATTTATTTAATTATCTGCCTAAATGGCGACAAAGGAAACGGCCTTTTCCGGGCGTGCGCATGCGCTGTTGTTGAGTGGGGAAAAACAACAACAGTTCAGTTAGTAAGTAGGATAGAGACTGGTCTGCACCATTATTCTATAATGCGCCTTGCATCTATGGTTAGGAGCTGTAGTTAATTTTTACTAGCTGGTAATCATATTTTAGTAGGCTTAAAATTAATCAAGAGACACCAAACGTCTGTTTAAAGCATAGTCAACTTTTAGGTGCATTTATCAGTTAATGTTGGCTGCAGCGTCCGCTGTCGCGGGCACATACGAATATGGAATGTTTCATAATATAGGAACCAATTAACTATACTGTTAACTGAAAACTAGCATTTTGCTAATTAGGCACGAGGTCTGCCGAGTTTCTTTTCGTGTTTTCTGGAGTAGTTTATCTTTTATAAGAATTCAAAAATGCTCGCCTAAATAAGACGGAATGTGAGATTTTGGCGAGAATGACTGTATTTCGTCGTCTCCTTTTGCAGAATTTAAGGACAAAATTCAACATATAAATACAGTTTCAACTTAGTAAACTCCTCCGTACTAAAACAATTGTGCCGAAATTTAATGATTTGGATCATGGTTTTACTATTTCCTAATTCATAGCGGTAGCCAGCAAAAAGATCTATTTCCCTTTTTTTTGCTATCTGTTCATTCATCATTTCATTTAGGTAGTTTTTTCATTTTTTGATTCTCCCTCCTCACCTCATCTCTTAACTCATAAGTTGACACACCTGATCAAAACATATTGGCGCAAGAGTAGCAGCAAAGCATTGATCTTTTTTGTTCAGCTTTATTGGACTGTCACAAAGCTTAATAAACATTAGTAAAGACCTAGGACAGCTAAAACCTAGATTCCCTTACCTCTTACTATATACTTAATTAAATCTTTAATGTGTATAGAAAAAGGTAACTATGTAGATTTTGTACCTGCCTGCAGGTTTCAGAGACTTTAAAGCTTATTAGACACAGAAGAACGCAGAACGATCATATTTTTCGTCTGTTTATATGAATGATTGTCCTGGGCAGGGACCGAACCAACGACTATCGACCCTTTAGGCCCTCTACCCACTACGAAATAAGGAGAGTCAGTCAATAGTTAAAGTCTCTGCATAATTATACCGTTGGTCGATGGCAGCACTGGAGTGCACCTGACATTGAGTCGCAAAGGTCTGGGGAAGCAGCGTGAAAGCGTGCGCGTGCGTCGCTCAAGGATGCGCCGGCGTGTCATGCCTCGCTTCGTTTGTGAATAGAAGTATATTTATTTACACTGCTGTGCGAATATTAGTAGTATTTTGTTCCATATTATTTTAAATAGCGTAAATTTATCAATAAATATGAGATATCATTATATTGTCGCGAGTCAGTATGCCCTCGTGGACCAGAAAATTAAAGTCCCACAAATATCCGCCCTAGCAGATATTATATCTGTTGCATCAATAAATATGAAAGCTGATACGACATTCAAATCCACCACCCTGTCGTCCTAAGTGCGATGCAAATAATGTAATAATAACGATAACCTCAGTGACGAGGAGCATAGAGAGTGATATTCACACAAACTGTTAAGGACGGCATCAAGGAGTTTGCATAAAATACTCTTTTGCTTGTATATAGTCATACCTCCTCGTATTGATGACGGACGTTTTGTTTTACTTTTTATGTCACTTGTCTTGTCAAAGAAATAACAAACTGTTTTTGTGCGAATATATTTATTTTGTGAATATACAATAAATAATTGTGTATTGTGCATCGAGCTTGAGACTATATTATTCCTACTCTATCTTCCTTTGTTCTTCCACATTTTACCTTCCGGTAAGCGTCACTCCATGAGAGGTTCTGTGCCCGCCGAGGAAAGAAGAGAGAATGGAATACTCAACTAGGATCGAGATCGCAAAGCTAAAGGGTAAAGAGAACTGGGCTACGTGGAAATACAACATTTCGGCACTCTTGGAGGGATCCGACGGTGCAAGCGATGCTGTTCACGGTAGACTTCAGAAACCTACCTTGGAGTCAAATGCAAGTGAAGCTGCAGGTGACGCCACCCAAAGCGCTTATGAACAGGCCCTGGCCAAATATAAGAAGACTGAATCTGGCGCTCTGCTCATGCTTACCACGAACATGACCGAAGATACGCTTAAAAAAGTGATGCGATACAAGACCGCACATGAAGTTTGGAAGGAGTTACATAGACTATTCGACGGAGAGGCAGAGAGCATCATCTACGGTTTGTGTTTAGACTTTTTTGGAATGAAACATAGCAAGGAGGATGACATCCCCACACATATGTCCAAAATCAAGAATCTCTGGAACGAAATAAACGTAGAAGTCGTTAAGATTGACCCTAGCGCAAAGCTCCTGGAATTACTCCTGATATGTAAAGTCTTAGATACTCTAGACGACAGATACTTCAACTTCAAGTCAAGCTGGCTTATGCTAAAGCAGACTGAGAAGACCGTAGACAGTTTGACGAGTCATCTATGCGCATTCGAAAGAAACCTACGCATTGGCGATAGTCAAGAGAGCTCCGCGAAAGAAGCACTAGTGACAATGCCTGCAGGACGTCAAGTGAAGGACAATAAGGACGAGCAGCTGGTGTGCGGATATTGTTCTATGAAGGGACACAGGGTTCGCAAGTGCAGAAAGTGGATTAAAGATGGAAGACCACCGAAGTCAACTCAAGGCACGCCAGGCAAAAGCCAAACCAAGCAAGTCCAAATGACGGTTATGGATGCATTCAACGTGGAAGATTGCCTAAATGTCAATAATGAAGAACAAGATGATTGGTTCGTTGACAATGGAGCAACAACCCACATTGCTGTAAGAAGAGACTTCTTCACCGAAATTCATGAATTTGATTCAGATCACACTGTGTCTACAGCGGACGGGACCCCAATCCGTGCGTTAGGTCAAGAAACAGTAGTGGTAGAATCGAACGTCGATGGAAACAAAGGGATGATTGCGCTACAGGAGGTCTGGCTAGTACCATCCTTGAAGAAGAATTTGTTCTCAACTTTGGCAGCACAAGACAGGCTAAAGGATAGCCTATTCCTTTCAACAGCTAGGGAATGTCGCTTCGAAGTAGAAGGCATAACAAAGATAGTTGGAAGAAGAGTCCATAAAGGTGGACTATACAAGTTGGACATGAAGACAGTCATTCCAACAACCCAGCAATTGACTTCAGAAGTCAATGCTACTGAAGACTCCAGCATGCTACAGCTGTACCATGAACGTTTCGCCCATCAAGACAAGAAACATGTCATCCGCGTGGTCAAACGCGAGTTAGGCATTCAGTTGAGCTCTGATAAGCTGAAATGTGAAGGCTGTATATATGGAAAGTCTCACAGAAAACCATTTGGTACACGGGAAAGAGCAACAGCCCCAGGAGAGCTGATTCACGCCGACGTGTGCGGACCCTTTGCTGAAAGCATCGGAAAGAATAAATACTTCGTCATCTTCAAAGATGATTATTCAGGATACCGCTTCGTTTACTTCATAAAACAAAAGTCCGAAGTTAAAGACAAGCTCACACAAATGCTGAACCAAGCTCAAGCTGCTGGTCACATAGTAAAAACGCTACTAAGCGATAATGGGGGCGAATTCGTCAACACTGATATCAAGGATATTCTTGATGCTCGTGGAATAACGCAAAGGCTCACCATGCCATATACTCCTGAACAAAATGGCTGTAGTGAGAGGGAGAACAGGATCCTTGTAGAAGCAGCGAGGTCTACAATGCACGCGAGAGGGGAAATGCCGAAGGCACTCTGGGCAGAGCTGGTGAATACAGCCGCATATGTGCTCAATAGGACAGGTCCATCAAGAGTGGATACCAAGGTACCCTACGAGCTGTGGCACGGCAAAAAACCCAAGATAAGCCATCTGAGAATTATAGGCAGTGAATGCTACATCCACGTTCCAAAACAACGCCGTAAGAAAATGGATAAAAAGGCGATCAAAGGCATGCTAATTGGCTACGAAATGGACGATGGCTATCGCATCTGGACTGGACAGCAAGTAGTGAAGTCGAGAGACATCACTTTCGACACCCAAGTCGAATTGCGCTTCTCAGCCAGAATCCCTATACATTCAGAGGGAGTACAGAATGAAGATGATACCACCAGTATTTTCGAGCAAGAGCGAGAGCCTACTCCAAACATTACCGAACGTCATAATGACAACTACGATGAACATGTCCTAGAGGGAGATAGACCTAGTCAAGACCAAGTTCATCCCGAAGACCAAGTTCGGACCATACCGATTCCCGAGGAGGAGGATGGAGATTTTATCGATGCCAGCGAAGAGCAACTCGAAGTTGTGGAGTCTGAAATAGAAGTAGAGCCAAGATACCACCTGAGAGACAGATCTACACTAAAAACTCCTAAAAAACTTGAAGACTACGTGTGCTTCGTAGGAATCGAGAAATTCCCAGAAACATTTAAAGAAGCTATTGAGAGGGAAGACAGCACTGAATGGCAAAAGGCCATGATGAATGAAATGAAATCTCTAGCTGAAAATGATGTATGGAAATTGAGTGAATTACCTGCAGATAGGAAGGCACTCTCGTGCAAGTGGGTGTTCAGAATCAAACGAAACCCAGACGGATCGATTGACAAATATAAAGCTCGCCTTGTAGCTAAAGGGTTCAAACAACGAAAAGGGATTGACTATGAACAAACCTACAGTCCGGTGGCCCGGATGGCAACTGTAAGGGCTTTACTCAGTGTCAGTGCCAAAGAAAACTTATACTGTGTGCAGTTCAACGTTTCCACAGCTTTTCTGAATGGAAAACTGGACGAGCACATATACATGAAGCAACCAGAGGGCTTCAACGACGGCACCTCAAGGGTCTGCAGACTTCAACGAAGCCTCTATGGGTTGAAGCAAGCGCCACGGTGCTGGAATTCCTGTTTTGAGGAAATACTGTTGGAAAATGGATTTAACCAGTGTTCCGCAGACAGCTGCCTTTTTACCAAGAAGATTGGAGATAAGAAGATCCTTATTACACTGTACGTGGATGATGGGCTCGTAGCCGCTACAGACAAGGAACTGGCTGATCAATTCCTAAAGGAACTGAGCGGATCACTGAAGATCACGACCAAGAAAGCGTCCTACTACCTTGGACTCGAAATAGAGCGACATGACAATGGTTCCATCCTGGTCAAGCAGGAAACTTATACAAAGAAAATACTGGAACGTTTTGGAATGTCTGACTGCAATTTAGTCACTACGCCTATAGAAAGAGAGTGTACCGAAAATGGGAAAGCTGAAGGAAGGTTTCCTTATCGAGAAGCCGTAAGAGCTTTGGCATACCTGATGACGGGCACCTGACCCGATATAGCCTACGCAGTGGGAGTAGTTTCTAGAAACCTAGAAAACCCGACCGCAAGTGACTGGCTGAAAGTTAAGAGAATCTTCAGATATTTGAAAGGCACCTTATCATTAGGGATTCAATATGGAGATTCGACAACAACAAGCGGCATTGTTGGATACAGTGATGCTGACCACGGAGGTTGTACTGAAACTGGAAGATCAACCACTGGTGTGATAACTTGTTTTGGCGGAGCAGCAGTTTCCTGGCTCAGTCAACGTCAAGCATCAGTTAGCATCTCAACGACCGAAGCTGAAATAGTTGCAGCAAGCGAGGGTGCTCGTGAGCTGATATGGCTACAGCAAATATTCGCACAGCTGACACATGTGGAAGAGATTCCTATCCTACATGTAGACAATGAAGCTGCGATTCGTCTTGCGCACAATCCAGAGTTCCATAAGAGGACAAAACACATTAGGATCAGACACTTCTTTGTAAGGGAAGCAGTACAAGAAGGTCTAGTGGAAGTCAAGAAGACAAGTTCTGCAGATCAGTTGGCTAACATTCTTACGAAGGCAGTTTCGAAGCCATGTCTCCAGAGGATCAGAGACAAGCTGGGACTGAAACTCATTGATGTGGGAAAGTGTTAAGGACGGCATCAAGGAGTTTGCATAAAATACTCTTTTGCTTGTATATAGTCATACCTCCTCGTATTGATGACGGACGTTTTGTTTTACTTTTTATGTCACTTGTCTTGTCAAAGAAATAACAAACTGTTTTTGTGCGATTATATTTATTTTGTGAATATACAATAAATAATTGTGTATTGTGCATCGAGCTTGAGACTATATTATTCCTACTCTATCTTCCTTTGTTCTTCCACATTTTACCTTCCGGTAAGCGTCACTCTATGAGACAAACAACAGGCTTGACTACCAAGTTTTTGACATTACATACTATTTGTATGCGACTTTTCACAAACCAAGCCATCAAGCCAGCTATCATTACCAAATAACTAACATAATGTTGTAGGAGGTCTATTAATTAACGGCTTGATTGAGTCAGCGCGAAGAAAACCATTATTGCGAGGTGCCATCTAATCGATCTATTTATCAAACACTCGGCTCTTTGGGGTCTTTCCTTTCTTAGAGGCTCCTAATTCAAGCAAAAACTATACAACTGTATCTACCTTTCAGGTCGATGGCGCTCCTAGTTTTATTTTGCCTTTGAATAAAACTGGGAAACTACAATCGCTATTTTCTTCTTTTCCTCTGGGACATTATTTATAATTAAACTCGCAAACTAAGTAGAGCTCGTACCCGAAATATCCAGTGTTCATACTCGTACTGAAATAATTTTAAATAGATATTACACACAGTACAAACACAGGTAAGCGTCACGTTAGCCCTCTGGCCACCTTAAGGTGGGTTTTAGACTAGAGCATTACATTGTAATGTAACGTTTCTACGAATGTGATTACAAAACAAGCAAATGTTCAGTTTTTTAAATACATTTCCATGTGATTTAACGTTCTTGGTTGATTTTCAAAATCAAGTTGTAACAAAACATCGAGCGTCATGTTCGTATTGTGGTTCGAGTAAATTTGATAACGACTTACCTAAGCTCGATGCTCTGATTCAAGTGAATGCTCTAATCTATCTTTAGGCTTATAAATCACTGAAATAAATTAGGCGGTATCGTTTTGATGATTTTTGACGACACAAAACACTAAAATGTTTATTCTGGCTTCGAGACCATGGCAATTGGTGCGTTAACTGGCGTATATATATGTGTTTTTATTTATTTGTCAATAACTGTATCGTCCCAGTGAGTCAGTGCCTTCACGCAGTTTACATTGCTTGTGAGTGCAACAATCCTGGAGATGAGTGGCTCATCGGTTGTCACTACAATCGACCATTTGCCGCAGTAATTGTTTCACTTTTTACCCACGCCTCAACGTGAGCGTAGATATTGCTGCGTTTTGAATACCATTACAGATTGTTATTTGTTTCTAAAAACAGCATCCATATTAAATTTAGGCCATACATTAAATTACTTTAAAACGAGTAAATTATCTACCCATGTCACATGACAAAATCAAATTGACATAGACAATGAAAATCAATTTAGAAATAGGTAAGTAGAGGCATGTTCTACCAATAGAAATCTTTATGCGCATTGTATTAGGAATTATACATTATTTCTTAAACAGAATTTGCCAAAAACGGCGTTTTTATAATGTATGTTTTGCTAATAACTGGGGTAACGGGAACTGGGATAAACGAGACCTAAATTTCTAATGAGTCTAAATTTTACTCCTTAAAATGAATGACTTTAAAATAATTATGTGGTCTCGTTAGAGGATAAACTCTCCCGCTCTAGAACGAGTGTGATACAGATGGTAGAGTCCTATTTGAAAGTATTTAGGGCTAGGGTAAGCTAGACCTATATTTGTCGCATAGACTCTATTTGCTTGTGGTGTTTGTTGTTTGTAATTCATTGATTTTGTGATTGTTTGGATGTTGACATTGGGATTTATTATTATTGTAATATATCTTATATATGTATAAATTGTACCATGTTTTCAGCAAATAAATAAATATTCTATTCTATCCTAGAAATGTTTACTAAAACCCCACAATTATAATTTTCAACTCGCTTTTCCTATAGGATTTTTACGGGGAAATTATCATTATTTTTGAGAAAAATTGTCCTAAAATAATTCCATCTCGAAAAGTTATCAGAACTGGGTATGAAAATCTTCGGCATTTCAAGTGACACCAGTGAGTTGGTTTTCCCCAAGCAATTTACGACTCAGTGTTATTTTTCCATTATGTTGGATCTTAGGTTGGAACTTTATTGATTCCATTTAGTGATACGATTTTATCGGGTAATGGTTTTTAAAAAACTCACTTAAATGAAAGAAGACTCTGTTATTCATTGTGCTCACGCATTAGGCTGTACTTGGGAGACAATTGATATATTCGTTTACAATTATTTATTAAGTTGTCAAATTAAACATGAGAGCGGGTTCACGCTAACGTTTTTTTTCGCGCGTATACGGTCGTTTCGGCATTCGTGGTATCAGTCAGCGGCTTGTGCTGATCCGAGCTTATAAGCGCATAAACGCTTGTACGAGTCGCGCGTGTGACAAAAAGTGCGCCTATACGCGCGTATGACACGCTAGTCTGCAACCCCTCTTAGTCGGGAGCTCCGTTGACTGTGCACGTGACCGCGTAGTTTTCTTTGGCCTCTTGTACACACACGTTCATTCACCGTGAAAATCTACGGTTAATTCGCCGTATGTAGGCAGTGTTGTATGAATCACTGTGGGAGCTTGTGGACATAAATAGCGGCAAAACTTCACGGCGTGATAGCCGCACGGTTAACGGCCTTTCTATCAGTCCGAGTTAATTCTGTGTTTTTCCACTTTATCTGTTGTCTTAAAAAAAAAAGTAAATTAATTCTGCTGTGGAGTTAATAAGCTAATCTCATTTAATGAGATTAGCTTTTAGCCGTAGATCCAGAAAAAAACAAGAAAAAAACAGCTCCTTACTATTATTGTTGGATATCTTACGTTCTATTACGATGTTACACGCAAAAATAGTAACTTTTGTACTTTACGAGAAAATTAAGAGTCTTACCGGCATCATACGTTTTAACAACAGGTAACCGCAGGCTTTGTTATATTGAATATAGATATTTTTAATTTTTTTATACAACGTTGGTGGCATCAACCATGCACAGCGCACACTGCCTGCACAGAAAACAGGTAACACTTGATCTCGGTAAGAACTTTTTCAATCCCTTCACGAGAGGGAAGGGCTCATTTCAGTTTATATGAAGTGTTATTTTAAGTGTCCCCCCGGATATATTTTCTTCCCCAAGAAAATATCTCATGATCGCACTTTTCAAGACTGATCTCTCTATCTCTATCTCTTGACGTGAGATATCTGAAAACGTTACTCAATGCAAGCAAATTAGAATGAAAACAATTGATTAAAAGTAAAAAGTAAAGTAAAAAATATCTTTATTTAAGACTTATAAAAAGTACTTATGACAAGTCAAATACAAAAAAAAATATAGCAAAAATAGACTAAATAAAAATAAACTTACATAAAATAATACTATGATAGTAAATATCATAATTAAACATAATGTGACTCTACCACCGGTTCGGAGGTTGTTTCCGATCGAGAAGACTCCGGCAAGAAACTCGATGGTTACTCTTTTCAATCTTGTTTTTATACACAAAAATTGAATTAACGGAGTAAAGTCATAACAAAAAATAAATGTGCAGAGGAGCAGATTATACCTAAGATGACCACAAATTCTTATAATTTAAGAAATCCTCTACACTGTAATAACCTCGCTTCATTAACTTAGCTTTAATTTGTGACTTAAACTTGTGAAGAGGCAGTTCAACAAGCGTTTGCGGAATCTTATTAATTTTTTTTACACATTGACCAACAAATGATTTCCCTACCTTATGCAGTCTTAGAATGGTAGTTACGAGCTTATTTTTATTTCTAGTATTAAGTTTATGAACATCACTGTTTTTCTTGAAGAGGTGCAAGTTTTTACTGACTTTTTTTTTTTTTTTTATGTTGCCCGTGAAGATGACCTCACTCCACCTGATGGAAAGCGGTCGTGAGGTCCAGATATGAGGTTGACAAGCCCAGTCATTCAAACGAATCACTGGGCTGGCCATCCTCACCTTGAAGGCCTGCAGAAATGCCTTTTCACGCCCCGCTTGAAGAACCCGGGACTATAAGAGGAAGGAAACACATGTGCTGGAAGAGCACTCTTATACTCTTATACTACATTATCATAAATAAATTGAGAGTATACAGTTAAAATCTCTATCTCTTTGAATACTTCACGAAGCGAGTCGCGTGGTCTAAGGTAAGGATTACCTATGCTAACCATTAAAAGCAAAAAACTATGTTGAGTGGAATCACAAAGATAACTTGTACTAGTAGAGTCAATAAGTTAGACGTAGTTATTTAACTACCTATAAAACGTGACTTACTATATTTTATTTTATTGTACGCCTCACTTATTTATTCATAAAGATTTGTAACGCATCGTTTTTCTCATCGTATTGATCGAGACGGCAGGTAAGTAGGTAGGTATCATAAAATTTTGGTAAAAAAAGCAGTAATTAATTCCCAGCTCGATGGACTTCTAAAGACATAATTATTATTATTTAGAAGTAATTTAATTTGCAGGTGTGTTGTATTAGTTTAACAAAAAATATGAATAACCTTTGTTTTTATAATATTCAAGTCAGCAGATACACCAAATAAACAATAAAGATATTTGAAATTTACTTATATTCAAACCCTATAGGAATCTGTTTGCTATACTTTTATGAATTCTAAGTGAATAATTACTTACTAAAAAGGTAGCGGTGAAAAAGTACAGTCCTTACAGTGAATATATATATAAGCAAAAGCGTTAAAAAAGGTTTTTTTTTCAAAGCTTTTCTTTGTTTTTGTATTATTCTGTGTCTCAAAACAAGATTCGAGTCGAGCGTCAGAATTAGAAAAATATTTGTTTAAGCGAGACAAATTTACCTAAGCCAACTTGTCGGCCCTTGAACAATTTCCTTCCATTTCCTAAGGTTATGCGGGAGTTACGTTTTTTTCTGATTTTTGCCGATTTTTCACATACTCTTTATCCACCTCAGTGCGCTCAATTCTCATACAAATCCAGGGCACAGGGAGTGACAGATTACAAAGCTTTTTACACCAACATATTTCAGGATTAGCAAGCTGAGCTTTAAATTAAAGGCATGTAATTCAGTTGAGTTAAAATAATTTTAACATTCAAATATTTTCAGCTTTAATTGACTCGACTCGCAGCCCGCGTGCTTGCGGCAAGCCGACCGCGTGCTTAACGCGCGAAGACTAGCTAGCGGCGCGTAGTTAGCGCGCTGGCGACCTACCGTAGCCTTAGGTTTTATTTCTTAGGTACCTACTCTTAGACCTCCTCTTAGGCCAGGTGCTGACTACAGCTCATGCAAGCATGTCTCTACCTACATGTCAAATGCATCAAAACATTTCCTGAAGTTTTGTATGTTATCTAATCCTCCCATCTGTGCTGTGCAAGTATCAGCTAGCTAGATAAACAATTGCAAAAGTCCATTGTGCATCAAAGATTACGAGGGAATCAGCTCTCTCACCGATCCAACGCCTGTGGAGGGCTGAATGAGTAGCTTGATATCAATAGTTTCGCTTTCCATCGATTAGCTATAACAGCAGACCCTAAGCTATAGCTAGACAAGACACTTTATAATGAAATAAAATAAATGTAAGTAAAATGATAAGATTAACTATTTTAATAATGATATATCTATAATTATAACGAACTGATAACATTAATAAATACAAAATTAATAATTTCTCATTAATATTTACTTTGAATATTAAGAATGAAATACCTACGTAATATGTAATTTATTTAAATAATACGCAATAATATGCAACAATGTAATAATAATATCGAATAAAAATAATATGTACCTACCTAATTTAAGCTTGGATGTAAAACTATTGAAGCATGTCCACGGGAACCACTGCCGACAAACTGTTGCACAGTTTGGCAGAAAATAATGTTAAGCATCCCTGTAATTTTTATGGTTTAATAAAAAAATAAAAAAATAAAAAAAACCAGAAGTATCCAGCCACTACAGCATATAGGGCAAAAAGGGCTGATAGAGCACTAAGCGCGGGCAGGGGCTCCGCGCGGGCCATGCAGGGGCGCGGCGCCGGGCCCGCACCCGCCGCCGGGCGCCGTCACTCGCGCCGCACCCGTCCCCGCGACCACACGCGCCCGCGATGCCGACAGTGCCGACCGCGCGCTGACTCACTAGTGCTATACGTGACTGTGCTGTGACTGTTTACCCACTACCTGTGCAGTTAGCACCGAGCATAACAAACAATTCAACTGTAAGTACTGTTCTCTATCAGCAAACGTTTCCCGGCGTTTTCCCTCCGGAAAACTCGCCGATCTCCGTTCGTTCGATTTGTATGTCAGCGGCGATGTGTTCATAAATGCGTTTTATAAAGATTAATAACGCTATTAATCCCGTTATTGTCAAAGTTATTAAATTTTACTATTTTATTAAATACCTAGTCGTTCGTGGGCTAAGTTCTGTCTTTACTTCATGATAAGCTTGTCTTATTAAAAGTAAAAAAAAAATCCCAACGACTTCCAAGCATAATGTATTTTTACAGTAACTGATAGAAAAAAAATAAGCAATCGTAAAGGTCTCTATAGTAGGCTTAGAAAGCTTAGTAGCAGTCTAAGGAGGCAATTCAGTTATTATGTTAAATATTTTTCAGTTAGAAAAGGGCATTTTAAATCAATCGCAGCCATATTATTAATGAGTTTTCCATTTTGGCAGAATTAATATAACTTCCGTGTCATAAAAACAGGAAAATCTGCTCTGATATTCTAAAAAAAGGACGTGGATAACTGGTCAATTGTTTCTTTTTTTTAATGGTTAAAGATACTTTATTTCTAATTGGAATACAATTCACTGACTAAAGAACTTTAAAAATAATGACAGTGTAACATAATTCTATGCGCAAATTGTAAAATCCCAATCCCATTAATTCGTAAGGACAATTCCGACTTTTTACTCCGTATTTGCTTTAAAATTCGCTAAAATGAAGACGTACAGCAATAACAATGTTAATGAGTTCGGGCCGCAGCCTGCTAATACCATCCTCGGTTCAATCTAGCATTAGCTATAACAAAAACAGTATTGGATACCGTTGTGTCATTAGGTGCTAATGCTTATTATAATAACAACGCGCCGGCCGCCGAGGAATGCTCAACATGGCCGGACACCTGAGTGCTGCCGAGAAACATAGACATTACAGGAAAACGAGAACTACTCGTACACGTTCGATGAAAACTAAAGGAAGTACTATTTATTTTTTCTTGAGCTCAAACTAAAGTTCAAAAAAAGATGACTTGGAGAATGTAGTACCCTCTAGCAGAAGCGTATTCATTCATAACTGTGGCTGCTCAGCTCATGTCAGCCAGTGTTACGAGGTGATGTTGAAAACTGGACAAGTAGGGTAGATTCAACAGATCCGCGGGAGGTCTTGCTAATTTTGGACGATGGATTTCAAATGAAGATTCCATAACCCTACTGGGCTAAGTGAAAACTTCCTAAATAAAATCTCATTGCGTAGCTTTGTTAGAGGAAGAGGCTAGTTGATCTAGGCTGGGAGGAACATTTACTACTAATTTCTGAAAAACTATCAAATCAGCCAGTAGTCAAGCAACGGTCAACCTACTTGATTCGTGGTGTAACTTCAGATCAACCAATTGTAACACCTTATATTATTACGCACTTTAGTATTGAATAAGAAAAATCTCTGATTGGAATGGAACTAAAAAAACGCAATCACGTCCATGGATTTTACCTATTAGCGCCAAAATGTTGCTTATTAACGAGCAACTTTAGTTCAAGAATTGTATAGACGATGGTCTCCCATAACATTCCAATATGAGCTTCACTGAACCACCTTACAGAAGGGATTATAGTAGTACAGAATCGTCCTAGGTTGGTTGTTTCATTGCGTGCTGGCTGTGTGCGTGCGCAGCGGACGGAGCCGAAGGTTCCTCCCTCCGCGCGAGGAATGTTAACGAGTGACGCAACGACCTCACTTTGGTTTTTTCGCCAAAACAATTCGATAAGCGACCAGACACCAGTTGTATCATCATCGGCCATCCCGAGCGCGTGACTCACGCCGGTTCTCCTTGGGATTGACTCTAAAAAGCGCAATGATCATTTTTATTTCTTCATTTGCTCACTTTACTCTTTAATTGAGGATACACAATCCACAGCTAGAATAGACTTTCGCAGTCTGCACATTTTTTTAATAACTTTGGAACGGAAGTTCGAACAGTCTCAGTTTCTCACAGAAATTGGTTTTTGCGTTTTTACAAACAGTCGTTGACTGATTGACTGTAAATTTGCATTTTCTTTAGTGTGCCGAGTATCAGTATTGATTCTATTAATCCTATTATTAGATTGACATTATGTCCTTATAGACGAGTGGGTGTTTTAATGCTTCATGCAATGCGGTTTACCGATGTTATCTGGACGAGAACCCTGGCAATCTCAGTTCATTGGAATGTCTTCATGTTTATTGCTCTAAAATTTGCGATACCATCTACATTTTATAAATTAAATTTAATAATAGCTAAGTAATCAAGATCTTTTGAGATCTAATAAAAATAATAAAATCTTCATTATAATGGAAATTGTGACTGTAACATGGGCAAATACAACCTGAATCAAAAGTTGGGGGATCAACAGCTTCACGTGCTTTACCGGAATACCGCATTGCTCAATTCTCACAGAGATTATAGGTATTTTACGCTAAAGACAATATATTTCAAGCTGGGTAGCCACGGAGGCAAGTTTTAGGCTTAGGCAGCAGCTTTGCTGCCGTTGCTGTACGGCCAATTGAACTTTAAGCTTACATACAGTTCACCAAACATATTTAAAGCCGCCGTTTCCACTACCATTGTCAGGTCTACCGGCGTTATCTACGATAATGAGTTTTTCCAAAAGTGTTCTCTATTACCAGAGCGTTCTAGTCGAAACATCTGCAGTGTCTGCTCGTATGATCATAGAAAGGGAATAAAGTTCTTTGTCAAAAGAAAGGCGATAGTATACTATGTTGACTGTTCCTCTATTTCTTTCTCAACTCAAATTATAAAACCTAACTAAAAGTTGAGCCTGTTCAAAATGTTTCCTGGTGTCTTCTAACATGTCAGTACTAACAAATGAAAGTGATAGCTACGAGTACACCTAAGCGAGTTCAACTTGAAGTGTCGTTTGACACGCCTATCGTACAAGCTCCCGATGATTTGTCCGGAATATTTATTTATTCTGTTCAAATATTTAATCAAACGTTACTAATTTAAAATGTATGTAGTTACTAGTTTATATTATTAAGAAATATTGAATACTGTAATGAGGCGATTTAACACGTCGGAATAACCAAGTGCGTTGCTTCATCAATGGACGCGGCATATTCGCTCGCATTGTGTGCAGATGAACGCGCACGCAAATATCAATAAATTGTAACTGGTTGTAGTTGTCGATTGGCTATAAATGTACATAATGAAATAATTGCTTGTAAGCTAAGATGGATGCGGCCGAGATGGCATTTTATGAAGTATTTATTTATTTATTCATCAAAGAATACCCATGAACGAGCAAGGATGAAAGGATATTGAGAGTGGACGAAGCGCAGAATGGAAATATGTAGTCTCTGCCATCCTCGTAGAGAAATCACTCTTTACATAGACATCATCGAATTTCAAAGAAGCTCGAGCTTATCTTCTTCGACTTTGGCTTTCAAAGACTTACTCGTAAATAGATATTGCTAAATAGATACAT
Organism: Udea olivalis; assembly: GCA_947369235.1. Taxonomy (NCBI): domain Eukaryota; kingdom Metazoa; phylum Arthropoda; class Insecta; order Lepidoptera; family Crambidae; genus Udea; species Udea olivalis. Next base: position 921,675 of record OX376345.1, on the reverse strand, counting down.
TTATTTTTATATACTAACACTTAGATACAGAAGAAACATAAATTTTGGTCAATAAATGTTTTAATCGGGTAGCATAAATTAACTTTTGACTTGGCGTTGAAGAACCTCTTCCTATTGAGCAGGGAATTGAATTGCGAGTATTGCAAAATCTTATTTTCAACATGTGCTTGAACTTTGTTTTATTGAATTCGTGTTGGTTCTTATTTATCTAAGATTGTCATGTATTTTATATCTTTAAGTGCGCAGGATTAAGAATATGACGTTTTTCAAGTTTTCAGAACATTTAAAGTAATTGAACGTTCTTCTCTGAATCACTGCGTCGCTCCAGTCATAAAATATACGATCTCAGTTAAAAATAATTTTATTTAAATTGCACAGAACCACTAACGATGTTACACTCATGGTTGTTACCCCAATGTGGTAATTAGAGGTAACCTACGGCATTTGAATTGAACCCAACACAGGTGGCGGGTCTACCGTTGTTAATGGAATTGTCTAGATTTCGAAGGGTGGTTTCCATCGCGGTAGAGTTAGACGCAAATAGCCATAAAGCTAAATGCAATGCGTGTCAAGTTACATACGTATGTATATGTTTCCTATGTATCTGTCCGAGATAAGTCATCACTACAATTGAGGGTGTTGGCTTGCTAAATGCGGGTTGGTGATCACAAACCGATCACAAACCTTTAGTCCGAGATACTACTAGGCGTACCTACACAATATAAACCTTTATGTGTATTGCCTTGTTAGAAGTTGTTCTAGAGATGGATACCCAGTGGTAGAGTCACACTACGTTTATATTTACTTTCAAAGTATTATTTTAATTACCTTAAATTTTGTTTAGCATATTTCGCTAACAAGTAATTTGTAGATAAGTACTTTTATTAGTCTATATGAATAAATATATTTTTAATTTTTTTTTTCAGTTATTACAATAAATATTTATTTTCATCCAAACTATTAATATAAGAGTGGAATTGAATTGGAATAAACTAGAACAAAAGATTTATTTATTGTTATGAACGTTTAAATGAAAGATTTATTTATAGTTAGTAAAAGTAAATAATTTTTACACATAAGCCACAATTCCCATCCATATTATCGTAACTTAGTCGTAATATTGGCTTAATCAGGTGACTACACGTGTGGTCTTGAGTTATAAAATATTTAAAAAGTACTAATCCACACCAACCCGCATTTGGCAAACGTGGTGATTAAGCCAATACCCATCCATTGTAGCGATGACTTGATTCCAATGATGGAGGCCTTTGCCCAGCAGTGGGACAGTATATAGGCTAATTACTTACTTACTACCAATCCACAGAATATTATTGAGATAACTTAACGACAGTTCAGGAAAAGAGCATGGGTTCAGAAACCTCAAGTTTCTCAGGTAAAGACCGCCACTTCCGGGCGGTTTGCTGTTCACCACTTAGCGGAGAGACAATGCACTCGTATCTAGGAATTGACTTAGTGTCGTGGTGCTTCAGTATGTTTTCATGGAGACATGCCCAGTTTTAGCTGCCGACGATGTGTTGGGCTTAAAGTCAATTTAGAATACAAACTTTCGTTTAAGCGGAGTGGCAAGTTCTACAAACTATTTGCAGTTATGAAACAATTCCGACAGGGTGGTAGAGTCCCATTGTTTCTGTATACTGTGTATTTAAGTATATATCCATATAATAATAGTAGTTATGTCTATCGTTTAGAATATTTTGCTTTGAATTTTACGATTTCAAAGTACTGAGAAAGTCTATTTAATAAAGTTATTTGAGTTTAAATATCGCTTAGTGAAAGCGAAAGAACCTAAATTTTTTAGCGTCAACTTGAAACCACATACGTACCTTCCTGTATCCAAGTTCTGGCAAAGTCATCATAATATTTCATAACGATAAAGACTAATGTCCAAAAGAGATAGTTTGAGATGACTCTAGCCGTTATTTAGATGGCTTAGAAATCTAGAGGGCTTTCCATCACTGGAGACTTAACAGTTAATTATAAATACAAAGTAGCGGGCCAGGATTTAACAGGCGACCGACCACACGGGCTTCGAGTTACCGGGCCAGGGAACTGTTAACTGTGGAGTAAACTGTTTCAAGCTATGAGAGTTAGAATTAGTCAGGCTTGGGTTGGTTCTATCTTCCTAGCCATACACAAATAACTAAAGAGCCTTATGCAATTAAAATACTAAAACAGTCGATTGACACCGGCTGCGTATGCGTCGTTGCGCAAGTGCGTAATTGTCGGCGCGTCGCACGCATCGCGGCGCGCGCATGCTAACGCGCTGCGCAAGCGCCGCCCGGCGCGCTTCGCCCGGAATGGCAATTGATCTGATGCCGCATAGCAACTGCAGTTTTGCCCCTAGCCATGAAGGCACAGAAGGTCCTATTCCTACAGTTCTGTTTCAATCATTATCTGTGTAGTAAATGATAGAAGAAAGCGAAACATTTAAAATCCTACAAAAAGAAAAGGAAATTGAACTATACCGTCACGACCTGTTGGAACTTTTTGATGTTTTTTAAAAAGTAACAACATAAAAATGCATGAAAGTTATTTGCGTTGTGTTTTTAAAAAAGCCTTAGCCACTTCTGCAATTGCTTAATATGGGGTTTTGATCACTTGACAACTAAGTTGCACTTGCAACCCCCTCACGTGCGAGTGGGCACGTCGGCTATATATAGCGGCGGCTCGTGAGCGCTCACTAATTTACTAGTGTGCAGTTAGGTAACAATAATCCGAGCATGCGGGCAGAACCAAGAAGAGTTAACACGACCTCGGACAAAAAAGTAAATATATTTTACGTTTATAATTAGACTGAACTAAAATACAGTCTGTCTAAAAGTAGGCCAGCCCACATGTAAACGTGCCCTTGGTAAAATAAACTATTATGTATTTGTCCTTTACTACCATATACATTAATGCGCCAGACTTTTGATGCCAAACCGTTAGAGCAGATAACGACTATGGGCGTCATCTTAAAAGGCCTAGACAAAAAGCAAACTATACCAGTAGGTACCTCGTTTTGTGAATCAAGGAAGAAGCACTACCCAATTATAAAAAGACCCTAAAAGATAAGCTTCGCTTGAAATAGAGCTGTTCCTTTTAGTTAACCCGTAAAAGTATTATACCGTAGGAAAACATGAACAAAAAGCCTTCCTGAGTATTAATGACACTTGACCGTTTAAAGTAAAATAGGTAAAATACCTAATTGGCTAATTAGCACGAAATTGCGCTCAAACACTTTTCTAAGACGTCCATGCGTAATAGTACCTATGCTGAAATTAATTCGTTCTGCTTTTCCAAGAAGTTCATGACATAATGTACCATCTTCATAATTGGAAGATTCATCTGTTCACCAGGAAGGTCGGAAGTAGCGGTTAGTTACCTAACGCAGCCGAGTTGGGCAACTCTTGCAACCGTAATATTGTGCACACACCAACTTAGAGCATAAATCTATATAACTGTGGAAAGTCAGCAATTCTTAAGGAAGTTAACAATGTTTGTTATTATTATGAAAATTTATTAATTAAAAGTAGTAATAGCCATTAATGACTGATTAAGATATAGTTTATGTACTTAAAGTTGATGAAAGCACAAGCAATTATACGAAGTAATTGAGTAGGTATCTACTAATTAAGTAGAAACTTAATCGGAAACAGTAAAACAAAAGCTGGTAATGATTTATTACTGGGCCAAGAAACCAGGTACAATACGAATCAATTCGTTTCTATCCAATATACAACGTATAAAAAAAGCAATGAAACGTGTGTTGATATCATGTTAATTAGATATGTGATATCCTAGACCACGGACCGTCGAGAAGGATCCTGATTTTTTTCCGTTAAGCCGCATATTATAACAACTCCTCCCCTCATAAGCTTTAAGAAAGACGTAGGAAAGAGGTAATATAATATTTTTAATTACCATGCAGGTGAAATTTCTCCACTGCACTTTTCCACTCGATATATGTATTATTGTGAAAATGATTGACACAGAGTGCCCTGAGCACGTGCCTGCGCATTCATTGAGGACTGTTTCGATTCGAGACGGCCTGTAGAAAGTAATGCGTCTTTGTGACAAACAATTTTTATTATTACAACAATTTCGTTCCGGCTGGCGATGGACTAAACACTGCCGTAATTAAATCCACATTAATCGTTACAATATCCAATGTCCTTGAAAATAACAGTCAGAGCAATAAGCTCACAAGCTATGAAATCTTATCATGATAAATATAACTTTTCACAGAAGATACTATCAGAGCGAATAATCAGGGAAATGTCCGGTCTCTTCTTATAAAACGCATGTCGAGATAGCTTATGGTTTACAATGAGCAACTCCTCATGCAATGATTCTCTCGTTAATACTGATAATGTTTCTTAGAAAAGAGTTTTTTTTGGTTACAGTGTAGAAGCGACAGTTTCTTAATCATAAGAAAGTAGATATTCTGAAATTTGACCCAGTCGCCAGACCCAGGCTGTGTTAAGTGTTTCTGTGTATTTGAATCTTTGCTTGAAAATAAAACACTCACACGTGTAGAGAGATGTTCACTTTTGAGAATTTTTACCGTTGTGTCGATCCCTTAAATTTTGTTTTAGTATATCCGATATCTTATTAACTGTACCCTCCTATCGACTCACTTGTCATAATTAAGGCACAATCCATGTCGGATTGGCAAAGAAGCGCTCGCTACTGACGCAACGCCCGGACTTTCACCGAGCACAAAGGCTCCAGATTTCTGTAACCGCTGTGTAATCCAAAACGGCGCAAAATCTAGACAATGACCACCAACACAATAACCACGGCTGCCAATAAATTAAGAGTTGCGCATAACCTAGAGAAACACGAAATCGTCACAATGATACAGATTATTGAATGATGCAGTTAATAAAACAGACATGCTTTGAAGGGAAATGCAAAGGTGAAATTTCTGACCCTGGACAGAAAAGGCGCTAAAATTCCTTTTTTATTTTAGTGATCGACGAAACAATAACAGGATGTAGATTTCGTTGAAGCGTGAAAATCAGCATTTCCAGCTCCAGCAGACTATTCATCTGCTTCTGTAGTTCTTTAACATAATGGTAAAATTTACTTTACAGATGTTCATTACTTACAAGACCACTAACTAGAAGGCATGCATGTTTTAAAATAATGTTATTTCGTAATTTTTACATATCCTGCTCCTCGAGCATGAAGTTTTAACAAATGTAGGCTTTATGCTTGCAAAGGTTAGGAGTAATTTTGTTGTTTGGCCGATGTATGTAACAAGCATGTTGCCAAACTTAGTTCAATGCAGGTACCTTGTACAATTCAAATCATAATTTGTACAGTCCCCTTTTTGAGATTGGCCTCCAAAAAACAAGTTCTTTCAATTTAAAGATCGTTATTATTAATAAGAAAGTATTAATTTGTTCTTTTAGCAATTTTGTGTGTGACCAATATTGTGGAGATGAGTTGAACTTTAATTTGTCATGAACTCAGACTTATAATATGCACCCATTACATGCAAATAAGCTTTGCTACGATTAAAAACCCTATCCACCCAAACAGGACTCAGAACCGTTGCAATAACTTTGATGCCATTAACGTCACACACGGATTCGCAGGAGCCAGTCACTCGAGCAGTCCGTTACCCTGAGTCACTCGCCGCTTCATTGTGACATACTTGAACTTACCAGGGGCTATTTAGTGAGTTATACGTTAGGGTCGTTACATTCATGTTACATTGGGTCCTATTTAGCAAATAATCCCAGCAAGATAAGCAGCAGGGTTAACTAAGCTGCATCAGGTGCTCTTGAATTTTATTCTAGCTCCTTGCGTTTGCAACTAACATTGCCAAAACGAAGTGACCTAGTTTATTCGCCATCCCCAAAGCAAAATCGAATGTCTCTGTTCTCTAGCGCACTTTACATAAACTAGTGTACAATGCGGATTATCTTACTTTAAAATCAGATGAGGTTAGTCTGTCTCATGTGTTGTCCAAAGTAACCCGTTACCCTGAGTCACGATTATGACACACTTTTACTTGCGCTGACCGCCGACCGCGAGATGCAACCGTTCTTCGCCGCTTTTCCTGATGCCGTGAGTTTGGTTTACTATCACTACTAGGGGTTACTTATTTAAGTATTGTTCAGTGCTTAACAGACAGGGGCTATGCTTTGTAATTAAATTTAAAAACTTCCTCCGTATCTTGTTTCATCTTGCCACCTTTTTCAAGGCGCAACATTTTAAATATTTGTTGCTTTGTACATACTTTTTTCAGTATTCGCATGGTCTATTTTTAATATACAACAATAATTGATGTTCAATTATAAAAAACATAAACAATGTGTTAGTGGTATGTAGAGTCGAATTCGATTACAATTCAATTGTTAGAATTAAGTAAAGTGGGATGATCACTTGGATAAGTTTAAGGATTTCCTGAACAATATTGTTCCTTTCCAATAATATGTGGATGACGTCACAGAGAGTGTAACATAACATCTGACTGTAGTATCTGTGCCGGCGCCTGACACGGCGACCTAGTTCCTCTTCCGTTGTGTACACACCCCTTTATTTACCCAAACGCCAGAAGGCTGCCACTGCGTTTTTCCTTTGCGTTTTTATTAAGATTCTGAATTACGTTTCCTTAGGTGGGTGACGTGAACTAACATTTTATAATAAAAGTTGCTCAATGTTTATAACCACGCATTCTGATCTGCTTATTTTGCGTCTGTTTATTTTTCACATGGTTTTGTTTAATAGATAGTCCATGTTAGTCCTTCTGTGAAGAATAATTTTACTCGTACTCGATACGTAATTACAACTTACTTTCTACTTACTTCTTAGAAAATACTTAACACTGGCATACTAACCTACCAAATACCTACCTCTAATAAACAGGTTATAGTAGATGCGTACTTAGCTTAAACGTTTTTTGCAATTATCTTAACAAAAAGTTAACTGGAAGTCATTAAAATGTTTGAAAAGCTATTCATAATATTTACAAAGTAATTAGGCAAAAATGCTGGCCCAATTAAGATAAATTATGACGTCATAACAATGCAATGAGACACGAGGGAAAGATGAATACCTGTTTTATTTACTTAAATTGATAAGAGAAGTTTATTTGTTGGAAATTTATCATTGAATAAGTATGGCAGATTTCTTTCGGAGAATAACCGTATTTTTTTTGTAACCGAGTTAGCCAATAACCCAGCTGATCATGAACAATGTGCAAAAATAGCAGTATTTACCAGAAATAAGGACAGACGGCAAAACTACAAGCTTTCCCTATGTTCTACGGAACCTAGAAACTTTTGATTTTTTTTTAAATTCTATTCAGTGCACTAAAATTTCGAACGCCTTATCATAAAATAAAATTCTTTAACTTTTAGCCACATTGCGGCAGGTTGGGGTCGACTGTCTGTCAGACTTGTCAAAAAACATGAATCTTGATACGCGCGCTGATTGGCAGAGGTCACCGCGCATCGGCGCAGGCGCACGGTGCGGGTGAAAGTGCGCGAAAGTGCTGCGTCGATCACGCGTTATTCGAACAAAACAACCGCAAAAAACGCCATAGATGTTCACAGCTCAGTTACTAAGAGAAAAACACGATCGAAAGTGAATTAGGTTTCGAGAGCGGGTTCATTATCTTTATCTTGGTACAACACCAACTAAGTATCTTGTTGTCACGGAAAAAATCATTCGTGTGGATTTAGTCTTCAAAACTTTATTAGAAATAATAACATCGAAATATCGCGATTACTTGCACTGTCTGCGAAAATATATACTGCAAGCAGATGTGTCTTTGTTGGACATTAAATCACCTCAGTCATTTTGTAATTTTAATAAATTATGCGTTCTGCAACTTTCGGCGAGCCTCTACTAGTTTCAGGCATTTCTGATTTGCAAACGCTAAGTTTCATCCGAGGTTAGTCTGACAGCACTTTGGTTATGTTTGATGCTGTGAATGATTTTACATTTTGAATGAGCAAGTTATAAAAAAGTATTTAACTATTCAAGCCTATCAGAATTCACACAGGCGACGCGTCCGTGACTAGGCAATTCGAAAGTAAAATGTATGGAAATGAATGGCAGATCCTTGTCTATTCAGTGGCCGTGTTGTTTCGTCTCTTGCACACGATTTGCTAAAATTAGGCCCGAAATATTGTAAAGCAAGAGCACTCCAGTTTTCCGCGAATCGTTTTCAGTGGAATGAAGGTTCCAGTGTATTGTTGGCTCATAGTTCAATTTTTTGACCCGTGCGTATCTCTTATCTTAACAGAAATAAAAGTCTGTGCGATAACATCTGATCATACACAGACATCTCCAAAGTTTGCCTAAGATTGGTCTGTTATTCATACATTTCTACGTCGTGTACCTATAGGCCTGTATTCACTTTGCTTAGTGCGAGTGCGGGTGATTAGTAGGAGCGCTTTTTTATTGCAGGTGTGTAGTGCAAGTAGTGTCCAAATTCTGTTTAGTGCCAATTGCAGGTGATAAGTGCAGGTGTGTAGTGCGATTAGTGTCCTATTCTGTTTAATTGAAAAGAAATTGGGCCCTGAGGCCCTCAAAATACACAGACGTCTCCAAAGTCGGCAGAAGACACGTCTGTTACTCGTACATACATTTCCACGTCATGCATGGCCCTCAAATGGAGGAAGACGAGGAGTTACCGTTACGGATTATTTGCTCAGCTGATTGACGTGACCATGGCTGGTTGACTATTGGTTTTGACAAGTTTTTACCGAGAATCTCGTTCGGGGTCAGCACTGCCAATTAGTAGTCGATAGGGTTAAGGTTGTCACCTATACTTGAAAATCCACATTAGGAATTCTACTCGTTTAAATTTTTTTTTATCTAACGTTTTGTTGCAAATGCAATAGATTGTGATCAGTGGATGATGAAGAATTTGTGTTTTCTTAGGATTAGTCATTTGATGCCGTCATTTTCCCTATCACAGGCAAGGTTTCTCGCCAACAGAGCCGTTTGTGATTCAAGCTCTCACAATATTTTGTGGATGTCCTTTAAGCATAATTTGTGTTTAGATTACTATAATATACGTAAATCCGCAAATATTCAGATGTGAAAAAAGCTCAAGCGTATAGACATAGCTCCAATAATTCCATCGTTATTTCTCCCCCCCTTATTTAAAACAAGTAAACAGACATATAAATGATTACCAGCCAACCCTAGGTGCTCTATATGTGGGTCACGTCCACATCCCAGGAAGTGGCTGCTCTGTGACTAAGCCAGGGTTTTCCTCACCAGCTCCAGAGCGGCCTCCTCTCAATGTCGGCTCATACACATTCATCATGTGTATGTAAATTGACTTATGTAACGTGTTTGTTTTTTTGATGCGGAGAATAGATTGACTCACTCAAAAGAGCGGGAAACACTTAACGTAGATCGACTCAATTAATTTAGCCTGTTTAACGTCTGTTATGCTATTTATAGGCCTGAGAAAACAATTGTGTCCTTGCCTGAGGATGCAAAACTCGATGCAATCTTTTTAAAATGATAAAAAAAATATTTTAGAGAAAAACAGATATTTTAGAGTACATTTATACCACGGCGACGTGACGCGGGGACGTTGGTTGAAATAAATGGTAGTTGGTTGGTTTAGTAAGTAAAACGTAGAGTGAATTGTAGATGTTACATCATAAAATAGGTAGGTCAATTCGTTAACGTCAAAATGCTGATGATTGTTAAACAAAAACATAGGCAAAGCTTATGCAATATATTGAAAACTAGCTACCTCGACAGACTTCGTTCTGTCAAAAGTCGCGGCGTCGGTAAAGCAACACATCTCACCTGCGTTTCTCCGACTTAATTTACATACTATTATTTTTCACTGAATGTTTTGTTTCATCATAATAGGATATAGCCTATGTCACTCCCTGATAATGTAGCTTCATATTGGTGTGAGAATTTCTGAAACCGGTCCAGTAGTTTCGGTGCCTATTCAATAGAAACAAACGAACAATCGAATCTTTCCTCTTTATAATATTAATATATTAGGTAAGGTTCGAGGAGACGAATATTGATTTTATGAGTGACGTTAGCAAGAAGAAATGCATACATTAAGTATGATAATATTTACAAAGAATCCATTTTCGATTCTGAAAGCGAATTTTAAACCAAGGCCAGGTTTAGCGTTGCTAACTCACCAATACTGAGATTAGAACAAACCACTTGGAGACACAGAATTGAACGAGATGGTGTTGTGACGTTTGAAATAATAGGGTGTATTTAGTAAATATCGTTTAAGGTCAAACTTAACTTTTATGCATGTGAAGGTCAAAATTGAAGCCTGAGAAATAAAATTTAGGTAGAAAATGCTCGAACTTGTCCGAGACAAAAATTTTTTTTTAAAAAGGTAGCCTAATGTAATACGGAATCGACTACACTGTTAACTTTAGCTTCGTATTATAACCCAATGATATCTGATATCTTACTAAGAAGATTTATAAGACATAGACTGTGTGCTATAAATTACTATTTCAAGTCTATAAAGTGTGTCCATGTATGGATAAAAACAAGGAAAATGCGAGTACTTTCGGTTCATTCTGATTCGTCTGCCGTCCGTCCCGAAGGCCTCCACGGTACATTTATTCGAAAATCACATTTAATTATTCACTTAATTAAATACGAATACGATGAAGTTCTTGAGCATTGTGGTAAGACAATAAAGAACATTGACTAAAAACATTTGTGATATGTTTGTTTCGCACAAGAAAATTGACACTTTTTTAGAGTTTAGGGATAAGGATCTTAAACCTGAGGTTATAGAGGAACTATGGAAGAGGTAATACTTGTTATTTCAGAACGAGATTAAATCATAGCAAAAAAATAAGTTACCAGCTTAACACAGCCACTTGCATAAAAACTGATGGCCGTTAGTGTTGACGTCCCTAAATTACTGCGTGCACTAAGTTTTCTGTAGTCAGCTCAGTTAGGATACCTCGCCCCGCCATGAGCCTTCGCCTTTTCCTGGCAGGGGTCTTAGTACTGGCGGCAGATGGAAACACCATGAAGCACTCAGCCTATTTTTATCTCTGGCTTCTGCAACCTTCACCTGACAAGTTGAAGAGATTTTCAACCAAATGGCAAACGCCTGAATCCAGAAACGTCGATCAAAGCTGAGCAGTCCTTACAAGTATAGCAGTCCCTTTGATTTCTATTGACATGTGACAGAGCAGCATTAATTTGAGGTGTGCACAACTTTTAATTTGAGTTTGTGGATACGAGGGTAAGACGTACTCTGCCACGACCAGGGCATATACAATGACATTATGTTCGGTTGGGCCTTCTTTACAAATGTCTTCAGTGCTTCTGCTTTTTGTGCCCGGTTTAATACTTTGTTCAGAGGTGATGTAGAGCCGACCAAATAAGTATCACACAGTTAATTTCGTACAATTTGCACGTAGTATACGTTACTCCATAACAATAAGAGTTCAGTTTATGATGGAACTTTGGAACTTAAGACTGTGGTTGGCTGTACAAGCACATTCACTTGCAAATCGTATTTAATTATCAACACGGTAGTGACCCAACATAACACAATAGCTGATAATCACCAGAAAATCACTTGAATAAACTTTTTTATAACTAAACTTCAGGTGCGTTTAATAGCTGACTCATTTATAAGTTGAATGAATTTATGTACAATTTATTTTTATTGTTAAAAGATCTTTTTTACTTTGTACTTTTAATATGCATGTGTATCAAATACTAGGTTTATTCACTGCCTTTTTAGACGGTATTCTATAAATATCTGCCTTCATATTTGATTGCTAAAACGTTTAAAATCTACAATCCTATTTAAGAGCCACGTGGATTCGTTATGCTATTTTATTTGCACACTCTCTAAACTTTAACTTACCCTTAAGTGAGTCGAGATCAATTAATACGTCATAGATGTCTCTACCCAAGACACATTTGCTTATTAGGTCGTCATTTAGTATGCTAGGCCAAATCTGAAACTTTACTGCAGTTCTTTTTCAGAACTTAACTAATTCTACCAATAGTAAATTGGCTTAGAAATATGCTTTTATTTTGCAGCAAATTTAACGAGTGTCAATATTCATTTGTAACGGCACTGATAGGGTTGAACACAGTCAATGAAGACGAAATGACGTATGAAATAATAATTTCACTAAGAGCATCATCTGTAGTTATGTCCATTTGTAAGAAGAAGTCGCGTGATTCAGAGAAGACAATAGTCGCGGAAGCAGGAAGTGGTGGTGGAGCTGCGTCTGACAGCCTCGATTAGCTGAGTGGCGTCTTGCTTGATGAAGCGCTCAAAATGGAACAGGTGTTTATTTGGAGACATAGTGAATTAGGCTATTTAGGTGCCATGTGACGATGATAGAATTGATTTTTGTTGCCAAATATATCATGGATATAATCCATTGGAAAGGTTGACTGAACAGTAATTAATCAGGATACTAGTCTAATGAATCAAAAATGACGATTTCTTCTTCTTTTTGTATGATTGATCGTTAGGAGTTTTCTAATAACTCTGCCACTAGGGTTCCTTACCTATAAACTTACAGGTACACCTGTTCAGTTTCCGTAATAGACTCATTTTAAGAGTGGTACTTTCGGGTTATAGTTGTTTTACGTTTGATGCAGCGGAATGGGAAAAATCTGAGGGACAAGGCATTTTTCCTGCGTAAAAATCACTCAAATGCACGAATCTTGTCACAGGACGCATCTTATTCATTTTGATACCTCATCCATAGGGCGTTACGCATTGAGGATCACAATGAATGATTGACATCTATTTGTAAAATAAAGTGTACGTTCTGAAACTATGACCACGCCTCAATCAAGCGTTCATAATTAACATATTGCCTTCGATTTATTACTATAGTGATGGTCTGATCGGTTAGTTCAAGTGCGCGCAACTATTAGTGCAATTACACGCTCGATTGTTTGCTGCGCAGTGACGTCACGCGAACACGCGCCTCTGCGTCTGCGCAGAATATTATGTAAATTAAATAACATTTTGGGCTTTGCGTAACAAACAGTTTTGCGGCTGTGGATCAAGCTGAACATTGCATATAAGAATATTTTTTGATATTGTTAAAGGGAGCAAGAAAAAAATCTGATTAACAACCTCGTCCTTAGGTACTAGACAAATCCTCTCTTATGCGCTGTTCATCGGTTTCACGCTTTTTTTGTGGTAACTCTTGACATAATTCTTCCAGAGGAAGAGGAAGAGACATTGAGAATTTACGTGAGTGTCAATTACCATATTATATACCCACTTCTCTTATTTAGTTAGTAAATTCCTAAAACGAGGGTTATCTGAAAGAGAGCGCTTCCGAGCGATAAAGCCGCCTAAATTTTACTAGACTGAGTTTTCTTTCGTTTTTGAGCACTGTTACGTTTGTTGTATTTTCTTTTTAGTTGTACAATAAAGTATATTATCCTAAATTATTTGTGTAAAACATTAAAAAAACACAGTAATTGAGTATTGGAATACCAAATTGTGGCATTGTGGCAAGGTATTCTTTTAACCTTCATGAAACACAGTTTTCTAGAGGCAAGTGAACTTTACACATATTCGTTAGCATATTGCAATGGATTTGTACCTATAGGTTGACTTGCTATAGGCTGACTTATCGTCCGGACATTGTTGCTCCAATGGCAGCGTCTAATTACAGGTTACAGTTTAAGTAACGTAACGTTTGCAGTGACTCTTCATAATACAGTACAGATGAAAGACAGAAACTCATTTGGTAATCTAAGCGTAATAATTTTTAACCTACAGTACTTTCAAATCATGAAATTTCTTTGATAAACTAACTAAAAGACGTCTGTCCCAAACTAAGCGCAAAGGTCATCGCACATTATCACGGCGGCAACGGCACTGCTCGAACCCAGTGAATAACTTATCATTCCCACTGGAGCCAATTCCAATTTCCAATGGTAGTAAACCATTTCGAAGAACCTTGCGAACTTTCACGCTGCAGAATCGGTACCCTTGTGCCAGTAGGTCAGTCAGCTCAATAAGCAATTCATCTTCGCAGAGTTAATAATGCTTAACATCCTTTTTGAACTTCTGTGGATGCTCTGTGCTGTGGTGCGCGTCATAATCGCGACGCGCATGTATGTGGGTCATTGACAACAGTGCGCCCGCGCAGCACCTGCCAGTGCGAGCGCTACCGAACCTGCGCAGAGATGTCTCTTTCTCCCTGAATGCTAAAGTTAATTTCTAGGAATTAGAAAAAAAACTACTATGAGATAAAATTACATAAATTGCACTGCTAGTAAGATTTTTCCTTTGGTTATGGAAACTAGAAATAAAGATGGCATCCCAAACATCAAGCCTAACTCAGGCCGAACAAAATATCTGTTTCCTTAATTAAGTGACGCTTAGTTAGCGAGATAGATGGCGCCAAAACCACTTCCGATTTTAAAATGGCTTAGCCGAATTATTGTGTGTAGTTATTTGTGCATTCCGGCAATGCACCGTGTAACGCATTCGGTGTTCAATGTCGGACATACGGTTTGATTGCATACTTTACGGATTTATCGTTTTTTTTTTTAGATTTCTTGAACTGGCTTTTATTTTAAGGTTTTTATACAAAATAATATAGACATTAGAATTTTTTGTTTGACCGAAAATGAACTTTTGATCTAATATGTACCTATGCCATTTTCTCTACGGTAAATAATCACACGGTATATTTCTGGTCAGTAGTATTTTGATATCTCCTTAAACAAAATATCACAAACTAAAACAAATAATCATTAGCAGTATTTATTTATTTTCTTTCTTAAGGAAAACAAACAGCTTTTTCTAATACATTTGCTCAACTTATCTAAAATAGTACATTAGCATTTAATGTTCTCACTGTTGGGCAATACATAAAGTAAATGAACATTGCGATCAAAAAGAAAAAGGTTATCAAAACAACATATACAATAAAGACATCAACTAAGTATGTTAGTTTGCCTGCTATAACTAGTGAAGCAAGATTTACTAGATAAGATCCGCTGGAATCGTTCTATTCTTTCATGAAATATGTCGATGTTACTGTAAGTGCTGTTGTACTTGTTGCAGACTCTTATTATGAAACTAGTTTTCCTATAATTGGACTTGTAAGACGGTGTACTGAAAGCGTTACGGTGCCGTGCGCTAGGCCTAGGACATTTATAAAAAACTTCACTCAACAAATATGGAGAGTCGACTACGTTGTTAATGATTTTGTAAAGTAGAACTTGATCCCTGTGCTCTCGTCGAGTTACCAAATTCTCAATTTTATTGGATTAAAATCTTTAAACCTAAATACTTTGTTAGGTAACTGAGTCATCAAACAGGTTTTACCACTCTTGTATTTAAATTATTCTGCACATAGGAGATGAGCAAATTATTTCATCATTGCTTGCACTTGTCTTGACAATTCGCTTCTAACGCTTTTGTTTCATATATTACACAGGTTAGAAATGGCTCACTTTGAATTTTATCGTAAATTGATACTCCTTCTATGTATAATTATCGATGAGTTTCCCAGACATTGTGAATGAATGGTCGGTTCAGTACAGCATGAAGTCGTAGAGTTCCTGCTTACGCAACGGCATTTCATACTAGGTACGAGTAGGATACGATGTGCATCACGCTATGTTAATAAGTAAATTATTTAAATTGACCAAGAATGTTTCAACCTATATATAGTAATTTAGGTTATAGGTAGAAATATGGGAAAGTTTGAAACGTCCACCGGTCCAGCATACCACACGCAGTAAAAATAACCTCTTGCAAATAACATCAATATTACCATTACTTACGAGTGGCTCCGCCCCCGACCCTATGTCAATCAAAAATTGAACAACAGTAAGTATATTTATAAAGTTACTGAAATAATTTCTCATAAATAAAAATGTTATTATATAAACGAATATTTATAAGACAAAATTATGAAATGATTTTTTTTTATTAAATCAGAAATTGCTGTACCTATCGAGAATAATGTGCATGTGTTTGTATATCTAGCTACTGATGTATCAAAAATGGGGAGTGACTTTACTAAAGCAGTGACGCTTCTCATTCTACCTGGTAACTATAGTGATAACTCTTGTCCTACACTTTAATACTTAATACCTAAGTAGGTAAGTGCTTGTATGTAAATGGTATGTAACTGAGATACCATGTATAGCATCAAATGAACATCAGTTGTTGGTTATGTACAGAGGATGTCTCATTAGGCTCATGTTTACTTATGCAAATCAGTTCGCGCGGCGATTAGCATAGCTATTTTAGTATTTTTGTACAAATAACAGAATCTTTCGACACAATCAGTTAGGAATGCGAACAGGCTCTACGGGGTCGCGATTATAATTTATGGTGCGTCAACGTCGTCCTTAGGGCTTGCAAAACAGAATTTTTGGTGGATAAATTAATATTTATAAAATCGCAAGACTCTTTCATGGTATACGATCAGAATGAGTCACCCAACTTAAATAATATTATGGAGAAACACATTGACGATATAAGGAGCATAAACAGTCAGTTTATATTCCTAATAATCCTCATAATAAAAATAACAAGCAAATAAGTCGACATCGAAGTAGTGTCGATTAGGTTTTGGACAAAAAAGTAAACATTTTTAATCCTTAACTTATTTGTGTCTTATCAGCCACTAGAACTATTTTGAATTGTACTAAACTACTACTATTTAAATGAATATATTTACTGTGATCTGTCAAAATGTCTAATATGATCGCAATTTTAGCGACAATTTTAGGCGCCAGACAACACACCTCTTGTAATGGTCTTGAAGAAGGGATTAATATCCCTGTGTTACGAGGTACTACATAAGGAAATGAGCCAGGTTCGTCTCCCAGCACACCACGACCCGAGTCAATTCAGAAAAGGTCATTTCCTAAATTAAATAAATAAATATGCGCCAGACAACACACCTCTTGTAATGGTCTCGAAGTATGGACTAATATCCCTGTATTACGAGTTACCACACTAGGAAACAAGCCAGGGGCGTTTCCCAGCACACCTTGAACCGAGTCAATTCAGAAAAGATCGTTTCCTGAATTGACCCGACCGGGAATCGAACCCGGGAAACTACGGAAATCGAGGCGAGAAACCGTGCCATAGCGTACTACGCCAATCGTGTCGTCTTTGTAACGTAAATCGCAATTTTAGCGACAACTTTGTAACGTAACTTTTTGTGAATTGAGTAATTGTACAACTTATAGGACAGACCTATGCGCCAGATATTGGCACATTCTAATATATTTTTATTAGTATGTTATTATTCTGTTGCCAGCCCTGCGCATCCCTAAGTGCAAACTAGTTTGCGTAGTGGCAGAAGAAGAGTAAAAAAGTTGACGAGTCAAGGTGCTGCGCTATTTCTGAGAGAAGCGTCTGCGCAGCGCTACGAGCAATAGTTCAGGGTGAAGCAATGTCTTTTCTGCCTTAGCATGTACCTACTTTCTAGTTAGTTATTGTATGAACATTTCAGCCGCAGATCAATTTACTTGGTAATTTACTAAATACTACAACTATTTATGCGTCAAAACGGTGGTTCCATCTCTCAGTACAAAGACCCGACCATTCAAAGTCCGGAAGAGCCATAGTTGACCTGAAGCAGGTGATGAAGTTTTATTAGGTTTGCTTGAAAGCTCACTTATGCCAATAAGCCCTGCAGCAGAATCAAACTGACGCATTTATTGATCAAACTTCGCCCACACTCTCCGATGGAGTCGCCCCGATGCGAAATATCGCGATGTTCGGCAAAAGCAAACCGATTTGACTCTAACATTGACTTTAAAGTCACTTGAACACTGTGCTGTACGGCCTCTAATGATGATGAAGGATCAATACTGTCTGGGAAGCATTCGGCTACTAACATTGACATAGGCGTTAACAGTTCTACCACGAGCGAGTTGCCACTTTAAATTACGGTAAGTATCGTTCGCATAAAAAAATGTATTGGGATTTGACATTGTCATGTCATGTCATGTGTCATCACAATACATTTTTTTTACGCGAACGATAACGTGAATTTAAAGTGTCAACTCGTGGTAGACGTACAGAGGTCAATCTAGCCTGGTTCAGAGTAATTTGCCTACAAATATTGACGGACGACGACGGCTGCTTTTAATAAGCGCAAACACGAATTCTTAGACTAGCAAATGAGCCGTTTTATTAAAAAACAGCATGACTAATCAATTAGTGAAGCTGGAACTTGAGTCATCGATTGTTCGAGTTTCATTGAAGTTTTTATCTTGTCAAAACTTGAAGATCATCTATCATATAACTTTCATAATTACTGCTTCGCAAATAACTCGGTCTTGCTTTTAACATGATATATTTTTCATAAGATATTAATCTATTATAAGTAAATTTTATTCTAGAAAAAACAAAATGAATACTTAATAGCTCAAAATTAAAAACGATAAAATAGGGTTATTTCCGTTGTCTTAATGTTTATACCTACTAAGTTTTAATATTCTTTTTTATTCGATGTCGGTAGCAGTAGGTATAAAAATAAACTTAGTGATGTGTAATGACACCAAGAAGTTTTGAATAAAATAATTGAATTGAAGAATCCTTAACAAGCCACTCTGTTATTTGATGTTTATTAGTTTGACAGTAACGACTCGTAACACAAGCTACCCGTGTTTCTCGTCATCCATCACACCGTGTCGAACAATCCGCTGATATCGCGCTTCATACAAGCTTAATTAATTTGTCGCGGTGTGATGGATGTCGTGTCGATGTTGACAACATCTTAACACGATAAAATTGACTAAGTTTTAGGGTTCTTCTCTCCGTATGTATTTCAAGATTTTTTTTTAATGTAATATGGAGCAAACGAGCAGGAAGGTCACCTGATGGAAAGTGATCACTTCCGCCCATGGACAATTGCAACACCAGAGGTGTCACCGATGTGTTGCTTGCCTTTTGAATGGGAAAACGCTCTCTTCTTGAAGGCTCCGATGTCATATTCCTTTGGAAATACCGACGCAGCAAGATCATTCCATATCTTGGATGTATGTTGTAAAAACGTACGGTTGTTGAGCGCCAGCCATCCAGGTGATGAGCATGGAATTTCGACTTATGACGTGTCGTGTGGTAATGAAATTAAGCGGCAAGAATAAGATCATGCTAAACTAGGATTAATGTTACCTATTTAATATTGGCTACAAGTTAGTATGAAATTCTGCCTTTGCCCTAAAAAAGAGCTAGGTGTAAAAACTATTGAAGCTCACCTCAATATTCACTCTAATTTAGAATTTTTCATTTTAATTTAGATTGTAACTACTCGTAGTACTAGCAGATGATTAACATCGTTATGTAGTTTACTTGCAGCAGTCATTATCTGATTACTCATCTTAGTTAGATAACAGAGATGCTACTGGTATGCCCGACATTCACAATTTCTTTTGCTTAAGGAGAATTTTGGCCTAGAATTGTTAGTCATAGAAAATAGAAGACATTCCCATAAAATCACTACTTATATTTCGTGGGTTTGAAGACCCTAAGGGTTTCCCAACCCCCCAACTTAGGCCTGTTTAACGACTGTGATGAAGCTAATAATATCTTAAGCATGTATTTCACATTATCAAAGTTGGTATCTCCATCAGTCAGCCTGCAGTAGCTTTGCTTCATTGGGGCCACATGGTCATGTAAGTTGTAAGCGACTCCAACTCGCCGCTTTTGATCGACATTACACTGAAGGTTTGACAGGTCATGCCCCCATGCCCCCAACTCCCTATTAGGCTGCGGGTTATTTTGCTATCGGACACGGCAATTAATAACAATTTGCGTATCATTAATTTGTAAAAGGATGGTTCAGATAATAATCATCATTAAGGCCTAAAATTTCGTGTTGCACTATTAACATGAATGAAAACAGTTCAGTTACTCATTAATTGAAACTTTTGAAATGACGTTCAAAATCACTGTTTTCTATTTTGACTCATGATTATCACCCCGCCTGTCTTCGCTCGAGGCAGTGGATTCCATTCCGCCCCAAGACACCCAATAGTAGGCAAAAGCTAATCAAAGAATCACAGGCGGATTTACTTAAGTTCATAAAAGTATCAAAGATAGAAATTAGAAAAATTCAACCTGCTCCTAGGGACTCAAGCGGAATTCAAATCCGCGACCTTTCACAATCCGCTTGAATCCCGCTTGAGTCCCTAGGATCAGGTCGAATTTTTCTAGTTTCTATCGTAGAAAAAAGTGCATTGGTAAATGCTAAATATAAAAATTCACTCATCAAGTTTCAATTTGGCATTTGAAAAAGGAGCTGTCGATTGTTACGGTTTTTACTGATTATCTTTATTGCAGTTGGTGCGTTGACCCAGTCGTGTCACGAGTAGCGGTGCGCGCCGTGGCGCCGGCGCCGGCTTTTTACGATCGGATCGGATTGTGGTTTGGAACTTTTTGCGAATGCCCAATTTCACACGTTGTAGTTTGTTCACCCTAGTTTTCAACTTATTGGACTAGTAATACTCTTTGCTTAAAAATTAGAAGAATCCAAAAAATATCACACAAAACTATAAGGAAAAAGACAAAAGTTACTGATGCTCTATATCACTGTAAAAAATTAAAGTGGGGCTGAGCCGGCCACATAGGTAGTCTAACAGACAATAGATGGACTCACAGACTAACATGTTGGAACGGACGGCCGGACACTAGGAGGAGAGGTAGACCAGCTGCCCGCTAGGCAGATGATATCGTGCAAGTGGCTGTCAACCGTGGATGGAGATAGCGAAAGAACACTTGGAAATCTCTAGAGGAGGCCTTCACCTTCGAGAACGAGGGGTTCTTACTAGCTTAAAAGTTGATGTACTCACATATTTTATTAATTTAGAGCTATTTAGTAAGAAATAAAAGGCTTTTTTTATTTAAATTATTTATTAATACTCTTTGCCTACGATGAGTTGACACCAATGACATTCGCTAGCGTCCACGTTTTTGTATGGGATTTCTACAGCGACCCTAGTGATTAGAAATGGAACTAAAAACGGAATATACATTTCTGAACTCAGCTTTCGCCGTTCACGTGACGTAAACTCGTGGTAGAGGGCTCAGGGAAGTGGGCCCGCTCAAATCTGACCCCGCGGGGCCAGTTAACAATATTATACCATTTTCGAATTGGTCAACTGGCCCCACAGCTGAAATCTGTATTATTTATTTATTTATTTATTATTAGGGTCAAGACATGCTCTGCATTTCTGTATTAGAAGTACCAGGTAGCTGAAATTAACTGGAACTGAGTGCTCATAGATAGCTAAACAATAATATACTCGTATTACTGTGATTGGAATACTACTGGTACTTTTTTTCTGTTAACTTCTGACGCCCTGGTGCTTTAGTCGTTACCTTGATGGTAAAATAAGAATAGTTTATCACAATTAGTGAGCTATGTAGTAAGTTGCTTTAGCTCCTAGTTCCAGTTAATTTCTGCTTTCCTGGTAGTTTTAATAAAGATTAAGCAGAACATGTCTTGACGCCTTCAACACACTAATAAACTCTATAACGGAGATTTGTAAAAAAAAAGGGTGACTGTACAGATTGCAGCTGTGGGGCCAGTTACTCACTTACTTACTGCGCTGGATCAGCGACCCGAAGTGGATCTTGGCCTTCGACACGAGGTTCCATCGTATGGGGCCAGTTGACCAATGCCATTTTATTCACGCAGATTCACGCGGGCCCACTTCCCTCGGTAGAAAAAAGGATTTATTTAGTTTGAGAAAACTGAAACATAATGTAACCGTGTAACAATACTGACCTGCACTCCGCATGAGTCGGTCGAATGACTGTCCCCAACTTTGTATCTCCTCAAGTGTTGGCCTGGAAAAGAAACAGCACGGTTATTGTTCAACCCCAAACAAAACGAAGAAACTTTAATGAGTGCCTTGATCGCAGTCCAAACTTTACGGGATGCCGAGTGGTTGCACTTGTTGCAAGCAAAGATATCTCATGGACGAGAGATTCCTGCAATTAGTATAAGTCTTGCAGTGGTCTAGACCTACAGATTTCCATGTCACATCGAGATAGTTAATCTCAAATGCTCATCTACGTTCAATAGTAGAGTGTCTCACGCGATGCGTTACTTTGTGAACATTTATTTAATTTTAATGGTGAATAAATTTGCGTATGATGATTTGATCATTTATTATAAATAGTGTGACATTACGAAATCGATTTGGTATACAACAGCAAAATTACTATGAGTAATATCAATAAACTTAAGCTCATCAATTATTGTCAATGCAATGACGCAATGCGCCCACTTAGTTACAAAAGAGTATTATTTCGCCGAAAAAACTGCCAACTGCGTTATTTGAACAATTCACTGTTTGATCATCGGTTCCAGTGGTGTGCCAAGTCAACACATTTGCTGATGAAACAATGTCGGCTGTCGGAAACGTTCAATAAATACCTAGATTGTTTTAAAAAACTACGAGACGTACAAATAGGCTTCGAAAATATTATGAAAGGTACATAAATCTTATTTAGGTTGCTAGCGATTTTGTCCGCGTGGATTTAGCCTTTTTTGTCTTAATATTTGAATAGGTACCGTATATTTGTTAGGTAGATTACCACTTAAACATGAACAATAAAGTTCTTCTTAAACATTGTAATAAGAACGAGAACTGGTGTACCTAACTTTAATTACGGAGTGATTGATTGATTATTTTGTTTCCATTTTTTATACTTAACCAGATGATAAGGTAAACAACACAGATTCCACAGAAAAAGCGGGTCAATGTAGAAAAAAGGTCATTTAAATAATATGAAACGATGTTCCATTGTCGTATTGTCACTAACAATGGACATGTTGGACTGTTTTAAGGTCATCTCTCTGAAAACAGTGAACTACATTTCACCAGCTTTCATTATTTGCATGTTCTTTTTACATTTTGTAATCACAATCTGTCTGACGATTAAACGTTTAGTGCAGTGAGGTCGTGAGGTTCCCCGAGTGAGTAATCTTTTATGAGTTGTTTCGCGAGGTGTTGATCAGATCTAGATCCATTTGACAGTATCCCCAAATGTGAATGTATAGCCTAATCTTAAGTGGAGTAGTCAAGTAGTAGGTTGCACCCAGTCCCAGTACATTTCTGTTTTCCTGGTA
Source organism: Udea olivalis (assembly GCA_947369235.1). Taxonomy (NCBI): domain Eukaryota; kingdom Metazoa; phylum Arthropoda; class Insecta; order Lepidoptera; family Crambidae; genus Udea; species Udea olivalis. Next base: position 898,570 of record OX376345.1, on the reverse strand, counting down.
GTTTCCATAAATTATTATTACAGCTTGAATAACTTCTATCGATATCATTTACTACAAATACTGCATGCCAATCTATGTTTAGCCTCTGGTGCGCTTCGAGGAATAAAATTTCAATATTTTCATCTTAGGACGAAGCGCACATCAGTAGTGCGCTACCCGGAATAGTTTCTGCGCGCCTCGTCTTGTGCGCTCCGAGGAATACCCTGCAGTTGATGCCCACATGGTTTACTTAAACAGGGCCTTAACAATAATATACTTGAACGACTAAGAAGAGATATTCATTCATGTCGTTTCATAGAAAGTTTCTACACGTAGAATCTCAGTGGGCGTGGTGTTCTTATCTTGACTTGTCTTAAATAGAGCTTGACCCGTAATATGTCAGTAGGACAGTCAGTGGCAATTATACCTTTTTTTATAATTGTATCTAATGTGTTAAGTCGTGTTTTGGTATGCAAAATAAATAAATAAATAAACCTTATCACTCATAAAAAATCTGCTTAACTATGAGCGAACATTTGGTTTGCCGAGTGTTAATAATTAAACGTAACTTATATCATTCTCAATGTTTACTTAAACTTAAGTCCAATTGCGTTTTTTACTGAATTTTTTACATAGAGTACAAGTACGGCTGGTGTTCCAGTTAAACTCATCTTACCGTTTTTGATAGTCCATAAAAAAGCTTTGAAGGAAAAATCAAGATTAAACTCTTTTACCGAATGGCCCCTTTCGCCCTATCCTCGCAGAATGATGTCAATAGCAGACGATAGAGGGCATTTAATCAGGACCGTGATTTAGGGAGGGGAGTCTCAGGCCGACCCCCAAACCCTCGACGTTGATTAATTCAGAAGTACATGCGGTCTGTAGAGGCAGCTAACTTTCTTTAAATTTGATGATTTATACCAGAGTGAAATAATAAGCTATTTTATTATAAAATTTTGTAATGGATCTCATAGTCTCAACACTTAAAAATGTTAATCAAGGCAGAAATCAATAATGTACTGCGTATTTCCTTCCAACACCAGTCACTCATTAGCACTCAGTTATGAAGAATCGTATTACGATCCATTTCCGAAGAAGTGCCATAAAGTGTAAACATTATGGGTCAGGTTTCTAGCAGGACGGAATATGTACTCGTACATATCATTCTGTGCCTTTTATATAAGTCATTTAGAGCAGCTCTAACCAATAAACACCACCAGGGTCAATCCCCGATCCACTTTCAACTTTCACACGGAAGGCTGGAGACAGTGAACGATGACCGAGTGAACGCTGAATGGAGAGCGATTATCTTATTGAGGGCGGCGAATGATTGGAAAATAACTACCGGTCGAATGTCAGATGTACAAATTGTCTTGACACGAATCCCGCTGTATTATAACTGTGGTTGCCGCGAGGGGGCGCGTCCGTCTTCATTATAGTGCGAGAAAGTGCCAGTCGGAGGGGATGTTGCCTGTCATGTAAATTAATTTTTGTGAACTGTCAAAACGGAATTGGTTCGTAGACTTCAATCTTTATTTAGCTAACTATGGCATTATTTATTTTTGATCTGTTGCATGTAAGCCAGGGCATTAACTTTTAGTGTTTGGGGATATAATAAACTTTGCCCAATAAGGGATGCAATTGTACTTTTTTTACTTTACAATATATTTCATTCGTTTTTTTGATTCCGTCACTTTTTATTTTTATCCTATCGTCATAGTGATACGACAAAGTTATTATACATCGCAAATATAATATTCCTTTATATAAGTTAAAACTAAAAAAAAATATAGCAAGAAAGACTATGTTCTTCACTGATAATTTGCCCACCCACTAGCCATTTGGTCTCCCCACCTCTTCCACCCCAGCCAGCACTAACGATTGTAAAAAAAACAACGTGTCTACCTCTACCTACGTAATTGAATCGTCGCGCAACGTTGCAGTGCTATTTTTATTTCCTGCAGTCGCTTCCACCGATCTAGGATTACTATAGGTACCTATGGGCACCGATGAAGATGGCAAGATCGTATTACGTGGAGGCTTCTAGCAACCACTAATTCCTAAATTACACCTTATTTTATAATCTATAAGGTCGAAAAGTGAACTGCAGTGGTCATGAGTGAGGTCTGTGACCCCGCAGGCTGCGCAGGCGTGCTCTTTTTGCGGCGCATCCGACGCATTTTTCTCTCAGAATCTTAATTGCGATCCGACATTGTCATTTGGCTAATTGACTTGGCGTAATTAGACAGTTTGTATGCGTGGGCGCCGAGCGCGTCGCGGGATGCGCCGGGAGCCAACGGGGAATGCGTAATGGCACTTGTCATGGAGATTTGGAGTGACATGTGCATTTTACCGGTTAAGACTTTTTTGCTCAAAAGATAACGGGTTAATTCACAAGGAATAAGCGAAGGTTCGGAAAAGAACGATCTAATCAACTCATTAGTCAGGTCCGGTTCAAATATGATTAAGGTGCATCTGCTTATTAACAGAATTTTCGTCTTTGGGTGGATGATTACTTTAGCATGTCAAATGCTCAATTAATGCTAGTTTTCATATCTGCAGATTGTAAACTAGAAAAATTATAAGTTCAGACCTTGAAGATACGGGATCCCGCTTAACATCGTCAAGTTCCAAAATTATAGTTTGTCTTCGTTTTCCTTGTTTTGTTTTGTATGTTGTATGTAATGTTTCTTAACCCATTCAGAATTGCTATTAGTAACGCCAATCAAACATAATTTTATACTTCTATAAATCAGACCCCAAAAATTAGATTGATGTGTCTTACGTTGTGTTTGTTTGTCGCAGGTCAAAAGGCGACATGTCGTCGCCGACGTGTTTGTTGCTGCTGCTGGCAGCGTCCAACCTCATCACCCTTAGTAAAGCAGGTATGTACCACAATAAACGGTATCCTCAACCGTCATGTAGCTCGTCATCAACTCATCCACTATGAAGAACATCTCATAAAAGTGCAAAAGATAACAAAATTAGGTGCACGTAATATTTACCACATTACGTCAGGAAAAAAAGTTAGTGGACAGCCTACAATTTATGTTATAGTTCACCCCTCTTTACGGTCACGATTCTCTCTTGTAATGGAATTCAACCCAGATAACGGTGGTAGAGAGAGGGGTGTAGGTTTATGAATGTTTTAGTCACCATGTCAAAAGTCCAGCTGACTCTAATTGAGCCTGAGTCATAAACGAGTAATTGTGTAGCTTTCTTGGCGAACGTGACTATACGTGTGTCGTTAACGTAAATCATAACGTGTGTATGATTTTGTTACCTTTCCGCGTCACTGGTTTTGACAGTTGATTTGCAAACTGTCTTTCGTTTATAAGTGATACACAATAATTACGTTGTTATTTCTGCTTGTCTGTCAGGTGCAGATGAGAACTAGCTCGGTAACTCTCTCTTGTCTAGCCTGACGTTTAAACGAATCTTTCCCGGAACAAAATTGGTGACTTATGCTTGAATGAATGCTTCATTTCCCATGTCACACGAATTGCCATTTGGACAGCCGGATATAGTCTGACAGGGCTCGCAATATTTATATTACGCAAATCATGTCTGGGTGAGGAAGGGATAGTATGATGCTAGAGCAGAATAGGACGCAGATTAGTTTGAATAACATTATATGAATGAATTTATAAAAATAGGTAAAATCATTGAACAAAAAATATATCTATTAGTCTGTGTTTCAAACGTTTTCATTGACAAGCTACGATCTGCTAATACGAGTACGTCACACTTTATGCGTATTTCATCTTAGTATACCTATATTTGCTTCTATTATATTATATTTTTATCACCTTTATAACTTTACTTAAAATTGTTTTCCTGTAGCTATTATGATATCACAAAGAGCGTGTCAAAAGAAAATGTGTTTATTTAATTGAGTGTATTTCACGTAGAATAAGCTCTGAACGGCTGTTACCACGCTGTGTTTGCTCGTCCGTCTTATCGCCGACATTGTCTGCGTTTACGTTTTGAGATATTAACTCATTTTCATAGAATTTACAAGTACATTGTTGAAAGGTTGTTTGTACTCGTACAAGACAAGTTATAGATTATACCTACAATACTTGTTTAGTTTTATTTTATATTAGTAATACGCGTAGACTGGTCACTGGTTAGGATAAATATTGACAATGACAATATTTTGGTAAACGAGTAACTTTTTGTTTAGAATTGAATTTTTGTAAGCCTCCTGAGAGGCTTTGAAGCTTTTGATGGCGCTTTATCAAGATATCAGAAAATATTTTTCCAGTTAAGACATAAAAATCCGTTCGTCAGACTGTAATGGAGCTTTTAAGTCGCAGCTGGGCGCTGAGTTTAGTTATTTAGATGTTAACGAGGAGTAAACATGTACAAGCATCGGTACTTTCGTATTTATGTCATTTTTAAGATTGGTAGGATTGTATGTTAGACAGGTTGCGTTTGAATAAATCCTTAAAAAATCTGATAACTTTAAACTACTTATGTATTTCATCATTCCTTGTCTTACTGCTATGAGACCACACATGCTGGCATTCTGTGTTCACGTTTAAGCTGTGGCCTGTTGATACAATCAGCTACAGTTCAAGGTAACACTGCACTGTGAACTTCGTACCGCGCACTGTATACAAATTCAAATCCAAGATATCAAGCTTATGGCGATTCATTGTAAGTTGTAGATCACAAAATTGCCGCAACGGTTAAAGTTTCTAAAAACTCTGTAAAATGTTGGTCGAAGCGACAAAAAGCTTGTAAAAGTGTTGATTCATAGCTGGAAAAATAAAAATCATTCATACTTCCGCACGGTACGTCTCCTGAAATTTATAAAAGAACTCAACAAGATAATGGCTTCAGTTCTATTGGGCGGCACAAGTTGGTACTTGAGCACGCGATGCAGATTATATTTCAGGATTTATGAATCACAGAGAATGCTTTTACCGCAATTGCCTTAGATTTAACGCCTGAGTTATGAGTGAAGTTTGCTGAAAGGAACTGTTTATTCATTTGTTTCCAGCAATTAGGTATTTTACCATGATGTATTTTTAAATATTAGAATGAGTAAGTTTAAAGTTTTTCACTGCAGATAAACATAAAATCTATTGCGTGTCGGTTACTAGTCACACATAAAATGGCGGTACACATGTTAAATAAATTATTAATTACTGCTCGAATAAAGATTAATTTTAACCAGTTATAACTCTTTAGTTACACGAACTAAATAAGAAACTTTATTAAATGTTTTGGTAGTTTCAATTTGACAATCTGACCCAATCCAAAAAGATGATATGGTCCAAGGTGTTACATGCCCAAGATGTATTCACTTCCTTCTAGAAGATTATAGCGTAATGTTCTGGAAACGCTTATACTAACAGTTTATTTACATCCTTATTGTAATAAGACATGTACTGATTCTTTAATTGCGATTTTCGACATTTTTAAATATAGTTTGTAGGAAAAAGCAACAAAAATAACTGTTCACTGTTAGTTGCAACGTTTATGTATAGGATCGTCTCTCCTACGATTCGGGGCTTGTGCCGCTGTCTTGGAGGGAGGCGAACGTTCAACCAGTTCCAAAAAAAGGGGACCGGTCTGACCCTGCCAATTACCGTCCAATACCTCAAGCCTTAGCTAAAGTGTTTGAGCGGATCATAAACACGCAGCTCATCCGCTATCTCTCCAGGTAGCGGATCAGCTGGCAATCATGGATCAGAGAGTGATCCTCTGATCACTCTCTGATTCATGATTGCCAGTACGGCTCCCGGCCGAATCGGTTAACGGGTCATCTTCTAGCGTACGTAACATATACGTGGGGGAGGACAAGCATGGTGAATCTTTGGCCGTCAGCCTTGACATTGCCAAAGCTTTCGACCGCGTCTGGCTTCGTTCGCTTCCTTCCAAGCTTTCGGCATATGGTCTGCCACATCGCTTATGCGACTGGATTGCCGGATTTCTGCAGGGACGCAGAATTCGTGTGCTTTGCGATGGACGCAAATCGCGTCTTCTCCAGGTAAACGCCGGAGTGCCGCAGGGCTCTGTCTTATCGCCGACGTTATTTCTTCTGAATATCAATGACATGTTAGCACTTGGAAATATTCATTGCCATGCGGATGATAGCACGGTCCATGCGCACTACTTCGAGCGCCCTGGGGCAAGGCAGGCCGACATCGAGGAGAAGAGGCGATGTCTTGTTGTTGAGCTTAACGGAGTGTTGAACCGCATTTCAGAATAGGGTGCATGCAATCTTGTCGAGTTCAATGCCAAGAAAACACCGGTGTCGCCGTTCCAAGGCGTTGCCGTTCCTTTCCCGTCCCACTCTTCAGGGCACCTCGCTACCGGTGAAGGATAGCCTAAATATCCTTGGCATGGATGTTATTTGCAACCTAAACCAACGTTACTACATTGAGAGCGTCATCAAAACAGCATCCTGTAAACTCGGAATCCTGAACAGAGTGAGATGATTTTTCACGCCTGAGCAGCTCTGTTTTTTGTATAAGACACAAATTCACTCGTGTGTCGAATAATGTTCTCATCTCTGGGACGGTTCCGCAAAGTACTTACTCGAAGCTCTCGACAGGTTGCAGCGGCGTACTATACGTATCATCGGAAACCCAGAGGTGTCTTTGACTTTTGAGTCTCTCTAATTGCGTAAAGACATCGCCAGGTTAAGTGTTCTCTATCGCTTTTACAATGGGGAATGCTCTGAAGAGTTATTCCAGCTTTTCCCTTCCACTCCCGCACCACGCGTGCTGGACTACGTAGTCATACACACACAATCCAGCATTTGTTGGCTCGCACTAAAAGGTTCGGTGAGTCGTTCATCCAGACGTGAAATGCTCTTCCAGCGCATGTTTTTCCTTCTTAATATAGTCCCGGGGTCTTCAAGCGGGGCGTGAATAGGCATTTCTGCAGGCCTTCAAGGTAAGGATGGCCAGCCCAGTGACTCGTTTGAATGACTGGGCTTGTCAGCCTTATATCTGAACCTCACGACCACTTTCCATCTGGTGGAGTGAGGTCATCTTGTCAGGCATTATAAAAAAAAGGATTTCGGTACAACACCTACGTTAGTAATGGAACTAAAATGCCATAAGTTGCTATAATTTCCGTGATGTAAACTCCATGAATATTTCAAGGTGGGAAGTATTTAGTTTAGGCGCAATTCGCCGCCCGGTGCTATCCTTGCGCATGCACATGCACGCGGCTCGTAAATCGCATCGTTTGTCCACAAACAACTTACTTTTCGTTTCTCCACAATAACGATTGATTGTTCGACGTCGTTTATTTGCTGTTTTTGCCGAAGGCTGGGTCTTGCTGACGTCATGACATAAACCAACGCAGACGCAGTTTATCCTTCTGAAAGCATTTTCTTCTGTTATAGTAACGCTAACCTGCCGCCCGTGGCTTTGCCCGCTTGTCTTCCAGATTTCGTTAGTCGACCTACTGTTTTAATCAGTATTCAACTTTTTTGGCAACATAATAAATTGATGAACGTATCCATTGATATTTGACAGCCAAAAAATATGGCGACTTATTGTGAGAGATAATATGTTGTTTAATGTTACAATCTCAATACGTGTTAATCCGAATAATGTGAATATACGTTGTCGATGAGCTACACTTTACTTCAATATGTTTTTAAATTTGAAGTTTTATTTGTTTATCTCTTATCAAGTACCATAATATATCTAAAAGAAAACTTCCGTACAAACTTGCGTCCCTATTTCAATGCCTTCAAATCGGATTTTCACAATTAAAGGTACCCTTGTCTCAAGTTCAACAGTCTATCTCTGTACTAAATTTTACCAAAATCAGTTATGTGGTTCAGGCGTAAAAGCATAACAGTCAGACAGACAGCGTTACTTTCGCATTTATGATATTGTGAAGGGTTCGAGACATTTATGCCAAGAAAAAAGTTTAAAATGGTAAAGCGGATAAACAACATCATGCTCAAACTGTAACAGTTAGAGTCCTTACACACAGGACGGTAAATGCCGCAGACGTGTTGATCGACGGCTGCCGTCGACATCTGCCGTCGACGTGCCGTCGGCTGCCGTTGACGTATAACTTTCAATGTTAATTTTATTATTTCCCTGCTCTATTAAGGTCCGGTCTACATACAATAGTATTTTACAGGGTTAGCATTGAGCTATTGATTTCAATAATCACTGTTTTCTTTTCACTTGACTCTTGGCCTTAAAAAACGTCAACCACTGCTTGATATTATTTTGTCGTTATCATTTTAGGACTTGTTCTCAATTTCTCAAAGCTATCGCATGATAATTTGCTAAGATATAGACGCAATAGCGTTACATTATTATGTCTCCAGAAGTAAAAAATAGTAGAGCCAAATAGAGTCATAATGTGATAGAATAAAATAAAACAACTTCCACAAGGGTTAACTACACTTGTTTACAACTAAAATTAAAAAAATGCGAGTACTTATGAAATACCTAAGACTTAAATGAATTAGACAATACCTTCTCATAAAGATTATTAAGCTCGGTAGCATGGTTAGGGACCTGCGCGCACGCACGATAAGGTGTTCGCGTTGCCGGCGGAGATAGCGCGAGATGTGCGCGGTCATCGTGCGCGCCGGTGACGGCGGTGTAAGTTGCTGCCAGGGGGCCTAGCCAGGAGCAACACGCCACGACGATTTCTACAATGGAAATCGTTCAAATGTATGGGGATGACATAAGCGCCAGTGACAGCTTATGTCATGCTCTTGGCTAGCCCCTCTGGGCGCGAAAGTAAAAACCATGTTTATAGCAACACTTACTTTATTTTTACGAAATTTTTATAACCATTCTTATATGATTATTATCACAATATCCTGCTGTGGGTTTTTATAACAGGCTTTAGATATAGCAAAAACACGCGTGTAGTCACAAAGTATGTGACGACACGTTAGGTCCCATGAGTGGTGCGTCATCAACGATTTTAACCTAAAGGTACAAATATTCTAAAACGTATAACCTATTGATAATAAATAATAGGTATTGACAATGTATTCATATTTTCCCTGTTTCTATATTTACCTACTTGATTCAATCAGGTAAACTGAGTTCGTAACGGCTTTGTTGGCGCAGTTAGTAATTCGAGCAGTCATTTCATTAATGGTTTACTGGTAACAGTGAGTCAGAGTCAGGCGATTGTTTGTGGCACCGCGCGAGCCTGACACTTGAACTAGCTTTTAACAAGCTGATGGCCATGTCTGACACCTCACGTTAGGAAGAGTTTCAATTAATAATTATCAAACTTCGACATGTCTAAGCAAATTAAATAAAACTTAGGTGCGATACTGTCTGAGGCAGGTTAGGTAAGGTGTGTAGCTATTGCTTAATGTTTCCTTAGTTGGCTCGTTGGGTGCCCCTATGTGATGGGATTTTCTTTATTCAAAATGGGTTTGCGTTTGACCACAGTGTCGCCTGGTGGTAAGCGAAGGCGAGCCCAAATATAATATTATGTTCTATGATCGAGTGGGTTGAAATAAATGCCTTTTAATTTTACGAACTTTATGGATCGCCTCCGAGTGGTTTCTAAGCTCGGCTTGAAACCCGGAGGTCCTGGGTTCAATTCCCAGGTCTGGCAAAGTGTGTTTTCGGATTTTTCGGAACATAGCCCGGGTTTGTGATTACCAACCCGCATTTAGCAAGCGTGGTGATTAAGCCAATACCCATCAATTGTAGCGATGACTTGATTTCAATGATGGAGGCCTCTGCCCAGTAGTGGGACAGTATATAGGCTAATTACTTTTAAGTTAAATAAAGAGCCAGCTACATACGCCACCGCGTTGGCTGAGTCACGCGCGGAATGCCGTCCGGGCAGGCGCGTACGCTTGTCTAGCGCGGGATGGAATCGCATACCGGCCTAGACTACGCGCTACGAGTATGGGAATCGCATGCCGAGGTAGCCGTACTCGGGATCACAGGCGCATACCGCTTTAGTTAATATTCCTGGGTTATCTGCGATGTTTTGGAACAAAGTTTCTTCGAAATGAAAATAGGACACTGTGTATCTATTTTCTAGCTTTAAAACCGTTACCTGTAAATTTAAAATATAAGTATAAATTCATGATAAATTGTATAATATAAGTACAACAACAAAAATAAGCTTTAAAAATTAACAGTATTATATCATTATAATGATTTAATCAAATTTAATCTTACTACTCTTACTAATATTATAAATGCGAAAGTTTGTGAGTATGTTTGTTACTCTTTCACGCAAAAACTACTGAACGGATTTATATGAAACTTGACAGTAATACAGCTTATAAATCAGAATAACACATAGGCTACAATTTACAAAGATTTCATGTGATTTGGCGATAATATATCAGGATAACGCGGGCAAAGCCGCGGGGGGAAAGCTATTATTTTAAAATAGGAACTATTACAGGTTGTGTACTGCAAATTTTTCGCAGAAATAACGATTTTTGTAGTTTACTTAAATAAGAATTACATAGTTGAATTATCCTTTTACCGTGAAACTTGTGTTGACTTACCTCAACATAGTAGTAAAAGTAATATGTTAGTCTACATTAGCCTGATGGACAGTAGTGTAGGGGTCCAAGTCTATTTTAGGTCCTAGAAAGTTTCATACATACAGGTTTTATGCTCTCACGGTAGTCGTTAAGATAATCACATGCTTGCAAGTAATTTGCAAGTAAACTGAGCTGAGTAATTTAACGGTTATCATGATCATTTGAAATAAAAGAAAGGGAAATTGCAGCTAAATATTTCTTCCTGGGAGTTTTAAATCGCCATTTGGGATGAGTAATACACAAATAGATGACATACTTAGTTAGATTATAACACCCCGATGCAAAAAAAACACAAACATACTAGTAATATCAACTATACACATACATATCATCACGACTTTATCCCAAACGGGGTAGTCAGAGTCGGGTACTTTTGCCGTCATGGTGAACGGAACACTCAGAAGCCCACTTTTCGCCAACGGTATTAGAACGCAACGTGGTAGGTGGTGAGCCTTCCGCCGCTCTCCGGGTTGATTTGGTTTTTTATCGATGTTTTCCATCACCGGAGAGTTAAACAATGAGCACAAAGATTTTGGTCCTGGCCAGATTTGAACTCGGGACCACACGATCCGCGATCCGAGTTGGAGTGCTTAACCACTAGGCCACGACTAATACACGATTCAAATTAATATTTTAAGCGAACAAAATTCGTTGTGAAATACCTTAATATTACATCCGATAAAACAGCACATGTTTCCGTAAAAACCGCACGAGTCTCATGAGGATTATGAATATAGCTTCATTTTTGCACAAATTTGATGACTATTTTTTAGATAGCAATGTGTACTTAGTATATTTTCTAGCATATTTTAGTATCACCTAAAGTTTAAGGTTGACTGCTAATTATTGCACGAGCGGAATTCTAAGTTCTTTTCACTAATTTTTACTTCTTTGAAAACTTTGAACGCTAATGTTACAGTAATCATTGTTGAGTTAAGCGTGTTATAATTGCATTATTAATGTGTTTCCTTAATAAAGATAAGTAAATAAATTACCCTAGTTCGCCACGTCACCCTCTATGTTCACATTAACTCGTTAACGTGACTACCTGTTATGAGTTGAGCAACTCTCAGAACAAATTTCTCCTAAGTTTTCCTTGATTACTCATTTGGACTTACTACTGGTTATGTAGAGTTGATTTATTAATACGCTAAACGCGATAATTTTCAAAGATTTCGTGGCAGGTAGTTAAAAGTTACGATTAATAAACGGAACTAGTCAAATTCGTTATTTTTAGCTTTATTAGTTCTTTTGACAATGCTTCAGAGTTACCCATATTGCTGAAAAAGTGTCCTTTTGAGTATTAAGTCAACGTGTTTGAGGACTTTTTCAATATCAAACCAATATCGATGGTAAAGTTCCATCACTGTTTTAAATCTTATTCTGCAAACCAACTTTTTGTTTTCTACGACTAAATAAAACGTCACAAAGTATATCCGTTGGCTTAGGGCTTACTGAGAGGGGTATTGAACAACTTTTTAGGGAAAAAAGCGACCCTTGCAGGTAAGACGAATCAAGGCTAAAATTTATTTTGATCTTTGACTCCATGATCTGGTGGAGATCGGCGTGACCTGAAGGCCTACTCCCGTTCATCGAACACTAGCACGTTACTCACGCACGTATTTCCAGTCGTTGAAAAAACAAACAGTCCACCCTTCGAAATTGATTTGGATTTTTTGGTATTCTAAAATCACATTTTACTGTACAAAATACTCGAAACTTATTCATAACGTACTAAGTTTTATGTCATTTTAACCTTCTGAAGTTTCACGAAACTTCGTATAATTAGTACCGGAGTAGGCCCCCTGCGCACGCGCCTACGTGCCGATGCCCGGCCGCGCTATCGGCGCATTGTTCGCGACCTCTGTTGACGTGAACGACAACTATTTTGTTGCTTAAACACTTTGTCGCCGCGCGCGCCGCGTGTTGTCTTCGAACGTCAGGTAAACAGACTCTGACCTATACTTTGAACATACAAAGATAAAGTTATAACTAAATAAAATGTCTCGAGATGCTATCTGTTCAGTTTGCGACGACACGTTTGGCGTAGTGCGCTTTAGGACGGTTTCTCGATACGATTTCCGTGTTTCGATTCCGGGTTCAATTCAGTAAACGATCTTTTCTGAATTGACTCTGGTCTGGGTGTGCTGGGAGACGCTCTTGGCTTAATTCCTTGTCTGGTACCTCGTAATACAGGGAATTAATCCCTACTTCGAGACCATGACAAGTGGTGGGTTGTCTGGCGCATATTTATATTTTATAGGCCAATATTTGTGCCAGGACATTTTTCATGTCATATGTTTAAAAACCTTAATATGTGGCGTAGAAAACACTGACACTGGGTTTAATCATCATTTATGCTTGACCTAGATTGGTGGCAAAAATATAAAATATATTATGTAAATGACATATTATGAATTTCTATTCTATTCTTTCTCTTAGCAGTGTTGGTTTCACCTAATCTATGACTAGTTTTTTTTATTTCGTTCTACTAAAATACTTGCTCTCTTTAAATAACATCATCGATTGGGTCAAAATATTTTCTAAGCTATTTGCCCAACCCTATCCCATATCAAGTGACTTATGACGCGGACATAGCCCACGGCAATCTTACCCACAGGTTCGCGAAAGTTCCCCAGTCCATAAACAAAGGTAGAGGACTCGGGTGGGTGTGTCAGCGGGATGAGGGTATCGATCCGCGCCCGTGACACCCCGTGTCTAGTCCCGCCAGGGCTGCCTCGCAACCGCGAACTGCAGGCGAATTGTCTTTTGTCAGCTTGCTGATTAGACTCGGCACGCAACGGTTTAGGATATTAGGAAATACAATGAAAATTGCTCAGCATTGGGCTGTTAGTATGTCGATTCGACGAGACCATTTAGGCATCTAATTGCTAAAGGGTAGAAATTGGTTTTCACAATTCTACTAATAATATTAAATATGTATGGTTTTAATACTTATATTTTTTAACCCTTCCAACCCGAGCTTCATTCTATGATTTTATATTTTAGAACAGCATGTCAAACTTTATAATATGTTACCCATAAAATTAATGGTAAATAACGGTAAATCTTTCCCAAAATTACAATTCCCTTTCTTCAATTTCAGCAGTTAGCAGTGCGAAAAATTGATTTTCCGACGTACCAATAATATATTATTGCATAATAATTCAGCGTCAGCCCTATAAACGCCAAAGGTGACACGATTCGAGCCAATACCACTAATAAACTCTGCAGGAGAGCATCGTCTACATTGATAGTTCGTTAAAATAATTATTTACTAAAATATAAAATATAAATTACTAGCTTAGCGCCCGCGGCTTCGCCCGCGTGAACTTATTTTTTATGACATACACGATTTTTTCCGACTCACGATACTTGATTCGCAATATCCTTAAGTTAGCACTCACGACCTAAAAATAACCTCTATGCAAAATTTGAGACTGCTAGCACTTGTAGTAACGAAGTTTCATACAAACAAAATATCAACCCCAAAAAACTACCACCTAGAGGACGAATTTCGCAAAATCCCGTCTTAGTGAGGCACCTACGTGATAAAAATCCCCCTTGCGAAATTTTAAACTCCTAGCACTTGTAGTTTCTGAGATTTCGTGATGAGTGACCTTTCGCTTTTATATATACATAGATGAAACACGATTAAAGCCTAGATTAAGTTACCTCATAATAGTGGTCCACAAAAATTACACCTTGTAGTCCCTTTGACTTCCCTTCACCGGGGATACCACCGATAATTAAGCGCACCTGGTGCCCATCTTGAGAGGGAGGTAAGTAGAAGCCTATTGGTACTGGCTCATGGCAGCGTGAAGCCACCCTACAATGACGTCTTCCTTCGGGGTTTTTGATAAAAGCACTCGAGTCCCCCCCCACGAACTGAATAGTTTCACCTAAATATTACAATAAATATAAGGTTGTTTTATCAACAACAATACACAGTTGAACCAATATTATTCATTTCTGTGTACGAGTCGTGCATCCAACATAAAGAAAGTTGTAATATATGTCAGTGTTATCGCCATTTAGTATTCTATAATGGTTGTATCCTATGCCATAATGATCTGGAGTAATGCCAACAAATTGATGCCAAACAGGACCTCCTCTATCCGGGTTCAATTGTGCTCTTAGAGCTCTATTACCTTTCCACTACTGCCTTTGTTACAGCAAATCAAGTAAAGAACTAAGGCTGGGATTTAGCGCGCCGTCCGATAAAGCATTCGGTGGGCCACTGATTAGTTCTGCGTGAACGGAATAACGCCGCGGCTTCCATCTGTTTTCGTGTAATGAATTAATTATGAAAAAATATTAGACAAATTACAAAGTTTTAAAGGTTGTTGACCTAGAATATACAAAGACCTATCTATATTTTATTTTATTGGTGAAATTATGCTATATCGTGTTTTGGAAAAGTTGTCGGCTTAGTTAAAGACACTGACCATTTTTTTTATAATTTAGTAGTTATCTTCGAACAAAGTCAATAAAATATTGACAATTTGGGAAAGCATAGCCTGAACAAGAAACAAAAAAGTTACAAGTTTAAAAAAACTGATACATTGTAATACCAGATCACATTATTAGATGAAGCTATTGACATCACAATGTTTTGCTTAGTTTTACGTCACTTACGCCGTAATCCAGAAAGGACAATCAAAGTAATATATACCTGTCGGCTGTTACTGAGTATGTCATTTCATTTTCCTTTCGGTAAAAAGAACATCCGTAACAGTTTCGTAGAGAATATCTAAGTATAGTCCCTATAGCATAAGGTATGTTTTGTTCGGGGTATACCCATGTACAAAACAAATACATTAAATTGTTAAAATGTTGCAAATATTTGCTAACCATTTTTCCTTGTTTTTGCAAGGTTATTTAAAAAGAACTACGCCTATAAATAAAATAAGCATGTTATTTAAATTTCGCATGAACACGTTACTTCCACATAAAGTGTGGAAGTAACAAGTTCGATTTAGCGTAGTTTTCGGTCACGAAACCAACAATGAATAATTTTTATTGCGTGAATACAACAATACGGCATTTTTACCTATCCATAAATTAATTGCATCATCATTTTATAAAAAGATAGAATAAAATAACGGTTACTGCATTTTATTAAGCTAGAAATAGCTGGCCTTGTCTTCTCTGCAAGGACTTTTATAACCCCTCTGAGCTGTAGTTTGTAGTTGAAACCTCTACAGGAAGCTCAGTATAATCAGTTCAGAAGATGAGTTAAGGAGTAGTCAGGACATGTCAGACACCATTGTGTCCTAATAAGGAGATATATATTACTTCATGCATTATAACATTACAAATAAGAAGAACGTGCTAAAATGAATGACAATTTGCATTTGACGTTGCCATGACGATGACATACCTGAGTATAACCTGGCAAAATCTGAGTATAACCTGGCAAAATTTAAAACCCCTTCCGCTACCACGTATGACGGGATTATGTAGCATTTTAGATTTGGTAAAGTTATAGTGACAGTAAAAATGTGTTCGGAATAAAAACTCTGCTTCTTTTGGGATTTTACATCGACAATGATTCATAATAATATAAAAATATACATATCATAATAACATAAAAAAATAATTCATATAAGCAAAAGCCTTATAAATTCTGAAGTTACTCTACTATAAATGAGAACAATAATTAAGTGTGACAGCTGCTATATACATAGATTTTAATAAATTCGGCACAAAGCTTAAATGTAATCATGTTTATTGTACTTTTACCACAAAGTTAAGTTAAGTTAAGTTAAGTTTTGTCTGTCCATAACAATTTAAATGAGTTTTTCCTGTCGCCATGGTCTGCTGTAAGAAATCTCTTTCTATAAGCTAACCTGTATTTTTGTACTCCTTATTGTGTTCTCTGTAATTTGTCTCTTTGAGTACGAAATAAAAAATAATAAATAAATAAAGTTTACCCTAAAAATAACCCTTTTTACTTCTGTCTATTGCTTTTTTGAATGGAGTATAGATATATTTTAAGATTGCTTCCTGAAGAGTCCATTACTTTAAAAGATAGTAGAACATGACGTGGATGTATTGTATACCTTTGAAAAAATAATCTGAATAAATTGTAAATACATGATTCACTAGGATGCATTATTTCGGATGTCGAACCAAGATAGGAGGGTAAACACCATTCTATCTAAATAATGATCTTCTGATGAATAAGTCACTAGCACGTGCCCCGGCCTCGCTCGTCCCCAGGCCCTCGTCGGCCAGACGTGACTCATCGGCTACGTGTTTTCATTCCGACGTCGATTGGCAATAACAAGATTATAGGTACAGTCATCCGCAGAGAGTAGTAACACAAAATAAAGAGTTTACAGAATTACCGCTCGCGCCGTTTTCCTAAACTTGCGTGACCGCCCAGGGCCACCATACCATATTTGCGCTCAATTTTTAAAATGAAGTAGGTAGGTTAAACTTATATGACCCAAAACCAAATTTCACCGTGGGAAAATTTGCACCAAGTTCGACAAAAACAAAAACACTCACGACAGTGCGACTGGCCGCGGCACTGATGCTCACCGGTATCGCCTGTAAGCTCACTGTGTCTGTGTGCGTGATCAAATGGCGGGTTTGTTCTAAGCGGACTATCTGGCAGTGGCGCCGCGCCACATGCGTCATTTGTGGTAGCACTCTGTAGTTAGTACCGCCCGCGTCCTCTCGTTTAACAGATGATAAATGAAATAGAGCACGCGAGTGGACTACGTACTTTGTCTTGTCAGACAGGAGTGCAATGCACCACTTCTAACGCCACTTCATGCAACACATGGAGCATTCATCTGTTTACTCGTAAATTCAAACCAATTGAGAAATAGCGGATGTCTATCACTAAAACTCTAACGTCTTAAATAGCGTCGTAAATTGCACTGATGAAAACCAGTGCCATTTTTAGGCACACAGAACGTCTTGCTAAAGTCTTTGACTGGTTTATTTATTTATTTAAAAAGCACAGCCACATCATACATATTTAAAAGTTGCGAATAATCTTATTCCAAGTATTAAATCCTATATATATGTCATTTTTGGCGTGCATAACATGTGTCAAAATGTGTTCTTTTTCAATAATATTATGCTAAATGCTAAATCTAAAACTAAATCTAAAAGCCAAACTTTAGGATGGAAGTGTGCAAGGCTTTTATTATTTTCTATTTAAAACCGCTTAAAGTGTCGTAGAAAACGTCTAAATCCGATAACTTATTATATTTATTTTAAATTCGATTAAGTGGGGACTGCCGCCAAACCAGACTCAATAGTAAATCTATTGGTTGCTGATCACCGGTGACCCCTATGGCAGCTAATGTGTTCATTTTTCTCGCATTTATCGACTTCAGTACAATGATAGCTGGGCTTATGTCAGTAGGGTTATCTTCTGGTTGCTGTTGACTGTACACTGTGAGGAGATTATTAAAAAACTCTCCCTTTCAAAATTGCTTTTGCTGGGAAAAAACAAAGTACCTCATCAATAATAAATAGTAATAATACTCTATTTAACAACTATGTATCTTATTGCTGCTGATTTTGGTATTATGCGTTTCAGCAGCAAATTCTTGAAAAGGTGTTTGAACCTCCAGACTTCATTATTTAGCCCTTTTTATATTTTTTTATATGAAAGCTAATCAACATTCTGCATCATTCGTTGGCAAGGTTATGAATCAGGAGACAAAATATTATTCCTTGAACCGCTGACTCACGCCATTGTCTTGATGTGGTCCACTTTCTCTCCTCTACGGTCATTCCGTCTGATGGGTTCATTTCATTTAGTTATTTTCTTTGCCCAGGTCATTAAATCTAGACAATCTTAGATTATTAGTTCTGTCTGACCTACTTCTTGATTATTAAAAAGAGAAACCACGAATTTCATCACAGGACAAAGCAAAACTAAGGCCATTAATATGTTAAACTATTAAATTTTTTATTTAAATAGGTTACATTAGCATTAACTGTGGCTAGAGCAAGAGCCTCTTTTCAAGCGTAGAATTGCTTGTTCAGGAGGGACCGTCCTTCTAAGCATATAACATGTGTGTTACCTATAGACTAGTAATACCAAAAGAAATAAAAGTTGAGATTAAATTAAAATACAGAATTTAAAATCAAAAGCTATAAGTACGCGCACAAGCGTGCAGTTGGGTAGGTGTGTGTTTAGATTAAAATAATGAACCCAGCATTTTCTCTGTCTCTTCACAATTTTTAAGCTGAAGCCTAATTATGTTTGCCTTGCATTCATAATAAGGTTTGCTAACAATGTCCAGTTCTTTATTATCTGTATTAAAGAGATGGGCAGCACGATAATTGTATTGTCTTCTGGCAAATAGAGAATCAGCTTTCGGCAGCTTATCAACTCTATTCTTTCTCCTTTTACATCATTTATATGTTTGGGTGTTTGGGTCATAAGGTGGTTTACTATGCATTTTTAGAATTGTTTGAGGAATGCATAATTGTCTAACTGTTAGTAAAGTTGATTCTCGATATAAAAGTTCAGTTGGGAATCTCATACTCTTAAAATTCATCACCTTGATTAGGCGGCGCTGGGCTCGCTCCACCTCAAGAAAACGAGACTTTGCCGCACCTCCCCAGATAGGTATACAATATACCAATGTGGACTTCGCTAGGGATGTGTAAATCTCATTAAGTAGATTCATATTGTGTAGAAAGAAATGTTTTAATACATTTGAACGACGATGTATACAAATAATGATAAAAATCTCTGATGAGCTAAAAGCTTGGAAAATTATAGCTGATTAACTATAAGCTAACTCCACTTCACTTAAGCTCATTAACTATAAGTTAACTATGGCCAACGAAATCTCTAAAAGATCACAGTTGACGAGAACCGAACAGAACTTGTGTCTGTAGTCAAGGCATCCCTTGAACAGGTCTCACAATGGGGTCAAAATAACATCGTCTGTTTCAACCCCTGTAAGACACAACTCTGCGCATTTACCACAAAAAAGCCCCATTCGTCACATGTCCTAAGTTTGAGAGCACTCCCTTGAGTATCAGGCCTAGCATCGGAATACTTGGCGTTGACATTTCGAGTGATGTACAGTTCCGCAGTCATCTGGAGGGTAAAGCCAAATTGGCTTCCAAAAAAACTGGAGTGCTAAACAAAGCAAAGCAGTATTTCTTGCCGTCTCAGCGCCTTCAACTTTACAAGGCACAAGTAAGGCCTCATATGGAGTACTGCGGCCATTTTTAGGCTGGAGCACCTCAGTATCTTCTCCATCCTCTTGACGGTATACAGCGGAGACCCGCTTGAATTTTCGACGTCCCTGTGATTTCCGACCGCTTAGATCCTTTGGCCCTATAGACAGACGTTGCATCTCTCTGCATTTTCTACCGTCTATACAATGGGGAGTGCTCAGACGAATTGCATGATCTTATACCTGCCGCTTAATTTTATCATCGCACGACACGTCACAAGTCGAAATTCTATGCTCATCACCTGGATAGTTGGCGCTCAACTACCAAATACTTTTTTCGCGTCAATTTCTTCCGCGTACAGTCAAGATATGGAATGATCTTCCTGCGGCGGTATTTCCAAAGGAAATGACATTTTAGCCTTCAAGAAGAGAGCGTATTCCCATTTAAAAGGCAAACAACGCATCGGTGACACCTCAGGTGTTGCAGTGTTCCATGGGCGGAGGTGATCACTTTCCATCAGGTGACCTTTCAGCTCTTTTGCTCCCGATTACATAAAAAAGACTACTCAATGAAATTACACGATTAATACGAAAATTGTAAAATAACCTGTCCACAAAGCGTACGGACGTCCTAACAACGAACGACGAAGTCCATCGAAATTTACGGTATTTATATGGACTTCCTCCAGCAGCGGATGTCCTAGACTTGGGACTGATTATGAAAACAGTAAGAGTAACAGGATAAGATGAGATATAAGTTACTTCAGTGGTAGTCGTTTGCGTAAGTATTCGATTTCAAAACACATGTGATATAATACAAACATAACTGCGGTCACTGTGACAGGTGTGACGAGTACTTATACCCATATTACCTATATATTACATTTTCATTGATCACTTTTATGTCATTTACGTTAGTTATACATGTTTTGTACTTTATGTATAAAACACACGATTTATGTTTATATTTCTGTTCTATCATAAATAATTTCTTTTGTAATACATTTTTAGATGTACGGGTTTTACAAGATAATTTAAATAAATAAATTAAACAAGTTCAGATTTCAATCAAAAGAAGAAATAGATGAATAGAACAAATACCACCCTCTACTTTCTACCACCGGACCACTAAACGCCGGGAGGGCTTCCACCCCCATGTGGTTGACTTTCAAACAATCCGTACCCAACGGTTTGCTGCGTCTTTTCTGGTACGCACCGCTAGGGAGTGGAACGCTCTCCCTGCGTCTGTGTTTCCGGATACTTACAACCTTGGTGTCTTCAAGGCCAGAGTAAATAGACATTTTCTGGGTAAGCTTGTACCACCATCGGCCTCGTCATCGCTTACCACCAGGCGAGACTGAGGCCAAACGCAAACCCATTTTAAATAAAAAAAAAATGTATGGGATTTAGGTACAGTGCCTCTAGTGAATAGAAATGAAACTGAAACTGTCATACAAGTTGCTGTAGTGAACTTGACAGAAACTCATGGTACACGTAGTCGGTTTGGGAAATCCTAAAATTGTGATTAGCTGGTGGTTACCACATTATATGAATGCGCTTCACCTCTTTCTTCACCTATAAAGTTTTGATACCAGGGGGTCTACTACGTTCAATCACTTACTAAAGTAATAAGGGTGAAGTTTTAGGCGTTATGAAAATATATTTACAGTTTGAAATTCCTAATCAGTCATATTCTACAAAATATTATGAAACCTATTCCTATCACACCACACACACTTTTTCTGTGCTTTTTTGCCCACCAAAGTTTTACGAAACTTCGTAATTTTTGCACTGGAGTAGGCCCCCAGTATCGTGTCTCCACCGACACTCCTTAATGACAGACGATCGCTAATTACGTTACTTAATAAGTGCTTTGTAATTAGCACGTAGTTAGGAAGTCTGATAAGATCAAAGTTTCCAACCCCGTTTGAGCTACTTGAAACATTAATGGGCAAAGAAAATCGTGAAGCAGTTTAAATGACTGATAATCGCGATGATTAGCTTAGCAGCCGATATTTTTTTTAATAAATACCTTCCTTTGAGTAAATCCTAAGAGAAACTCGAGTTTTAACGTAACTAGATTTATGTCAAAGAATTTGTCTCATTGAGCAATTTAGCACCTTGTAGTTTTATCACTACCCAAACGTTCAGGAAACGAATATCATCACATAAAACAATCTTATTCACAAATATGGACATACTTATTATCTAGTATTATAAGTACTATAAATGTCTTTCTTGCCCTGGTAAATCCTTCCAGATCATCGATTTCTTCGGTACCTTTCTAGATAAGATCGAGGTCAATAAACCATTGGGCGGACGACCTTCCGTATGGGCGGACGTCCCAGATGCGCCCTTAACTAGGGCGGAGCTGACTAGGCCCCAGGTCAATGATCTCGCACTGTGATGGTGGTTATCGGATTCTGAAAGGATTGTAATCAGATTGTATTTTAATCATAATCATTTATTTACTCAACATGATAAAATTATACAATGTTAAGGGTACAATGAGAACAATAAGTACAATTTGATTAAGGTGGGCTGATATCTGAACAAGGCCGGAGCTTGTATCTCAGGTTATCAGCCCTCCACCTCTAGAGAACAGTTCAACGGTATCTAATGACATAAGTATAAAACTATGATTAAACATTTTTGAAATCTAAGTATTAATTAATAAATCTTAACCAAATAAATAAAACAGGAAGTGCCTGCTTGTATATTATTGAATGTGTGTGTAGGGGGGAATCTGCGGTCGTGTATGTGTGTGTACGAAAGGTTAGAAGGTGCGTGAGAATAATGAGAGCGAGTCAAGCTACAGTTACAAGTGCTACTTAGTAGCACGTGTGTCAAAGCCTTGCTAGTTATGAGCATGCTACCTGCGGCGCGGGTGGAAGGGGGCGTGCTTTTAGCACGTGTGCACAGGTTTGCTTATTGAGCATGCTACTAGGCTAGTATCCATTGAGAACTGGTATAGAGATGTCAGTCTCGGTTTAATTATATAGCGAGGTTGTGGTTTATCTATACATAATATATTATAAAGAGTAATGATTTGCTCGTTTGTATTAAATGGGCCCCGAATCTACTGGATCGATTTTGAAAATTTCTTCATCATTAGCAAGCTATACTATCAGGGGCCGTATTAGAATCTCTTATAGCCGGTCAAGTAAATTTCCTAAACTAAGGGTAGCGAGCAATTTCGTGCCTAGTGCCTATTTTTATTAACAGGTAACCGCTGACTGGCTGAAAATGTAAGAAATCGCTCGCTACGCTCAGCTTAGGAAATCAACTTGACTGGCTATATGAAATGGTAATACGGCCCCAGGTAGTGACATAGGCTATGTTTCTTTTTAATTCAGGCTATATGCTATAAATTCGATAGTATCAAAACTATCGATAGGATGCGTGTCGCTACTATCGATAGTTTTGACCTATCGAAAGTCGGACATTTTACGCTAATATTGCAAGCTCATACAAGGTTTCGTTTTATTTCCAGTCGATAGTATCGAAAATACCTCGATAGTTACCAAAGAAAAACTATCTATAGTATCGATAGGTGTCGATAGTTATAAATAGTATCGATAGCATCGACTTTGATGGCGCGATTCTATCGATAGTATCGAAAAAGGTCAATAGCATCGCTTTATTCTCACTATCGATACTATCGATAGTGTCATCACGGGTCGATAGTTTCGATAGGACTATCGATAGTAAGACTAATTTTCAAGGTCAACTATCACTATCGAAACTATCGCTATCGCAACACCACTATTTCGAATCGAACCCGTGCTTAAGAAGCATGTGTGTTCAATCCTTCGCTTTGAGCACGGTCATTTAGTAGCAGGCTTAAAAAAAGCATGCTAATAAAAAGCGTGGTCAAAAAGTGTGTCAGTAGATGAGCGTGCTCGTTTGTAGCATGCTTATTAGCGTGCTAATAAGCATGTGTAGCTGTAGCTTTAGTCTACCAAATTTCTTTCAACAAAACGGCAGGATCCCGGATTGATCACTGGAATACTACATTCCAGTACAGGGAAAAAGTCCGGTTCACATTATTCCAGTAGCAGCATCACAGTCCAGCGCTGGAATACCACTCGAATGAACACATTGATTGAGCGGATGGAAAGGAATGTGCATGATTGTGCATTTCGTTTGAGTAATTTTCATTTTAATTGAGGTTAGTAACATGGATAAGCGTAATGCCTAGGCATGTGATGCATAACCTTGATGATGGCTCTCTGAGCTCTTTTCAATTATATGAGATGGGTAACAGCTGCGCCACCCCATATGGTTATACAGTACGATAGGATGGACTGGCAAAGGGCAAAGTAAATATTTGTGGCAAGTTTCAGGTCAGCGGCATCTCGAAGACTCCTAAAGATGGTGAGAAGTCGTCTAACCATCTTGCTGGTTGCCGTAATGTGTGGTTGCCAGTTTTAGTTCATGTCGATTGCGACGCCAAGATACTTGTGAGTAGCTAGTATCTGTAACTGAACCTGAAATCTCCTAGAATTTTCCCTCTATCTTAAAAATTCTAACACGGGCTTCTTGTCAGGGTCCATCCAAGGTTTCGATAGTATTTATAGATTAAAATGAAAATCAAAGTTATAATTTCTAAAAAGTTAGCAGTGTTACATAAGTTTGGCCTTTAGTCGCCTTTTTCGTAAACAGCTTTATTTTTAAAGGAAAAGTATAATAAAGGTCGTATCCAAAAAAAAGTATTGTAGTGCTCATATCGGAATATCATTACTATAACTAGTGATATTAAATGTGAATATACAGATGGTGTTTAATGTTTCATGATAAAATAAACATAATTTCAATAGGACATCAACCCCATCCTAATCACAAAAGATTCTGGGACAGGGTTGATGGCCAAAAATCGTTCCGGGTGGATGTCCTCCGCGTACTTAAGTTGAGGTCAGACTGAGTACGCCCGCCCTTGCGAAAATTACGTACGAATGCCCTCCTAAAGGGGTACATTGCTTGAGTGCTTCTTAAGAATCTAAGGATCTACGAGAAATTTATAAATTTCAGGAGTCAATGTTATTTCTTATTATCATTAAACTTGTCCTATCTGATGATTAAAAGAACTCCGGTGAACATTTATTTTATGCAGTTTTCCTTAAAACCTATGTGGAAGTTATTCAATAAAATGTGGAAATTTTATAATTTTACGGTTATTATTTGTCACAACTTCTTGATTTTTGGAAGATTATATGTATTAGAGTAACTCAATTTTCAAGAATTATATGAATTGTACAAACCACTTTGAACGGTTCAAAAGTGTGACTAAATGCAATATTATACAAGGCAAGAACGTGTTCTGGATATGAACTAAACAGTGATCGATTCAATGCAAAAATAATAATAATATATCATTTATTTCGGACCATGATCCATAAGTGTTAGTAACTAAAACTCCCTTGTTTCTAATTTTATTATATCCGATCCAATATACTCGATAGGCACGTTTCACTGTCGCCACTGTAAACTTTACTTTGGTACTACTTCGATTAGTATCTTTTAGTTGCGCTATGTTTTCTAGTGCCTTCTAGTCGTATACTACTTCACTTGCCGCCCCCCGTGGAGGTCGCCCGCCCGCCCTTCGCGTCGGCCGAGGGCAAGGTTGAAAGTTAATACAGCTGACATACTTATTCGCACATACTTACTGTGTACTCATTAAAAATCTTTTTAATTAAATGGTAACAAAAAAATTACCATCCCGATAGTTATCCAAAGGTTCAAAATGAAATAGAGTCATCCTGAAGATCATAAAAGAGAAGAGAAGCTACACAGAGTACAGATTTCTAAACCAAATGATTATTTGGCATATTTTACATGACTTTTTCGCTACACATCCAGCATAACTTGTCGTGTGCATAAATGTATGTGTATTATGTAGATATGTAAATGAAAAAAAACTGAAATATGCTATTCGAAAACTCGCCCTGGGCGGCAACTTCAGGATAGCCAATTATTAGGCCTACAAGCCATTCAAATGGAACCTACACGAGGTTGAAATTAATCTGCACGAGATTGAAATTTACTGTTTTGCAATATATTGCTATTATGTATTACATTTATTACAATGATTGCTGAAGCTTGAAATTGCAGGCTATTCATTGTTATTTCACTAATATTACAATTGAGTTATTTATTGATACAAATCGATTACTTATTCATTGGTAATAATGCAAAGCGGAGTTTTTGCGTTAAATTGCATTCTCAACGAAATAAGAGAGGAACGGAACGGAAACATTGATATTGAAATGTTGCCAAGAAAAAACTTTGTGTTTATTAATTAATCAAGTTGGAAACTTATTACGTTCACATTTTCCATCGCGATAGTCCAGACTATTGCGTTCGTACGTTCGTATTCGTATCGTTGTAGGTCCAGACCTACAATGATATATTTTACAGTTGTTTCTTCACTAAACGTTAAGGGAAATGACCCAAATTCCTTCAGTATTTGCTTTCATTTCACCATTAACTCGGTTATATGGCAGTAAGTTATACTGCAAAGGGCGAACCGAATCGTTTTTGCCGACAAGAACTTTTTTCGATAAAAGGAAGGTAGAACAAAACTGTGGGGTGATTTTCTGTTTGGCCGTTTCGGCGCTTCACCATTTCTTTTAGGATCGGTGAGTAGGTTTTTTCACCTTTCAATCGAGAACATCATTGCTATAAAAAGTAACCCCTCCTACCTTAAGATCCCTTCGAGGCCTGAAAGCGTTCCTTAAGTGTTCCATTGAACATATTGATCATTATCCTTGGTACAAGATACTCGATACAAGCACGCAATTTTGTGAAAACAACCAGCTGTTTTTCTTCTTAACAAATCCCTAAAAAGGGGGAACATAAAACAAATTCGAGAGATTTGCGAGTGTATTCAGTGTTGGAGCATAAATCAAAGCCAGAGAGAGTATAATGGCGGGCCACAATGCTGGGACGTCGCCGTCGTCATTACTTGGTCGCGTGAAGGGTGGGAGCAGTCATCTGTCATCTATCATCTTACGTGAGATTTACATGGACCGACCAATCTACCGATTTAAATATTGAAGACACTTTTTTGGAGTCGAGACACGACTTGCACATGATTAGCTCAGACTTTCCCAAGTAGAAACGCAAGGTAAGGTTTCGTCAGGTCATGAAGGGGGCTGACGAAAAGGTTTACGTTGGCGGTTGCTGTCTGGCTTGCGCTTACTACATGCATGGTAGTTCAAGGAATGGGAAAATACCTTCAAGATTTGATAAAATTTGCAAAAAAAAAAACCAGCAAGTCATAGAATACACAGATTAGATTAGATTTTTAATTTCTTATTACGAAAATACACAGTAAAATACATTGGTTCATGGTCAATTAATGGATTTTCACAGAGAAATCGTTAATAATAATAAATAGAAGGAAATAAAACGAAATAACGTAAATATTTAAATTAAATACAAAAACCCAAAATAAATAAAATGACAAGGCTTGAAATCATAAAATAGAATATATATAATAAGATGTCGTCAATATCAAGTCAAGAGAGAAATAAACAATGTCGAGTAAAGTTACACAAATAAAACAGACAATTAACAAACAATATAAAAGGCTATTTAGCTGGCGTCCAAATAAATGCCTAGTCCGATGGTTCGCTTTTAAGTTTGGTTGGCAGTTTTTCATTACATGTCGGACCAATGACTCGCGGCGGGTTCTTTTTTGAAAGTGCAACTTAGCCCTTTATGTCGATTTGGACCAGTAAACACAACAAAACTCGAATTGACACAACATTTTCTATTTGGATCTTGTACACATGCGTTCACGTCAAGCTTCGTATAGGGGTAGTTAGGTACCGCATGCTGCTGGCATGCGACCCATTTTGCAATGATTTGTAAAAATGTATCTGTTTCCTTTATACTGTCTAACTGTCCTTTTACGATTAGTGTATTTTTATTTTTAGTATCTTTTAAGCATAGATTTAAGCTCGTTTACAAGTTGGCACGTTCGAGAGTCAAAGCGGCCCAGGATATTTCCATGGGCCGCTGTGTAAATGACACTCTCGGTAACCTGCTATGCGCGGTAAAGGAGAGATGGCGCTTGTATTTCCACGAGCTGCTCAACAAGCAGCACAAAGAGGTGCAGCCACCTGAACTCCCTTCGAATCAGGGATTAGTGCCCCCGGTAACGCCTGATGAAGTTCAGTCGGCTCTTCGCCGCATGAAGAACCGGAAAGCTGTTGAACCCGATGGAGTCCCTATCGAAGCGTGGAAATCGATGGGCTCTCGTGGTGTGGGCATACTTACCCACCTTTTCAACCGCATTCTCCTCACCTGGAAGATACCTGACCAATGGAAACTGAGCATTATCAAGCCGGTCTTCAAGGGCAAGGGCTCGGTGCAGGAGTGCAGCAATTATCGCGGCATAAAGGTGATGTCCCACACCATGAAGCTCCTCGAGCGCATTGTGGACTCTCGGATTCGACAGGAGCGTACAATCTCAGAGTGTCAGTATGGGTTTCGACCGGGTTGCGGGACCATGGACCCCGTATTTGCCTTAAGAACGTTCATGGAGGGATACAGACTGAAGAATACACCTCTGCATCTCCTTTTCTTAAGCATGCAGAAGGCCTTCGACTGTGCCCCTCGTGAGATAATCGGCTGGGCGCTGCGGCCCAAGGCCGTTCCCGAGGTCTTTATTGACATTATCCGGGACATGTACCACGATTCCAGGTCCATAGTTAGGTCTGCGGTTGGTGACAAGCTTCCCTTCCCTATCGCCGTTGGAGTACACCAAGGCTCCGCCGTGCTTAGCCCGTTTCTGTTCAGCGTAATATTAGACGTTCTGTCAAACAGCATCAGAGACCACCACGAGCAACCATTGTTCATGTATGCTGATGATATTGCGCTAGCAGATTCGCAGACATCGCAGATGCCTTCGTTGGTATGGTCATGTCTCACGGAGATCGGCAAACTACGTGGGCAACAAATGTCTGGCCATGTCGCCTCCGTCGGGAACGGCAGAATAGGTCTACCCAAGAAGCGGTGGCTCGACGTCGTCAACAGACTCACCACTGAGGATGCACAAGACCGCGCGAAGTGGGCCAAGAAAATAAGAAAGGCGGACCCTGGGACCCCACACACCAGTGTGGGTTCACAACCGGGATAGACCGCACGGATGATGATGATTATTTTTAGCATTTATC
This sequence comes from Udea olivalis, assembly GCA_947369235.1. Taxonomy (NCBI): domain Eukaryota; kingdom Metazoa; phylum Arthropoda; class Insecta; order Lepidoptera; family Crambidae; genus Udea; species Udea olivalis. The sequence goes on along the minus strand of OX376345.1, from coordinate 869,708 downwards.
AATGCACTATTTTCTACACATATATAGGAACTAGACAAAAATTCAACCTGATCCTAGGGGACTCAAGCGGGATTCGAACCCGCGACCTTCCACAGTCCAGGTAGATGCTCATCCAACTGAGCTATCGAGGCCGTTAACAGATCTCTCAGATCAGAGCTGTCTGGTAGAGCAGCCACCCGGACTGTGGGAGGTCGCGGGTTCGAATCCCGTTTGAGTCGCTAGGATCAAGTCGAATTTTTCTAGTTACTATCTATGTGTCCTTTTACGACCTTAAGACCGAAGGACATTACTCGAAGGACATTCAAGTTTAGGTTTGCCTTTTTATCAAACTAAGTACCACTGCGTACCGGACGACGTTCCGTGGGCAGGCCCTCTACAAGGTGGACCGACGATCTGGTCAAGGTCGCGGGGAGCCGCTGGATGCGGACAGCGCAGGACCGATCGTTGTGGAGATCCTTGGGGGAGGCCTATGCCCAGCAGTGGGCGTCGTTCGGCTGAAATGGTGAAGTACCACTGAATTGAAATATTTATATTCGAACAGTGTAAAGGTTCCAAAGGTAGGGGGTATAAAACATGGCGGGCAATTAGTTTGTATTTTGTTTGAGTTTTTCCAGACGGAGCGATGAGGGGGTGGTGAGGGGGAGGGACACGAGTATTCATTTGGTATTCCGCGTCTGCGATATCTCAAAAAAGTGGGGTTTGATGAAATCGTGAAAGCTGTTCGTGCAGAATGTCGAAAAATGTGATCACTGATAGAATAAAAACAATTATTACTCAAAACTTTTCGTTGATTGGCGACGGGTTTTTTTTATTTTAAGACTTAGTATTATTAAAACGTAGGTACATGACGATCAACGCGAAAAGCGTCGTTTCACCAAACGTGTTTTAATTGCATGCAAGGTATACCATTGAAATCCAGGTTATTCGGGTGTTTGTTTTTCATCATCTTACAGCAAGCTATAAATGTTATATATAGTAATTGACCTCTGCTAAGCCAATACAGGAAAAAACATCTTTTTATTTGAAACAATGGCAGTACACAGATTTTTTCTACCAAATGTAATAAAACCACCAGCTCAGTCTATACACTTTTATATTTTTCTTCTATACACCTTAGTATTCACAATATTCACTTAGAAAATACAGCACTGACACTAACTTCTACAATGTAGATGGTTCCACGTGGTGATATCGACTGACTCTTTAAACTAATCATCGCTAACAGCCAAACTCTAGTCAATTCAGTTACTTTAATAATTATTCGACTACATCCGGTAGATTTTAATTTATTTAGGTTACTTCCGGCAAACTATTAAGATAGATACATCCGGTGATATTTTAATTATAATTAATAACTACTTCCGGTGCCAATAAAATCAATAACAATTGAACCAATTTTAATAACTCAAACAAGTACTATAGTCTAATTTTACCTTTTAAGAATATTCAGAATAATTAGGACTATTTAATAAGGATTTAAATGTGACTTCCGGTAGCCTGATGAGTTCCAGACACAATCAATTTAACAACTTTTAATTGCTTAAAAATCATGTTATCATGTTATTCGTTTTTCAACATAAAATTACGAATCACAACACTCGGCCATCCACAACCGTGCTTCCTCCGGAACACGTTACAAACACAACACTCTAAAGGTACATTGCTCAATAAATTATATAATTTAATTTTGTTACCTAATTAATACAGATAGATATAATTAAATATGACCTAATCTTAAATTAATATCTAAAAAAACTATTTTAACAATTATAGTTTTTTTTTTAATGTATTATTTTTTTGTTTACAACACAAGTGAATTTGAATTATTAACTGATTTCTATCATTATAATATAATGAAGACAGATTTTCAATAATTAACGTGACATCTTATTTCATTTCAGATAACAATTAACATAACAAATATGATGATCATCTCAATTAATATCAATATATGTATTTTTATTTAAATTATTTATTAATCCATATTGTAGTCAACATTTATATTATCGACATCTTTCTTTAAACATTACATTACGAATATAATTCCAAATTAACAACAATTATTTATTACTATCAGAGTCTGAGTCTGAGGAACTAGATTCGGAACCAGAAGATTCCAACCCTAACGCCTCAACATGAATCCAGGGCCTCATCCTATCGGCTGCAACAACGCTCTGATAACGTTTGTTGCTAAGGCCCGGTACATTAACTATTTCGTATCGGTCATTACCTAGACATTTTGCTACTTTGTATGGTCCTATGAACTTAGCCATCAATTTTTTACTTTTGCCATCGTTACAAAAAATTGTTTTTGTGACCTTTACTAAATCACCTACTGAGTACGAGGCAGCTGGAGATCTTTTCGAATCATAGGATTCTTTTTGCTGTTTTTGACATTTTTCTATATTTATTGAAGCCTCATGTCTAATTTCGTCAATACTTGGGGATACCTCCTGAACAGTATCTACAGCTGAGGTCTCGTGCTCGTCTAGTAAGGGTATACCTGAATCGCTATCTGGGGATTCTTGAGAAGGTTCTAAATCCACCACTGTCAATATGTTCTCAGTGGGGCCGTTTAATTTGATACCGAACATGAGTTCTGATGCACTTTTCTTTGTCGTTGCGTTAACTGTGTTGTTGATTCCCCATTGTACTTTACCCAGACGCTCGTCCCAGTTACGTTCGTCTTTGCCAAAACTTTGGGTCGATAAAGACGTCAATATTGTTTGGTTAAACCTTTCCGCTTGACCGTTAGCCCTGGGACAAGCGACTGCGTTAAGCACATGCCTTACACCATTACTGCCGCAAAAATGTTTGAACTGTCCAGATGTGAATGCCGTTCCCCTGTCCGAGATTATACGACTTGGAGTACCAAAGTCGTTAAATATTTTTTTCAAAACTTTAACAACATTTTTAGTCTTCGTATCTTTTACTGGTCTAGCAAAAAGGTATTTTGTGAAAGCATCAACTATTGTTAAAATATAGCAATTGCCGGATTTACTTCGAACAAAAGGTCCTAAATGATCCAAATGTAAAGTATGAAACGGTTTTTCTATTTTTGGGATCGGGTACATGAAACCTTTACGCACCTTACGGGTATTATCTTTATTGTAAGCACAGTCGATGCAGGCGGCTACATATTTTTTTACAAAGCGCCTTAACTTAGGGAACCAGTAGTTGCCTTGAATTCGTTCGAGAGTTTTTGCCAATCCAAAATGACCGATATCATCGTGGTTGGCTTTACAAATCTGCCACCGTGCGTTTTTAGGAACTACTAATCGCAAATCCTGATCAATTTTTCTGTAAAGAGTATGATTTTTGATCACATAGTTTTTCTTTATTTCTGTATTCTCTTCATCTGTATTAGGTTTTATGATCCTAATTATACGTTGTAGTTCCGGATCAGCAATTTGCAAAGTGACTATCCAGTTACCAGTAGTGATGTTCATAGCCTTCACCGAATTTATTAGATCAGTTATAGGTGCCGGGTTTCTGCTAAGGGCGTCAACGTGGCTCATGCGACAACCAGGACGATATTCGATGTTAAAGTCAAATTCACTAATTTGCAGCCACCAGCGTGCTATTCTAGGAATCAAGTCTCTTTTTGTGAGAGTGGTTCTAAGCGCGTTGCAATCAGTATAAACTGAAAAGTTAAGGCCTAAAAGGTATGGGCGGAATTTTTTCAGAGAACAAACCACAGCCAAAGTTTCTAATTCGTAGGAATGGAAAAATTTCTCTTCTGGTGTGGTTTGTCTGCTGAAGTATGCGACTGGCTTTAATACCCTGGGTTTAGACTGCCACTGCATTAGTATACCGCCCAAGCCTAAAGAACTGGCATCTGTGTGCAATTCAGTATCTAAATTTGCATCATAAAGAGCAAGCAACGGACGCTCAATAAGCCGGGACTTCAAGGATTTGAAAGAATCATCCTGTTCTGCTGTCCATTGCCATAGGACGTCTTTTTTTAAAAGTTTGGTAAGTGACCTGGCAATTTCACCAAAACCTTTCACAAACCTTCTAAAGTAGCTAGCCAGACCAAGAAATTGTCGAAGTTCATGGATGTTCTTTGGAACTGGAAAATCTTTGACTGCCGCAATTTTTCTCTCATTGGGTTTGATACCATCAGCTGAAACTTCATATCCCAAGTATTCGATTTTTTTATCAAAGAAACGGCACTTCGACAACTTCAAGGTAAGGCCAGCGTCTTGTAATAACTTTAAAACATTCTCTAGTTTTTGGAACCCCTCTTCAATTGTAGCGGATGGTACAAGAAGATCATCCATGTAGGCTAGAGCCGAATCAAATCTGCGTTGTCCTAATAATTTATTTATCATCTTTTGGAATACCGCCGGTGCATTTGCCAGTCCAAACGGCATACGCTTAAACTCATAGTGGCCGTCCGGAGTGACAAATGCTGTTAAATGGCGGCTTTCTTCTCCTACAGGGATCTGGTAGTAGCCAGATGCCATATCTAAAGTGGTAAAGAATTTATTGCCGCTTAAATTGGACATCTGGTCATCTATTAATGGAAGGGGATATTTATCCTTGACGGTTTTATTGTTTAGTGCACGGTAATCTACACATAATCGTGACTCTCCAGTTTTCTTCTTAACTATCAGTATTGGGCTGGCATAACTAGACTCTGACTCTTGGACAATGTCATTATTTACTAATTCGTCAACAATATCTCTGACCTTTTGCCTTTCATGGTGGGATAACCTACATGGTCTGTAAACAATAGGAGTCTTATCGTGTAGTTCTATATTCATTTGAGAGTTTTCAGCACGCCCCAACTCGCTAAGATTCTGGGCAAAACATTTTCGAAATTTGTTTAAAAGATTGTGTAGCCTTTCTAGCGTATTAGGATCTATACCCTGTCCGACATTAATTGCCGTCGTTTCTAAGAGTGATTGTTCACTAGGAGTATGTGCAGTGTTTATAACCAAAGTTTTAGTCTCTGTTATAGGATTTACTCTAGCTACTAAAGTACCTGATTTAAATAATAAAGGCACTGTTGTCAGTGAAGTGACAAAGATAATAGCCTTATTCTCATTTATCTTATAACAACCTTGATGTAAATGGTTCTCTTGACTGGGGCTCATTCTAGTGCTACTGTCAAAATAGACATCACCTGAAAAGGGTTCCTTGCAATAAACTTCTACTATGCCCCCCTTTATAATAGTGGTATCCTTTTCGACAAATAACTTTACGGTGCAACTATCAGTTGCTAAGTTTTCAGCAGCTACGTGGTAGAAGAATAACATTTCATTATCCTTTTTTACCATTACAGAGGGCAGTTCAGTGAAATTCTGCCCTATTAGTAAAGACGCTGGTAAAGATGAATCATCAACAGCTAAGACAGCTAATTCAGTCTCTACTTCATCAACCCTAACTTTGATTCTACTTTGAAATTTTGGTTGGGTGACTGAGTCACCGAATCCCTTCACCACTGGTAAATTTTCATAATTTTCCTCAAGAGCAAGCGATTTAGCAATAGAAAATTTAATGAGGCTGCAATCGCTGCCAAAATCAAAGAAAGCGTCTAAAGTTTTGTCATTTACGCAAATGTTTTTAAAGTATTTATTATTGCTATTGGGGGATGGCTTTATTGATGAGGCAGAATTAATCAAAGAAGCATTCGATTTACCGTTGTCTATATCGGAATTCTTTACATCCGTAATATTAATGTGTGCATCAGAAGTAATTTTCATGACCTTTTTGTCCGTTGTTGGTTCGGTTTGGCTATTAGAGTCATGTGAAAGGAGAGGTTTCCTATAGCAATTATCAAAGTTATGGCCTATTCTACCACACCTTGCACACTTAACAATAGTTTTGGTACAATTCATGTAAGTATGCCCACGTTCCTGACAATTAAAACACGCCATATCGTTTCCTTTATTGGCCAGAGAAGCCCTGGCTTGATTACCAGGTCCGTTACGAAAATCTTGTTTTCTAAAAGAATTGTTAAGAAATGAAGAAGTACGCGAATAATCTTTTGCTTGGTTGGTTTGTTGAGAGGCCAGGTAATTCAATAAATCTTCCGGTTCACTACATTTAAGAGCTTGTGCTCAATTCCGTACAGAACTATCGCTTATTCCATAAATTATGCAATCTACAGCCTTTCGTCCAACTATTTCACATCTACTTAGTAATGAAAGCTTATCATAAAAATAGTCTCTAAATGTTTCATCTGGGCGAGATTTTCTGTTTAACATTTCTTCTAATAGTTTACCGAAATTTTCTACACTTGGAAACGCTTTTTTCATTTTACACTGCCACTCTTGCCACGAGAAATTAAGCGTTGGAAGTGACTCGTACCATTTTTTTGCTAGTCCACACAATTTTTGCAAAGAATAATGGATTGTTTGTTGTTCATCCCAATTATAAATCGCCGCGCATTCATTTAATTTTCGTAACCATCGCTCAACATCTTGTGCCCTGTTATTAGGGTCGAATTCTGGAACTACATTGGACGTATTCATACTCTTACTTGGACCATCTTGAAGCGCTGCTATAATCTTCAAAAGGTCGCCAGCCGTCAGGCCTTCCGAAGATCGTTTGACTTTTGCAGATGTCTCTTAGCCCTCACTGGATGACGACTTTCTTCGGCGTCGGCGACTTGACCGTTCTGGAGTGAACCCGTCGCTACCTGAAACATGTTCGAGCACTTTATATCCTTCTACGTTAAACATCGTAACGAAAACTTGAAACGAATGAAGACTATTAGGAAATACTGTTGTCTTTAATTTACCATTACTCTATACTAATGGGCAGTATTCTATAAATTATGATTAAATTTGCATGAATGAACATAGGAATAACGCAACTCCTGTACAGTTAATAAATTACTCATTATTCATTTATATTGATCGTCCGTTTATATGAATTCAAAAGATTATCTAATAAAAAAAAGAATAAGTAAGTTCTTGGTAATTAATTCATGAACTCGTCCACTAATCACACAAGCCAACTACATGGCTGTATGAGCTCAGTTTATCGACATAACTTCAAATATAAAGCACACATACATGGTTCAAACTTCACAGCTCACCTACATGGCTTTAAGTACACAACTCACCTACATGGTTCATGGTACACAGCTCACATACATGGCTCATGGTAAACAGCTCACCTACATGGCATAATATTAGCAGCCTACCTACACGGCTCTATCTTCACAGCTCACCTACATGGCTGATTGACTTGACTCAATGAATGATTGATGTAAATAGACCCTACTGTGGGCAGTAGGGCTACGCTTCACTACTACTACATGGCTTCTAAGTTACTCTCTCTAGATCTTAATACTTTCATGAAAAATATCTATTATTTTATTTGATAACTCAATGTTCTATAATACGCTTAAAAAAATTTCAGCGATATTCTCTATACCACACCTCAACATAGCACTACACAATTACGTTGTACAAGTTTACACTGATATTAAATGGGAATAGATATTAAAACAAAATACTTACTTTTTCTTCCAGACATGGCTCGCGGGTCATCCCACTTCTGACTTGTAATAAAACCACCAGCTCAGTCTATACACTTTTATATTTTTCTTCTATACACCTTAGTATTCACAATATTCACTTAGAAAATACAGCACTGACACTAACTTCTACAATGTAGATGGTTCCACGTGGTGATATCGACTGACTCTTTAAACTAATCATCGCTAACAGCCAAACTCTAGTCAATTCAGTTACTTTAATAATTATTCGACTACATCCGGTAGATTTTAATTTATTTAGGTTACTTCCGGCAAACTATTAAGATATATACATCCGGTGATATTTTAATTATAATTAATAACTACTTCCGGTGCCAATAAAATCAATAACAATTGAACCAATTTTAATAACTCAAACAAGTACTATAGTCTAATTTTACCTTTTAAGAATATTCAGAATAATTAGGACTATTTAATAAGGATTTAAATGTGACTTCCGGTAGCCTGATGAGTTCCAGACACAATCAATTTAACAACTTTTAATTGCTTAAAAATCATGTTATCATGTTATTCGTTTTTCAACATAAAATTACGAATCACAACACAAACCTGTTCACAAAAACTTTGCATGATCTTTGTTCTCTCAAAGAACGTCTCCCACGCCATTCACGGTATCCTGTTTCATATCCCCGAAATTAAGATGACTCCATCACATTACCTCGTCTGAATCGTTTCTCCAAATTAAATTTATTCATTGCCCTCAATTTGCCGGGACCCTAATCACAATTTGCCCCGGAATGGCCCAATCAACACACAATTGTGCTGGAAAATCTGTTTATATAAATAAAGCCATTCTATTGGCTTTAGGGAATTGATTGATTTGACTGATTACGGAGTACTGAATTTGGTATTATGATGAAAAAGGCACCACGGGATTTGAGATATCTGAAATACCGTTATTGATATTTAAATGTTGTTCTGTTTAATAATGTTGGAAAATAAGCATTTTTTTAACAAACAAATTGTACTCTACCAACTCGCACTGTAAAACCACAACAAGTTTAAAAGAGTTATCACTGAGTTTCTCGCCGGGTCTTCTTAGTAAGATTCAACTCCTCCGACGCGGTGGTAGAGTCGCATTATGTTTGTATACTGTTTATTTATATATTCATATTATTATAGTATTTATGTCTTGCTATTTATGATTGCGGTTTATATTTCTGATTGATGTCTAAGTACTTGAATCTCTATCAGATAATAATAATTATTATTGATGTTAGTATTTTAATATCAGCCTTTCTTGTTACAGGTCCTATTGGCTTCTTAGGAAATGTAACGAGCTCAGAACTCGGCTTGAAAGAAGGTAAGCTTCTTATGAAGGTGATATTTCTGTACAAAATAAAAAACGATATTGATTCTACTAACTGTGGCACGGTTTCTTGCTTTGGATTGCGTGGTGCCCCGGGTTTGATTCCCGGTAAGGTCAATCAGGAATGATCTTTTCTGAATTGGTTCGGGCCTCGGTGTGCTGGAAGACACCCTAGCTTAATTCCATAAGGTTTTTATAAATTACTAATGTAATATAGGTGGATTATTTAATATCTAAACTACATTATATTTCTTAACTCCAGAGTCTTAGTATCACACCCATTAAAAGTGTCTCAATAGCCATTTTAAAGTATTCATTGCCTATTCAATCGTTTCCAGGAAGCTGCGCAGTTGGCGATGTAGTCTACATGCCCGGAGACGAGTTTCCTGGCTCGAGTCCGTGCGAGCAATGCGCGTGCACTTCTGGCGACGTGCGCTGCACGAAGATGCGCTGCGAGCCGCGCCCGGGCTGCAAGGCGCTGCATCGGCCTGACCAGTGCTGCCCCACCTATCAGTGCGGTTGGTATCTTCTTTATAGAGCAGTTTCACAGAGCATTTCATAGTACCAAACAGAAGATCTTATTTGGTATGACACATACTTAAGTTCAAATACACACCTATTTTCAGCCCATACACTAAAGCATACTTTAGGTCCCTGTGATATTAAGTACACTCACCTAGGGGCTGTTAATGTGGTCACCTGGGGTGCTGAGGTTCGCCGGCTACATAGAAGTTTACCATAGCTTTACAGGGTATGCTAGGCGCCAGGAATATTTTCATCTTAGCAGATGTAAAGCAAATGCTCAGTTACAGCATCACCATGGCGGCCCACTTGCATGCTTCCTGCCGATATTTACAGAAAATAAGTTTTGAATTCTGAATGGTTTGTTTCCAGAATGCGAGCAAGAAGGACGCGTGTATGGAAACGGCGAGAAGCTGGTAGACCCTGCGGACCCCTGCCGCGTGTGCTACTGCCAGGGGGGCGAGGTGGTCTGCCGCCGTATCGCCTGCTTCTTGCGCGATGACTGCGAGCCGAGACTGGTCCCAGGTCGCTGCTGCCCAGAATACGATAACTGTCCATTGAGAGGTAAGATACAATCCTTAGAAATTGTGTGTTTTATAATAACATCACAACTTACGCTAATACGTTATCCCAAAAGGGGTAGTCGAGTCAATTGCAATAATTGTGAGGTTGCTATGGTGAATGAACTGGCTAATTTTAGCTTAATATTTTTTTTTTGAGACGGACTTTGGGACCCCTACACCAGTGTGGGTTCACAACCGGGATAGACCGCACGGATGATGATGATTATTTATTTTTTTGAAGTATGACAGGCAGCTGGACCAATGGGATATAGATTTACGAGACAAAAAAATTTGATTAGCAAAAAAAAAACATAATGCGACTGCCAAATAAATAAAAATAGAAATTAACTTATGTACCACATTTTTTTTTTATTTAGAAACTCAAAAAGAGTTTTAGGCGATTTACTTAGGCAAGTAGAAAATGGTAGAAACAATTTTATTTAGTTTAGCTGATCGCTAGCACATTTCAACATTATTAATTTCATGACTATGATTTATCTTTAATTACAGGAGTTACTTCAGTTCCTGGGTCATCCCCATCGATGTCTAGCATCGCTTCAACAGATAATGCTGAACCCAGCATTCCCCCAGCGCCCAAAGAGAACATCAAACAAGAGATCACTATTAAGGAAATCACCCCCGTGTCTGAGATCCCTGTAATCACCGACGTGAAAATTAAGGAGATTATTCCTTCTCCCAGCATTGATTTTGGAGAATATTCATCATCAAAATCTCCACTTATCCCACGTGAAGTTACCTCTGAGAAGATCTCACCGTCTGTCGAGCAAACTGAGCGCCCTGTCATTATCGAAATACTCCCTTCGTCATCCTCCAATTTCATTCCATCATCAGCATCATCGCCAGCTGAAATAATAGCATCTTCTAGTGAAATATCTGAAGTTAAAATTACACACGACTCTCCACCTTCCAAAATAAGCCTTTCCACTCAAGACTCGATCAACAGTGAGATTTATCCTTCGAATGAACCAGAACCAGTTGTGGGAACTGCAGGTTCTCCATCTGCTATCCAAGAAGCCATACCTGTAGCTACAACCACAAAAGCTTCAGTCATTATCGAGGAAGATGATCAAAATATTTTCGAACACAACCCTGCATTTCCCCCAATCCCCGATGATCTATCTGTTGTTCATCATGAAGAAGAAATGATTCCGGATCAGAACATAGATAGTGAGCATGTGTCAGGCAGCCAAGACATCGCAATTGTTACGAGTACAACTACCGAATCTCCCATAACACCAGAGGTTATAATTACCACTGTTGAAGATGTTACCGAAACACCAACGCCTGCCGTTAGTGTTCCCGAAACGCCAGTAGAAGCGACCATCACAAAAATAGAGGGTACAGAAGCTTTACCATCAAGTACGAAAGACAGCCCTCTGCTTAATTTGAGATCAGTTATTCCTACTGAAATACTCAATGTGCCATCACAAATTCCAGAAGAAATAGAAGAAGAAGTAAATAAAGTCACTGAAACGTCGACAAATTTAGTTGAAACTTTACCTGTTGCTACTACAACTGAAACTTTCAAAAAAGTTGAACCTACTACCACTGACGACAAAGAAACGACACCGGAGGTTTGGCCAACTAACCCTACTATCATGGGTATTAAAAAACTAGACTTAACCACACTTCAAAATTATGAAATATTAAGTACCAAATCAACCGAGGAAGAGACAGCTAGCCCAACATCGTACTCTAACGTTCCAACTGAGGTCACTTCTCAGTCTCAAACTGATATAAGTTCTTTGCCAATCGAAACTAGTGACCAAAATCCACATGATGTTTTAGTTAAGGACAAGTCCGTAACATCTTCAGAAAGTTCCACGATAGTTGAAATGGAACCAACAAAGCTACTGCCTGTTGAATCAGAAGTTATTACAGTATCTAGAAATATTCCTTCAAATACAGAAAATCAACCCTTCGAAAATATTGAGACTACTGAATTCGTACTTACATCTTTTGGTTCGGCGGAGAGCGCAACAGATACTGTTGAATTGATTAAAATTTCTCCAGATGTTGAAAAAAGTGCTGCTATAATAGAATCTACTGATAGGAAAAAATCCAACGTATTGGCAGATTTTATCAATCTAGTAGGCGATGTAGCTTCGATCAGTGATCACACTGACGCTCCTTCTGGAACTCGTCATGTAACAAGCCCTTCTATATCTGATTCTGAAGAACTGATACCGGTAAATGCTGGCTATAAGAGTAAAAATAGCAACTGGAACGTTAATTCAATAACTGAGATAGTTCCAAAGAGCAAATATCCCATTCCAGTAAACAAGCATAAATTGATTGAAATCGAGGACGACGAAGATGGTATTACTGATTCTCCGCCACCTAATGACAAAGTTGAGCCTACGACGCGAAGACCCATTATTGACAACGTATCTGATAATATGAATGAAAATAAAACGGACAAGAAAGACATAGAAATTATAAATAAAAAGTATGTGCCGAACATGAACAGTCGACCTACGAAAGTAGTTATGAAGAAAAATAATGAAAAACCTATTATTGATGAGGATACTACTTCTTCTGAGAATACGACGGGGGCGGCGCTTTTGTCATCAGAAAACCTTGGGACAGAATCCCCCGTGGAGTTTGACGTCACTTCTTCTGATACCGGAGAGAGGATAGAGGAATCAGCCAACTCGACTACAACCTTAACGCCGCAGTGAGAGGTCGCACAAATTCAAATTTTGGAACCTCAGCTTGTCAGCATTTTGTAGGGAATAAGTTTCGTTCTTGAAACTATAAGTTATCGTAGAAACTATTAGATTTACAAACGTATACAGCAGCCCTATCAGAACCTAGTATTTACCTTGTCAATTGGGTGCCCTGTATGTCGCGGGTTAACGCTGCGGCTAGGCTATTCATATTTTAAATGTAAGTAGACGACCAGTGCCCCTGGTCCAATTTATGTGTAGTAGCTCGTTAGTTTAAGGGAGCGTGAAACGACCCGGTTGGGCGCGTCACGCGTCAGTCGCATTGTGTCAAATTATGAAGCGAAGTATTAGTCGATAGATCTTCGTATTAGAGGATAAGTTATTTATTTGTTTAGGTGATCGATAAGTAAGCAACCAAGCTAGTCAACTTGTGACACCAGAGGGCGCTTGCGCTCCCGCCACGTTGCCATTACTGCTAGCTACGTATATGTCATGACAAACAATCAAGTTAACATTCGCGTTATTTAAGTAGAAACATAATAAGTTACCATGAAATTGGTAAACAGTTTGTTTCTTCTTCAAACCCATTTTGATGTAAGAACCAACTCCTCGATATAGGTGTCAGAAAGCTCATCATTAACGTAACAAAATTTGGTACAAATCGAATTTGATATTATAGATTATATTAACCATACCTTATGAATTATTATAAAGTTAGACCTAGTTGGTTAGAGAATAATTATTACGATCGCACCTACTTTAATTTATTGCATTGATGAGCCACAGTGAAGTAAATAGGAAAAGTACGATGACTGAGCATCAAAACCACATGTATTCTTATTGTTTCTGTGAAAGAGAAAGGAAAACTCTGATCGGTTTAATTATTAAGAATTCGGTTAAGTTAACCGTTTGGTGATTAATATAAACTAACTAAGAGGCCATTATAAAAACGCCTGGTTCACAGGTACAGAAAAGTTAGCTTGCCGCATTGCACTGATCACTTCCAATGCATTACTGTCAGGCGCTCAAAAACTGATGGCAACGTACTATTCTTATTTACTATGTGAATGTGGAGGCTAGAAGCATGATAAGCCGATAAAAGGGGGCGTGTGTAGTGAGAAGGGATGGAAGTTTCAATAGTGCTGGTCTGCTGCGGCTTCTTGCTCCGGAAGACTGATCTTTTCCCGGGCAATAAGCGCATGTCAATATCGTATTATTTAAAAACCCAATTATTGTTTTTTACAAATAAAAAATACTAGACTGATTGCGTCTTTTATTCATTATAGAGACCTGAGCTTGTAGACAAATTTTCCTAAGCAAATGTTATAGTCGTAGTAGAATTAAGAAAGATGTGGTAAGCTTAGGGAAGTTAATGTAACTTATGCACACCCAAACACAAATGTTTGTAGCATTGATTTCACGTCGTGTCGGGGGGTGGGTGTGAACATGTGCTCTAGATAAATCATAGGAACCTATGACATGAGCCAGTCAATGCTGTATTTGTACGAGTGTATGTTTTCTTGATTTATATAAAGTACATCTAGGCCATCTATTTCAATTTCATAGGCTGCAATAACAGCCTAATACCAAACGTTTTGCGTGCTCGTTTATGTCTGAGTCAGACGCGCTATGTTGTATAGTTCTGGGTGTATTTTCCAATGATCTATTTTTGTGTCAAAATTTTCTTCTTTAGGTTAGCTAACTACTGACTGTCTTTTAAAAAAAAACTACATTTAGAATAGATATTCTATCAGATGATCCCAAACTGAGCAGAGCTTGTAACAAGCATTACGTTGGTGTAGGAAAAGCACCGAATAATGTTCTGATAAAGTAATGCTCAAAATCGAATCAGAAATGATCATTAGGTACTGGCTAATGCTCCAAGTGAGTGTGCATCTTTAGACTTTCTATTTTCTAAATCTTATTAATATTATAAATCTTACTAATATTATAAATGCGAAAGTTTGTGAGGCTGTATTTAAGTATGTTTGTTACTCTTTCACGCAAAAACTACTAAACGGATTTAGATGAAACTTTACAGTAATACAGCTTATACATCAGAATAACACATAGGCTACAATTTATCAAGATTTTATGTAATTTGGCCATGGTATATAACGACGAAAGCTATAATGACTAATGCTGTTAGCCGCTAGTGGTTGTTACAGCTTCACCTGCAAGGGCGGTAGGCTCTCAACCCAAAATATCTGTTTAAATATAAGCCAATAGTCTAACATCAATTATGTTACTATATTTCCATATTCTCTGGGAGGGGAAAGGGAAACCCAGACCCTCAACTTTATAGGCAGGATAAGTAGCTACCATTGCGCCAAAAGGCCAGTCAGTAATCAATAATAATAATATCAGCGTATAGGAAGGAAATACTACGGTATGTACTCAGGCTGCGCGGGAGCACTCTACATGCTTAATGAGCGTAATCCGCGCCGCACCGGACTGATCAGGAACGCTGGTAGCGACCGGAAATAGTTACATCGTTTAATCGCAGATAACGTCGTGTGTAAGCATATTTGAGTACATCCTGTACATCGAATCGCCTATTTATAAGTACTCACTTTCCACTTTTTTGCTTGTCCCGTTTGGTGCTATGACAGGCGGGGTAAACAACCACTTTCTTACTCATTGGACTAGATTACTACTAAATTCTAAAACTTTACTCGAAGTATAAAGCCCTGCACAGACGACGTTCGCGGAGAAAAAAGTACGCTCCGCGAATACAAAATCGAGAAAAGAGAGTATTTAGATATTCTGAGATTACGTTGTGCTGTAATTTACATGAAGTTTAAGCAAAAGAAAAGACGTTTTAAAAGAGAATACTGGGTCCATCCCTTTATTTCGAATTATTTTTTAACGCGGAGTAAAATCCGTGAGCGTTGACTGCTCATAGTTCGTTCGTTCTATTTTTTTCGCGGACGCTCGCGCACTTTAATCCGCTACGCTACGCTTCGCGGGCGTCCGCGGTGTTTCGGCGGATTTTTGGTTCGGCGTACTTTTAGTCGTTCGTGTGTGTTGCTCAATACCGTTGAAAGGGATTTATTTTGACGGAGAAAAAAGTACGCCGTGCCGTGGATAATCCCTCTTCTGCGCAGGCCTTAATGATGCGAGGCTGCGAGGCCTAAAAAATAATGCTACGAGTATCTATTATCGTCGGCGTAAACTTATTGTGGGGGCTTAGGCAGATCGTATTTTTATTTTATTTATTCTTATAATCTATGCATTCTTCCACCGATACCTAAGAGGTGCCACTGGACGTTCGAGTTGGGCAAGAGGGAGTGTCACGCTCCGCTTGTCAATGCTGCCTCACAGGAGAGAAGATGAGGGAGGCTTCAAAAGGCCAGTAGAACTTCGTGTTACCATAGAATAGGTAATAGTCATTATATTCAGGATTCCCCCGAAAGACAACAATCTACTTTTATCAATTTGTCACTTAAGTGTGAAGTTTGGTGCGGGTTTTCTCGAGATAAATATTGATGTTTTGCCAAAGAGCCTCATAAAAATACCTGTTTACCTAAATAACGGAATTTAACCTTTTTTAAATGTCAGTAATATACGGTAAAAAATATTCAGTCATATGTTACTAGTTATTTAAAACATTTATGTTTCCACAGGCCTGCTCAAATTGCAAACTCCTTTTTTTACCTAATTGTTAGGAACCCAGATACAGTAGATTTGTATTTACGCTGTAAATGATTCTTTAAGAATCATAATCCACTTACCTCATCTTTTAGCGACTATGCAGAGCACCAGCACATGTTGTCTGCGCAGGAGGTTCAAAGTGGTTGATTTCAGGTAAAGATGTTGGACTGTTATTCACCCGGTCATCCGAACCAAGCAATAACGGCTTGCAGTACATACTAAAAGAAAATGAACAAAAATTACATACGAATCTGTCATTACATTTAAATTAAGTACCTTAATTTTGTACAATAACGAGCTAGCCCTGCACCTCAAGCTAAAAGTTGCCGGTGGCCACACAGTACGGCTCTACCATACCAAACATACTACGGGGGGACTAACTTTTTGCATAACGTCGATTGTCCTGAAGTTGCTTGGCATATATCATTTGGCATGACATCTTAAAGCATAATATTAACGTCTCACGATGTTTTCTTCGCATAACTTTCTAATAGCATAACAGTCCAAAGGTATATTATTACAAGGCTTAAGTAGTGTCAGCCCTAATAACATTTGGCATAATATAGTAAAGCCTAATATTTTTAAGCATAATTAAAGAATAGCATAATTTAAGAAGGCATAATTAGTAAAATCTATAATTACGTTAAACATAACTTTTCTAGTCCTAAATGTTCATAAACATAAATTTGACATAACGAAACGCTGCAAAACCGACTCCACGCATTCTTGTCTGTCCTACCCCTAGAGTGTAATTCAAGCCCGCGTAGGCGCGTGGGATCGCCGGAGACCCGCAGCGTTGGAGCCGTGACAGAAGCTATGCCTGCTGCATGTTGCATTTCTGCTTGCACGCTGCATGTTGCAGTTCTGCTTGCATGCTGCATGCTGTTGCCTGCTTGTACGCTGTATGTCTGCTCACACGCTGCATGCTTGCTTACATGCATGCACGCATGTATTATGGAAGTTACAAATCGTTGTGATTTTCAAGGTTCACATTTATTATGATTTTTAAAAAGTATGCGTAAGGTTATTATTCATTTTAATGATTATACTTTTAAAAATTATGCGTTCTGTTATTATCCGTTTTGATTATTATGCTTTGGAACATTATGCATTATAACTGTTCTGTCTTCAGAGTTTGTGTGTTTTAATACTTATGCTAAACAATATTATCCTACACAATAAAGTTTCTAATGTTATTTAAAAGTGAATTACCTACTCGTAGGCTGACTGACCCAAATGCTAGCACTGCACCAAATAAACAGCACTTCAACTAAATAGTGAAATGGGTTCCCACTTTGAAAAATAAATAAATAAGAGGTTTTTGTACCACTAACACAGTGCTGTTGATTGGCTCACTCTATGCTATTAATTGGTGGTGACGGTGCTAGTAAATAGTGAGATGGTCACTTTTGACTCTTGCCTATCTAAAAATAAATTGGATAAAGATAAACTTTTTTTTAATAACTTCTTACTGATTGAATATAGAAACTAGAAATCTCGTCATAACGGGTGTAAAAGTATTTTTCAATTTGATAAACGGGCATAAGTTAGAACTAACTCTTAAAGTGCTGATAGTTTGGTCCTCCACTCTACATACGTTTGTAAGCAACTGCTAAGTTAAGCTGTAGAATTAGATAATTAGTGAGCGTATAGAGTGCCTTATTGCATATTATTACAGCGACTTGCAACACTAAGGCCTTATGCAGACTGTATGGCAACGTTCACGGAGCGGTCAGGGCCGGCGCCATACAAGGAAAGAAGATCCGCGGGTCAAACTGGGTTAAAACTGATGACGAAATAAAAAATAGGGCCTTAATTTTCCATTTATTAATGAATAGGACATTTCAGAAAAAAGGTTTACATGGGAAGCAGTCAAGTGCGAGTTTAATCCCATCCCACTCTTCGAACGTAAACGTGAATTTGTATGGCCCTCGGCTAAAGATCAGTACGTCTACCACGAGTTGCCACTTTAAGTTTACAGGACTCGAGTTAGGGCAACACTACGGCTAACAGCTGATCTTGACTTGTCCCGTATTTTAATTTGATTTAAACCTATTTAAAACTAATTTATGGCCCAATTAGTCGTCGTAAACAATCATTATAGTTACCTACGTGTTAATTAGTGTTTTTAATGTGAAATAAGTTTATATTTGGTGATTTATCGGTGCCGACAGTGAGTGTCAGTTAACCATTCAAATACTTGTGTGAATCATTGTTCTCTCTTTAAAAGGTATTGTATTGTATGTTTAATCATACATGCTTTTTATGACTTTTATTAAGTAGTTAAATACTCGAATTGTCTGACTCTGATTGTCAGAAACGCGAAGAGGTTAGAATACAAAAATTAATCTTGTTCTAAATACGCAACCTCTTGATTGTTTAAACAGCACTTTGGTATCAACACCGTTGTTTGTTTGATTATTTTATCGATATTACCATGATGACCCGCGCTGCCTCATCTCGCCAGCTGGAGCTGACTTTGCAGGAATTAAAGGCATCCAAAGAGTTGGTTAAACAATTGCATTTGGAAAGAGATGACAATGAGAGGGAATTGTTGGAGGCGTTGAGTAGGAACACTTTGTTTAAAAAAGACATGGCTGAGATGCATGATAGGTATTTATTAGTACTAGATGAGCGGGATCGGTTGCAAACAATAGTAGATGGGTTTGGTGACTGCAGTGAAGAATATGTCCAATGCCTTAAACGGATTACAATGCTTGAACAAGAGTTACAAGAGGCCCACCACCTAATATCTTCCATGGAGACTGAGAAACTACACACCGTTGACACCCAAAACCAAAGTTTGTTTGATGAGTTAGTTCTTAGTATGCCCAGCCTGGTTTCTGCTGCACATTTCTCGATCCCCACTGTAGCTCATGATTTGGCGAGTACTGATTTGATTGAGTCCAATGCTCCAGGGGGTATAGCAAAGTGCAGCAAAAACAAATTCAAAAAATATGTTAGAATAAGCAAATTTATTAAGAAAACTCAAAAACTGATTAAAAGTCAGAAATTGATGAATAAAAATGTGAAATATATTAAGGAACGCCGAAGATTAGGTGATGAACTGGATATTTATTCTATAATGATAGACAATAATTTAACTGAGCATGACAATGATGTGAAAGCATTACAATCAGAAATATCTAGTCTTAAGGAAAATCTGAGACGTTTATCTGACAGATACTCAATAACTAAAAAAGAAAATGAGGAACATATTTTGGCCCTGACTAAACTCTTGTGCAACCCGGACTCAGTTTCCAGCAGTAGTGATTGCCACACTGTTACTCAGTCAGAATGTGAATCCTCTCTTCTCAACGCCTCTCCTTCAGAATCAGCCACCAACATTTCCATCCCTGATACATGCCCTGTCACAAACACTGATAATGAACTAAATTGCAACATTGTTATGTTTAGTGATGACATTGGAAAAAGTATTGGCCATATTTTATTTAATAGTCTGGGTAAGTCAGTAATAAATCACTGTTCACCGGGTGCCTCATACTGTGATATAATTCAGAAAATTGCTGATTATAGTTTCAGCCCCAATTCAACCCTAGTTATTTTAATTGGAAACCGAGGTACTGTGAACAAAACCCAAATGAAAAAACATTGTAATACTTTATGTTCATTACTTAATGTCAATAAAATAGTGATGTTCACATTGCCTTACAGTAGGGGTCTGTCACAAGCAGAAAATGAAAAAAGGTATAAAATCAATATGACACTTGATACTGTGACATTCTCAAATAATTTAATTAATCTAATTGACATCAATCCTATTATTAATAATAATATGTACCTGACGAAAGGTAGATTTCATTTATCAAATTCTTATAAACGACAGATAGCTATGTCGCTATCTTATTTTTTTATGATTTCAGCCAATCACTTGGCTAACTACTCTGCTTTTATTGAGCAGAATGCCGTTGTACCACAGACTTTGGAACTTGTTCCAAATAATTTAAATTAGATATAGAGACAACAGAGGTAAACTCTTGCAAATTATTGACAAGAGAGAAGCCCCAAAATAATTTTATAAACTTTGTGCATCAAAACATGCAAGGCTTCTCTGGCAAAGAATTAGAAGTAGGATTATTCTTAGACTGTATGGACATACATGTCTTATGTATAACCGAACACTGGTTGAAAGAAAATGATTGTATGATTAGCATTGATAATTATAGTGTCATTAGTTCGTTCTTGAGAAGTTCTGCTATTCGCGGTGGGTCACTGATATTAATTCATAATAAGTTTAAATGTAGAGAGCGAAAAGACATAGTAGCACTCTCAATTGAGCGAACCATTGAACTTTCATGTGCAGAGTTAGAGCAGATTATTATTGTTTGTGTGTATAGACCCCCTTCGGCCGATTATTGTCGGTATTGACGATGGAAGAAGTGCTGAAGAAGGTTTGTAAAGCAAACAAGAAGGTGGTTGTATGCGGTGATTTTAATGTTAACATTTTAGACTCTTCTCAGACCTCTGTAAGATTTTTAAATCTTTTCAAATCATTTAATTTACTAAATCTATATGATAAACCAACCAGGATCACTGACACATCAGCCACCTGCTTGGACAATATTTTTTGTGAAAATATCTCAATTGAAAAATCAATTATAAATTGTTTGAAATCAGATCACTGTGGTCTATTGACTAAATTTGAGCACCGTCACGTCTCTCAATCAGTGGATATTAGTTATAGACTGGTTACTAAGAATCGAGTAGAAAAGTTCAAGAGTAATGTGAATAAAAACCTTTCTAATCTACTACCCCAATGCCACAACATAGATGATCAGTATATGCGTCTTTTTGAGATAATTAAACAGGAACATAATTTTATTTTTCCTAAGAAGAAATTAAAGGTCGATAATTTTAAGTTTAAGTTTAGTGATTGGGCTACGCCAGGCATCCATAAAAGTAGAAATAAATTATACGAATTATATGGTTTAAAAGCTAATTCTAAGTGTCAAAAACTAGTAGATTATGTCAAATTATACTCAAAAATCTTTAAGAAATCATGCCATATGGCTAAGTCTATATTTTTGCGTGACAAAATAAAACAAGCAAAAAATAAAATTAAAACTACTTGGAACATAATTAATAAGGAAACTTGTAAATCAAAACCTCGAGATCACTCATTGGCTCTTAAAATTCAAGATAATTTAATTGAGTCTGAGATTGACATAGCTAATACCTTTGAAACATTCTTTTCTAATATACCCATTGTAACTACAAGTACCTTAAATTCTAGTGCACCGCTAGCTAGGTCCCTGCTCACATCTAGTGTTGATGAGTGCTCATTTCAGTTCTACTTTGTTCATATAAATTCTCATGACATAATCAAGGTGTTTAAGGAACTTAATATGAAAAACACCGAAGATCTGTGGGGTATTTCGATAAGTCTACTTAAATCAATCATAAATATCATCTCAGCCCACTTAGCAGTACTTTTTAATAACTGCATTGACGAAGGTCAGTTTCCCAACTTAATGAAATTTAGTAAAGTCATCCCGCTTTTTAAATCTGGTAGCAAAAGTGACCCATCTAATTATAGACCCATTTCTATACTACCAGCTCTTAGTAAAATCTTTGAAAAAATTATATTAAATCAGCTGCTTTCACACTTTACTTTAAATAAATTACTACATGAGAAACAATTTGGTTTTACTAAACATAGAAGCACTACTGATGCAGGTGTAGCACTTATCAAACACATATTTGATGCTTGGGAAGGCAAGCAGGATGCAATAGGAATATTTTGTGATCTTTCGAAAGCGTTTGATTGCGTGGATTATGAAATCCTACTGATTAAGCTGAGACATTACGGTGTTTCGGATATTTCGTCTAAACTTATACAATCTTATCTCACAGACAGAACACAAAAAGTGAGTATAAACGGAACCACCTCTTCCGGTGCCACCATTAGCATGGGAGTGCCCCAGGGATCGATATTGGGCCCACTGCTTTTTCTTATTTATATAAATGACCTTCCCTACTTTGTCAAAGATATTTGTGAAATAGTATTATTTGCTGATGATACCTCGTTGATTTTTAAAATCAACAGAGGTAAGCAAGCATTTGACGATGTAAATAATACTCTTTCAAAAGTACTATGTTGGTTCACAAGCAACAATTTATTACTAAATGCAAAGAAAACGAAGTGTATTAAATTCACTATGCCTAATGTTAAACAGGTTGATACCATTATCAACATGAATGATGAGACTTTAGAAATTACGAACTCTACGGTATTTTTAGGAATTACTCTAGATTCTAAGTTACAGTGGGGTCCACATATAACGGCTCTGGCAGGGAGACTTAGTTCGGCCGCTTGTGCTGTCCGAAAAATTAGACTGCTGACTGATATTGAAACAGCAAGACTAGTGTATTTTAGTTACTTTCATAGCGTTATGTCGTATGGTCTACTGTTGTGGGGCTCAGCTGCAGACCTTAACACCATTTTTGTACTCCAAAAAAGAGCTATTCGGTCGATATACAACCTTAGGCCACGCGACTCGCTCAGAGAAGTATTTAAGAAGATTGATATTTTAACTGTGCACGCTCAGTATATTTTCGATAACATAATGTATGTGCGCAAAAACTTGCATATGTTCAAAAAAAACTGTGATACTCATACACACAATACTAGAAATAAAAACAAACTTATTACTCCAAGTCTTAGGCTACATAAGGTAGGAAATTCTTTTGTGGGTCAATCTGTAAAGTACTTTAACAAAATACCTCAAAGTCTTGTTGATCTACCTCTTCACAAGTTCAAGTCTACAATTAAAACAAAGCTGATAAAACAAGGTTATTATAACGTGGAGGATTACTTGAACGACAAGAATTTGTGGTCATAGTAGGAATAATCTGCTCCTCTGCTCAAATAATGTATATTTATTGTTCTTTTGACTGTACTCTGAATTTATTTGTTGTAAAACAAAACAAAGTTCAAAAGAGTAACTATCGAGTTTCTTGCCGGAGTCTTCTCGATAAGAAGCAACTTCCGAACCGGTGGTAGATTCGCATTATGTTTATTTAGTATATGTACTATTATTGTATTATTTTATTTACGTCTATTATCGTTTATATATATTTTTTGTGAATTTTGACATTTCATAAGTGCTTCTTTGTAAAAGCTTAAGTGAATAAATGATTTTTTACTTTACTTTACTTTTACTTTACATTATCGTTCGTGTAATGTATTGGAATTGGACAATCTCATGTCATGTCATGTGTCATCCCAATACAATTTTTTTTCGTGAACGATAACGTAAATTTTAAGTGGCAACACGAGTAGACGTACAGTATACATTTTCTAATCTGAAACGACGCGCTCCTCCACCGCATTCACGCACACATAGTAACTAGCCTATGTACTGTTCCATTGCTGAGCAAAGCCTCCATCTTTGGAAACAAGTCATCGCTGCAATGGATGTGTATTGGCGTCTTATAACATTTTTAAATATGGACGCAATGAAAAAGTAGTGCTGTGTATTACTGGTTATTCAAGCTCTACCAACCGAACCATCAAGCCTAGCCAAGGTTCGGTCCCAGGAGTTAATACGTAAAGGTTTAATAAGTTTCTAAAACAAATAAGATTGGTTAATGGTTCTCGTCTGTGAGACGCCTAAGTGATGCTGACCCCGTGATTGCAGATATGCAAGAGTTCATCCTGGTTGCATCTGCTGAACTGACGTGTTAATTCAAATCGCAAACGTTAGGTAACATCAACCAGAAAATATGAAGTTTTTTACTTTTTACCATGCAGGAAATATATTATATAGTTTTATGTAGTAGAAAGTAGAAAACCTTATCTACAACTTGGTTGCACGCAACCTCGACATACGATCATGCTCTGTATAGGAGACAAGAAAGAAGGTATTTCAGTGGCTCTTAACTTTATCGTATGATGATACTGAAAATTTACTGAGGATAAATCGATAAACGATAACACGTGAGCACACCAGACACACGAAAATACAGAACCACACACTTACACACACACTCACTGCAATACACGCCCACACACACACACAACACTCGCGCATATATACACACACACACTTGTAATTATTTTAATTTTTATTATGTTCTTAATTGTCAGAATAACTTTTGTTTTGTTTTCTCAAAGAAATATTTTTGTTACTATGCTCGCAATGTTAAAAATGGTACCATATATTTAAAATGGTTACCACGATACAGGCTCGTCCTAGTGTGGTAACCGCTGCTAACCGGCACTGTTGAATGTACATTCCCAAACTGTTGTAATGTAAATTTTTTTGTTATAATGTTCTATTTAATTAAGATTATTATTATTATTAAACAAAACAACTATTTTTTTTATAAAAATTGTTGAAAACTTAAAATTAATAATCCGTGGATCCACCTAAGTCTCTCCTGACACATCTGCAGCGGTTCTGCATACTCAAAACAAGGGTGTCAATATCCTGTCGTGGGTATATGTATATAGGTATATATGTCCCAAGTCCTGCTAAGATGCAAGAAAAGCTGGTTTTCATGCACAATATCTTCAGGGAAATTCCTAAGAGCACTTCTCTGAAGCATATCCCAGGCATGCTCAATAGTATTTTAGTCAGGGGATTGTGCAGGCCAGTCTAAAGCTTGGATATCATGCTGTTGTAACCAACTTGTAACAATATGCGCCGTATGTGGACGGGCATTGTCGTGCATTAGGTGGAAATTTTGTCCCATTTGCTGTCTGTGGGGCAAGATTACAGGCTCTAGCACCCCATCTCGGTATTTTAGAGCAGTCATATTGCCTTGTATCCAAACGAGGTCCGTTCTACCGCCGAGACGAATTCCTGCCCAAACCATAATCGTGCCACCTTGATATGCATGAACTTGTTGTGGGTGCTGCAGTCAATTCCAACGTCCAGGTTCTCTCCAAACGCGTACTCTTCGCGATTTACTTTGGAAGAAATTCAATGAATGCGAATTTCTTCTTAAAACAAAACCTTTTATATACAAATTTGAATTTAAAGAAGGAACTTAATAATGTTTTTATAATCTGTCTTTAATAGTTTTTTTGTAAGGCCAGTACTTTTTAAGTTATTCAAAAAAGTTTTATATATCCCTAGACCATGTTGTTGTGTGTATGTCCGAAACTACGGACATTGCGTTATGTAGTAGGTACCCAAAGGCAAAGGCCAGTTTGCTGGGGTAATGGCGTTGCGTGAGGGGTCGATTCATTACTGCAAAATATTTATTTATTTATTTATTTATTTGCTTGTCACATGGTTATACAGGTGTTATTAAAAAATTACAGTACATTGAACACATGACACCTCGTAGGGGGTCTGAATATGGTGGAAAGATAAGTGAATAACACGTGCACTGAACAGATGCTACCTTTAGGAACTGCACTGCTTAGGAACCTAAACAGCTTCATTTTAGGTACCCTGAATTAAGCTATTTATAAACTGTGGTAAACTAATAGACGATCCAAAAACACTGTATGTAAAAATGATCTACTTTAATAAAGATTTTTTAATTTCGATTGAAGTATGAACAACCTATGCTCTACCGATAGCGAACGAGCAAATAAACATAAGTACTTACGCTTCACTAACTTAGGTCACAATGACCTAAGTTAGTGAAGCGTCTGGAATGCAACACAACGGTTGCACCACTGGCGCAAAGGCATCATGCGAGATGCCATCAGGGGAAAGGTCTGAGCCGAGGATGGCATAATGTGTCTGAATAAGACTGCGGCTAGGATGTAACTACCGTAATCGCAGTAATGCTCCATTTATCGGTTTCAATTCACTGACTTCCGCCAGTAACTGCGCTGTGTGAGGGATTAGGTAGCGTAGAAGCGTTTTGAGTAAACCATTTTCATGACGTTGTTTCACATTGTTGTTGATCATTTTGAGATATGTTACAATTTTCGACTCCAAACTGAGATTTGTAAATATTTTTATTCATAAAATAGTGAGTCAGCTGATAAACTCCAACTTAAACTCAAATATCTTTATTTAAATAGACTTAATCAGTATTTTTAAATAGTCAGAAAATATAATAAATAATAGATATAATAATATGAATTTATAAATAAACAGTATACAAACAACGCATAATATGTTAATAGCACTGACAGTTCTGTGTATTTCGTGTTCAGTAAAAAAAGGCAGCCTTTTATATTCAAGAAGCTGATTCAAGCAATGATCCTTTTCTTCCATAAGTAGACATTTGACAGTGTCAGTCCATACCAAAAAGTCACTTTAATTGAAACTATAGTAAGAATTACAACATAAATAGAATTTACAGGACTTACGAGTAATATGCTGGTTGAGTTACTCTTGAGGCGCCATTCCTACGCTCGTTTTTAAATTGTCTTTAATTTGAATAAACTGGGCGCTCCAAACCTTAATTTGTTTCATGAAGATTCACCTGACCCTTCCTTTCTTGATTATTAGTGCAGCTAAAATAAATCTCTTTAACATGAAAGATTGTTTTTTGAACCATGCATTAATCTTACGTAACCGGTGCAGTATGATGTTATACCCGCCAAATGGCCTGCTCAAGTAATAAAATAAACTTGAAGTACAAATAAAAGATATACTTACCTACTGGATTACGTATTCGTACCTGAGAGCAAATGTCGTTTCCAACTATTACTTTCCATTATTATTGGCGTGTGTGGACATTATTATATTAAATGCAGACTTTTTACTATACTAATAACAAAGTTATAAATAAATAAATATGCGCTAAAAAAACACACCTCTTGTCATGGTCTCGAAGGAGGGATAAATATCCCTGTGTTACGAGGTACCAGACAAGGAATTGAGCCGGGGGCGTCTCCCAGCACAATTTAGAAAAGGTCATTTCCTGAACTGACCTGACCGGGGATCGAACCCGCGACACTACCTAATTAAAGGCGAAAAACCGTGCTACTGCGCACCACGCCAAACGTGTCGTACATATAGACTAAAATTATATTTTTGGTCTGTTCACCTGTAGCTGAAGATGCATTTTATTAAAAATTTAATTATACAAACTACATTGTTTTTTATTTTGTGAACCTTTTTAGCCTAAAGTTTTAGAACGCGCCGTAAAAGTGTACTTATTTGAAAATTAAATGTCTACATCAAAATCGATTTAATACATGAATGGCTTTCTCTGTGCTAGAAATTTGCAAATTAATCGTATCAAACTAAATATTCAAATGTATGGTAATTGTAAGAACTTTTTGTTTTTGTGCTCCACAAACCGGTTTTAGTGTTAAGGTCCGGTTTGGCACCGATCGTGTTTAGAAGTCGAGTCCATTTTTAGGTAATAAAATGACAAGATGGTGTTACGAATCAACGACTGTGCCACGATTTGTAGATTTTGGCAATTAAATGGAATACCAACATGTGAAACTAAACTGAGTACCAAGCCAAAATTTTACAAAGCGAAAACATTACTCATCCACACTATCAGAGCTCAACAATTTTACTATGTTATCTTACTAATATTATTAATGCGAAAGTTTGTGAGGATGTTTGTTACTCTTTCACGCAAAAACTATTGAACAGATTTACATGAAACTTTACAGTTATGCAGCATGAACATCAGAATAACACATAGGCTACCATTTATAACGTTAAAACGGCAGAAAGTTATCGAGCGTCCTGCACTTGTCGCAACACAAGCACATCTTTGCCACGATGAGGGCTTCCAAATAGTGGAAAGAAAGAAGAAGAAGCCCGTTCGTCGCAATCTGTGTGGTGTTGCGCCGGCTGGACCGAAGCTGCTGTTGCGTGCTGCAATACCCATGACACTGATGTACGCTTCCCGCCTCCACTACTCTACGTAGGCTGAGGAAATCGCAGAGTACATGAAGCTCACCACCAAAGCTAACTTCACTCTGAGGGTCGAGCGGTTGGTATCCCGCCATAATGTGAATTTTAATTCATTTCGTCATTTTCATTCATTCATTGATAGACCTTACGTGTGTTATAAAATAAGTTAATTTATATTATGTTATGTTATGTATGTTAGTTTTTGAGTTATTTATCTATGGCCCCATTATGTTTTGTTAAGATCTTTAAATGTTGCCTGAAATAAATCATATTCTATTCTATAAAGATTTTATATATCCATGTTACAGAAATGAAGTTCACGCGGGCGAAGCCGCGGGCAGAAAGCTAGTATTAGTCTAAGGCTGGCTACACTATTGTTTTAGGATAATTGCTTTAAAAATAGGTGTACTCGTTTTTGAAATAAATAAATAAACTTCACTATGGTACTCTTTATTTTCACCTCTTTAGGGTATTTTAATTATAAATCACGTAAGTAAGATCAACAAATGGTCCGATTAGTGGTAAGGTTCTAACATATTGTCGTCATCCCACTGGGTGCCCAAGTATCTACGAGAATGAGGATTCACCCTCAAAATTAAAAATAAGAGATATATGTACATACAGCAGTGGCAATAATTTAATGTGACGAACAAACCTTACCTACCATACTTACCTACCCCCAGTG
This sequence comes from Udea olivalis, assembly GCA_947369235.1. Taxonomy (NCBI): domain Eukaryota; kingdom Metazoa; phylum Arthropoda; class Insecta; order Lepidoptera; family Crambidae; genus Udea; species Udea olivalis. The sequence goes on along the minus strand of OX376345.1, from coordinate 840,956 downwards.
GCTTAACCTATTTCATTCATTGGCTGTTCTTAACGTTAATTGCACACAATTATGGTAAAAGCATCGTTAAAGTGAGACTGTATTTTGAAACAAGTTCTTCAACAGTCAACAAAGCACGCTAAAGGAAATAAATTACCATATGCGTTTAGTCAACTAGCCATGTTCACTACAGAAGTGTATAGTCTGCTTTTACTTAAATCGGTCTAACTCCGCCTTAATATAGAAGCTGCATTTACAAGTATGTAAAACCAAAACTTAGCCGTAATGCGTGAATGTGCCACCACTAAGATGACGTTGGTCTCAGTCTAGGTCATGCCTAGAAAGGTTGTAATAATACTAACTTTAAGCAAGTATAAAAAATTATGTAATGAGAAATCCGAATTTTTTGTTTATGTAAACTAGTAATATCATGAAAAAACCGGCCAAGTGCGAGTCGGACTCGCGCACCGAGGGTTCCGTACAAACCTATAGGTATATTCAAATAAAATATATACATATGATGTAACTATAATTTTACGGTTTCCGCAATTTTTCCTTTAACTGTGCTGTAAGACGTTCCTTCGTACCAAATTTCAAGATTCTGAGTTTACGGGAAGTACCCTGTAGGTTTTGATTCCCTTGCGAGTGTCGTAAATTTGCGGCATAACCGACTGTATCTTTTGATTGCGTTTGCTTAGAAGTTGAATTTTTTCACAGCTTCAAGGGACAGTAATAATTTGATATAAATTCCAGATGATATATCTCCACGCTTTCCTGAGAAAAGGGGTCTTGACAGACAGACAGATGGACAACAAAGTGATCCTATAAGGGTTCCGTTTTTTCCTTTCGAGGTACGGAACCCTTAAAAAAAGATTAAACACTTGCAAGTTAGAAAGCTTCGGCAAACAACATAAAGAAATCCCTTTAAAAATTGCTTTTACCAGCGTGCGTAATGTTCTACAAACTACAACATTATAACAGTAAGACACTCCCTGATGATAATCGCTCTTACATGCTACGAGTATCTGCTACATACTAGAGGATTCCTCAGGCAATCTTTTCTCTGCCAACATCACTGACCTATCACAATTTGTTGGCCCGAACTAAAAGGTTCGGTGACTCGTTTCTTTGTAGTACCATCCAGACGTGGAACGCTCTTCCAGCACATGTGTTTCCTTCCTCGTATAGTCCCGGGTTCTTCAAGCGGGGCGTGAAAAGGCATTTCTGCAGGTGAGGATGGCCAGTCCAGTGATTCGTTGAATGACTGGGCTTGTCAACCTCATATTTGGACCTCACGACCGCTTTCCATCAGGTGGAGTGAGGTCATCTTGACGGGCAATTAAAAAAGAAAAAAAAAGCAACTATCACCTACTGCAGCATTTAATGATGTAAAATGATACATCTTGACCAGACAACAAATTCATTTGTCGCTTTTAGACGTTATTTATACTACTTACAAAAATAATGAATAATATTTACAAGTTTCTTTGTGAATATTTTCCCCGTCCTGTATCGGTTAAAACATATACATTAGAAGTTTCTAAAACACCGTATATAAGTCATTAGCTCTATATTTATGCATGTACATGAATACACATTCATACGCCCTGTATTTACAATAAATCATCCTTGATTATGAATGGCAGGTAAGGTCTAAAAATCACAATTCAAAAAATGTTCATTGTATGCTTGCAATAGTAGAAGCACAATCATTCATGTCTTAAATGTATAAGAATGAATGCCGTAACGACGTCAGATTTATTTTAAATCTATATGCCAGCACTTGATGCGATTGATATGTCGTGAGGCCATTAAACAAGCGATCCAGAGCAAATGCGATTTAAAATTGTTTCTTATTGTTGTCTCATGTGTAATTCCTTTTAATACAAAGCTCAACCTTCGTGCAATGCAATTCGAAAATAAGAGGAATCTGCATCAGCGCTCTGTCAATGAAACAGAAAAAGTGTGCTTAATATCACTCTAAGCACACTTTTTCCTTAGTTACAATGTATTCCCACTCCTTCCACTCATATACGTTCAAAGGAGAAAGAATGCAGGATGTCACTGCCACGTGTGCCATATTTAACCTGGTCAATTGATGATGTGCAATATTCCGTATTTAGAAAATCATTGGCGTCCTGCTGTAGTTTTTCTGGTCATAAATAAGAAAATGAATAGAGTTTTGCCAGGCCTGATTTAGGCTAGGGCCTCGTTTTTTATTCATTTCATCTTTAAACCCTCATTTTAGGATACAAAAACTTGGGGACAAATACTATTTATGATGGTGCTTGCTTATATTTTATGTTAACATTAATGAAGTCTTTCTTATTCTTAGCCAGAAGACTATTTGCCTGTTGCAGTTGGCAAATAAATGTAACTAACTTAATTGTTTTTTTTTAATATGCACAAGCAAATATTATTAATCATGCATGAAATATCAAATATTATTTCACATGTGATGATCCGACTTCATGGCTTAACCATAGATCGTCAGGACTGTTGCGCAGGCGCCGCGTGGTGAAAGTTTCGGCGCGGGGGGAGGCTTTAAGAGCCGGGCCCGTGGGCGCGCGCCGCACTCACGCGCAGCCTGTCAGGTACGTACGCACTAGGATCTACCGGTGTTGCCAGATCTATTTTTCCGATTATCGGGATAGGTCGATCAGGTTAGGGAATACATAATACAAAGAAAATTTGATTCATAACACTTACAGTACGTGTGTTTTTTATATTTATACGTTCAAAAGCTTTTGGGTGTTTTTTTAATGTAAAAAGAAGAACCAAGCTTTAGGTTAATCCGTTCATCATCTATCTCGCTTTGTTTATCTTAAGAAAAAAGTTTTCACCATTAGCTTAAAAGCTCTTTGTTATCTTGTGTATCATACGAAGTTTTTGAAAGTACCTATATTTTGACTAGCACCGTTTACATACCCCACAATTACATCTGGTATCCCAGTGGAAAGTGCTAAAGTGGTAAAAGTGTAGTGTTGACTCTATACTTATTGAGCGATATGGTAAGATCACTTTAGACAGCGAGATCGCTGTCTAAAGTGATCTTACCATATTTTACGTAACTTTTTATTAGAAACGTGTAGATAATCGGTTTTGAATTACCCTTTAAAGCAGACCAACTTTCAGTGGTGACGTGCAAATATTTTCTCAAGGAATTTGAACAGAGCCTTGACATTATCAACAAAAAGTCTATGTCGATTCAATTTAGAGGTCTTCTTTGTTAGCATTTGGCAGCTATGTAGATATTGGGTTATCGAATTATACGACCGTGTTTATATACATTGACCCAATCATAAAGCTTGTGTCATAACTTTTGAGCAAGTATGTCTTAAACATCCTCAATCATAGAAAATAGAACCCGGTAAAAGTTAAATTAGATAAAACGATAGGCGTGGCGCCGCAAGATACTCGTGAATGTAATGATTACGATCTCTGTAAGAGACAGACAGAAATATGGCGGATCATTATTGGTACATACCTATCACTGACTTTTTTTCAATCCTAACACTAAACGTTATCACAATGATTTGCTGATTTGTATTGAAAGCGACATGTAAAGCAGCTGCTTCTAAAATGTAGTTCTTCTGTACTTTGAAACTGATATTATGTCTTATCTTTACAGAGTTCCAGTCCCCTTTTCTCCAACCATGCAGACTTCCGTGGTATGCTTGATGGTGCTAGTGGCAGCAGTGGCCGCAGCCCCCCAGCGGGAAGGAGCCGCCTTCACCAAGGAGGCTATCAAGCAGGCCCAGAACACCTTCCTCATCCCCAAAGACGCTGAGATCCAGAAGGTATTTAACAGTTTGATGTATTTGCAGGCGATCATCTCGTTGCTGTATTCTTTGCATGTAAAAAGTGATCTGTATTTGGCATATAGCAGGAAATTCCTTTTGCTCTAGCATAGAGTTCTTAATCAAGCAAATTCAGAGAGACAAAATGTCAGACAGATTAATTCATCGCTTCTTCATAAAATTGTTGTAAATATACTTTTTTTACTTTTGTGAGTGATCATCAGAACCTTACGTGTTCTCTTTTCTTATATTGATTAAAACTAGTTAAATTTCTCATGTTATTGGTGATTTTTTATCTATGCCCCTAATATGCCTAATGCGCTTAATTACTTTGTCATTTTTATTATCGAGTAACTGCATGGACTCATTTCTTAAAAGATATTCAAAATTTAGATTTTCCTAATAACAGTATTTTTTTCTCAGGTTCAAGAAGGCATTGAACTGGCTGCTTACGAATCCATCCCCGGCAACCAAAGAATAAACCTCTTCGAGATCTTGGGTGACCAGGTGCCTTCCGAAGTCATTAACAACCTGCAGAGCCAAATTGACCAGGTCGGCCGCCAATAAGGAAGTAACAGTTGGAAGACAGTAACAATGGAGGAGGCTTTCAGAAAACTATAAATTATACTAGACATTTAGAAATGTCTGGTTAATTGCAAAGAAAATGAAGAAAAATAAGTTTTGCGTAACTCAGCAAAACACCATAGACATGCTTGTCTGGTTTTACTATGAATTCAAGAAAACTCGAAAGAAGTTGCTGTATCCAACTGGATCTTGTATCTGTTGACTAATATTTAATTTATTGGTTGTGTAAGTACAACAGTGAATGTGATATTGAGTAACATCTCTTTTATACGTTTGTACATACATTTTAACATTAAACATAAATAAAACGTTATCCAAACGGCTTGATTTGTTTTGCATAACGAAAACCCAAAACGAGAGTTGAGAGTTAATTAAATAGTTTCTTAACTTTGACTCAAGTGTTGTAGGTTGTAGAGTTTAAAATAGCGTGTCGTAGATGAAAGTCGTGAAGCACCTCACATACGGTGAATGACATAATATGGTTAATCTGGGTTTTATTAAATATTCATCGCAGACTTTCGTATCGAATGCTTAAGATGTAATCGGTTAAGTGTGAGTCGTATTCGTCGACAAAGTTTTAAGGAGTTTTAGTTTCTAAATTAAGACTTAGTGGTATTCAGAAATCTCTGAGACAAATTTCAATATGAAAATGCATCTCACTGCAAACTAAGTATAGAGCTTTTTCTTAGGGTGTGGGAGACTGACATTCGTCTAAATCTGGATATATCTTTAGTTACAATCTGCCCGAGTGTTAGGCAAAAGACTTCGTTCCTAATCTCCTGCCCACATTCTCAAGGCAATGCGAGCAAATTCACAAATTCAGTCCGTCACATCATACTTACACATCATACTGACACAACTAGACGGAACAAACACAAATCTCGGTTTCATCTACTATCCGTGACGCTGCAGGAAGGCCTTACCGACCCTCAACTAATATTTATAAAAAAACTGAATTATAATAGGACCATCTTATTATGTTAATAATATATTAACACTTGAGGTCAACGGTTGTAATATACAAAATAATTTATAACTTAAAATACTTTTGAAGTTCATGGACACCTTTATTTTTATTGTATAGGTAAACAATAAAAATAAAGGTGTCCATGAACTTATTTATAATTTTAATCATATCTGACAATATAATTTATTTAAAAAAAAATATGCTCACATCATGATACTCTTTACATACCGAAAGTATTGATTAAATAGCTTAAAATGAATACGATTATTAGACCATATACATAATATTAATTTCTCTGCTCCCAGAAACAGTGGTATCAATTGCTGTCTGGTTGCACAGACATCAGATGGTCCCCCGCATGTCTTTAACATTCGCAACAGGTCACCATACTAAACGTAGTCTATAGCACTAACAAACATATTCATATCCAAAACAGATCAAGGCTATTTGCATCGGAATTCTGAAAAATAAAAAAATATCAATTGTCAATAACATTATAACAAAAAAATGGTCATATTTCTACCTAGACGGGTAAAACATATTATTTTAATTCGGTATCAACCATAACAGATGAGAATCTATATAATGAAGACACAACGTGGTATTTGGGATGGTATAACAAGTTTTAACGGTCGTCACCGCTAGAAGAATGTTTGTTCAACAGCTCGTGTGCTTAAACATAAAACACACACATTTATACATAAACTGTTTGAAATGTATATAAGGTTTTTTGCTTCGAATAAAAGCTGTCGAAAATGTTACACGGAAATAACTTTACGCTGTTAGAGTACAGATACCGATGATCTGGTTAGCAATATGCCTTTTCAGGGTTCCGTAGTCTACAAGGGGCCCTATAGTTTCACCATGTCTGACGTCCGTCTATCCGTCCTCCGCGGGCGCGGCTTACGTCAGAAGAGTTTATTATCAAAAGGATTGTATCTCATTATTATTCATATACAATACGGTAAAATCAAATCTGAAAATATCTTTTTACTGCAAGGAAAAACCTACTTCCTTTCCACTCTGAAGTTGGCTTCAGGTACATAAATGTATGATTATTGTTGCTAATTAGCATATTTTCGCGACTTTTTATTTTACTTTCTGAAACACGATTACAATCTTGCCGAGTCGATCGTGGCAGGCAGCCAAACTGGGCTCGGATATCTGCCACCATCTCGATCAAACCAAGATTGCACCGCTCGACATGAGTGTGAGTGATGGGAGGGTGAGAGTCTCTTCGAAGGGTAACGAGTCATCACACAGAAGTGGGGTGAACGCTCTGTACAGCTTTTCAAAATCCACGTTGCCCCTTGAGACCGATTTTAGATAGTTCCAGGAAGATTAAAATTTCATCGAAGAGGTTCAGAAATATTTTAGCATCTATTTTATTAAGTAACGAATCAAAACTGGTACTGGATAAAATCGGTAGCAATTTTTTGAGTTAAAGTTTATTATTTGTTTGTTTACAGATAGCCGATGATTCATCCAGTATACGTAAACATGTTTTTGGAAGATATAGAATTCAATGTCGTTCTCAGTATGTTTAATTATCATTTGGGCCAAAAAACAATTTTTCATGCAAACGACCGAATGCAGAAACGACTATCAAAAGTGATTTTTCATTTTTAACATTTTTCAATGCACTTTTTTCTACACAAAGATATAAACGTAGATAGAAAGATAGCGGGTTCGAGTCCCGCTTGAGTCCTTGGATCTGGTCGAATTCTTCTAGTTTCTATCTTTATGATTAAACATTTTGAGCTGCCCTTACGTGTGGGCCTGTCTCCTGTCTCTTTATTACTACTGACGTGTGATGAGAGCTCATCAATTTGAAGAGTGCTCAACTTTGACAGTAGATTCAGGATTCCGGGATAAGGAACTGGAGTGGTCAATGCTAAGCACTTTATAATTTTTATTAACATCATCTTCAATTTGTACGAATAGGCTTATTGATATTTTGTTCTTACCTATTTATTTTTTTAATGTAGACATCACACTACCCTATATATTCTAGAAAATAAGGATATACTTTCCTTATTTCTGAGGTACCAGACAAGGATTTCACCCAGCACACCCAGACTCGAGTCAATTTAGAAAATATCGTTTCCTAATCGGCCCGACCATGAATCGAACCGGGACACCACGCAAGTCAATACGAGAAACCGTGCACTAGGTACGCCAATTGTGACGTCTAAATTAAACTACTGATTTGTCAGAGCTTATATATAGTTCTATTTCCTTTTGAGTAGGTACTTAAAAAGTTTCTGTTTATTTTTCGCTCTTTGTTTGTATATTTTATCTTAAACCAGCGGCCCCGACAAACATCGTTCTGTCAAAAGTTATTGGCCAATGCTTAGCTGTGAACTTTATGTGGAAAAATGTTTTTTTTTTCGTCAATTTCCCAATGTTTTTAGTACTTATTATCCTATTCCCGATGTAGACAAATCCAAAAAAACAAACATCATGAAAATCGGTCCACCCGTTCTTGAGTTATAAGTGGTGTAACTAACAAGACTTCCTTTTATATAAATAGGTAGATCTAGTTTCTACCAACAAAGTAAACTAAAAAATTAGTTGCTTCATTCAGAATGATCGGTTCAATCATCAGACTTGACCAACAAATACACGTATAACAATCTCCAAATGATGCTGTGGTCCATAATTTAGTTACAATAACGATAAGTGGCATAATGAAGAGCATGACAGCGCACCTGCGCCGGCGCAGGATTACGCGATGTTATCGTTACGCCACGCCACCGGGCTCCGCTCCTGCATATCAATCACGTTGTGGAAGGGAAAGTGCCATCTAATCATTTGTTATCGGCACCATCAACATCTGATAATACCTAACGATATTTGAAAGCTTGATAAGTAATGTGCTAAGTGTAAAACGTAGATTTCAAAGTTGTTTATCATATAATTGCTAAAAGTGATAAAATGTACCTCAACTATTCACGCTAGAGTGACAAAAAAGTGACACAGCCCGGAAATTTTCTGAAATTCGTAAAAAAAAACATAACTCGAAAAGTACCAAAACATGCGGAACATACATGGAACACAGTAGCCCTGGTGATGTTCTACTGGGCTTCCGCTTGACACTACTTTTTGGGACACCCTGTATTATTATAACACTCCTAAATGTAATATATTTGTATATGTCGTGGTGCGTAACACCCACATTCGTGGCAGCCTTCGTGTTCGTGACATCGCAGACAAGCTGCAGTAGTGCCGCCTTCGTTGGTATGGTCATGTCTCACGGATATTGGCAAACTACGTGGGCAACAAATGTCTGGCCATGCCGCCCTCACCAGGTACCGGTAGAAGAGGTCGACCCAAGAAGCGGTGGCTCGACGTCGTTAAGGGTGATATGCGTGCCAGCAGACTCACCACTGAGGATGCACAAGACCGCGCGAAGTGGGCCAAGAAAATAAGGAAGGCGGACCCTGGGACCCTAGGTACACCAGTGTGGGTTCACAACCGTGATAGACCGCATGGATGATGAGGATGATGATGATTTGTATGTTATGTCGTAGGATAATAGAAATAACTAGGCATAGAAATTACACAAACAAACTGATAAATCGAGCTGAAAATGAATACCATAAGACTAAACTGAAGAATTGTGATGGGAATATGCGTAAAACCTGGGGTTTAATTAACAGTTGGTTAGGACGAAGTAAATTGTCGGTAGATAGTGTGATGGAAAGTACATGATAACTAATCGAAATAAATCTGAGGTGTGTGACGAGTTCTGTAATGTATTTACTAAAGAGATCGAGGAAATTAAAGGTCAGCACCTGTGTAATAATATGTTTTTAGACCGAAAATCTTATGTCACTGAGTCAAATGTTAGTTTTAGGTTTCAAAAAGTGTCTGCAGATCATTTGGTAAGGGTTATAGACAAAATGAACTGCAGTAAGGCACCGGGATCGGACGGGATCAGATTAAGGGACATAAAAGTAATAAAAATTAAAATTGCACCAATAATTGCACATTTCATTAATTTATCTATTTCAAGCGGCTACTATCCTGATGAACTAAAACTAGGAATTATTAGACCGATTTATAAACAAGGCTCTCATTTAGAATTTTCCAACTACAGGCTCATTGCAATATTAAACGTAATGAATAAAATTTTAGAAAAAATTCTAGTAGGCCAGATGACACAATTTATGGAGGACAATAAAATAATAAATGACACTCAACATGGATTCAGACCCAATAAAAGCACGGCAACAGCTCTTTCAAAATTCGTAGACAGTATAAATAGTTCTTTAAATGCTCGTAAATTCATATTTGCTTTATTTATTGACTTTAAAAAAGCATTTGATACCCTCGAGCACGGAGGTTTACTGCAGTCCATGGAAGAGTGCGGCATCAGGGGGCCAGTCAAAGAGTGGTTCAGGGAATACCTACGCAATCGACAACTCAAAGTTCGAGTATGTGGCACCGAAAGTAAACGCGGCGATATCAAGTTTGGCGTCCCCACCGGCTCAGTATTTGGACCTGTAGGGTACATAATGCATGTTAACAGCATGCCGAATGTAATAAAGCACTGTGAATCGTATATGTACGCTGATGACACATGTATTATGTACAGTGACACGGATCAGTCCAAAATGCAAAAAGTAATGCAGGAGGACTTCGACAACATTGTTTGCTGGGCCCATGACAATGGCATTATTATTAATGTAAAAAAGACAAAGTGTATGCCTATTCTGTCACCTTATAATAGGAATAAGTCAATAACGATTAAACTAATAGGTCATACGTATGAGTGCCTACATAATAAAAAAAGTAACTGTGATTGTAGCATTTTGGACACTGTTTCTTCTTTTAAGTATTTGGGGCTTACGATTGATAGTGCCTTTGGCTGGAACGAGCGTGTAAATTCAGTTTGTAACAAATTAAGGGCGATCACAGGTAAACTACACAGTGTGAAGTACAGGGTGTCTCAAGGTATTATGTACATGCTTTATTATGCGCTGGCTGATGCTGTCATGTCATACGGGATTGGCGCGTATGGTCTCACTTTTCCTACTAATTTAAATAAAATAAAATATTTGCAAATTAGGCTACTTAAACTCTTAGTAAATAAAAAGGTGAAACATTCAGTTCAAAAAGATTATTCAAAATTATTTAAATTATGTAAAATACTGCCGATAGAATTTAAGGTTAAAATTGCTATTTTAGTTGAACAGTTTAATAATTATGACAATAAAAGGAAGAGAGAATATACATACCAAACTCGAGCATCTAAGAAGCCTAAGTTAATAGTCCCGAAAGTTAATAATTATTTCGGTAAACGTGAACGGCGATGTCTAACACCTACATACATCAATGAGCTTCCTCATGGTCTTATTTGACGACCGACTTGGTGTAATGGTTAAGAAGTTGCCTACTACACCAGAGGTCGCGGGTTCGATCCCCGCACAGTACAAACATTTGTGTGCATGAACATGTCTGTTTGTACTGGTCTGGGTGTCTCCTATGTATAATAAGTATGTATTTACAAAAGAAAATGTATTTAAGTATGTTTATCCGTTGTCTAGTATCCCATAACACAAGCTTTAACTAGCTTACTTTGGGGCTAGATGGCGCTGTGTGGAATAATGTCCAGGGATATTTATTTATTATTATTATTATTTATTTATCAGTAATGTAATTAGTAAAAATCATCTCAAATTAACCCTAAAAAATCATTACCTGTCATTGTGTCCATGAGGCCATCATTTATGTATTGCCCACTTCTGAAACGGGTGTGAGTGTGTATGTATGTACCGTATGCTCCCTACCATAAGACTCATTTCGCAATGGTTGGAGAAGGTTAACCTGAAATCCTCCGTGCCTGGCGCGTAAATTAAAACTAAGATGTGTATAATACCTATATTATAATGTACTTTTAACTTTACTATACAACTAGTAACATTGAAATGTTAATAAAGTATTAGGAATTAGTAGATACATACGTAAGTACTTTTTAACTGTATAGCATCCACGAGAGCTACTGCCGACAAACTGTTTTGCAGTTTGGCAGATGTTGTAGTAGAGTACTGTATTGTGTTAAAGGAACAAATAAATTTAAAAAAAAAAAAAACTTTTCAACATAGGGCTCTTCAGCTAGCGCCAAAAGGCCTTAACGAATGGTTCGCTTGTAAGGGCAACCATCGGCAACCACCAGTACAAACGATAGTAGTACTAGCACTCCACGTCTAATGGAAATGACATTTTGGTATCAGTTCCATACATTTTAAAATTTGACATGTTGAAACGAAAGTCCTAAATAAAAACATCACCGATGTGTATACCCTTCAATTTGATCACTGATGCACATCAGTTCGTCTTACCACTTTCTTCACGGTATGTTTAAGTAGTTATGTAAAAAATTAAAGAATGTTTTATAGGCAGAGTTCAAGGCCCCATTTAAAACACAAAATTAAAGTGCCACGTCATTGACAATCAGTGATTCACAACTGCATTGATTAAAATACATCATTGTGAAATGCGTTGTGTACGCATCATAAATGAACAGAGACGTATGCAATCAGTGTTGTAGAATATTGAGTTTCATTTATGTACATCCTCTAAGAACATGTTCAATTGTTACCTCTAAAAGCTGACATCATCGTTTAGTTCAACAACATCGTTCAGTTTGAATTTTCTTATTTTTTCTAAAATATTATATTTGTTTTTTAATAGTTGGGCTTAATTTAAGGATCCATTTAAAAATATTTGAGTATTCATTAGGTATCTGATGCCTGAAGTAGATAAAACCGGTTAGTTTGTGGTCAGCTGGCCATGGGAGATGACCTAGAGGTATTTGACTAAGTGTTAACGATCACAACACAACTCACAAGTGTGGTTACACTTTGACAGTTAAAACCCAGGTAGTTAAAAAGTCAAACACGTGAACATTAATATTATGAAGTCAAAAAGGGTCCACTTCAATAATGATGAATGTCTTTTGTTTATTATTCTGTGATAATTGGGTTTTGAGTGAGACTGACTTATAGCGACAAGCCATAGATCTAGTAAACGAAATTATTAACTGCTTAAATCAAGTGACCGAATGACGTTATAGTACAGTACAATCATGTGTCAATCAATCTGACGCTCTTAATACCCAACAATAAAGTTGAATTTCGTTAGATTCACGCGCGCTCATAATATGCAATAACTCTATAGTTTGAATTTTGGACATAATTTTTTTTTGGAAAAAATGTTCTCAATGCTTTAGTGAAGAGTGAAGGCTTTTATATGTTTTTTATTATATATGGTATGTGATTGTAAATGCATGATGGGTGGACTAGACAAAACTAATTTGAATTTGGAAAAGGATGTCTTTAGCTGATTTAAGTTTCTGTTATTTCTTTTTATGGTTTTTATTGGAGAATATAGATAAGCATTTTTCGTACAATCTTTACATGACTCAAGAATGTTGAATGACTCAAAGACGTTAAGGTTAGAATTTGGTTATTGATGAAGTGTGGTCTGCAGGATTTGAGTTGATCTATGTTTGTTAATATTCATACGCATGTCTTTTGTGATATTAACACTTTGTATAAGGCGCACGAGTTCCCCCACAGTGTTATACCATAAGATAGTCGTGAAAAGGCATATGCATAATAAGCTGAGATGACAGTTTTAAGATCCGTCTCGCGTTCTAGATGCTGGAGAGCGTATTTGAAGGATGACAATTTCGCTAAAAGTGCTTGGATATTATGCTGCTTCCAGTTCTGATGCATGTCCAGATATAACTAATAAACTAGCCGAGTTTACAGTTTCTAATTATGAGTCTTTATAACTGGCTGGTAAGCTGGTTGCAATGCAATTTTCTGATAGGGTTTTAATTATTTGAGTTTAGTTTTACGTAGGTTCAGCAGTAAGTTATGTGAGCTAAGCCAGTCACAAATTTTATCTAGTGTAAAATTCAATTTAGACTTTAATTCAGCAACTTTGCAGCAGGAAAATGAAACGGATACATCGTCGGCAAAAAGAATGCAGTTTTCATCCAATATGTTGGGAAACAAAAGACATCCCAACACGCTGCCCTGAGGGCTGGAGCCAGTAACTGGATTTTTTTCTGAAGTACAGTATGCTATTTCTCCTGTCATATCTAAAACTAAATAGTGAGATTGGATATCCGATTCTATTTTTAGGTGATTCACGATTTTTCTTTAATTCACGCGAATTTCACATTTTATTCAACGTTTTTATTGTTCGTAAATTGTTGAGTTCAAGTTTATGTTATTTTTCCTGACATTGAACTTTGGGGTAAATACGTTTCATTTTGATAGAAGCATGTGGGGTCCTTGCTATCAATAACCAGACCAAATCGTGACCATCAAAAAGTGAGCTAAGGTGTGATAGTGCCCCTGAAGACATCTGTTTGAACACATAGAAAGTAACTCCTAGCATTTAATAAAAAATTGCCCTCCGACACACGCCATCTAGCTTGTGCTAGTCGTACTTTCACTGATTCTTAGATCTACTGTGTCTTTATGTGTCTGCTTCTAAAGCTACAGAAATAGATGGCGCTACATGCAGAGACTAATTGTAAGTATGTGCTTACGTACTAGTATGTACTTTTATACTTCCTTAGTATTTAGGACTAGTTTGCCGACCGTTTCTTTAGGCCTGACTTTACTGAATCCTTTTAGCTGTTGCGTTTTCTCCAGTTAAGACACAACCAAAAACAAAGCCTACGTTACTCGCTGGTATGTAACTATGGTTACTCTATGGTACTCTATGGAGTTAAGCGGAAAGACGTGCTTTTCTGCAAAACGTCAAAGGCAACATTTTTGCGCTCCATTTCATTGACTGATATAATTATGAAGAAACACAGCAATTGAATTAGTTCATCTAAATAATATCAAAACAAGTTTAAAAAAATTCAACATATTAATTGAACTCTCATTTAGGAACTTCGATTTATAAAAGATTTTGGAAGTAGTCATATTTTAAATGACTTTTTTAACTCATCCTAGCGCACTGATGGCGTGCAGCCTTTCCCTAGCCCTGCGTGAGGGCGGCAAAATGCTTAAGGCGCGCCTACTCTAGGGTTGAATTGGTGGAAGATTAACCAGTATTTAACTAGCAGCGCTTAAGCTTATCCATTACAAACTAACGAAAGCACACGAGAACTAAAACAGGTCGGTCAAAGTCCAAAAACCAAAGAATGTCTAAATACAAGTATTTACCTGGGCCATTTTTATACAGTTACTTTTGAAATATCTCCTATTTAACCACCGGATAGACATAAAACATTTTAACACGATCCATTCATTAAATAATATTTAAACAAAACCAATATGCAGCAACTGAGATTTCTAGAGAAACAAGAGTATGTGATTATTGATCGTGATCCTAGAACATTGCAATAATCTTAGTTTAATAATAGTACAGATAACTTAAAGGCATATTTATGAAAATGTTGAAATTTATTTATTTATTTATTTAGGTTTGCTTACAGCTAAACATGTACAGCATTTATATAGATCCACTTAATATCTAGGACATACATGTAAGCCTTTACAAGCATACACAACACCCTACCTACCTACTAAAAGTTACAGTTAAACATAAAATAATGAAAAAATGCTTTTACAATTTTATTTAAATATTAGCTTAAATGAGACTCGACTCAAATTATTGACATTATGTCGAGTGTTACTTAGTAATTGCTAAAGTAGTAATAAAAAGTTACAAATGAAGCAGTATACTTGATTGGTTTAGTAAAAATTTAGTTGTACCTATCTAGGCACTTGACTCAAGCTATGTTCATGGCACTACGAAATCATTTAAAAATTGTCTGATAATATGATGGCCAAACATGCTTTAATGAATAAATTCATTAAAGCATTTATTCTCTAAGTAACCTTTCTCTACACTTTTTCTCAAACATAATTAATAATAGTATTTTTATTCACCATCTTCTAATACCGGTAGTGAAAAGTGTTCCGTTCACCATACGGCAACAGTCATTTGCCTCTGACTACCCCATTTGGAATATAGTCGTGATGGAATGGTGATGGTATATTATATTCAGCTGCAGACTTGAACACCATTTTTGTACTTCAAAAAAGAGCCATCCGCTCCATTTACAAACTTAGACCACGCGACTCGCTTAGGGAAGTATTTAAGAAGATCGATATTTTAACTGTGCATGCTCAGTATATTTTAGATAACATAATGTATGTGCGCAAAAACTTGCATCTGTTCAAAAAAAACAGTGATACTCATAAACATAATACCAGAAATAAAAACAAATTGAAAACTCCCAGTCTTAGGCTACACAAGGTGGGAAACTCATTTGTGGGTCAATCTGTAAAATACTTTAACAAAATACCTCAAAGTCTTGTTGATCTACCTCTTCACAAGTTTTAGTCTGCAATTAAAGCAAAGTTAATGAAACAAGGTTATTATAATGTAGAGGATTACTTGAACGACAAAAGTTTGTGGTCATAGTAGGAATAATCTGCTCCTCTGCTCAATATTGTGTTCTTTTTTCTACTCGCATTGACTGTACTCTGAATTTATTTTTTGTAAAACAAACAAAGTTGAAAAGAGTAACTATCGAGTTTCTTGCCGGAGTCTTCTCGATAAAAAGCAACGTCCGAACCGGTGGTAGATTCACATTATGTATATTTACGATGTGTACTAATATTGTACTATTTTATTTACGTTTATTATTATTATTTCTATATACTTTTTTTGACATGTCATAAGTGCTTCGTACAAGCTTAAATGAATAAATGATTTTTTTACTTTACTTTACTTTACTTTATTATGTTGTATTTTCAAATCATTATTCAGGATCGAAATCATTTTGTGCTAAATCTTTCGTGGTCTCCTTAATACAGAACCTTAGTTCAGAAACCTCACTTTATCGAACCTTAGCTAAGAAAACCAAGAGAGCGCATGGCACCTTTTTATTTATGCTCTATTTTACAGGGTTTCGCAATTACATTTGTTTTTGCCAGGTTTCTGCGAAGGCAACGGCCGTGAGGTTATCCCGAGGTACCCTCTCGTTATGTTTAATAACGCTTCTGACAGGCTAATGAGCATTTGAAGACATAATGCCTCTCATAATAGAGCAGAACTATTTATACGCACGTAGATGCACATGTAGTTAGGTCGTACAAATATGTACACAGTCATGTTAAACATCTGTTTCTGAATTGCCGACCGATTTTAATCGTCTGTAAGTTAGTACAGTTTTCTATTGGAGTTTATCAAAAAAAGTGTCCAATCAATTAGACTGTCGTCCTTAGCGAATTGTGTGTCCGATTCATTACTGTCAGGAACATTACTGAGTAGAACATGTGCGACGTGCGTGTCCTGTGCCAAGTTTTAAATTTTGAAACCGTACCTACTTAGTAACTAGGGGAACCAGGAGTATGACGGGGGCGCCAAGGGAAAACAACGAAAAACTACAGTAAAAATCAACATAATGTT
The DNA here is from genome assembly GCA_947369235.1 of Udea olivalis. Classification (NCBI taxonomy): domain Eukaryota; kingdom Metazoa; phylum Arthropoda; class Insecta; order Lepidoptera; family Crambidae; genus Udea; species Udea olivalis. Next base: position 824,168 of record OX376345.1, on the reverse strand, counting down.
TTTAATTATTTATGCCGCTTTAGTTTATTCATTAGCTACAAATTAGGTGCCAATTTGTAGTTGATTAATCATTAGTGTAGTAACACTTATTTTGGTTGCTGTTATGTCCTCCCTCTCACGTCAGTGTTGACTTTATTACCCACAACGTTGAAGTGTATTAAATTGGTTATACATCGGATTGCTTACATTGGAAGCAACTAGACTCAGATCTTTAAGATTTCACACTGTTAATCCGATTAGGCGACCGATATTTCAATTATTCGCTTCTTTCTCCGCAAGCCCACAGCTTTTCCCGAGTAAATGGGGAGTTCCGGCCGTTAACTAAACAACATAAGTGCCAATGACATGTACCAGCCGATACCCAGAGACCGAGTGCATTGCCTATATCTAACTCGAGCAAAAACAGCGGCGCGGAAGACTCAAAGGCGGTATAGTTCGCGCTGGAGTCGCCTCGATGGCGCAGCAATTATCGGGACATAAGGTTGGTTCATAGAAAAGCTGAGATACTTTCAGAGATAATAAATATAAATTCTTCCTAGTACAGGGCTTTTGAGACTGCTCAGCAGCAGGTAGAACGACACGTCGCTCTCAAACTTCTTCAAGGCTGAGCTTTCATTGAAACAAGACGAGTTGGGGATCAGGGGACTCTATAATCAAATAAGATAAACATACTTTTGAGTAAGACCCTAGTGTCACATTTTTTAAGGTTTTTTGAACTAAAAACGAGTTGGAACACAATGCGTATTAAGCTTCTGAAATTCACAGTATTAGGTTATTAACTATTGATGATAAAATTGGATAGAGATTCATTAAATCTGAGAGGAGGTTTCCATAGGATTCATTTTTTCCTATAGAAACGCAGCCTTATGGTTAATTACTTCAATAATTGTGGGAGTAGCACTGGCTACGCTGTGACACCGTTGCAGCCAAAGCAAGTTGGAGGTGCAACTGCGGAGCAGTACGCAGTGCTATGCTATCCATCACTTTGTAGGAAAAACATAGGCTCAGGCCGAGGAAAACAGTTAACGCAGTAACATAAAATATTGCCGCTCACAGACGTTAGGCAAAGTAGAGTCGGACAGTAGCGTTCGCAATTGAACGCTACTATTCCTTCTAACTCTCATCCCGTTGCTAAATAAATTTACCTTATAAATATCTAAATTTCTAATGTGATAACATGGCATTAGTCTAGTCATGAATGAAGTGCCGGCAACTCGAGTGTAAATTCATTTGTTTCAAATCTATCTAAGTTAAACTAATTATACTCGTGTATTCATCTAACCAAAAAAAAAATTACATTGGTTGAATTCTTCTTTTAGTTCTTATGAAAACGTTCTGAAGCATGAATATGTCTGAAAATATACTTTCCGAAGTAGTAGTCTATCATCTCTTTATACAAAATAAAAAGTTAGTTTACTTAAATATTTCCATTCCACAATTTGGCAATCATTGAAGTGTTATAAATTAAAAACACTAACGTGTTTGTTAGTTTTAGCAAAAAACAGTAGGAATAAGAACCATTGACTCCAGCAGGTTACTCTGTTGACTAAGTAAATAGAAAGTTTAATTATTTTTTGTAAATGATATTTAAGGGGACGGTTTTGGACTCCATGCATAGAAGCCAACATAACCATCTCCCCCGGATATGGTTAGAATTGGTCCTGGGTTGAATTTGAATATCGCATTTATTGTAATACTTGTCTAAAAAGTTTGACTGCAGCCTGAAGGCTCGTCTTATTTGTAGATTCTGATCGTCCCTATGTTCACATAGGGTCCCTATGTGAACATAGGGACGATCAGAATCTACAAGCAAGACGATCCATCCTGGATTAGTTTATTTCTTAAATAGTTGAGAACCGTGCTAACATACAAATTATGCTCACTACGCCATATTTTGTTTTTAAATGGCTGTTTTGTAACAACTTATGAGAAAGTTTCTGCCATGAAACTAATAACTACACGCATTCTGCATGCGGGCGGTGCAATGTGCAATAGTGGTCCGCTGTTCTAATGATGCATTTCATTTGATTATTTTTAGTGTCAGTCAGTAAAAGCTATCCCGTAGGCAATCAGTGTTGGGCTTGATGCAAATTCAATGAGCTTTCATTATTTTAAGTACCTATGTAAAACTTAATCTATACCTATCAGGACGAATAAGGCTCAGTCAGAATACAAGGCTCGTTGCATCCACTCCCGCTTATGATCAGTAGCTACGTCTACCACGAGTTGCCACATTGAATTTACATTATTGTTCGCGTAAAAAATTGTACTGGGATTTGACATGACATGACATGACAATGTCAAATCCCAATACAGTTTTTTACGCGAACAATAACGTAAATATAAATTAGCAACTCGTGGTGGACGTACTGAAAGGAATATATTGTGAATTCAAAATTTGAATCTTATTAACCAAATTACTTACAGTTTAAAAGGCAAATTGTGTTGCGTGAGTTCTCGTTACTATCGAATACATTGTGAGTTTGCGTTTGTGTGTGTTCCTTTTCAGAAGTTTGATTGAAGTGAAATACAAATGAACGATTATCACAGTGATTACATTTCATTAAAGGCAAAAAAACTGCGTGCAATGCGTTCTATAAAGACAGACCAAAACATCTAAAACTCTGCAAAGATTTTTACCCTCTCTGTCCAGGTTTATAAGAACCGAATACTTTTTTGACAACTGTGAGCATGAGATATACATCTTTACATGTTTTGGATCATACGAGTATATCACAACAACATGGTCTAGGGACATATAAAACTTTTTTAAATAACTTAAAAAGTACTGGCCTTACAAAAAACTATTAATGACAGATTAATACAGTTGACAGTTCCTTTTTTAAATTCAAATTTGTATACAAACGGTTTTGTTTTATGATGAAATTCGCATTCATTGAATTTCTTCCAAAGAAGTAAATCTTCACGAACTTCTAACTTGATTAGAACTCCATAAATTTCTATAAATCTTTGTCAAACGCATCTCCGGTGTTCATTTAATCATGCCACGTAGACACTTGACCAGGAACGAAATGTTAAGAGCAGTGGGCATGATTCAAGCTGGCGCTACCCAAATTGCGGTTTCTGAAGCCATGAGGACCAGTCAGAGCGTTATACCAAGGCTTTGGTCACGTTATCGTGTCACGGGGGAAGTGGTGGAACGGCACCGAGGACCTCAACGCATTACAACACATGTACAGGACCGATTCATAGTAAAGGCTGCACGAAGTCAACCAAATGTAACGGCGATGCAATTGGTTCAAAGGCTACAGAGAGAGTATGGTTTGCTGGTAAGCGGTCAAACTTTGAGAAGACGACTGCATGAAGTCAACGTACGTGCTCGTAGGCCACTTCGGGTACCAGCGCTAAGGAGAAGCAATCGAGGAAGAAGATTACAATGGGCTATTGCACACGAAAACTAGAACCATTCTCAATGGTCACTTGTGCGTTTTACTGATGAATCCAGGTTTGGATTTCATCCTGATTCGCGAAGAGTACCCGTTTGGAGAGAACCTGGACGTTGGAATCGACAGCAGCACCCACAACAAGTTCATGCATATCAAGGTGGCACGATTATGGTTTGGGGAGGAATTTGTCTCGGTGGTAGAACGGACCTCGTTTGGATACAAGACAATTTAACTGCTCTAAAATACCGAGATGAGGTGCTAGAGCCTGTAATCTTGCCCCACAGACAGCAAATGGGACAAAATTTCCGGTTAATGCACGACAATGCCCGTCCACATACGGCGCGTTTCGTTACAAGTTGGTTACAACAGCATGATATCCAAGCTTTAGACTGGCCTGCACAATACCCTGACTTAAATCCTATTGAGCATGCCTGGGATATGCTTCAGAGAAGAACTCTTAGGAATTTCCCTGAAGAAATTGCGCATGAAAACCAGCTTTTCTTGCATCTTAGCAGGACTTACAATATTCCACAACAGGATATGACACCCTTGTTTTGAGTATGCAGAACCACTGCAGATGTGTCAGGAGAGTCTTAGGTGGATCCACGGATCATTAATTTTAAGTTTTCAACAATTTTTATAAAAAAAAATAGTTGTTTTGTTTAGGTTTTGATGTTTTAAAAATAAAGTTAAGATTGAAATTTTGTCTGATTTCATTTTTTTTTTAATTTAACTTTATCTAAAAGTTTATTCATCAGATTAGATAGGCTATTAAACAATGTTTATTTTAATGTGTAGGCGTCTCAACAAAAAGTTAATAGAATTGTAGTTATTTAGGTTTAATTGAAATATCCCTAGACCATGTTGATGAGTGTATTTCAACTACTAAGTTTGATTTTCTTTACTCGGTTGGTTTCTGTTAGGTACTGTGAAAACTTTCTCTGCATTATTTAACACCACTTCGATGGACAATAATGTGCTTTGGATCTCAGCACGAGTGTACTTTGATATTTTGAGTCCACATTTATAAATCAGGACAAACACTACAAATATTTTCCTATAGGATCAAATTACAGCGAACTCCTTCACACGTTGCAAACTCGGGGTCAATTTGGTTAGTTTAATCATAATGACACATACAATTGCCAAGTCCCGCTAGCGCGTAACGCGGCTAAGAGCAGCTATTAGCGCCCAGACACGCGCCGCGCTATGTTGATGGGGTTTGACACTCCTCTCGGGTCCCGTGATGGCATGCCACTTGCTAGGGCAAGCACATGCGGTGGGCGGTTTGGCAGCGACGCGATTTTAGGAAATTCAAATTCATCAGCGCATCGCAAAGTTGTTAGTCCAATGATATTTCATCTGGATAATGTATGACCCACGTCATACAATTAAACAGGTTAAACATGGCACACTGGCCACCACCTGTATTGCTGGCCACAGTGACAACCTGCCTTGTATCTGTAACACAAGGATATTTATCCTTACTTGGAGATTATGCCAAATGGTGTATTATTGGCGCATAGTTATTTAATAGGTATATTTATTTATTTATTTAATACATAGACAAGCGTCGCTTTCTGACATGTATGAGGGAAAGGTGTAAGAATACATTGTAACTAAAAAAAAAGTGTGCTTGAGTGTGCCTATGACATTAAGCACACTTCTTTCTGTTTTTTATGTTCATTAATATTTTTTCAATAGGTGGTTAGCGTTAACAAGCCTTAACAAACGTAGGGTAGCTAGAGCCTTCGGAAAGGTGGAGCGCGGGCTTGCGAAAGGTTTTGTTGGTGAAAATGAATTTCGAGGATAAAGTGTAATTAATGTGAGCTGATGTTGATTAATTATTTGAAATGCATATTATAGCAGCCGAAAATTTCAAAATGAACAAAAAGTAGGCGTCCTGGCCAGCATTGATCCTGGAACAACACGGAATACGAGCTGCAACTGGGGCTGGATCTTTATGGGATATATCTGGATTCTTCTTTTTTATCAGTAAAAATATGATCATGGATGTCAAAGTTGAAGACACGATTGGCGTAGTGCGCTGTAGCACGGTTTCTCGTCTCGATTTCCGTAGTGTCCCGGGTTCGATTACCGGTTGGGTCAATTCAGGTAACGATCTTGTCTGAATTGTCTCGGGCTGGGTGTGCTGGGAGACGCCCCTGGCTGATTTCCTTGTGTGGTACCTCGTAACACTACTACTTCGTGACCGTTACAAGAGGTGTGTTGTCTGGCGCATATTTATTTATTTGAGAAATAATACTGATAATAATTGAATATCTACAAAGACATGAATAAAGATGGTCCATCCAGACACAAACATTACTCCATTGTTTTGAATCTATCAGTCAAACGCCCTAGCCCCAACTGACACTATTTATATCTCTTACTATTCTTTATTTTACAAGTCTCTCTTCAGTAGGAAGTCTGGAAGAGATCACTTTCAAGCGATAAGACCGCCTAAATTGTACATTCTATGTCCTCTTACTGTATAACTTACTGTATTTGTTTGTTTATGCAGTGAGATTATTTATCTTATCTTATCTTATTTACGCCAAAATCAGTGAAAACACAAAGTATGGCTTGTGCCAACCCTGCGCTGCTCTAGGAAGGTAACGGGCAGCGTGTGTGGCCCTTAATTGATAGTGCGTCTAATTCCCACAAAAACTGCCGCCGGAGTCGCAGATCTAGATGCGCGGGCGCAACTTTGTTTGCTGCTGGCTGTTGTCCCTAATAGTTGGAATAGACCAACGTTATAAGTAGACTGGTAAAGAAATCTGCTGACGGGTATTAGTACTTTTCCATTACATGGGCGGAAGCAATATTTTTTTAGTAATTTTAGGGTGTCGTATTTTACAGACTTCATTCTGGTTAATGTGAGGGTGAACTGTACGAGTTGGTTCTGCCAGGTTCGGCTGTTCAATCTTACGCGGAGGATATCCCGGCCATAGTTTTAGGCATGAAACGATCGAGTCGTAATATGCGTAAGTCCGCATTCTGGCAGCGCCTGCGCAGGCTGTCGCGTGTTCGCCAGAACCGAGATAATTTACCCACGGACAGAGCTAATGTACCCAATTATGACACATGCTTCGTTACACTAAGCCGACCAGACCAGCTAGCCTGCTAGTTACTTGAGATAGTGTTGTAGATTACCTTTGTCTCTACGTAGTTTATTTTTTAAAGTTTACTTCGCTTTCGATGTAAAAATTATCAGTGGTAGACAATCTGGAGTCCTTAACCCATACTAATTAGGCTTCGACCATCTCAATTACATACGAGAACATACAATATAATTGTTAATAAACCTATAGGGTCTATTGTTATATGTGTTATATGAAATTACCTTTCTTCTTCTAATCAAATCGATTCCGGCAAGTTATAAGTAATATATTTTGACCAGACAAAAAAAACCCTTAAAAAGAGTGAATTATTATATTCACTATCAAAATACTGATAACCACATATTTCTGAAAAGCAATTTTACAAAAAAAATAGAGCAAACAAAACTGTACAAAGTTGCGGGTAAGTATAGCAAAAATAGTAAGTAAGTTATTATAAAAAAACCAGGAACAAGAAACTTTTTGAAGTGAACATAGCAGCTGCTTATGCACGTAGTATTAACATATTGTAAGTATGATTATCTTATGGGTACTGCATATTGAGAGGGCGCGCACGGCTCCCACGCGTCTGCGCAGGCGACCGCGGTGAACCACCGGTCAAACCATTCTCATACATTCAAACACTTTTTAGAACACGCCGCGATGTGTAAAATGAACTATTTTAAATGCTTTTTTACGATTAAGAGTTATTGTTACATGAAATAAAGCGTTGTTATTGTTTAAATGCTGTGTTCTGGGCAGTTTAATTATACAGTTGAAACTCAGTTGACCAAAGAAAAAGGCGATTATTTTGTAAGGTTAAAATTAATTGTATTCGTGCATATATTTGAAACATAAATACTTGCAATATAAAAAGTAAGTTTTATAAATTAGTTATTAATAAAAATTATTTCATTTAGATTTCAATCTCACGATATGAATAGTAAATTCAATATTTTAACTCATGGTATTATGTACGCAATTTATTTATTTTTCCTTTATTGAAACAACAAACTAAAATAGAACTAAACCACTTGGATAAATAATCCTGACAATAAAGTTTGTTTTTATTTTATTTGACATAGCCTATGTTTTATGCTGGTTTGTTTCTTGACGATAATTTTGAGGATCCTGAAGGGCAAATAATATAAATAAATATATAGGTTGTAATCGAGTGTACACGAGAAGTAAGTTTATGCTACCTCTTCAATTGCGATTTGCGAGTGTCAATTGACTTCGGTAATCGCATACCATTAGGCATTCCCCATCATTTTTGTTGACTCCCGATTTTGGATATAAAAGTGCCATACAGCTTAAAACTGTAATATGTATCTTACTAATATTATAAATGCGAAAGTTTGTGAGGATGTATGTATGTATGTATGTTTGTTACTCTTTCTAGCAAAAACTACTGAACGTATTAAGATAAAACTTTACAGTGATACAGTTTATACATCAGAATAACATATAGGCCTAAAGATTTTATGTAATTTGGCCATGATCTAAAACAATAACGCGGGCGAAGCCGCGGGCGGAAAGCTAGTTATAATCTAAAGGAAGTAGATAGGGTTAAAGTTACGTATGAATGTGGCTTGTAACTTACGCCACGGGTATTAACCCGATAGTAATTATAGGAAAAATGAAACTTATGTGCTGGAAGAACGTTCCACTTCTAGATAGTACGTAAGAGTAATGCGGGTTGAAGTAGAAAACGTACACATGCAAGGCTGCTTTTCCACCAGAGATGGAAATAAGTACGAAAACTAAATTATTAGACCGTTTCCACTGATGCTATGCTATGTACGGGAGCGAGTAATATGTGTTTCGAAAATGCAAACCACCGCTTTGGGAAGAAGATGCGTAGCTCGAGATCAGCGATGTACACAGCACGCATCAATAGCACGCCTCCCCAGAACACACCCACAACACGCATCCATGTGTCAATGTCATGTGTCGTATTAAAAACATAGCTTTTTTAGAACTCGTTTTCACCAGGGCTTTGCTATGTGGGCCATTTAATGTGATAAGTGGATTCGAAATGCATCAAAGCATCAAAGCCCCGACTAAGTTCGCGCTTCACCGTCCTGAAAGCAGGCTTAGTTTAATGGCTTAGGAGCATCAAAAAAGTATTTTCTTTGCCTCTGTCTACCGATCAGCCGTCAGTCAGTGTTGTGCCGCCGCGCCGCCCGGCCGCCATGCATCTCGTCCGCGTCGCCCTGCTCGCGCTCACGTGCGTGCGCGCAACCGGTCAGCGACCCCTGTGATATATGCGAAGGATAAACGCTAGTCGGCCGATTTTCGGCGGTCCATTTTTGTGTTAAGTCAATGCGTTGCCTTTTTGCTGAACAGGTAGGGTGAGCAATATGCTCAGACAATAATCCAAGCCCTAACTTGATTAGTAGTATGATCGATGGTGAGCATTGTGTTAAGAAATAATACAAAAATATTCAAATTACCTTTTTAAAATACCTCCATTCTTTGAGCTTATTTTCACGGTAATTTATTTTTACTAAACTGTAAAAGAAAATAATAATCATGATATCTAGATTTATCAAACTATCAACAAACAATATTTGAAATTTATTGCATGTTCATTATTTGTTTTATATTTACGCGTACAACAAATAGGAAGAGGTATAATAAGCTCTCCCGGTCTTTGACCAAAAACCATTAAATCACAAAAATCTTCTAAAGTTCAAAATTGCAAAGTTTGCAAATCAAATTAAATCGATAATTAATTAATTTAATGTTTTTCACTCGTTTTTATGTGATATACAATCCAAACATTAGTTTGCTTACCACTATACCTAATACTGTCCGTCCAGGACAAACGCCCATATTCACTTTGTGTTTTGAGTATGTATTTAAGTACATACTTAAATCGATCTCAGTTTCACAAACATCAGATCGGTTTAGAGCCGATGGACATGTGCAAAAGTTGTCGGATTCATTTTATTATCAGTGTTCATCCTGCAAAAGTTGTCGGACAAGTTAAAATACAATTTTAAGCGCTGATTAATGAAATCAAATTACCGGATGTCTGCTGTTGAGTTGAAATAAATTATTGAAATACGTACATGATGTAAAACTAGGCTTCAAGCAGTAACTATACATACTGTAAAAATCAGTATTTCGATAGGAAGTTTTTTTAGAGATGCGAAACACCATATTAAGTTTTTGTTATTATTATTATTCATAAAAAACAACAAAAAAAAATTACCTCCTCATTAAAGGTATTGCAACCGCTGATTTATTTAACGCTAAGTTTTCTGCTCACAACATATATTCGGAATTGTAACTAATATTTTTTTTAAAGTATTGTCTAGAAATTTTGCTATTTTCCAATATATCTAAATCAGGGATGTAGCGAATGCGAACTTCGAATGAGAATGTTCTGAAAATAATTTAAAAACACTAAGTTATTGTTTATCCATTCGAGAGTAAACTTTTTCGCAAAGAAATTTCACGTGGTCACGTTCTATAGGCGTAAGATATCGCCACATCCCTTTCGCCATGAGGAAAGTCAGCTGAATAGCTCAAAGCAATTAAATAACTGTTGGATACTGGTTTACCTACGTAATAATTAGTGACAACTAAAAACAATGCGTTTATGCAGGTGAATTGGACCAACCACAACAAACAGTAGGTATCGAAAAGGCACTTCTGATTCGTCAAAAATGGCTGAGACGAACATCACTTGTCGTGACCCACACAACATTCGCATTCGCTTAATATTTGCATCGCTTAAGAGCGTTAGCTGGTTCAAAGACGTTGCATTATTGTAAGATTTTCGTGATTATTTCATTGAATTGGAATAAAACTTAATTTTTGCTCTATTATTGTGTACATAATAATAGAGAAAAAATTATCTTAAATTAGGTACTCGCCAATTATTGACTAAATTAAATGAACAACCGTTTCTTAAAAAAATTGATAAGACTCCTTAAAACTTACTGTACACAGTTAAAGTTATAATTATGAAATTAAAAGCTGCATTTAATAATAGAGAGATAATTTATACTTAATTTAAATTCAGCTAAATAATCACGAAAACCTTTAAAAAATGCGACGTTTACGATCTACCCCAAACGCAAAAAGCAAAACCTCTTAATGCGAATGCGAACGCGAACATTCGTAACATCCCTAATCTAAATAATACACCCGATAGCACATCGTAGTGAGATATCAAAAAACTTATTATAATTCAAATTAATCGTAAAATATTCGAATAAATGCAGATTCATAAACATGCGTTATGCTTTTTCATGTTTGCCTTATATTAGAGTTCAACGCGCGCTCAAGTGTCGGTCACACACATTACGAAATGAAAAACTTCGAAGATGATTTAAAGGCAAAACCTATTCGAATACGAGTATTATGATAATTAGGCATAATAACGCAACAATGAGACGTTCAATGGTCAAGTTCTTTTTAGTTGAGGGTTTTGAATAGATGCTTAAAGAAGTGATACGATAACTAAACAGAATGCTACTCGAAATGAAACAGAATGCTCACGAATTAAAATAAAACCCAACATATTTATTTATTTATTTATCCTTTTTTTTATCCGCGGTGCACAAGGGAGGCCAGCCGCAGACCACTGATCCCCTCCAAACAGTTGTGTACCGCGGCCGTGGGCGCCCCATCGGGCGGGCAGTGGTGGTCACTATCGCCCGGTGGCAGGCACTGGGTGGGTGGGAAGTCCACCGCACCGTCACGCCTGAACCCTCTTAGCTTCTCCATGGTTCCACCTGCCACCAGTACTACTACTACTACAAGGCGAAGGCTCATGGGGGTGGGACGGATACATTATGCTGGTCCAAGTTAGGTTTTCTAACTCGGACCAGGATTATCAGAAAAAATCTAGTCCAAGCACAAGAATCTGTTTCTTTAACATGCTATTTTGTTGATACGGGAGTCATCTCCGCGACTCTTTGCTGACGTTATTTGATTTGTTGACTGAAACATAGTTTACTTCTGCGTATTATCATACTCTATAAACCAAGCCGTTCAACACTTTATATATGCTTATTTTAATACTCTAACGTGTATTATTTTTGTGCATTTTCAGCTATCGCTGATATATTTCTTGCGGTTCTATTCTGCATAGGAACACGTTCAATAGTTATAAAGTTACAGTTAAAAGTATAAAAAAAACATCTGTATTCTAGATAGGTATCGTATAAAGGTAGAATTATTGTCGATAAACTGTTCTCTACCAGTTTAAAGGGCAGCAAACCACACAAGAAAAAAATAAGATTCCAAACCTCGTATATTGAATCCTAATTTTTAAATTTAATTTTGAAAAGTTGTATGAACAAACAATTCATGCTACATATTGGCTTGTACGTATGAATTAAATGAGTTCAAGATATTCTCTTTGCTATGATAGACTGTGGCAACAGTCCACACTCCGTGCGTTGCATGCAGACTGCATACTAAATCACTTGTACTGTATAATGATTTCTCTGAATGAAAATATTTATCTCTACATAATTGCTGTTCAAAATATTACTTAAATTCTTAACTTGTAAAGTAAGTACTTGTTGGCTCAGTTAGTAGGATTCCCACCTTTAGAGAGTGTTTTATTATTTATTTATTATTTCGTACACAAAGAGACAAATTACAGAGAAAACAATAAGGAGTACAAAAGTACAGGTTAGCTTATCTCTAGAAAGAGATTTCTTCCAGCAGACCATGGCGACAGGAAAAACTCATTTATAATTGTTATGGATAGCCAAACGTGTTTTCAGGGCGAATAATAAAGTATTTTCTGTGTGTGCATTCTTTATTGGTGAAAGCTCTGTTTGGTTAGTGGTCAGATGTAAAACATAACCCAGAGACATACCAAATTGTAAAATAAAATTTTGGGTCATGTTTCAAATTGCTAAAACAAGAAGAATTAATGATTGATCACTAGATCTGGAATTTATCTAGCTCGTTAGATAGATAGTCACTAAACAAAAAAAATAATACACAAGACACATGCACTCATCATATCTCTATATTTTTTTTAAGTTTTAATGAAATAAGTTGTAACTTAAAAAAATATTTTTGGTTATTGATTTGATTACAAACCCAGGAAAATTATTTCTAATCTCTGTATATTGCTAATTACTGTTTTCATAACTAATCATATTATATCAAGGAACAAAAGGAAGTTTGAATACGTTTGTTTATCAAATTTCGCATACTGACTTACCATGTAGCGAATGTGTGATCTGAACGAAAACAAAATGAAAAGACTAAGTTTACGAGCGGGCCTTCCCAGGTACGCCGCGGCCGCAAAAACTGGGAGAGCAACTCCTGCGCGCCGCAAACTCATTTGGAGTTTTAGTTCGAATATGATGAAATGGCTGTTGCAAGGCTGTTGCAAGCTACATCGCCTTTTGCACTCTTTATGTGATTTATTGTGAAATAATGCTTTAAAAGGTACATAGTAAAGTTATTTTTTCAAAAATAAAATATATTGTAGTTATTTCAAGTTTAAGTATGTGTATGAATAAGATGTTGTAAATACTCGTAGTTTGAATTTTTTTAATATTCACAAGTAGATTCGTACTTTTTTGATTGTGGAATAGCAGTACATAAATTTTTAAAATGAATCCGATTGGCAAACGAAACTTCGATCAAAAAACCCTATGGTTTTATTTTTTAACAATTTTTAAATTATCGTACGCTTTGTAACTTTATTATTGCGGACATAAATAGGACCAATTATTCACAATGACTTGAACAATCGTGAAATTATCAAGCCCATTGCAGCTTTTAGGTTACAGCCGACTTAAGTATATCTACGCGGTGCGGTTGCTAAAACATGCGATGCGATAATAATATAACGCACCATCCAAAGCAAAATGTGATGTGTAAGTCCTCATTTTTACCATTTTTGTACAAAACCTCTAAAAAAATAATTTAATTCTAAAATACGTCTAGGCTGGTACGCTGAGCATGCATGATAAGGCTAAATTTGACAGGTGACACGGACTATCATATTAGCTTCGTCCAAAAATGTGCCTTATGTCGGCAGCATAAGGTTCCTACATGTTAAGCTTGACGTACTGTTAAGTGTACATTACTGACCCAACTGACGCAAGTGAGTAATGATACAAATATTTGGCGCACTCACCAAATAGGCTAAATATTCCTTGAACAAAGCTCTGCTTAGACTTGATGAACATACATTACTATGCGCTCGTGCACTACTTAAAGGAAAGGTATTTGAGTATCAGTCAAATTAGCATTATCTACTTGTGATCCTCACTTCAACTGGTGGTCACGAACACATCGACTAAAAACAGGGATTTTTATATTTTGTTTAGATTTATAGTTATTTGAAAATTATTGTGACTGAATCTCTCAGAACGGTTTTGCTAACTTGAAGTCAAATATGCTCGTTCAAATTATAACTAGAGACATTTTTAGTATTTAAAATCTAGTTTGTTTTTTTTACCTGGAAATTGCTATACTCATCTAAAGTATCTGTTATTATAACTTTACATGGATTGCCATGGATTGCATTTAAAGCAATCCATGGCAACAGTTTATTCAAAATGTTTTTGTCACTATGATGATAGATCTCAATGGGATCCTTTGGCGGGATGTGTCAGTGGGATTGCATTTGACACAAGGTAAAAATTTGAGTATACTTTACACTGGCCACTGTATCCGGACAGACATTACCATCACAACGGGCGACGCAAGCGCACGAGAAAGCCCAGTTTACCTACTACAGGCCAACTCCGACACGCGTACCGTATGGACCTTTGTTGACGGAATTGGAGTAACAGTACCCATTATGCCTCACTTGAAGTGGCAAAACATAAAAGAGAAATAGGAGCACCGGTTTTGGCGCTTTACCTTTTATTAACTATAATTTAACAGATCAACAGTTAAATAAAAGAAACCATAATTTCCACTTAAAAGTTCGAAAAATATTTTTTCACAATTAGCCTATTTTGTCGCACACTACTGAGCAAAGGCCTTCCCCAAAGCTCAGTCTTTGAATTTTATTAAATCATGGAAAACTTCTGGGTTTTTAGTTTAATTAATTGACTGACTTTAGAGCAGCCAGTGGTCACGCAAACCAAAAAAACAGAGTCTTGAGCGATTCCAACGCGACTGCGTTGATAATATAAAACTACTTCAGAGACAAATTTAAAATAAGAATTAGCACTGATTGTAAAAAGAAAGCGAGCCTCAGAAATTGGTAATCTTTTTCATCAATTGTTGTTGGTTGTTGTATAGAGCATAATTGCAGGATTCCGTACGTCGGATTACGACATATCTTTTTAGACGGTTTTTTAAAAATGAATAGTTTTTTTATTAGCTTTATATAATTACATAAATAAATGGATAAACTTAGCAAAAATATCAGAAATATTTTTTTTGCATCATCACAAACTTATTGACGTTCGCTGAACTTCTGAAACTCATATTCAATTTCCACTTTTGGGATGCAAAACACAATGAGCATAATTTTATTACTATGTTATATTATTCAATGAAAATACCTACCCAGAGTTTGATGGTGACTTCAGTACATTAGGTATAAAGAAGGTGACTTAAAAAGTAAAATAAGTGTTTATTTCGCTTTCGCGTCGCGGATTTCAAAATAATGTCGTTAGAGCACAGCCACAACTTTCATAAGCCATTTAAACGGATTCTCTCCTCTGTGAAAAAAAATGGTGGACTTTTACCACAAAAAAAAAGTGGCGACTTTTAAAAACTAAATCGTACTTATCACCTGATTATCATACAATGTTGCCTTTTTAACTTTTATTTGAAGATTTTGACTGAGTAAAAGATTGTTGGTTTTCTATCGCTTATAAAGTTTAAAGATTTTGAGGTTTAACTGATCATGTATGCTAATATTTCACACCGCTACTAAGTTCAACTTTACAAATTAGTTAAAAACCGTAATTCAAACTAATTTGATCTTTATTATCTTTTAAATAAGGCGTTTATGTGGGATGCGCACGCGCAGTGCTATACCGGCGCAGGAGTGTTTGTCGCGGACCGGAATGGTGAATGCTAATACGGCGAGTGCCGTTGGCCGTTCATCTGGTTTTAGGGCTAAGATCGACGCCTGCGGAAACCACATGAATGAGGAAAGTAAGGATTTAGATGTTGTTTTATAAACACGGAGGGTAATGTAAACGTTTTAAATGGTGGAAATCTTTCAGTTACTTGCTTATGCATAGATTTGTTATTAAAAAGCATTGCATACATAATATTTTAGACTAGACGCCAGTCTGGGTACAAAAGTAACGGAGTTCTGATTTCTTAAGTGTCTACGTATCGAAACTGATAGAAGTGGTACAAAATAATTCAAATCAGTAATTTGTAAAATAGAATATGCAAGAGCGTGTTAGTATGGCAAGAAGTGTTTAAAAACGTTAGCATTTACAATTATCATTTATCAGATTTTGTTTCCGCAAATTTGATTTGATCGTTATTAATAAAAATTAACCCACAATAATATTTAATATTCAAGTTTGTTGAATTACTGAATAGAGTCTAAAATTCCGTCGTGGAATAGCTAACGTCATCCAGTGAACGCTTGAGATCTCAGTATAAAGTGTATTTACTTAACATAACATAAACATTCATTATTTCCCACCAGAAATAAAATAACAATTAAGGCACCGGCATTAATAGAAAAAAAACCAACTTCAAAAAAAACTATTCCAGAACAAAGCACTAAAAAGTAAAGAAATAACTACGTATTCTTCAACAACTTATACGATAATATAATGTAGGTACAATTATTGTTATTGTTGGAGTTGGTGTCAGCCAAGGAAACACTACAATATATCTAGTTATATATCCATTTCTTACATATCACGTTTACGTATGTATGTAGGTAGTTACAAACCTGCATTGGCTGACACCGAATCCAACAATAACAATAATTGTACCTACATTATATTATCGTATAAGTTTTAGAGGAATACATACGCAATTATTTTTTTACTTTTTAGTGCTTTGTTTTGGAATAGTTTTTTTTGAAGTTGGTTTTTTTTGTTAAAATTTTTGTCTAATTCTTGATTTTCAGTGAATGAGAACTATTTAATACATCGAAAAGTATCGTCCAATTGCTCCTAAGAATTGAAGAGTTCCGTTACTTTGTCATGGATCCCTTAATCAGAACCTAACCAAACACTCATCAAACTACCCTTGAAGTATATCCTTTCCAATAAAAAAAGAAGCATCGAAATCGGTGGGCGTGATAATATTGAGTTATTCGTCCATTTGTCGCGCATATGGTTTATCTAGATTTAAGACTTATATGGATTTCCCATGGATGCCACTGTCAGAACTAGACCAAATTGAAATGGGACCACACAGGCAGCATCAGCTTTTAAATAAAAAAAGAATTATCAAAATCGGTTGGCGTAATAATGAGTTATTCGTCCATTTGTCGCGCATTTTGTCTATCTAGATTTAAGACTAATATGGATTTCCCATGGATGCCACTGTCAGAACTAGATCAAATTAAAATAGGACCATCCGGGAAGCACAAGCTTTCAAATAAATAAAGAATGATCAAAATCGGTTCACCCAGTCGAAAGTTACAAACATTAAAAAAAAAAAAAAACAGTCGATTTGAGAACCTCCTCCTTTTTTTGAAGTCGGTTGAAAATAATGATACTAGTCAATGCAACTAAAGTATAAATCATATAAAATATATGGACACTAGCACTTAAACTTAAAGACAGTATATTTTATTCAATAGGTCTATTTCACCTCGACGTTTAAATCGTCAAATATTAAGAATATGTACAAGTATGGAGATTCAATTAGCAAATTATGTAAGGTCTTACTATCTAACTAATATTATAAATGCGAAAGTTTGTGAGGATGTATGTATATATGTATGTTTGTTACTTTTTCACGCAAAAACTACTAAACGGATTAAGATGAAACTTTACAGTAAAGTACAGCTTACACATCCGAATAACACATAGGCTACAATTCATAGAGATTTTATGTTATTTGGCCATATGAAGTTCACGCGAAGCCGCGGGCGGAAAGCTAGTATTAGGTAATATACTTTATTTGCCACTAAAGGACATAACGTATTTGTGTGTACCACCTGACTTTGACACGAACTACTGCAAAGTATTAAACTGCTGCAAGCTTCAACACATTATAAAAAACCACCGAACAAGAATCATGGTCCGTATGTGTTGGACTCTTGACACAGTACTGTGTGGTGTTCTTGTGACAGTGTTGAGTTGTACAATAAAAAAAGGACAACAGATTGATTAACATCAAAAACATGCATCATCAAAGCCAAACTTTTCCTCAATCTTCGGACCGTCCGGCCCATTGTGCCGGACACTAACTGTACAATGATTCCCAGGCGGTGGGTGCACTTCCGGCCTACTTGCCTATGGGAGCCCTGACCATTGTCTCGAGATCTGTGATAGCTGCTAACTGTACCTTGTGCCGCCGATTTGCAACATAACTTATTAATAGTCCGCGTTTAAGAGCTTTACTCACGTTAAATCACCTTTTTAATGACTTGTGTCCACTTAATGATGGATAACTGCTAATGTTGTCAAGTTTTTTCGGTTATTTCATGTAAGCTCAGAGTTTCTTGTTAAATTCCCACGATTTGTCAGGCGGCATACCACGTGGTTTGCATGGCTATATCAAAATATAACTAACAACATAGCAAATAGACGAATACTCAATATACTCACTAAAAACGAACAATAATAAAGTGAAGTTGCAGCTGTTACGGGTAATTAGCCGTCAGCGTTCGTTGATTAAGAATTAATACATTTTTGATAATTAATAATTAGTCACACCTGGCTAGAACTAAAATTCACAAATGGTTTCACTTTCCACTGAATACTGCATAAAAATAAAATATGTCTGGACATCTTACACTAACTAAGCTATACTATGGTTGTCAGGGACTGATATGATAAACATACTGTTATACATACATACATATACAGATAATAACAGACAGACACTGAATAAATATAATGCTAGGACTATTTTATTCTTTACCTATAAATCATTTTCGAATTAGCATCAATAATTCAAACGAAACCACTCTAAATATTGAAAATACGGCGATATCCGACGGGACAATGGGCAGGGCCAGCGCAGCGTGGGAACTCGCTCATGCGCAAGCGCCGGTCGCTTCGGGCGTTTTCCTCGTCATTTGATATCGTATTCTAGACAATCCATAAGTCAGCAGAGTGTGGGACCAACGAGGACACGAAGTTTGCTTTGAGCATTAGAGTCAATTTTTGAATTTTCTGCTTAGATTTACGTTCATGACGACACATGACTATCACGTATGGTATTTTTTTTTCAACCATCTAAATGGAGATGCCAATGGAGTTTTTTAATTAATTTTACACCAATTTTTTTTATTGTGTCGTATTTTTTGAGAGCGTCGTGGCCTAGTGGTTCAGCACCCGAACTCAGATCGTGGATCGTGTGGTCCCGAGTTCAAATCTGGCCAGAACCAAAATCTTTGTGTTCATTGTTAAATATCTGAATTACTCTCCGGTGATGGAAAACATCGATAAAAAACCAAATCAACCCGGATAACGGCGGAAGGCTCACCATCTACCACGCTGGGTTCTAATACCATTGGTGAAAAGTGGGCTTCTGAGTGCTTCGTTCACCATGACGACACAGTCACTTGCCTCTGACCTTGCCTCTTTTTTCCGTTTGGGAAAAAGTCGTGATGGTATGTATGTATGTGTATTTTTATTGAATAATTCTAAAGCCAATAAACTATTTCATTTTCATATTTATAAACTACAGATAACTAAACTATAGATCTTTATCGAACCAATGTTTTGTTAAACGATTGATAACGATGTTATCTAGCTGACTGGCACACAGATGATGATGATGTTGATATGTGGTTGACTGTACTTACAAACCTTAGCTAGAAAATAAAATAAGATATGTAACCAAGAACTACTGCCGACAAACTGCTATGTAGTTTGGCAGATGAAAATATGGTTAGGGGGTCGCAGAAGAGGTGCAGGGATTTAGAAATTTTACTCAGCCGTGAAAAGACATAAATTTGGTTAGGTCAGGTTAGAACTGCGACCAAAAAACGTACGAGCCGAGCGAGCGAAGCGAGCGAGCGCCAGAAAAAAAGATTTAAAAAATAAAGTCCCTAGTGCACCCCCTTTGCGACACCCGGACCGAAAATATTAAAGGTATTCTTGGCAATAGGTCAATAAATTAAAAGAAAACAAAAGATCATATGATAAATATATCATCATCACTCTATTTTCGGTCATTCATAGCCATTGTCTAACTCGGGCAGAAGTATTGGAATCTCAAATTGAGGTCCTGAGAAGGGTCAGCCGACAACGAGGCAATTTGCGGGTTTATACCGGCTTCACGACCATGCGTGCGCGCAGTAAGGTGGGATGGATATTATGTTCATATTTTATTTTATCGCTAACGTAAAATAAATATACGCGCTGTGCGGTGAGAGCGAAAAGCTCATTGGCATGCGTGTCTAAACGTACCTTAAAAGAAATGACGCTCAAGTGAAACAGTCTCCAACTTTATCTTCTGACAAGCACAAAGAAAATAATTCAAAACATAGACGTCTTGGACTTGTCCTAAGTCCGTCGGTCTAGGCCCTTCCGACAGAGAAGAAAAAAAAACCCTCCTTTTATAGAGATTGCCGTCCGTACATTCATTTATTTATTTATTTTTATTGCACATTTGTAAAAATAGGTACAATTGGCGGACTTAATGCCTTGAGGCATTCTCTACCAGTCAACCGCAAGGCTTAACAGAGAACATACGAATTTTGGGTTGTGCAACGTATGGCATTTGGTGCAAGAAAATACAAACAACCAATTTGTTCCTTAACTAAAACTTTAAAACCTGCTAATACTCAAACTAACAAATACCTAATACAATTTGTAAACTTAAATAAATCATATATAGATCATAGTATACTACTTAAATACATATAAATTATATATACTTATCATGCCAACAAACATAGTCCATTTATAAACTTAAAATAAATATACTTTCGCAATCCGAAGATAAAGCGGATACAGTTATTCAGGAGTCTGTCAAGTTTGTTGAGAAGTTTCTGTGAGATATTAGTAAAACAAACATCAGCATAGTCGAGAATAGGCAGGAAAAGAGCCTGGACCGGCATGACTTTGGTGTTGACTGGTAGAAAAACATTGAAGCCGTAAAACGCTCGCAGCGTCCAGGTTATCCTTCTGCACATCTCCTTCACCTGCTGGCCCCAGCTCAGTGTGCTGTCCATGAAAAGACCAAGATTTTTGACGCATGATGAAAATGGTATCAAGTCGCAGTCCATCACTACCGGAGTAATAGGTGAACAGCCAGCCGCACGCAACTGATAGGAGCTACCAAACATTATAGCCTGACACTTTCCCGGGTTAACTTTGACACCAAACTTGAGTGACCACTCACTGATACAGCTGAGGTCATAGTTAAGTTTATCAATGGCGGCGTTTAAGTCAGCAACACCCGCCTGCACGTACAGTTGCAGATCATCGGCATACAAGTGGTGTGAGTATTGAATTTTATCTGTAAGCATATTTATAAAAACCGAAAACAGGATAGGCGATAACATTTCACCTTGCGGTACACCCGTCTCCAAGTCTGACCTATCCGAAAGGACTTGAAACACACGAACAGCCTGCCGGCGCTCGCGCAGGTAGCAAGAGAACCAATCTACAACCGAAGGAGAGACACATAGATGACTCAAGACTGCCAGGAGAATATCGTGATCAACGGTACTGAAGGCGTTGGAGAATTAAAACAAGCACCGTCAACCGAGAATCCTCCATACGAGCCCTGATATCATCAGTGACTTTGATAAGCGCTGCAGTTGTACTGTGCCCTGGTCGAAAGCCTGATTGGTACTGACTAAGCATCCCATTGCCCAAGATGTGACTAGAAAATTGCTTATGAGCAGCTGCTTCGAGAATTCATCGATATTGTATAACATTCATATTGTTATAGTATTTATGTATTTTATTAAGTATATACTTTAATCTGGTTTTGACGATTCATGAGTACTTGTACAGGTCTATTTGAATAAAGATAGTTAAAACAATAAAATCTTATTCTGTATATTGCCAGTTTTTATTAAGCATTTAATATTTATAGTTCACCAAATAAATAAATATACGCCTGACAACAAACCTATTTTCATGGTCTAAGGATAAATAAATAAATTGGGCCATAGGCGTTAAGCCAGGGCCAAGGTCGCCGAGCAAACTCAAAAATGAGCCAATAAAAAAAATGTTTCCTGAATTGACCCGACCGGAAATCGAACCCGGTCCACCACGCCACTTCAAAGCACACTATGTAATGCGAATCCTGTCGGCGTTCATAAATTAATAAGTTTTTGAAGGGTGTAGGCTATTTAATTTTGGCGCTAAGATGCTTAAACAGGTATTAAAATCTTAGGAACATGAAGTTTTGGCACACCTGGACAAGTGCGTAATATTAACAAGTACCTACTTACCAGAGGCAAAGAAATTAATAGAAGGTCCTGCGTGGGAACAGGTCTCGCATGAATGAGCCACCCACAGGCTCCTAACAGTACACACCTTCCACATGCATAAATAATAGATCGTTGTGAACACTACGGACAGACAGACCAGCGGTGCAGACCTATATATGGTGATACGTGGACGGGTTGGTCAGTGGAAGGAATTATGAATATTTCTCTGTCTCAATCTTTGTTTTGCAATTTTTTTGACGTAATAGGTATGACACCGATATCATAAAGATACGATGCTGCCACGCGAATTAATTTCACTGCAACGACATAAATAAATATTTCCATTAATATATTATTAGAACAACAACACAATTCTTGTAACGTCATAATTCCAACTAATCAATGTATTATGAATTTTTGATCAAATTCCTTGTAATCAAAATCTATATCTATTGAAAGTCGTGATCATTGATTTAGGAAGTTGCTATGTAGAGGAAATCGGCATCTGCACTCACAGCTCACAGCACGTAAAGTTTTACATGTAACACTATGCTGCCATCTTATGACCCATTTTGCAATAGTTTTGTAGAGGTGTCGTCCGTACATTCATTGCGCTTGCGTCGATCTTATCTATATTGTCTCTATATATAATGTCCTGCAGATACTAATCTTTTTTATCCTAAATAATTATTAATTCAAAAATAATATGATCGGTTTACTAGCGAAACGAGTTTTCTAGTTTCATATTAATTACGAGTAAGTATAACTTAAAATGATCAATGATCGAAAACTATGTTTGAAAGCAACACTCACTTGTGTTTTTGTTAAATCTATGTAAAAAGTATTTGAATAATATAAGAATATAAAATAACAAAATAGTGTATTTAGTTAATTTCTTATACTAAATTAATTTGTTATTTTAAAATTATTGGTGTTCAGTCGGCTCGACAGTTTTATCGGGACGATAAATGTGTCAGATGAAATGTTGGCGCTCGGCTTTGTCTTCATTTTGTTAAAAATCAGTGGTATACAAGCTTCCAGACCTCCTGATGGTAAGCCCTTACTACAATTTGTAAACTCATCCAACACTGTGATAGTTATTACCGGCGCTTTGCTACCTTGGAAGCCTAGAGTGAATTTTTGAATAGTTGGCACGAATTTTAAAATTACACATGGATTCATTCGGAAGTAGTTAAGTTAGTTTTAACACTAAAGGCAACGCATGACAAGTAAATAAAGTTTTCATATCGACTGGCGTTTATCCACTATTTATTTTTGTTTACCTTGAAATATTGAAAATAATTTAATTTTAAATTTTTCAGACATAAATGAAGAAGTTGAGCAACTAAAATTTATAGAAAAACAGAGGAGAGTCAAATTACTCGGTAAGAATTATATTTAACATTTTGGTCTTGATGACATGTGCCGTCTAAACTAAAATATATCCGTGGTGGTTTTCAAGAAAATCTTCCCTCTGACGTAGGCAAGGTATCACATAATCCCGGGATCTACACCAGTGCAAAATTTACTTGTATGTTTCATGAATCTTTTAAAAACAAGCAAAAAGTAATCTATGATTGTAACAGGTTTATTGTAGTTTGTAGAATGAAATATGATGATTAGAATACCAAAACTCAACATCGATTGCGAACTGTAAGTATTTTTTTTTAACGTCTATAGATTCCCGTTTGACTGGCCTATACGTCTACCAAGAGTTGCCACTTTTTTTTTTTTTTTTTATACTACGTCGGTGACAATCAAGCACGCGGACCGCCTGATGGTAAGCGGTTATCGCGGCCTATGGACGCGTGCAACACCAGGGGTATCACTCGCGCGTTGTCGACCCTGTAAAAACCTGTTCAAACCCCTCTTGAATAACTCCATACTGTAACTCATCGGGAAAACCTCGGCAGGGAGTTCATTCCACAATTTAAGCGTCCTCGGAAGGAAACATCTCTGAAACCGAATTGTACGAGACCATTGCGGATTCAGAGTGTGAGGATGAATGCCCTGTCGGTGGCGAGCGGTGCGGTGATGAAAAGTAGCTGTGGGCATCATATCAAACAGTTCTTCAGAAGAAAACCCGTTGTACAAGCGGTAGAACACGCATAAGGAGGCGAAGTCTCTCCTCAGACTTAACGGCTCTAAACCCCTTGTCAGTTTGGGATCGTCGACAATCCGGATCGCACGCCTCTGGACCGAGTCAAAAGGACTGAGTTGATATCCAGGCGCTCCTGCCCAAAGGTGACAGCAGTACTCCACGTGTGGCCTGACTTGCGCTTTATACAGCAGCAGTCTTCGCCTAGAAGTGAAGTACTGCTTCGCCCTGTTTAGCACACCGAGCTTTTTGGATGCCAACTTCGCCTTTTGTTCCAAATGACTCCGAAACTGTACGTCACTGCATATGTCAACGCCAAGGATCCCAATACTACTTGAAATAAACGTTATCGTTCGCGTAAAAAAATGTATTGGGATTTGACGTTGTCATGTCATGTCATGTCAAATCCTTGAATTTAAAGTGGCAACTCGTGGTAGACGTACTGTTGGTGCAATGGCAGCGATCCTGCCTTTAGCACCGCAGGTCGTGGGTTCGATCCCCTCCCATGACAAACATTCATGTGACGAACATTTGTGTTTGTTGTGTCTGGGTGTTATTATCTATTCAAGTATGTATTTAGAAATATTTAAGTATGTTTATCAGTCCCTGACACCCATATTAAATATTACCAGTACAAGTTCTGCTTAGTTTGGGGTCAGATGATCTTGGTGTAATTTGTCTTTGATATTTATTTTATTATACGTTAGTACTTGTTTTGACGAACGGGAGAAGGCCCCCTTGTCATCTCAATTTGTAATTTTGATGTATTGATGATGGATTAACACAAACGCAATCGAGAGTACGATTATACAAATAACAATATATATATATATATAAGTACTGCTGAGCTTATAGCAAATGACGAGGTTTGGCGCAGTGTGGTGTCACGGGTTCGATTCCCAGTCGGGTCAGTTCAAAAAACTAACTTTTCGATATTTGCTTAGGTCTGGGTGTGCTGGGGGACGCGCCTGGATTAAATCTTTTTCTGGTACCTCGTAAAGCAAGGATATAATTTCTTCAAAACGATGACAATCGGTGTGTTGTCTTTTTTTTATTTTATTTAAAATGGGTTTGCGTTTGGCCTCAGTCTCGCCTGGTGGTAAGCGATGACGAGGCCGATGGTGGTATACGCTTACCCAGAAAATGCCTATTCACTCTGGCCTTGAAGACACCAAGGTTGTAAGTATCCGGAAACACAGACGCAAGGAGAGCGAGAGTGTCTGGCGCATATTTATTATTATTATTTAAATATTTTAATGAATTTGAAGATAAGAACTTTATAGCATTTATAATACTAATGTTCCAGGAGTTCCCGAGCTCCCCCGCGGCTGCCTGTACGAAGGCCGCTGGTTCATCGAGGGCGCGGTGGTGACGACGCGCGAGGCTTGCCTGAGCTGCGCGTGCGCGCGTGGCGCCCTCTCATGCCGGCGACGCGCGTGTGCGTCTCTGCCGGATCCGCCGCCCAGGAGGTGCCATGTGCTGCATAAGAAGGGGGCCTGCTGTCCCGAACTACATTGTCCTGGTAAATTAATAAAATTAAATAATTTGATTCTTACGAAAACTAGATCTATTATCATACCTGACGCTTCTTTTATTTTTTACAATGGGTCTAGTAGAACATGGTTGATTTCACAGCTAGAATACACGCCACACGGGCCTCGCTTAGGGAGCTTTTTAAGGAAATTGGGATCCTTACTGAAGCTTCTCAATACATTTAACACTGTATTGTTTTGGTAAGGAAAAATATCAGCCTTTATACTAAACACAGTGATATACATAGCAAAAATACCAGGAATAGAGATAAAATTGCGCTCCCATCTTTCAGGTTACAGAAAGTTTTAGATTCATTTATGGGGCAAGGTGTACACTTTAACAATAAAGTCCCAAAGGCAATATGTGCGTTACTACTAAACAAATTCAAAAACCACATTAAGGCAGTATTATCAAAAAAGGGCTATTACACTACAAATGATTACCTTTTGGATAAAAAGGCTTGGGTTTAAGCTCTTTACTCGGTGCATGATTAGTTAACTCTTGTAATATTTATATAACTAGTTTGTACTGACTAACAAAAACTAACCATTTCTAGGCTTGAATTGTATAAACTTTGTACATGTTTTTGCTTTATATCCGGTAGTTAAGATGTACTTTTAGGTCCATATTTTAAGGAAATGTTAGAACGTAAGCATGTTTTTTCTAAATACTCATTGTACTTCACTAA
This sequence comes from Udea olivalis, assembly GCA_947369235.1. NCBI lineage: Eukaryota > Metazoa > Arthropoda > Insecta > Lepidoptera > Crambidae > Udea > Udea olivalis. The sequence continues at coordinate 797,839 of OX376345.1, read as the reverse complement.
CTCTTTTTGTGAAACCGAACAAAGTTTAAAAGAGTAAGTACTGAGTTTCTCGCCGGGTCTTCTGAGTATAAGATCGACTTCCGATGCGGTGGTAGAGTCACATTATGTTTGTATACAGTGTATTTATGTATTCATATTATTATAGTATTTAAGTCTATTGCTAAGTATTTTTTTTCTTGGAATGACGATTTAAAAGTACTTGTTACAGGTCTATTTAAATAAAGATATTTTTTGTTTGTTTATTTGTTTGTTTCACTTTTAAATATTAGGCTAATTTTAGATGCTACTACAAACACATAAAAATAATGACCTAATAATGAACGTCATACTCGTATTACTGTCAGGGCCATGATATTGAACTTTTTGTATTTTGGAAATCGATTGTAGTACTCGTATCTACCGATTTCATTCGTTAAATTCGTTTACTTACAGATGGAGTAAAATTGATGGAGCATGGAGCATCAGCTCGCTTTGAGAGCGACGACTACTCCGACATCGCCACTCCAGCTTCTATTGCTCATGGTAAGCATAGCATAACCGATTACTTAATAAGTAATAACTGATTCATATTCTTAGTTTCTGAAGATTATATGAACTTATTAGGTTTAGCTCTTCTCCTTTACTTAAAGGGCTTAATTTCATATAGATACATAGTTGAAGTGTTTGTTATTATGTGTATATAGCACAAGTAAGTATACTTATTTGGTTGAATTTGGTTTGATACATTGAAAGTACCTACTTGTCAAATAGATCTGTATTTGAATAAATCACATTTATTTAAAAATTGGATTTTTAATTAGTTACTCGTATTGAGGATAAAAACATGAGCTGTTTTAGTTATGAAAAACTATGACTGTCGCTTTACACATTAATTGATGACAACTGATGAACTTTCGAGTGTTTCCAGCGTGCGTGGAAGGCGGCACGGTGTACTCGGCGGGCTCGGCCATGGGGTCTAGTGTGGCCTGCGAGCAATGCTTCTGCCTGGGCGGCGCCAGGCGCTGCGTGCGGCCGCGGTGCCTGCCGCCGCCGCTGGGCTGCCGGGCGCGACCAGCGCCGGGCGCCTGCTGCCCGCAAAGATACTACTGCGAGCACGTCAGCACAAGACCGCCTGACCACAAACATGTACATGGTAAGGGCGATTGATCTTTTTTCATTCATTGATGTCCTCCTCGACGCATACGTCGACGGCGACACACGGGCATGTTCATTGTCTTCTTTCATGGGCCCGAATGTGACTGGTGAAGCCGAACTTAGTTTTAAAGCTGCGATCACAACTTGAGCAATACAGTTGTCCTGTGGAATCGTAAGTGTAGTTATAAGCTGGCTTCGGGTGGGTCTTGTTAAGATGTCGCTTGGTGTCCAGGTCTTCAAGACGAACTTCTTCAAAGTGCTTGAAATGAAGGCGTCATTTACGTCTCTGCGCCATTCGGACCGCTTCGAAGCAAGATGTTCCCAATCTTTTATAGAGATGTTACAGGCCGCGAGGTTTCTTTTGAGAATATATTTATAGCGGAGGTACTTATTTATTTATTTATTTAGGGACAGTACACAGCTCAATACAGTTTGAAGTACAATATCGAATACCATGTAGGCCAATTACTACTATCCAACGTATTACAATTGGTGCTCGAGATGAACAAAAGTGCAACAACAATGCAAAGAGGTATTGGCCACTTGCCTCCGCTTGCCACACTGCATCTCGGCGTAAAATGCGGCCTTGGGCAATCGAAAGTCGTCCATGCGCCGGAGGTGTCGCACCAGCGAAGTTGACCAGTCATGAGAATAGCCTCTATACCCTTCATACCAGCTCTCCGAAGGACTTCAGTATTTGGTACGCGATCTTGCCACTTCACGCGTAATATCGATTTATGTCATCTGATATGAAATGTATCTAAGCGTTATAAGTCAGTCTTGTAGGTAACCCATGCTTCCGATGCGTATAAAAGTATTGGCAAGATAATGGCTCTTTACACGGACATTTTGGTTCTTGATTTCAAATTATGTCAGTTCCAAACTCGATGTTTTAGCTTTACAAAAGCAGCGGAGGGTCTAGCTATTCTGGTGAAAATCTTAGTTTCAAGCCGGTTGTCACTGCGCAGCATGCAGCCCAGATACCGAAACGCCTTAACTTCTTCGGGATTCTTGCTGGCAAGTTTGAGAAGGAAATCACACGCAGATGAACCCCTGACGGGTTGTTTTAAAATCTGGGTCTTTGACACACTTGTGACCAGCCCGAACCTGCGACACGAGGAATCCAGTTCATCTAGGAAGTGTTGTAGGCTATTCAAAGTATCTGCCATGAGGCATATTATGACGTCGGCAAATAAAATGTCCAGTAACGAGATTTGGTGTACGCTGCGTTTTGCCCGGAAGCGAGAGACGACGAAAACGCCCCTATCGGTTCGCACATTCAAGGAAAGAGTGTCTTGGCAGTGCTGAAGTGCATCACTCATTACGGCAGAGAATAGGATTGCGAAGAGCGTGGGAACCATGACACACCCACGTTGTACACCACTCTTAACTGGGAATGGACGTGTATCAAGTTGTACTTTTGCGAACATATTAGTATGGAACTGTTTTATGAGCTCTACAAACTTAGCTGAACATCCAATCTTATCTAGCACAATCCAAAGTGCATCTCTAGGTACCCGGTCGATAGCTTTTTCCAAATCAACGAAGCACATAGAGACCACGATTTTGTACAAGGCTCTTTTCTTGAAGATGCTTGATAACAAAGATGGCTTCAACCGTGCCTCTGTTAGGGCGTAAGCCGCATTGGGACTCAGGTAGAATCTGCTCTGCCGGATGACTAAGACGCTTGTTGACAATATGAGCGAGTACTTTTCCGGCCATACATAAGAGCGATATGCCCCTGTAGGAACTGCAATCGGATCGATCGCCTTTGCCTTTATAGAGCTTGCACGCATCTTTCCAGTCCTGAGAAATTGTATTTGACCCCCAGATACGGAGAATAGGCTTGAACAACCTTTCTCGAACGTTTGGGCTGAGGTATTTGTGGACTTCTGACGGCAGATTATCAGAGCCAGGTGTTTTTCCGTTTTTTAGAGCCAGTGCAGCACAACAGAATTCATCAAAGCTAGGTGGTTCTTCCAAGCCAGGTGACACGGCATGATTGTCAAGTGAGTTTATGTTCTCGAGATTAGCCCCCTGAGAAAGCGGATTCAGAACCTATTTAAAGTGTTCAGCCCATCTGTCCTGAACTTCGTGAGGATCTGTTAGCTGACGCGTTTTATCGCGTGAGAACAGAAATGTTGTCATCACACGGGTTGGCCCAAAAACGTAGCGAAGATTTTCATAAAAGGCAACTGACCTGGTGATTGTCCGCAAACAATTGCAATTCCGCAGCTTACATATTCCACCAGCGGTCTTTCTTTCGGACGCCTAACGGTATCAACATCAGTATGTTTAGGCAGGGTTATTCTGGCATCAATCAAATAGTTTTCGTAAGGCTTCATCTGAATCGTCGAACCAGTCCATAAGAACCTTCTCTGGTTTTCCGACAACACTAAGAGTGACCTCGTGAAGGGACTCTGCGTACACACACAAGCGGACAGACCACACGTATGCGGTTGTCGCAACCTTTAGATTAGACTGGAACTTTTTGGACAGTAGAATACAGAAACAAATCTAGGTCTAAGTTGTGGTGGAATTGCGTTTAATATAATTTGTAATATCTTGGCAGCTCCTTCTTCTTCTTCAGCTATTTTCAACTGCTAAGGTGCAGGCCCACCGCAATTTATGTCATCTTCGACGATCTTGAGCAGTTTGAAGCTTATAACGCTTTAAATCAGAGAGCATCGTTTAGGACTCCAGCGAAATCGCGTGGTCCCGAGTTCCAATCTGGTCAGAATCATCTCTGCGTTCGTTGTGAAATTATGAGGTAACTCTACAGTAATGGAGAACACCGATAATGAACCAAAGCAACCAGGATAACGGCAAAAGGCTCACCAAGTGGGCTTTGAGTATTCCACTAACCATAGCGGCAACAGTCAACTTACTTCTGACTACCCCCGTTTGGGATGGAATAGGGATAGTATGTACTATGTATGTATAATAATAATAATACTAATTCATGTCTTGTAGTGTATTGTGAATGTTTTATTCGTTTGACTCGGTCTGACGACATCTACAATTGTTGCAAGAAAAAGGTTGCAGGATCAAATCTCGTCTGACTTTCTTTTTCTGTGTATAGTTATGAATATGGCATTGTAAAATATTAGAACTTGTTTCACTAAAGATGGTTGTACCTTGGACTTCTCCATTTCAGACTGCCTGGTAAACGGTGAGAGGGTCTTCGAAGGCGAACGTGTAGTGGCTGCTGAAAGCAAGACCAACTGCACTCAATGCTTCTGTCTGCGAGGGTCCGTGCGCTGCCAGCCGCTGGCGTGTGCGCCGCCGCTGCTCGGGTGCACCCCACTGCTGCGCCCAGGCCAATGCTGCCCACATCAGTATCACTGCGATCACAAGCAATTCGGAGCAGGTACCGGTTTTACAAAATACCTTTTTCTTGACTTTAGTATTTCGTATTTCAAGATAAGTATCTCACGTGAACTGAACTTCCAAAATGGCCTAGGAAAATACCGTATGATAAAGTATTAATTATTCCTGGATTAAAATGAAAACTCCTAACTACACTGCTGGAGGATCCAGTCAATAGGATCCAGGCAAAAATGGCACCAAGCGCTTACTCTTAATGTATACCGAATCTCTTTTGGAATTTATGATTACTTAATCATAATTATTTTACTTTTTCAGGATTGGTAACACCACATCACTATGTACCTATATCAGAAAATTCTATAAGTTCAACGAGATACGATGACCGTTCGTTCCACACCGACAAGATCGTCGAGCTAGAATCAACAACTAAAGTTATGTCAACCAGTTTTAGTACAGTAAAGAACACACCTTCCGTATCAGCCACTAAACAAGAGGAACCACTCACTACGACAAAAGTGAAAAGGAAGACGAATGATCCACCGCCTTCGAGTTCTACAGAAAAACCAACAAATGTTACCCTGACTACAATGCTAACTACCAAAAAGTTGCCTACTAGTATATCAACAACTAAAGAAGCTACAATAGTTACTACTACAGTTGAAGTTATAACTAGTACAGAAGAAACAGAACCGACACCATCAACAGAACAACCCGATGAAACTGTTAAGATTATGATAAATGGAACTATTAATTGTACTGCTGAATTATCTTCCATTACTATGCCACTAAATACTTCGTCAAATAACGAAGTAGTCAAAGCTGAAGGGCATATGAGAACACCAATTGGAAAGGCTGATATTGAGGCTCAAACGGAATACCCAAATGACATCATTACAGACAGAAACGTCAATGGAGATTATGACGAGAATGAAACATTCACTATTAATGTTACAAGTTCTTTAAGAACTAACAACAGTTTCTCAACTTCTAGACCTTCTTTGACTACTGTTTCCAAAGTAGCAGTCCCGGTTGGTTCTGTCGATGCGTTGAATGCATCTAAGAAAACCAAAGAAGATTATGACTATGACTACACAGAACCTACGTTGCCACCGTCGTTACCAAATTTGAAGTGAGTCACTGCAAAAATTATGAGCAATTAAGATTGCTATAGAAAAGAGTACAGATAGATATATATATATAATTTATTGTACTATAAAACAATAACAGTAATATTCAACAATTTAAACAGTTTGTACAATTTAGGCGGCCTTATCGCTAGAGAGCGATTTCTTCCAGGCAACCTTCGGGTAGAGGAAAGCTCAAAGCTTATAGAGTGTGGAGTGAAAACAACTATAAGAGCAAAACATAAAATATGAATTAACACAACTTCAATCAATATTGTATTTAAACCATACAATTAATAAACAAACAATCAATATATTACTCATACATAAAAAAATATAATAAACATACATATACCTTACACACATACATAGATTTATTACTGTTTACTATTACTGTTGTATACTGTTTTACATTTTTTTTGTTTTTTTTTTCAGAATAATTCCTTTTGTAGCAGCAGACGCAGTAGTGGATGATGATTCGCCCTCAAAGGAAACATTAACATATCCAATTCTTGAACGAGAAGACAAATTTCCTATTTACTACCCAGCCGCTGGCACAAAAGAAATTCCTTATGCGACGAGACGAGAAGATATTTACCCACCTACACAATATCCAGTTTTTGTCTCTGAGAAAGGAGAACAATCTCAGTACCCTCAACTCACAGGAGAGGAAGAATTACCTAGTATTGCTTATCCTGGTGTCCTAAATGATATCAGTTCTCAAGAACACGATTATTCAGTATCAACTTCGATAGGTACCAGCATTCTTGAAGTGAATAAAGCTGTTACAAAAATACCAACTATAAGTACTACCAAGTTTGCCATAGAAGCTCCATCGGTGAATTTGTTTTCACCCCCTGTAGAAACAGAAGGTTGGTTTCTAGCGCACACTTTGAAAAATGTAGTTAAAAAAGTTCATTATTTAAATAAATGATTGGCTTACAGAATGCACTACGTACTCAACTACAAGGTATAATATAATTTAAGTTGAAATTTAAAATCATTTGGCCTGATTTCAGGTGGCTTCATACCAAAAGGTCCAGGAATCATTGACGAGTACTACGCCGTCTACCCAAGTACTCATTCACCTGCAGTACCTCATTTAACCACTTCAATGCAGTTAGACATTACAAAAGGTACAATCTCATAATTATGCTATTTTTTCACTGTTTTTTTTTACAACTATAAGTATTTATGTAATAATAGCTGAACAATATTATGACTTTGTAAATTTCTAGGGGAATGCGTATCTGGAGATGGTCGTCACGTCCTGGAAGGAGACACCATAGCACTTGCATGTTCGATTTGCACTTGCGCTTGGAGTGAGCTGCACTGCTCACCGCGACCTTGCCACAGCCCACCTGGTTGCAGCAGACGGCCAGCCACTTCCAGCTCTGTTGATTTGTGCTGTGGACAACTGGTTTGTGACCAAGGTATGCATTATTTTCGTGTTTTTTTTCAACCCTTGAAAACACCGAATATTATGTTCGCTATTACTTTTCAAGTTCGTATACGTACAGGTATTGCAAATTTCAAAGCTTTTTTCATTATTTTACAGACAACCAAACAACAGTAAAGCCCAATCTTTTGATTAACATAAACTCAAATGAAACAAAAGTATTTGTTAACAATGAAACTGAAACTGCCAAAGATGAAACTTCAGGTACTGCAATAACATCAACTGTGAATGATACTAGTGGATCAATCGGAAATGTATCAGATATTGTGGCTAAAAACCCTGAAAATAAGACATTGTCAAACTCCGACACTGTTAACACAGACACTACAACAAAGGGTACTAATGAGTCCACTAATTTCACAGAAAAGACTTATACGACTCCATCAACAATATCAAGCACTGAGATATTACAATTACAAGGTATAAATAATGAAACCAAAAACGAACCGCATGAATATGAAGACGACGAAGAAGATGAAGGATTTTCTTTTGGCAGCGTTCTCAAGTTGCTTTTGAGCGACAACTACGAGACCACTACCAATCCACCATCCAAAAGAAAAACCACTTCTTACACTCCTAAAACGATAGTGACATTTAAAAGTACCACTTCCACGCCATCGACTACAACCACTAGAAGAATACCTTCGCCAATATTACCCTTCATTCCAATGCCTCAATATCCATACGTTCCTCCCAAGAAAACGTACCATCAAAACACCGTTAACAGAATAGACCACCTCGTTCTAGGTGAAGCTACTGCCATTAAAAAAAGTACTCCTCGTCCCATAACGACATCTTCTAAGTCAGTTCCTTCATTCAAACCAGTGTCAATAAAAACTACGACGGTAAAACCATACAGTACGACGAGATACGCAACGACTACGAAGAAGGAAGAAGAGCAGAGTTATAAACCTGTAATGCACGAGGGTCCCCGGCCACCAAGTTCTAGTGCTTTGCCATTACCTGGCATTCTGAAACTGGCGGGATGTAACATCTACGGAAGAATGTATCGAGTGGGCAGAATCATCACGGAGCTCTCGACTCCATGTCAGGAGTGCTGGTGTACCGAGTTGGGTGTTCAGTGCAACTCACTCAACTGCCGATAATAATATAATCAATGCATAAGTACTACAGCCTCGTAACAGTGTTCATTTTAGGCTTGAGAAGAGTTTATAGTTTGTTTAGCCATTTGCTTAAAATAACCCACCAAACTGGTTTACTCGTACATGGCGCGTAGAAATACTCTGGTGAAATTGTATTGTCTGCACATAGGTATATTTTATAAAGCAATTTGATACAATTTGTGAAAAGTGGGCACGTAGTTATTTTTTTGAGTGCCCACAGAAGTCTATAGAAAACAATAGAAAATGACTTTGCAAAACTTCACTGTAAGAAAAAATCTACAATATACTGCGCGTTGTGGTAGATTGAACGCACTTTTGTTATTGAGGTTTCTGCAAACTGAAAGATATTTAATAATTATTATATTTTTAAACTAGCTGTCCGTCAGTGACTTCGCCTTTGTAGCCTCTTTCTTTCCCGTCAAAATACAGTCTATATTAAGAAAAAATATAGTCTATATCACTCTCTGATAATGTAGCTTTATATTAGTAATTTTTTTTTTAAATCGGTCCATTTGTTTCGGAGCCTAATCAATACAAACAAACAAATCTTTCCTCTTTTAATATTAGCATAGATTAAGAACTAACGTTAGGTACCTATGTGTCAATTATTTGAAAGATACCGAAACGCTTAAACATGCATTTAGTGTACAGTGAGTGTATTTGTCGATTGAATGTGATAAGTTTAAACTTAGTATTTATTTAGTAACAATAGCCGGAGGAACTGATCTCATACTACAATGAAAATACCGTAAATAGGCACTTTTCATATAACTCTCGACATGTAAAATAAAACTTTGAATTCCAAACTATTTTCGCAACAATAACTACTTGCCTCAACAACAAATTTATGAATTTAAGCCACTTGTTAACTTATAAGTTTTGTGAGTGAAATCCTATTTTTAAATTTGTATTATTTAAGAAGTAAATTGTTATGGACATAGCTTTGTGTTTTATTGGGGTTAAAAATAAAATGCATTATGTTCTTTAAATTCTCACAATCTCTCCTCTCTACATGTACTTTAAAAACTATAATTTATGTAGGGTTCTTGACTTTGCCGTAAAATGTCTAGTTCAAAGCACCAAAAACCAACTAAACCAGCAATGTTTTCAAAAAGGATCATTTAATTAAAAGAGGTAAATAAATATTTAAAAGATATATAATATTAGTTAATTATTAATGCCTAAATATCACAAAGCGACGAAAAACGAAACAATTTAAGAAGTTCTGGTATTAAGCCTATTCACAAAAGCAATGAAAACAATATTGTTTCAGGGCAAAGATTTACTAACAATTTATTCAACTGTGCAATCATCGTTTCAAGAAGGGTAAAATGATGAAAAAAACTGTGTCTTCTTTTTACCTTCTACAAAAAATACGGTCTGTAAGTCTCGTAGGCACACTCGGTTTATGAAATCAAAATAATATATTATTGTTCAGAATCTTTTGCAATATCAAGCCAAACATTACAATCAAACTTTTGCATAGTGTTGGCATAAAAAGTAATTTAAATTTATGACTTCTATACTTAAATATAAATGACAAATTACTAGTAATGAATATAAATCATACGTTATGGTTACATTCATATTCAATAATTTTAAATATGGATGTAACGATAATATTGCCAATATATACTCGTAGTTTCATGACTAAATATTTATGGTGATTATTCATTATGTTAACATTTTGTATACAGATGATATGTTCAGAAAAGTTCCTAAATAACACGAGATTTACTAGGATGAAAACATGAGGACATTATCTGCCATCAAAGTACAAAAATCTTACAGACTAGAGAATAAAATCTCTTTGGTAACATACCACCGATGTAACAACATCACAACTAAGGATCTGCTCCTGAAGTACAAAATTACGGCACTTAGATTAAATCAAATAGCTTAAAATACGGCACGACCTTCAAATTGACAACTAAAAACGGGGGACCATAACGTTAGCTAGACCGGCGTGCGACAGAAAGGTAAAGTCCTGTCAATCGTATATTGCGACAAGTGAAATTAGGCGACAGAGCCTGATTTAAGCGGTCCACGCGCTAACGGTGAGTCATCTATTTCTGATTTTGATTTAATCTAAGCACGTATATATTAAACTTCAAACTTTTTAAAACGAACTCATTAACAATGTTTAATATACAGTTTGCAATATACACACATGAAATCATAAAAAATTGCGTTAAATTAAAGGAATGATATCAATTAAAATTCATTAAGGTATTTCTGCAGAGAAGTGTCTAATAAGTTGAAATAATGAGGATAATTCGTTGAAGTCTATGAACCCTGAATAATTAATTCATAAATAAATGTATGCTCATAATCGAATCGTATTGTTATTGCGAAACTGGAGCACAACCTAAATAATCTGCGTAAGTATTAGTAGAATTAGTCAGTTTAGCAGTTACTCCCACCTGGAAAACCGAATAACTAAATTCCAACATTTGGTTTTATCCCCTTAATTAACAATGTATTGTTAGGCTAATTAAGTTTGAGTACTGCTTTTTAATTTACCGAACACAGGTCAAGTAGAAATTAAGTTGAAAAACAGCGTTTTTTGCATTGAAATAGACTGGTATTTATCCGTCATGGTTTCACTTTATACCTCGCGCGTCAAACCCAACTCTTTAAATAATAAATAATTACGTGAATTTGATAGAGACATCAACTGTCTTACCAATGATATGCCAAAATGCTTCAAAAAAGTCAATAAGTCTATTTTATTTACCAATACTGTGATCTTTTGATTATTTCTCGTAAACCACTGATCATATACCCAGAGTTAAAAGTTATATAAACTCTGTATCGTTTTCTTACGAATAGGCGACCGATATCTAAGTTTAGATAAGTTTGTTAGCATTACGCCAACTGCACAGTGTATGTAATATAAAGGTTTTCGTTATAAATACGTTATAAACCCCTACTTACGCTAATATAATTTACCTTAACCAAATCACTAGCCAACGTTTTGATGCAAAACAATCGAATGATTTCACAGAAATCGATTTAAACTTAAACTTAAAATGCTCCTTAAGCAACTAACTTCCTGATTTATTTTGACTGTATTTACTACTAAAAATAATAATTATGTACAAATGAGTCACCAACGAAGGGTCTTAAAATTGTAGGTATGGTTGCTACAAGCTCAAGCGTTACATAACACCTTTGTAATTACCTTAAATTTACGTAAGTGATACCAATTTTCAAATGGTAACGCTTAGCCTGATCAACCGTACCTAGCCTGAATAGCCACATCTTAGTACTAGTATCAAGCAATATAACAGACGCTCAATATTTTGAAATAACCAAAATGGCTACCGATGTGGGAAATATAACATTTAGAAATCCACACATTGACCGTTAGGTAGCAAGATTATTGTTAAGATGGTTTTTGTTGAAAAACTAAAGCGTAATGTTATTTACTTTGATGTCTAGTGTAAGTGTAGCTATCTAATTATCGGAAATAACCTTTAAATTAGTACTGATGTTCTTCATATATGAAACGTATCAGTATTCGTTTAAACTTTATGGCACTGAGTATAATTTGACTTAGCTATACAAAATATTGTAAAAGACAGTGACTAGGTTAATGACATATTCTATTAAGCCACTGTTTCGTTCATATCCCATTAAAGGTATTTATAAGTCATATTGATATTAAAACCACTATCGTAGTCAGTCATTATTACGAATTCCATCGGAATCTATTCTACCTAGAATAGCGGACGGATCTGTCTCCTTGTTCCTAGTTAACTTAGCAACAGTAACTTAAGTAAATGACGATGAGTTATTTTCCAATGTCATTAATGAACGCTAAGAGAAGTGCACTTTAGAGATATCAAAAAAGGTCGTATCTCAAGTTTGAAATCAGGCTGTGATAAGACAGAATTCATGTTAGCTAAATTAACTTAGGTTTATGAGAGCCAGAACTCTAGTTTTCGATTAGCGAATTCCTTCGCCGAAACGCCGACTCCAACGCAACAGCTACAGGCATGCCATAATCTGTTGAGCTCTCCAAAAACTAACTACAAGCGGAGGTCTACAATGTCCACAATGATAGGTGCTAGCTGTATGAATAAAGACCTGCGCAGACGACGTACGCAGAGAATAAAGTACGCTCCGCGAATACAAAAGTACGCTGCGTGAATACAAAAGTAGGCTCCGCGAATACAAAAGTACGCTCCGCGAATACAAAAGTACGCTCCGCGAATACAAAAGTACGCTCCGCGAATACAAAATCCCCTGCGGATTCAACGCACAAGTGTGCGATCATTTGTTGTCCGAGAGTATTTCAATATTCTGCGATTTACGTTGTGCTGTAATTTACATGAAGTTTAAGCACAAGAAAAGACGTTTTGAAAGAGATATGTCTTATTACGGACGCCCGCGCACTTTAATCCGCTACCGTGTTTTGGCGGATTTTTGGTTCGGCGTATTTTTAGTCGGTCGTGTGCGTTGCTCGATACAGTTTGTAAAGGATCTATTTTGACGGAGAAAAAAGTACGACGCAGCCCTTTAATCTTACAAATCCAAATCTCTCTTCTTCTATGATGTAGTTTGTTCGACATCCGTAGTGTTCGACTTATGTAAGCGTGATGATGCTACTTGAGCATTCTCAATTATCAAGCAGTTTATGGCTGCGTTCCCTTTCATAAGCTCAAGCTATTAGGTTTCTTCATATTGGGTGTTAGACCACTTTAAGTGTTGTTCTTGGGCAAGAATCTGAGGTGATATAAAATCAAAATCTCCATCTTTTCCTAGATACTGTCATTCAATATCGCTAGTTTGACTTCACGTGAGGATTCAATCTCGTATGTCCATCAAAATGCTGTGAAGCATTTGGCGGCAGCCATGCAAGGAAGGCTTCTTGGAAAATGGAAAGTATTCCTTGATAAACAAATCTCCATGTCTGTCCGAATGTGCTCAGGTGTCAACATCGTACCAGAAGGTGAAGTGAAGAGCGGCTCCGACAACGCCCATCAGCAGCGCGATGCCGGAGAGGACGCGGCTCGCCTTGATCAAAAGCTTTGAATCATTTTCTCCTGAAACAAGAGAAAATGTAGAAGGTTATGTAAAGCTACTGTTTTAATAAGTTTAATTCCCAACCTGCAATTTAAAATAATATTTATGAAATACAGAAAAAGCCCTTGCCAAGTATCTACGAGGAATACTGGAACTACGAGTATTTCAACTAATTTGAGTTTCCCTCCTAATTGAAATAGTCTGCATCTCATTTATGTCTGAATGCATTTAAATAACGTGTCGCAAAATAATGGTGTAAATGGTGAAACCATAAGTTAAACTAAATATAAAATTATTTATATTTTTAAAATCTCTGGTAAATCTTCACGCTCGATCATCGATCATGAATATTTTTTGTACAAATTGGTAATCCATTATGTACATACCACGGAAGACCAAGAAAGCCAGCGGCACGCCGACCGCGGCGCCCAGCGCGTGCGCCGCCCACGCCACGTGCTCGCCGTGAGCCGGCGCGGCCGCGGGGCGCGCGGGGGCGGCGCGCACCAGCGCCCAGCAGCCCTCCGACGCGCCCAGCACTACCACGCTGAGCGGACGGAACCACCAGAGGGGGATGTGGCCAAATCTGGAAGGAAAAGATGAAGTTTAACAATGATCTTAAAATTACTATATCTCCAATATAAGATATAAGACGGTTGTGATTCAACGCCTACATTTTTTTATTCATTTCTTTGGCTTCGCTAAGCGATTTACTGAGAAAACAATATTATATTTGATTAATTATTCAATCATCACTATATTTTAATGTTCATTTCAAACAGCAAGAGGTCACTTTGAAGATACCATAGTTCACAATACCCCGACAGGGCGTTAAAATTGAAAAAGCCACTGTAGTACTCACCTGAGACAGACATTTGGCAGATGCGCGGTGAGCAGCGCGTAGACCGCGGCCGAGGCGCCCACGACGCGCACGCGCGGCTGCAGCGCGCCCGCGCCCAGCGCGCCCGCCGCCACGCCGCCCGCCCACACCACCACCACGCGCCACCAGCCTTGCTCGCGCTCTAGGCGCCAGCCCACCTGATAAATAAATTAACAATGTTGACTATGCTACATCAATAGAGTCGCCGTGTCCTAAGGTTGGGATATTCACAAACTAGGATCGCAATAAAACCGCTTTTTTGACAGCGATCATCAGCGTTTTGACGTCGAATGCAGTCATCGTCATTGAGTGACAAGCTGTCAAAATCCTGGTTAGAGAATAAAGGGGCACCCGTCCCTTAGTACGGTTAAGAATCGAACTAGTATTGATAGGGCTTAAAAAGTCGGAAATGTACTGAGATAATCTTATTTCTTTTGATTTTAAGAAATAAACTAGGTGTTTCTAGTTCTTCTCACTAGGAAAATGCACTAAGAAGAGCAGAATAAAGTGCATCAAACTTAAATTTTTATAATTTAGAATATAACAAGATATTATTTTTTCGATAAAACATAACTTGTTAAAATAACGTTGACCACTGTTACCTACCGAATTTAGTTACTTAATCTCTTCGAATGGAATAAATAACTTTATTTGGTATGAGTGAAAAAAAATTTGAAAATATTATAATCCTCTATGTAAACAACAGAAGCTACAATACCACTTACAGCAAGTGCCACGACTGCATTGAGGGCGAGGTGGGCGGCGCTGGCGTGCACGCACCCGTAGGTGAGCAGTCGCCAGGGTTCGTTCCACCACGCGCCCGGGGTCCACTCCAGGTGCGGTCTTATGTCCTCCGGTAGCCAGATGTGAATGCACACCTATGACAAATATTAATATTAGCCGATATTTAACTAAATTGCATAGCTAATTGACATAGAAAATTGACACTAAATTGCACACCTCCATTTCCTGCTGCCCTGACACGTCAACAGAAATGAAAGGGACAGCTATACATGTAAGGGCCACTCAGCTTTGATTAACGTTTGAGGATTCGGGCGCCAGACTTCTACATTTAATTTGAACCCATGTATTAAAATTAAGAAAATAAAATAAAATTAAAGCTAGTTAGAACCTCAAATAACGTCATTAATTAAAGTGGCACTTTAGTGAATGACGTGATTTTTTAAGTAATTTATGAATTACGTTGGCAAACATTACTTTCAAAGTTACACTGCTCGTTATCTTTTTTACATCATTATTTAATCATTAGTTAATCCAGAAGGAAAACTGTAAAAGAATCGGTCAATTAGATTTCAGTCAGAAAAAATTGAATACCTAATTATCTACTAAGTACTTCTGAACAAATTAAATAAACTACTTAATCAATTAAACTAATTAATTAGTGCTAAATGGTACGTACGATAACGAAAATCATGGAGATGATGAAGTAAGGTGGCTTGAGGATTTCGATGAGCTTTTCTTTTCTCTTCTCGAATTTGGTTTTTGGTTGTTGTTTGACGCATTTTGGGGTTTGGGGGCATTTTGGATGCCTTTTAGGCGTGTTAGATACGCCTAAGGTTAAACCAGCTTGGAGCCGAGATTTGTGTTTGGGATAAGAGATAGATTGTGGACTAAGCAGGCGCCGGTTTTCACCAGGGCTGTTTGTAGCGCTATCGCCTCCAAATCTTTCCGATTCCTCGTTCTCTGTCCATGCTTGAGCAGGAGACGTCTCCTCGGGCAAAATCCTCCTCCCTTGGTGAACGCCAGGCTGGAAGTCCTCGCACTTCAGACGCTCCAACTCCTCGCAGTCCGACGCGTCCGGAGCCATCGTGCTCTACCCGACCAACGCTTGTCATCTTCTACCAGATCTCTCGGTTAACGACTTCAATGCCACACCATATTCATTCGGCCTCTAAAACCAAAATAACAACATACTATTATGTTGATGCTAATTTATACGAATCTAGAAGGAAAACCGTGACAATAGATTCCCATAATACGGGTACCTTAAAGTTAAATCAAGGAATTCCCAGCATTAACAGGAAATCATATTTAATTGATAAATAATTGTTAATGCGGTTTTATTCATCTTATACGAACTAGGATAACAAAATCAACTACTATAATAGCTACAAATTAAATAAAATCCTTTGCATAATTTTATTTCTATAAAATGAGTTTTAAATGACGAAAAAGTAAAAAAAGTAATAGTAATAAATATCTTTATTCATATAGAGCCAATTTAGAAAAATGACTTTTTCTAAATTGGCTCGGGTCTGGGTGTGCTGGGAGACGCCCCTGGCTTATTTCCCTGTCTGGTACCTCGTAACACAAGGATATTTATCCTTACTTCGAGACCATGGCAAGTGGTGTGTTGTCTGGCGCATATTTATTTATTTATTTATATTTATAGACTTATAAAAAGTACTTATGACAAGTCAAATACAAAAAAAAATTAAAGCAAAAATATACTAAATAAAAATAAACTTACATAAAATAATACTATGATAGTGAATATCATAATTAAACATAATGTGACTCTACCACCGGTTCGGAGGTTGTTTCCGATCGAGAAGACTCCGGCAAGAAACTCTATGATTACTATTTTCAATCTTTTCTTTTTTTTGACGACACGATAGGCGTAGTGCGCTGTAGCACGGTTTCTCGCCTCAATTTCCGTGTCTGATTCCCGGTCGGTTCAATTCAGGAAACGATCTATTCTGAATTGACTCTGGTCTGGGTGCGCTAGGAGATGCCCCTGGCTTATTTCCTTGTGTGGTGCCTCGTAACACAGGGATATTACCTAATCCCTACTTCGAGACTATTACGAGAGGTGTGTTGTCTGGCGCATATTTATTTATTTTTATTATTCTTGTTTTAATACACAAACATTGAATTAACAGAGTAGTCATAACAAAAATGTGCAGAGGTGCTGATAGATTATACCTAAGATGATCACAAATGATGATGATGATGATGATGTTAGTTAGGATTAATGTGATTGAGGTCACTCTCACTCGTCTAAAAAGTTTTGCGTATACTTTTGACGATGATGATAGAATTCAAAACTATTTAGATGACAAAAGTTCCTGGCTTCCTGGGGACCTTATTACAACCCAACCTAAACTGAGGGTAGTGAGCAATTTCGTCAGTACATATCCAGTTTAGAAGATGCGGTCAGTGCCAAGTAACCGTTGACTGGATGGAAATGAAAGATCCTATTACGAAATTGCTAGCTTCACTCAGTTTAGGGAGTGGACTTGATGAGTTATAAGGGGTTGTAATAAGGCCCCCGGTGTTACAATAGCATATTTTATATCGAGGGACTAAACGAAACCATAATATACCAGAGGTGGTTTGACTCCCGAGCGTGCGAAGGAGTCAATGTAACCGAGGGTATATTCAGTTGGCGTTTAGTCTCGAGGTGTAAACTGTACTTTTCATCTTGAGTGCGAGAAAAATGGTCAATTTAGTAAAAAAACATTTAATAAATATTACATAATAAAATAAAAATCACAAATGTTCCTCATTCCTCCAGTTGTACAGAACAACTTTCGTAAGTTTTTAGGTAAATCTGCGATTTTGGCGGCAAAAGATTATCTTTTATGTCTTTTGCTCTTTGCTCGACGTCAAACTCTTCACATTCTTAATAAATTTATTTAAAACCGGACAAATTTACACTCGACAAAAATTCTGAAATTTACCGGATCGGTTTTTTTTCTTCTAAACCAGTCACAGATTAACTATTTAAAACACATGGCGCCAACTTCTTTGCAGACAAACCATGGACCTAAAACTCTCAACATTTACGCAATGAAGATGGTGCGTCCACACTCCACAGTTAATAGTATATACTGGCTGTTTGAGTTTGTCTATGAAGTGTTCTCACATGAAGGAAATTAAAAAACGATTTACTTTTTACTCCCTAGTAAACTCCGTAGGGCTATATTGGCGTACTTTTAGAGCATGAGAAGTGAAAAATAACTTTACAGGCACTTTTATCGTTATGGCATTTCAATGAAGATTCCAGTCATCTTCACAAACCATTTTGCTTTTCGTTAAATCTGAAACATTAAGTGAACGGAATTCCGCTTCTCTTTAATCAATGCTCTGAGTTTATAATTTGGATACAAAAATTATAAATATATTTTCAGCCAGTTTCCTGTAACCTCGGATGATTAACAAGCTTGAGCCGTTTAGCTAGACACATTTGTTTATGTAATCTCACAATAATGTTTATGTAACATTGGTTAGATTAATTATAGAGCAGAATTCCCAGAGTATTATTATAATGTCTATTATTAAGGCGGAAATTGTTTCATAATTTTAATCTGGAACTGCAATGCAATCATTTTTATTCACGGTATGTTATTGTGTTTATCATTCTCTTTATTATTGCTTAATTATCCTTCGATAAATATAACCGGTAGGTATTTCATAGTCACAATATAATAACGATAAAATTACTGATATATATTGGGTATTCAATGAAATTCACCAAAAACATGAGTGAATACAATTAACATAAACGCTGACGGATACTTACATTACACACTTAATTACAAAGTAGTTTCTCCGGGTAAACAAGTATTTTAAATAGGTTCGTATGTTGTTGCCCATTTTAGGGACACCATTGGATATTTAATGAATAATTAACCACAAAAATAACTTTAGTCAATGTACCAAAATAATAATAGGTTTGTTTGTTTTGTTACTGATTTGACGTTAGTCACTTAACACACGTCAATGAGCTATGTCATATTCACTGACGGGGGTTTTTGTTCTTAAAACTACAACTTGATAAAAAAGTAGGTTATCAAAGAATTATTAAATGAATCCCTACTTCAAATATTATAAATGCGAAAGTAACTCTGCCTTTCTGTCTGTTATGCTTTCACGCACGCCTAAACCAGTAAACATATTTTTATTAATCTTAGTACAGACTAGAGCTTGGGAAAGAACATCAACTACCTTTTGAAAAAAAGAAGTTTTTAAGAAAGTTTGGCATTATTGAAGAACTATGAAAATTAGAATTTGTAATACATTTATTTGCATGTTGTTTTATTTTCGACCGGTGTTGTGATGAAGAAGCGAATAAAAATTCGCATGTAAGTCCAACATAAGCCTGCTGTTTACGCCCAACCCTGGAAGCTCTTTTGATGAAATTTGGTAAAAAAATTAAATAGGTGCCCGTAGTAACAATCTCACGCTGATGAAGTCACCGGAAAATTATTAATTTGGGTAACATATTAAAGCAAAGTATACTTCATGAGACTTCATGCAGTGCAGTAGTGGTGTGGTAAGTTAAGAAGAGAAAGCGCTTTTTTGTAAAAAATCAGGACTAGAATTTTTCTTAGTCTTTACAATATATATATATTTTTAGAAAATAGCTCATAAATAAATGTATGTAAGATCAGTGGAATTGATAAATAAGCAGTAAAATGAAAAAAAATATATTTAGAATAACGATAAAGATTTTGATGTGCTGGTGTATATTTTATTCTGTGGTGCAGCGCCTACGTCTACCACGAGTTTCCACTTTACATTTACGTTGTCGTTAGCGTAAAAGTTTGTATTGGGATTTTGGCATGATAATGTCGAATCCCAATACATTTTTTTTTCGTTTCAAAGTGGCAACTCGTGGTAGACGTACTGGCCTTATTAGCTTTATGCCGAAGCTCAATACAAGCAATGTATGTTTGCCAAAGAAAGGTTAACAAGCATTCGGTAAACGCAATAGGGAATTGCGTTTATCGAATGCTCGCTAAGCAGAATGGTTGGTGACAATTTATTCTTTCATTGTTTAAGTTTTCAATGCTAGCTCGATGAATGCTGTAGACAGGGAAATTTTAGTTTGCTAATATGATTAAAAACAGGTTTCCATAAACATAAGAATCGGGTTAATAATTGATTGGGAACCTCCGAAGCAGAATCATGGTCAGTCTGATATCGTTACGTTCAAATTATTTAGATTATCACTCTACAAGTTAATGAACTAGGAACTGACAAGAGTTTTAAAATGGTGTACCAAAATAGTACATTATTGCAAAGGCAGCGAAATAGGCAATTGCAGGTCGAGTATGAGTTTGAAGGCCGAGCCGCAGGCGAGGACTTCAATGATACGAGACAGGCAATTGCCATTTCGGCCGAGGCATATATAGTGCTTTTCTTAAAAAAATGCAAGGAAATAAAAAGGGCCTTTTACATAATAAATTTAATTAATATTATTAACAAAATAACAACTCCGCTTTACCGCCAATTTGTTTTTTTTTTATTTTACAATTTGTGCCGAAAGGTAAACGCATCTGTGGCTATACAGCCACGAGAACGCAATGTGTACGATAGATGAAAGAGTTCTAAATTCAAACAGCACACCGTTTCATACAACATTGCCGGCGCGCTCTTCGTTCGAAATTCAAAGAACGCGCCGGGAAGTGATTTTGGGTTTTCAGTCTACGTAAATATGATACTTCGCGTGTTCTTTATTCAAAAGTAATGACAATATTTCCGAGCATGTTTAAGAAAAAAACATTATTTGCTTGAGATCTTCACAACCGAAGATGAGTGAAAGACGAACTTACAGATAACCTTTCAGTTACTTGTCATTCGATGTAGGTACAAACGCGGCGGGAGGTCTAGGCATGACTAGCTGATTGCTATCAGGACACCATTGTCAACATCTTGACCTATGGTGCATATGAAATTATGCTAAATATGTACGGTATTGCAAGTATCTACGAGACAAAGGCTAGTGGCAATGCGGAAATATAATTTCAAATTCATAAGATTCCAAGGACCCCATAGCTCACAACGCCTCGATGGTCAAGTGGGAAGAGCGCTCGGCCGTCATCCAAAGGTCATCAACTTAAATCCTCTGGAAGGACAAAGAGTGTATCGGAACGTACCTACATACATACCCCTCGGGCTCGTGATTACCTATCAGTATTTTTGTTTTTAAATTTAATAAGTTTACTTGTAAATAGGTAGCAATAGGTCCACACTAGATTCGCAAGCCTGTATCGAAGCAGCCAGTGAGTGGCGTTTTGTATTTTTTTTTAAATGGGTTTGCTTTTGGCCTCAGTCTTGCCTGGTGGTGAGCGATGACGAGGCCGATGGTGGTACAAACACGCTTACCCAGAAAATGCCTTTTCACTTTGACCCTGAAGATACCAAGGTTGTAGGTATCCGGAAACACAGACGCAAGGTGAGCGATCCACTCCCTAGCGGTGCGGACTAGAAAAGACGCAGCAAACCGTTGGGTGCGGATTGTTGGAAAGTCAGTCCAGTCGGCTAGTGGTCCGGTGGCAGAAAGTAGAGGGTGGTATAAGGAAGTATTCTGTCTCCATTTTTTCTTGTTACTTAAAAGATTTTCTATCTAGATTTGTGTTAAGTATAGCAGATCTATGTTCTGTCTTATGGAATATGTTACACAAAACATCTGAATACTTTACTGGCACTTTCTCGCAGTGACTAGATCTTAATTATTAACATATAAATATTAGCACGCTAAACTGAACGGTTACATTTTACAAATTCCTTGACAGTTCTTTGCAGGATGTCTCGTTTAATTTGGCTAGGCTACTTAGTATTCAAATGCTGTGTCTTTACTATATCTAGTCAGATCTAGCCATGCATTTATGAATGTCCATCAAACGTCGACCAGTAAGGTATGATGTTAGTCTCGTACAAATAAGTATATAAATATTAGATAATAATGCACGTACGTGATACTTGCAACAGTTGCAACGATTTACAGTAAATGTTAAATACTCATTTAAAAATAAAATATAAATCTCTCATAACTAATAACATCATGACTATATCCCAAAGTAGTCAGAGGCAAGTGACTGTTGCCGTCATGGTGAACGGAACACTGAGAAGCCCAATTTTACCCAAATGGTATTAGAACCTAACGTGGTAGTTGGTGAACCTTCCGCCGCTATCCGGGTTGATTGGTTTTATATCCGGGTTGCAGTTGGTCGGAAATTAAACAATGAACACGAAGATTTTGGTTCTGGCCAGATTTGAACTCGGAACCACACGATCCGCGATCCGAGTTGGGGTGCTTAACCTGTAGGCCACGACGCTCTCCATAATCCTAATTACAGACTTAGGCAAAAACCGGTAAATTAACTGAGTACTGTCTTTAACGTAACTGACTTATGAGTATAAGTAGCAAGCGAGAGGAGCGATTAAAAACAATAACTTCTTTCATGGCCTAAGTAGGTATTTAGGTAAGTACCTTATAAGCTAAGCTCAACATGTAGGCAGAAAACAAAGGTTTAGGACCTTCCGGTGTTCCGGCTTCATCGGTTAGTCTATGCTACACTTTATGGGTAAACAATATAAATATAAAACTTATATTTTTGCCTAAAAAGACCATCTAGTTTGGATCCCGAATGTCTGCCAACCTAAGCAGTGCCCGAATTCCCGGTCACACTCCCGGTCATATTGTTACATTCTTCAGGAGCTTGTCACGTAAAAGACGTAGTTTAAAGATAAAAGTATAAGAATTTTCGAAACAGAAAATCATGAGATTGTTATTTATAAACCTATTGGCCCGTTTTTTGTACAGTTCTAAGCCGCACTTGCGAATGAACATTGTGTTTTTGGTTAATTCAGACGCTGACCATGACGGCAACAGTCACTTGCCTCTGACTACCCCGTTTGGGATATAGTCGTTATGGTATCTTATGTTCAATGTTTATTTCATAGTAAGTAAAACGAATATTTTGGTTTGCTTTCCTTTTCAGTAGTTTTATCAATGAATACCTTTTTTCATAGAAAAAAATAGGATTACGGAACTCAGGATAACTTCAAAGTGGACTAGAAGTTTGACGCGCACGATAATCAAGTTATTTATCAGATAAAAAAACACTTGGGACTTTAAAGTACTGAATTAATATTTATACCAAAAAAGTGCATTTTGAGAGTATAATGTCGCTGTAGTCAATATTGCAAGTGAAGGATAAAAATAACTCACCTGGATATTGTTACTTTTCATTTGCACAAGGAACTGTCTTATTTGTGAAAATATACACAATATTCTTATTCAGAAATCTTTAACTTAATAAATATTTTTAACTAAAAAAGTTCGCACACAACTGTCCGCGCAACTGTTAACTATTATTTAATCTGTGGTCCTGGTGCGGGCCTGGTTTATGTCAAAATAACACGTGCATGTTGTTCGCGGTTTGAGAGGACGCAGGCGCACCGGCCGCGACGGGGGTTGACTGGTAAATAATCGGGCTACCTGCGCGAGCGCACATTTAACCAACTCGATTAGCACATTGTGGGGAACATGTCCAAGTAGCCTTAATATGGTTGAAGTCAAACAACACACAGGTGCAGTCTCATGAGCATCAGTATCAGCTTCGAATTTGATCAATGCCATTATTTTGGCTAGGGATTTTCCTTCATCATACTCGTAAGATTTTCATTTTATCAATTCATATTTGCTGGCGCAATAGTAGAGACAGCACCTTAACCACTGTGCCAACAATGGAAGATGTAAGAATGTAAGTATGTTATGTCCAATTCCCAGGACACACATAACGCTTGTGTTTATTCTGTGTCTTGGTGTGATTATTTTTAAAAGCATATGTTATTGCTTTTACCGGGTGATTATCAAATAACTTCCGAAAACGATATGGCATACTCACTAAGTGATTGAGAAACTATCTAAGCGAAAATGAAACTTATTTAACAAACTTTCATTTCATGGTCACCATACAAATCACTCGAACGGTCAGTATTTTTGTATGAAAACCTTAAAATTAAAGTTAATTGAAAAAAATAAATTTAAGCTTAAATTGTTACTACATCACTCACTAAGTATGCCATATCACTTTTGGAAATCATTTGATAATCACCCTGTATTTTCCTGCTTATACTTAACTAAAAAAAAGTAAGCATGAGACCAGATGGATCAGGTATATTATTAAAAGCCTAACCAACTGTTTATCTAAAGAAGTAACAATCCAACCACAACCAGAATTCTGCGATCTTTTATCAGTGAATTCGTTTGCGAAGTTTTCTTCCTGATTCTCTACCTGAAGGTTGCCTGGTAGAGATCGCTACTAGCGACAAGGCCGCCTAAATTGTTTACCTAATTTAATTATCTGAAACTGTAATATTTGGTTTGTGCAATAAAGTTTATCTTATCTTATTTATTGTTATAGCGGGAAGTACAAAATCACTGTGTGGAAAAAGTTATCGCACAAGAAAGCCACACTCCTTTTTGAAAAATGTTAGTGTTTATTTTTATGTTTATCTTCAATTTCTTGTTTTTTTTGTAAAACTAATATAGTGAAGTACCTACAAAAAATATTAAATCCTTTAGCATTTCAAGCCGTTATATTAGCTGTCGGTCCAATCTAGCAGTGCTGAAATATCATTGGAAATGTTTTTTTATGTACTTTAAATGTTGTTATGGCGGGAAGTACCAAATCACTGTGTGGAAAAAGTTATGACACAATTTTTATGCTACTAGCACTAGTACACACACAGTGATTTGGTACTTCCCCCATAACAATAATTAAAGTACATGAAAAAACATTTCCAATGATATTATATCTCATGTGGTTATTGGTTCCTAGGCTGGCTTTCATATATTTTTGCCCGTCCTCCTTTACCAAGTTAGTCGAGATAGTTTATTTAGATTGAAAAGTGCCATACCAAAGAGTCTTAAATCACCTAAAGGTTTCATATAAGTTTTTTGTCTGTCGGTGTCACGTTGGAGCTGATTGCAATATCCTACCACGGCCTAATTAAAAAGCTTATCAGTAGTTTGGACAGATTTATCGAATTGGGTTATAGATTTGTACGATAGACGAATAAAGGCCAACTTTATCGCATGTGTCTAAATGTTTCCCAACCTTTTACTTTTATAACTTGAGTTTGTTTCTAACCTAGCTTTACTAACAGATTTTTACCAAATAACCAGGGGGCTAGCCAAGAGCAACACACTACTTTTGTTTCAACATGTCAAATTTCCATTTGTAGGGAGCTTATAAAACAATCATTTGAAGAACTCTGGTGTGTCTGATAGAGATTGCCTCTTCGCATTCAGTTTGTCAGAGGAGCCTTCAATTTATGCAATAAAAAATAAAAGTACTTAAATAAGTAAGAACATTTAGATTTTTTTAGCATTACAATATATTCAAACCAAAAAATCTCTCTGAAAAACTAAATAATCGTAATAACGCAGGAATAAATCTAGACAGACCGTGCAAACCTAAATCATTTCCACACTGTCTCACACAGACACAAAATCGTTCTGTGATGTGGGCAAGCGCACAGGTGCGTTCGACACCTGTCGCGCCTGCGCCGGCGCAGAACATCTGCGGAGCCGCGGCGTATTGTAAACATTTCGGGAATAGACATCTGCTGTTCTGACTTTCAACTTGAGTTACTGCGACTACATTGGTATTTGAAATCTTTGCGTTTATCAAGGAATTAACTTCGTTGCTTGGTAAATTATTCAAGGAATGTGTCGCGTGTAAATTAAATGGTAATGGTATTTCAGCCTTACCTAAAAATTGATTAACAGTAAAACGGGTAATATTTTTACAAGCTCTGGTTTTAAGTTCTGATTGGTTTAGTTAACTCTAAATGTAAAAAAAAATGCTCTTTAATTCTTCATCTTATTCTAGTACTATTTATACTTAATAAAATCTGGAATATCTTTTATTTTCATTGTACTCATGTTATAATATTATGTATTAACAAAAAATATACTTACTATTTAAAGATTTTATTATTTGTAAACATTACAGCCTACTTTTATAAAATTCAGCATCGGACAGCTCCTCAATTCTGATGCATTTTTCCCTCTTCCTTGTAGTATTGCCGTCCATCATTCCCCTCTTTCCATTCTGCACAACGCTTTCGATTAATCACGTTTGGGGAAGTAGGTACCCGTGTTCGTGGCGATTTGCCATCAATGGCGTTTTGACGTGTACTAAGCAGTAGGCCACAATAAATTACCTTTTGTTGCGCCATTTTATCATTTACGGAAGTAAACAGGGATTTATTTTGTGCAAGAAATAAGTAATTACACAATTACAATAGCCGAAGATGATAAAAAACTGAAAAAGCTGGTTAGATGTTTGTATTTTATTAACAAAACACACCTATAGTAGCAGTAATAGGTAATATTCTATAAATGTTTTGAAAAGATGAAATCTTACGACGGAATAAACTGTTGTATTGTAAGTGACCTAATAACTAGATACTTGTTTTAAAAAATAGAAAAAGCAGTGGCCGCTCGATTCAGACATACGACAGTATGACCTTCTAGAGTTAGCTTTACGAATGCCAAACCAGCCCAAGATTGGGTGAAGTTGGTGAAATGGATCATAAATAGGCTTGAGAAAAGAGGTTTTTAAAGATGAGATAACCACAAAACATATTATTTTTCTATAATGATACTCATTAACATACTTTTTTAAGTCAATTATACACGTACAGAGGCATTCACATCAACCTCTACATAGGGGCACCTTATGCTGCTGTCATAGGACCCATTTTGCAATGGTTTTGTAAGGTTGATATGAATGCCTCTGGAGGAAATCATGGGCAAATATACTACACACAACAACATGATCTAGGGATATATGAAACTTTTTTAAATAACTTAAAAAGTACTGGCCTTACAAAATAACTCGTCTCGCTCGCAGGTTTGACGACTTCCAACCTCCCGAACAAGCAGGGTTCCGAAAAGGCTATAGTACCGTAGACCACATTCATACGCTGCGGCAAGTTATACAGAAGACCGAAGAGTATAACTTGCCACTTTGCTTAGCGTTCGTGGACTACGAGAAAGCCTTTGATTCGATTGAGACCTGGGCAGTACTGCAGTCTCTCCAAAGGTGCCAAATAGACTACAGGTACATTGAGGTGCTAAGGTACTTATACCAGAACGCCACCATGTCGGTCCGATTACAGAACCAGAGCTCTAATCCGATCCAACTACAGCGAGGCGTGAGACAAGGAGACGTTATTTCTCCGAAACTGTTCACGGCTGCGTTGGAGGATATTTTCAAGCTTCTGGACTGGAAAGGACGCGGCATCAACATCAATGGCGAATACCTAACACACCTGCGATTTGCCGATGATGTAGTTCTTATGGCTGAGACCTTGGAAGACCTGAACATAATGCTCGAAGATCTCGGTAATGCTTCTCAAAGAGTGGGTCTTAAGATGAACATGGACAAAACAAAACTCATGTTGAATGCCCATATTGCACCCGCTCCAGTTAACGTTGGGAACATTACACTCGAAGTTGTTGACCACTATGTTTACCTGGGACAGACAGTCCAGCTAGGTAAGTCCAACTTCGAGAAAGAGATCTCTCGTCGAATCCAGCTCGGATGGGCAGCGTTCGGGAAGCTCCGGCATATATTTGCGTCCGAAATACCTCAGTGTCTCAAGACAAAAGTCTTTGACCAGTGTGTGTTGCCAGTAATGACCTATGGGAGCGAGACGTGGTCCCTTACTATGGGTCTCATAAGAAGGCTCAAGATCACCCAGCGAGCAATGGAGAGAGCGATGCTTGGTATTTCCCTGCTCGATCGAATCAGAAATGATGAGATCCGCAGGAGAACAAAAACAACCGACATCGCTCGAAGGATTGCATCGCTGAAGTGGCAGTGGGCGGGACACATAGCGCGGAGAACCGATGGCCGTTGGGGCGGAAAGGTTCTCGAATGGCGACCGCGTACCGGACGACGTTCCGTGGGCAGGCCCTCTACAAGGTGGACCGACGATCTGGTCAAGGTCGCGGGAAGCCGCTGGATGCGGACAGCGCAGGACCGATCGTTGTGGAGATCCTTGGGGGAGGCCTATGCCCAGCAGTGGGCGTCGTTCGGCTGAAATGATTACAAAATAACTATTAATGACAGATTATAAAAACATTATTAAATTCCTTTTTTAAATTCAAATTTGTATATAAAAGGTTTTGTTTTAAGATGAAATTCGCATTCATTGAATTTCTTCCAAAGAAGTAAATCTTCACGAACTTCTAACTTGATTAAAACTCCATAAATTTCTATAAATCTTTGTCAAACGCATCTCCGGTGTTCATTTAATCATGCCAAGTAGACACTTGACCAGGAACGAAATGTTAAGAGCAGTGGCCATGATTCAAGCTGGCGCTACCCAAATTGCGGTTTCTGAAGCCATGAGGACCAGTCAGAGCGTTATATCCAGGCTTTGGTCACGTTATCGTGTCACGGGGGAAGTGGTGGAACGGCACCGAGGACCTCAACGCATTACAACACATGTACAGGACCGATTCATAGTAAATGCTGCACGAAGTCAACCAAATGTAACGGCGATGCAATTGGTTCAAAGGCTACAGTGAGAGTATGGTTTGCTGGTAAGCGGTTAAACTTTGAGAAGACGACTGCATGAAGTCAACCTACGTGCTCGTAGGCCATTTCGGGTACCAGCGCTAGGGAGAGGCAATCGAGGAAGAAGATTACAATGGGCTATTGCACACGAAAACCGGAACCATTCTCAATGGTCACTTGTGCTTTTCACTGATGAATCCAGGTTTGGGTTTTATCCTGCTTCGCGAAGAGTACGCGTTTGGAGAGAACCTGGAAGTTGGAATCGACTGCAGCACCCACAACAAGTTCATGCATATCAAGGTGGCACGATTATGGTTTGGGCAGGAATTTGTCTCGGCGGTAGAACGGACCTCGTTTGGATACAAGGCAATTATATGCTTCAGAGAAGAGCTCTAAGGTATTTCCCTGAAGATATTGTGCATGAAAACCAGCTTTTCTTGCATCTTAGCAGGACTTGGGACAGTATTCCACAACAGGATATTGACACCCTTGTTTTGAGTATGCAGAACCGCTGCAGATGTGTCAGGAGAGTCTTAGGTGGATCGACGGATTATTAATTTTAAGTTTTCAATATTTTTTATAAAAAAACAACACGGTGTCTCAACAAAAAGTAAATAGATTTTTAGTTATTTAGGTTTAATTGAAATATCCCTAGACCATGTTGATGTGTGTAGTATTATTACTATATTGTTGACGATCCTAATACTTATTCTTATATCTGACATTTAATGTGATATATATTGTAATATTGTATTATGAGAGAAATCCATCTAATCCAATCTAATTAAAAAATAGGAAATGTTCAAGTCAAAATGTGCATCGTAACATACTTCAAGGTTTTTAGCTAAAACCACTGAAAGCAAGTCAGCGTAGGCACGGTACTAGAGAATTCTTTAGTATTAAAAACACATCATGTACACTGCAGTTTCGTTTCTCACTGACGGGTTGTTGTTAGTTGTAAAAAAAACTGTGTACTTTTAGAGCACACACACTACTAGAGCATGCTAGAACTAGGTTGTACGTTGAAAAATAGTAACTAAGTAGGTCATTTACGAGTATGAGGTTGGGTTTTTTGAAGTTGCGTTTGGCATATTTATCGAAATGCTAATTAAAATTCGATTATTTATTAAAATGCATTGCACTTTTGTATCTTTCCTGTTAGAAATGAGTATGAAGTTTGTTTTTTTATATCAGAATGCCTAGTCCTATATTAAAAAAAATGTTCTTCTCTGTCCTGACCACGGGGTAACAACCGCAACTGCTGGTAAGGAGGAAAGAAGTCAAGACAAAAAACAGCATACTAGTCATTTGATCACAAACGCACCTGGCGGTAAGTAACGATGTGGTCTATGTTGGTGCATAAGGGGACTGCCCGGAATTTTGAGTTTTGGTTGATCTCACCGCAGAGTTTTTTAAAAAGCCTTAAAATGGGTTTCCTTGGTTTAAAATTATTGCACATAATTTGATATAGGTTTATGATGAAGTAATCGTTTCCACTTGGAACATCAGTTTTCTATTCATACCCAAGACCAAGCTCAAGGTTAATCCTAAATACTCGAGTTTATTGCAATAATGTGTGCACTTCAGAGGGAAATAGTTTATTATGCTTTTTACTGCACGTTCACATCAGAGCTTCCGAGAGCTAGTACTCGTACCGTATGGTAGGGTTGATAGCCAACACTTTCTGGATATCAAACTTCGTTTAATGTAGATTATCCTGGCAGGCCGAAGTAATTATATTCTGTCTAAATGAGGTGAAAACTTATCAAAGTATCTGATGATAGATAACATTTAAGTATTTTAAAAATTATGTGATTTAAATATTCCAATACAAGTACAATGAGCTATTATTTTTGCTTAAAATCTATGGGTTTTGGCTTGCACTCAGCTGTGGAGTGGGTGCGATCGGGGCTCAACTCGTGACCCTGTCATCTGTGGCGGGCGAGGGTCCGATCGGGGCTCTTAAATACAGGGTTATTGAAAAAACTCGCAAGACTAGGTAGCTGCCATCATACACAACATCATTTGTTCAACGAGTTTTATCATAACTCAATACAATATTTTGAAAATGATTTTTCAAGCTTTTATTGTACTGTCGCGACATTTGTAAGTCTATGTTCCATTCGCATACGAAAAGGCGACGTGCGCGAGAATCGCGGGCGACTCTGAGTGCCTAGTGCGAGTTGTATAAAGACATGCGAATTACTTCACCATCGCGTTTTGCGAGAAGAAAAACGTGAATTTGTATGGCATCGAGCCAGCGCCACCTAGCGGTCACATCGGGTAACAAAATGCGTGAGTATGAGTTTTTTCCTATTCACCAGTGACCATCGAGTATCGACTCCCAGTCGAAAGCGAGCAGGGTGAACGCCTGTAATTGGTTGTTTCGAGTGTTTGGCTGAGTACGAGTTACAATTTTGACAGCTTTTACTTCGAAGAGTGAACAAATAAACGCAATCCAATGCGAATGGTACTCACTTCAACTTTTACAGTGAAAGCGGATCGAAAACTTATTTATTTCGACAAAAGTGCTGTGTAATTGTTTTAAACGGTGTCGTGGCGGTTTTTTCTCGTATAGATAATGTTTTTAGGGGTAAAAGCACACGATGAGCGCCAAACAATGCCCAAGTCAAAGAAACATGCTTCGGGCTACATCCAGTTTATTGTTTGGTCTTACAAAGCAGCAGACTATGGATAAATATTGCTCAACTAAGAAATGTTCAAGCTCTTGTGCAATGGGCTAACTAAGGCAGTGTATTTAAGGTCCTCCCAAGGAGATTCCTTATAATCAAGGTATGTAAAACAAATGTTAAAGTTCTTGATAAGTATTATTATGCGCTTTTTGTTCATAAACATGACTTTGTTTGCTCATTGCTCTATTCTTTATTGCCATAGGATCATTATTAAAGGCCCACAGGAATTGTGAACCATTTATCTCAGAAAAACTATATTTAGAGGTTAGTTGGCATTGTGGTTATCTGGGCTCATAAGCACAAGAATATAACTAATATTAAAAAGTCCTGGTATTCCAGGTGCAAGTAAGGCACTTGGGCAGCGATAAGATCAAAATTAATTAAAATTATAACCCATACCTACACTTACTGAAGAAGTTTAAGTAATATACCTACTAATCCTTTCAATTACTATTCTACTTAGGTTTTTTAGAAAGTATATGCCTAAAGTATACCTGGAGAGGTAGGCTGTGTTGATGAAAGAAAGCCTCTATAAAAGCACCAAAATCATCACATCACATCTTGACTACAGCCGGAACCCAAACACTTATTGTGCTTATTTTCATGTGGTAAATATGAGTGCATAAACTTAATATTACATTATATTTAATGGAGATGGCATAAGAAACCAAAAATTATGTTTGCTGGTTTACATTATGATGATAGAATTCCAAGTATGATGGAGCGAACCATGATTCTTAATATGAGAAAATTGTAGTTTACATAGTGATTCATTGCATCTTAATGAAGAAATGGTCTGGCATTTCGGTAAAGTTAAAACTACAAAATTATCCTCATTATTTTCAATTTAGTATGTTCGCGTTATCGCTGTTAAAAAGTAAGTTCTGTCGAAACATAGAATAAAGGAGATTTATTTTCAGGAAAGCATCTGAAATTGCACTTACTGTGGAAGGAGAACCATCCATGTGGATACCATCTATTTATTAGAAGATGAATATTGAGAAGCCAATTAGTAAGAAGAAAGCCAAGCAGTAAATGTGATGTGAAATGTTATGAAATTGCAGTGATAACAAAAATTATTAAGTTTGTTTGTTAAAAATTTACATAATTTCATAGATATTAAAACATTGTAGTGATGTGTTTGTTTTATTAACCTAACTATGAACCAATGGAATTGAAGCATTCAGTTAATTTCTATCAATTTCATTCTGGGAGATTTATTTATTTAAAGATGAATTAATTCGGTCAAGTTTAGAAATCAGGCTGGAATTGAACCAAAATCTTCACACTAACTGGGTGACTGACTGGTACAATTAAGCTGCCAAGATCCAAAAAGATCAGTTAAATACTAGAGTATTTTAACTTTTAAATGACAATTTTGAAGTATTATATACAATCTGTAAAATACTTACTAAATATTATTAGTATTTACAATGCTTAGTTTTGTTTTGATGCAAGTAGTGGTGTTTGAGTGTATAAGGTATACAAAATAAAGACTGGTAGGAAAAACATTTTTCATAAGTACCTAAGTATATTTTCCTAATAAAATTATGCTTACAAGCTTAAACCAATTACATAGGTAATCCAAAAATCATAACTTCAAACTTTTCCCCTTTATTCATTAAAACTAACATTAACAATGTCTACAATACTTTATTGAAAGCTTTGTAGTAAGAGTAAGACAGACAGATTTAAGTAAGTATTTGTTTTTCATGATTAATGCGGTATATTTTTTCAGTAGGTACCTAGGTGCCTTTTAACCAAATAATATCATACATCCAGCAGCCTTTTGCTATTTTCTCTTGGTCTACACTTCCAGTTGCCTTAACCTGTTTGTTTCTGTTCCTAGGTCCATGGGTACAGATTGATAGGTTATGGTGCTATTAAGTCAAGTTCTCGACTCATCAGTAGAGTGGAGAAATTGCTCTGCTTGTGCATGTCTACAAAGTGATCCTTGAACTTTAAAAATCTTTTTGTTCATCGTAACAACCTAAATACTTGTTGCTGTCTAAAATTTGAAACAAACAAACATGATAAAACCATAATAATAAGGTAGTCGACTGCTGTCACTTTATCTAATAATAAGAAATGATTTTTAAAAAGGTCGGCTTACATGTATACCCCAGCAAATCAAGCTTTAAATGTAGGCATCTATCCCTGTCATAATAAGACCCATTTTGCAATGGCTTTGTAAAGGATGACCGTATGTGTGACCAACTTAAGAAAAATACGGCTCGCTGCTCACGGTGAGCGAACGCGGATCGAGTAACGTGACTGTTGGTAACTCATACTCGCTAGTATTCGATACTCACCGGGAATGTCGAACGCTCGCTAAACGCGATGGTAAAGTTATTCGCATCTCTTACTGAAACTCGCACTTAGCACTCTGTTGATAGTGTTATGAAGTACATACTTACTATGTACGGAATTTCGGATTCATACCCCGTGATTTAGTTTGTTTACCTTATTTTGCGATGCAATGCGCACAGAGATAAGAATATTCAGACGTAAAACTAAATTGATATTAATTTTTTTATGTAAGTAAAATGTGTCGAAATATCAGAAGTAGTAGAACAAAATGTTGTTGCGTATGATAAATTTCTTCAATAACCCTGTATACTTTTTTTGGGCGTGAATTTAACCATTACAAAATATATCTATCTCATTCTAACGTATGGCAATCGGTACATGATAGACCGATATTGGCTTTGCAAGGTGCCCTGCAAAGCCAATAGCCTTAGCCTCGTAGACAAAAGAAACTCAACACGCATTAGTCGAAATACTATCATTGTGAGGTGCATTTGTCCAGTTTTTGAGTGGTTTTCTACAGCTTTTCCAGTGATCATTTCGCAGTCTTCAACGATAATACCACGGAAATGTAAGTAATCTTGTGATAAATGCTCTAAAATTGTATGACTCCATCATTTTCTCTCACTAAGACTCATCTTCTATGCTTACTCAACTCATGTAAGCATTACGACTCCCTTAATAACGAAACAATGGGAGTGGCTAGAATATTTATCTGGCTTTGGGGAACTCTAAAAAAAAATTACATAGTATTTCAGTAACCTAAGAGAAAATCCACTTTTAGTGTGCCGAAGTTGCATTTCCTGGCCGTCTGTAGCCCCCCAGGGGGTCACAGACAACGTGTCCGAGGCCATTTTTGAGCCCACAGTATCAAAGAATTTGATGATGAATAACATTTATTTCAAGAATTATGTGATTTAGATAATCGTACAATTTCCTCGAGGCGCAGCAACCCTACCCTATCGTGGTTTGCGGGCGATGATTTATTTTTATGGCTACGAAAAGTCTGCTTTAAAAGCTATTTAACTAACTATGAATCTTCTTGCTCTGCAAATTAGCGTAGAAGTTACCGTTCCTTTTCACGTCTGTTTATATGTTTAATTTAAAGTAATTAACTGGCAGATGCTGTGAAAATGTTTAGATTTAAAACTACTTATTTTGATAGTAATATTTAGCTCTGAACTAAAACACGTAATAAATAATCATGTCAAAAATGTTGAATACAATAATGTTTTCGTTATTGTTTACATATTTTATCATCCTCATTACTGATACAGTCCAACTGTTTGTTGCGAAAAGGTTTTTTTAGACTTTTGATCAATACATTAAGTTTATTTCAAAACACTGTTCATTTTAGTCAATTTACTTTTAGTTGGTATATGGCTTCTTAGAGGGGAGCGTTTGTTGGTACATAGATTAGGTTCTATTAGCAGCGGTCACATTGCATTTAACTGTTTATTGAGCTCCCAGCTTGAGACTGGAGTCAATATCCTATCGATTTCAAATGTCAAGTGTAGATAGAGACTGTTGACTTCTCGTTCAACTGTGAGAGTGATGGTAAACGCTAGTTCATACTCTACTTTGCTTTTTGATAGAATATCCTAGCGATTAGACATATTTAGAAGGTGATACTTTCGAGTATGAACCGTTCAAGTGAACATGACATTTTTGAATCGACTTTTACTGTGAGATTTTTCAACAAAATCAGATGAATATTTGTTTGACAATTTAAAGATAAAAAATACAAATTATATCGTATTGAGTATGGGATAAAATATTTCTTCATTTACATTATAACCCGGTATAGGTAACCGTAGTTTTGAAATAGAAAAAAGTCCATAATGAACTAAACAAGACAGGCAACAGGTGGAGTTTGAGCTGAAATAGGTATTATATATCAATTAACAACTGGGCGAGACAGAAATGCCTCCAAAAATAATGCAGACATTTTTATCTCATTCTTCTCTCTCAGCATTAATGATGTATCATACGTGAATGAATCACAACCAGTTAGCTATCAACAGTCTTTAACTTAGTAAATTCAATTATGAAGCCATTAAGAAAATCTGTATCGAAAACCAAATACTTAGTTATGAACTATTCAACTTTCGCCTTCAATATTTTTGGTAATTTCATTTCAGTTTGTAAATCTTAATTGGTAGAAGCTCTGTGGTACACTCCGCTCCTTATAACTCGTCCAGTTCATTTTCTCTGAGCGTAGGGAGTAATTTCGTAATATGATCATTCGTTTCCAGCCAGTCAGCGGTTACCTGGTACTGAAGCATCTTTTAAAGGTACTTCGTATTTGCTGACAAAATTGCTCCCTATTCTCAGTTTAGGAAATCAACTTTGTAATAAGGAAGGAACAGGAAGTTTCCTATATCTTAAGCCCGAGTTAGTTAACTTATAAATCTCTTGTAGTAATGTGGCAGACCGCACCGAAGGCACGCTTTGAGCTAATCGCGCTGCGGTTGTGGTCATAGACCTAGATATATTTAGACTGCAGACATGAGGTGTTTGTGGAGGATAACTGACAGTTTTCCTTGTGATGAGCCAGTATTTGGAGTTAGAAATACACGTAGGCAGACACTGTTTAGGGTAAAAGATTTGTTTTTATAAAGTAGTGCCATCTCTACATTTAAAAGTTTAAAGAAGTTGGTTATAGGCAAGATAAATGAATAATTAACAACCTTACACCAAAATCATCTGACCCCAAGCTAAGAAAAGTTTATACTGAGAGTGGGTCTCAGAGACTGTGATAACGATACTTAAATATTTCCTAATACACACTTAAATAGATATCTATAATCCCCAGACACAAAACAAACACGAATGCTCATCTCAAGAATAAATAAATGAATAAATATGCGCCAGACAACACACCTCTTGTAATGGTCTCGAAGTAGAGATTAATATCCCTGTGTTACGAGGTACCACACAAGGAAATAAGCCAGGGGCGTCTCCCAGCACACCCAGACCCGAGTCAATTCAGAAAAGATTGTTTCCTGAATTGACCCGACCGGGAATCGAACCCGGGACACTACGGAAATCGAGGTGAAAAACCGTGCCACAGCGCACTACGCCAATCGTGTCGTTGAAAGAAAAAATCGTGTGTTGAATGATGATGTTTAATCAAAGGTAGGATCGCTACCATTTTACTTATTCGGATTGCCTGCCTTTCAAATTAAGGGCTACGAGTGTACGACCACAACAGTTTTGAATAACGTACAGTTATATTTTCAGGTTATTTATAGGTTAGTTTCATAAGTTATTTACTCGTTCTTATATGTAAATAAACAATGGATATTCAGCAATCAGCTGAATGTATGTAATCACGATAGGTGATTAGCCTGAAACGTGTGTGTACATAGCTGCTCCTTTCATTTCTACTGACATACTCGTATAATATGACATGACAGTATCAATTTGAAGTGTGCTGAGCTTTGATTAATAGTTTTGGATTCAGGGGTAGGCAAGTCAATTGAATTCTTATTGAACTGAATTCTGATGTAAGAAAAAATACTGCGACGTGCTATTGACCTTATAAATGTACCCATTCACGTATTTTGGAGCACAATGATATTGACTTTGGCGCACTCCTCGTTCATGCATGAGTCAAATGAGGACAAATGTTTGCGATGTGGGTAGGGTGACCAAAGGGTCTTGGACTTGTAAGCAATCTTTCAGTGTTGGTGTTACGAGTACTTATCTACTAATATTGCGCGAAGTGCAAGGTTCAAGCAACTCCAGTACAGGCAAAACACTAAGGGTGCCTTCAAATAAGACGCGTGAGGAAGCGTTAGCCGCATTTCTGTTTATTTTACGACCATAAATAAAATTGATATAACGTGCGCGTGTTGTGACAGCGGTGTAACAAAAATTATATAAAAAATTACGCAACTTACTTCACACGTCTAAGTTGAAAACGCATCCTAAAATTCGTCTATGAAACGGGTTCATAACATATCTAACAATCAGGCACTCACTAGCATAGTACCTACGAGCATGCCACTAGAGTTAGGTACACTTTGTGACTACTAGATACAATTTCCTGACATAATGTTTTGTGAATTTGTATTATGGTTAAATTTTTCTGATTTCACGTTTCAAAAATGGTCGTCAGGGAACGAGTATCGTGACACGTCCTTCAGCCATGGCCAGACTCGCCTATTTTAAAAATGTGTCAGTGATAACTGTTATCTAACTATCCTTGAAATCCTATGCGTGATGGTCACTCTGATACAACAGTCGTTAACCTGCTTTTGTCACCTAATGTGCTGTTTTATTTCCCTAATTAGGCTTCGAAGTAATCGCATTATGCTAAACGTCAAGCGAATCTCGACTTTAGGACAGACTGAATAAAAGCTTTCTAGTGATTCAGTGGTGGAAATAGAGCAGCGACCATATATCCAATAAGCTAAAAATGTATGTACGTTTTATAAAAAGAACGACATTATTGATTAGCATCTGAATGGTAATGTTGGAAGGTTTTTAACGAGAAATTATTTCGTAATTATTGTAAAATATAACTTTGGAATATCAGCTTACAAAGCCAAGTTCTCACGCCTTTTGAGATAAAAAATAGATTGTACATGAATTTCTTAAAATTAACTTGATGCTCTGGACAAAGGGTAATCCTTAAATCTAGATTTCACACAGGCTTAGCTAGCTAGCGGAGATAGTTTCATGGAGAAACACATTTAAAGTCCCTACTAAACAAAACAGTGAACTGTACTGTGTAACGACCGACTTGGTGTAATGGTTAAGAAGTTGGCTACTACACCAGAGGTCGCGGGTTCGATCCCCGCACAGTACAAACATTTGTGTGCATGAACATGTCTGTTTGTACTGGTCTGGGTGTCTCCTATGTATAATAAGTATGTATTTACATAACAAAATGTATTTAAGTATGTTTATCCGTTGTCTAGTATCCCATAACACAAGCTTTAATTAGCTTACTTTGGGGCTAGATGGCGCTGTGTGGAATAATGTCCAGGGATATTTATTTATTTATTTATATTATAAATAATACGACTCGATTAGCGTAGTGCTCTGTAGCACGATTTCGCGCTTGTATTTCCGCGGTGTCCCGGGTTCGATTCCTGGTCCGGCCAATTTAGAAAATTATGTTTTCTAAATTAACTGATGAACTTTGTCTCAGTGTGCTGGGAGACGCTCCTGGCTTAAATCCTTGTTTGGTAGCTCGTAACACAAGGATATCTATCCTTACTTCAAGACCATGACAAGTGTAGTGTTGTCATATATTTAGTATTATTTGTTTATTGAATCGAAACTCCTGGAAATAATAAATTTTGATACTCATGCATTTTTAGCTGATGCGATTATTATATACGAGTATGTCATTCAGCTCGCACTAGCCACAGTTATATAAACCTACATTTAAAAACATTAAAATCCTAGCATGCGACAGACAAGGTTATCATTTACTATCAGATACCTACTTACTTATGTATTCTCAACTCATTTATAGCAATCTGCATATTGTCTAACATAAAGCGGTCATTGCTATTTATTAGATATAATGACCTGCCAATATCGATAAAGACCAAACGTTTAGTAATTTAATGATCATGACCAATGATTTTAGCTAATTGATATTTATAACAGGAGATATTTAAAACCGTATTATGTTTCGCAATAAGGTTAGACATTTGAAATGAAAGTTTCCGAGAATCTTAACTTGAATTGTCCGAAATATATATTAAATTATATATTTTCATATTATCACGCTGATTTCAGATACTGTAATCTTGCGAAATTTTTTAGTTGCAACAGAAACGCTAATTAGGCAATTAGAATCCTAACAAAGTTAAGTAATTATGCGTAGTTCACAATCTTCATTAATAAATCTGATTTTAGGACGATAAACAGTGAATGAAATATCCCTGCTTACAGTTTACATAAACAGGAGGCAAATTAACTTCAAATGAAATAGTTTTGAAAAAAGTTTACATACCTCAGATCTAGGCACGAACGAATGATTATTGCTCGGTAGCCGTATAAGTTTTAACTAGCATCTCAACTTCACATCACAATATCATTTTTCCACCAAAATAACCACTAATACTTTTAATAACATTAGGACATCAATCATATTTCCACTGAAGAAAAAAACACAAACACATTCGAAATTCAAAAAGAGCGCGCAACTCGAGTTATTTATTGCCAGCCAGTGTCTTTTACCTCCCCATTGCATTACTCGTAGTAGGTGATTGTTCTGTTCCTAATAATTTCTCAATGCATGTTCACAATTTCTTTTTTAAGTTTATTTTTTCGCGCGTGAATTTAACGCTCGGGTAAACAGCCGCGAGCCGTACGTACACGCGCCGTGAGCTCTGATAATGACTGATTAGATGAGTGACTGAACCATCGGTAAACCGATTAGGGTGATTACATATCTGTGTCGGGTTAGTGATACGTAGTAAAACAGACCGTGGACTGATAACGATGATCCTTTGTCTGGCAGCATTTTATGTTAAACTGTCTTTTCCCCGCAACTTCTAGCAGTAACCTTGAATTCGTATCTATTAAGATTAATGAAAAGAATGCACGTCGTGTTTTCGATTCCTAACGAGGTTTTAAATTTTCTTGAACGCGATGTTTCTTATTACTTAGGCAATTTCGTTGAATGAAAACAATAAGTAGGACCTAAAACATTGCTAATAAATGACAGGTCTTGTGTCGCAAATGGTCGCGATGTGGAATAATCTACCTATTTCAAATCTAAAAGAAAATGGCTGTTTGTTTTTCTCGCTACAACTGGAGAATGGCTGGATCTATTTGGCTACTTTTTGATTTTGAAATAATTATGGTAATTCAAGAAAGGTTTAAACGGTGAGAAACACGAAATTAAAAATAACGACAATTAAATTTTCCAGGTCAAATGTTCCAGCTGTCAAATATTTGCCAATAACTTTGGACTAACGCAGTCTTTTGGGGCAGCTAGTGTAATAATTTTATTTAAAATAATATTATTTTTAATAGTTATGTTATCAATGCTACATTTCTACACTGATAAAGATTTACACAAATACTGACAGGAGGCCCTCGAACAGATGAGCATTCATCACAACAGGTTTATATCAGCGTGACCTGTGCTAATGTGAAGTGCAATAATATGCATTTAAAATGAATTAATTGCGTTACATTAGTCATAACTCAGATAGATCATATTCTTTATTTTACGGTTACAAAAATAACTACGTATCACACTTAAAAAACATATGAAAAAAAAACAAGAGAACAACACTATAAATATTCAGAACTATACTCAGACAAACAGATTGAATACTTTTTGCCAAAATGTCGAGGCTATTAAAATAAAAAGTATTTTTTGTGAAGACTTCAATGATACAAAATGAAAACTTTTCTATTTATTTTTTTAAAAGTGGAAAATTTACTGTACATTTTTCCAAAATGTAATAATAATAATAACTTCCTAGCCGATTTCGGTTACGGCGACTAGACATATTCTATTACGAGCTTGGATGTTTTGCTCGCGTGTGACTTATGTAGTCAATCTTTGCTCCAAAAACCCGCAAGTAAATACCTATTTACTTTTTTTGCAGTACCTACTGCACGTAAGGTCACCATTAACGAAATTATACAGGGTCGTCCAAACATACTCGTCAACATTTTTTTTTAGCTTCCGCACACTTAGGGGTATCCGAAAATACCCCATATATGTTACCCGATTTTTTGTAGTTTTCGAGTTCTGAATTTTTCTTACGAATTTTTTAATATTTCTGGGTTGAGTCAGTTTTTCGGTCACTGTAGCGCGATCTGTTGAGATAATATCCTGGTTTTTTTTTCGTCATTATTTGAATAATAGCGCTAGATGGTTCTTATGAATTCACATCCATAACGCTTATCATAACTCTATAAAAATAAGGAAATTGAATTTTTAAAAATTCTGTTTTTTCCTGAATTTTGAAGGCAGTTTTAAAAATAAAAGTTCCCTAAAATTTTTAATTCAAATCTTTTTAAAAACTTCACTATTTTTTTAACTAATCACCATGTTAATTTCAATTAGTTACTTTAGCGGCATCATACTAAAATATTCATTAAAAATGCCAGAAGTGTAAAATTCAAGTAATCTGTCAACTAGAACTTGATTTTATGTAAACTAAAAACATCTTAATAAAAAAACGCCATAAAACGTTTTCAAAATTACCATTTTGTTACTCAATACAGATAATACGAGTACATCGTCAAAGCAAAAAAAAATGAAGGCTATAAATATGCGTTTAGATTTATAAATAAATCTATAAATTCTATTTAGATGACTTTTTTGGGATTTTCTTTTTTAAACGACGTCAAATCTATGTGGAACTAATAAGTCACCATTTTGAACACTTATTACGACGTTTTTTTATAAATAATTCAATTAAGTTACGTTGTAATCAAGTTTTAGTGAATACACAGATTTATTGAATTTTACACTTCTGTCACTTTGATTGAAAATTTAGGTATGATGCCCTTGAAGTTACTCATTGAAATTTACATCGTAAATAGTTAAAGGTATAGTTAAGTTTTTATAAAGGATTTGGATGTAAAAGATTTGGATGAAAAACCCAGGAATTTTCAAAAGTTCGTAAAAAAAATCATAACTCGAAAACTAAAAAGAATCAGGTAACATACATGGGGTATTTTCGTAAACCCCTGAGTTTGAGGAAGCTAAAAAATTTTTATTGACGTGTATGTTTGGATATTATGTTCGCAGGCGGTCTAAATGTACTTCTAAACTAGTGAAGTACTTACTATACATGTATTTATTGGTAGAAATTCATATTTGCGATAATGAAGTCAATTTATTAAAAATATAGATCTATCTAACAGCAGTAGCTGTCCAACGCCAGTGGTAGAGTCACATAAAATATATCTAGACTGTCAGTATGAGCTGTAAACCTCTTCTAAAAATTAAAACAAACAGATTTACAGCTGTTTGTCACGAATGCTGAAAATATTTTGCTTGTGGAATATTATTCTTTAGCCCTTGGGACTGTTTAAAAGTTCACCTACGTAGAGTAGGTTACAATGACATAAAAAAAAACTTAAATTATTGTTTATAGCTGTAATCACGTATGAAAGTTATTTTAAGCGTTATAAGTAAATATTTATTCGCTTTGGCTGTGAATCAATCACCAGTATGATATTCATGAAACAAGCGGGATTGGATCTTTCAGCATTTGCTCATAACAATAAAAGTAATGCACGTAACGATTTCAATGAAAGGCAACAAAAGGTTTATTTTGTTTCATGCTTGGAGTATCTTTTTTTTGTATAGGTAGGTTCATTTAGCATGCTGATTAACCATCCGACATGGCTACTCTACTCGTGTTTCGAAGGATTTTTCACCTAAGATTTACTGCTGTATTTATGGACTAATGAACTGATTTTAATTTTATGGTAGATGCAACTGAGACTAAGTGGACCATCTCTCAGGCCAACATCTTGTTTACCTACTTATAAAAATAGCTATATAGTATCACATCCGATTAGAGTGCTTCATTTGGAGTTTATTAGCCTCCAGTGCTAAATACTGTTTAAAAGTGAATCAACTCACTTGACAGGCGAAGCTATCACACGGAAAGCTGTTGCGTCGCTACTGTACGAAGTTACTATTCAATTTTAACCCTAAAAGAGTCGACAGTGGTTTGTGTCCATGAATCATGCAGAAAGAGCCGCGTCACGCGACCGGCGCCGCAGGAAATAAACTAAATAGGCTTGACAGGTATAATGAAAGGTTACGTAGCAAGTTGTACTGGTTGGTGATAATTCGGTTAATTTGAACATTTTCACGGTTGTATTGTAAGTAGATAGATATAAAAAAGATGCAAGTAAGGTGTGTCTCAAAAGTTGCCTATTGAATTTACACTGCAAAAAACGCAGCAAATAAATATTTTGTATATACTATTTTGTCTCTAATCAAGGATTTATAAAGTACCAGTAATATTCTAATTTATCTGTTGTTAAATCGCACTTAGCCTTGCCAAAGAACGCAAATAAAATATTAAAAACAACGATTTAATTAACCATGTAACCTATGTTTGATATTTTTTATAATACATTTTACCATAAATTTCTTTTTTACAATGAATGCATTTTAACCAGCAAATTGGTCGAACAGGTACCTACATCCTTTTTGAGAAATCTGTAATTTAAATATCAGCAACAAACATATTTATATCATGAAATTAATACCTTACGAAACACTTATCTTAAAACCATCAATATTATGCAACCCTAAACTGCTGATAGCTGTAACGTACCCATTCACTCCGTCGGCGTCGCTCCGTTCATTCTTGCGCCCGAAATATCTGCGTCCTCTCCATCCATCTATAGCGGGTTTCGGTACACATGCTTGCGGTCACTCAGTACACTCACAATTTATTCGTGGTTAATGAGGATTTTCGAGTGTTTACAAATAAGGCGGGCGGCGTGGGGCGGGCGGCGCCGACGCGGGCGGGCGCGCTCTGCGGGTCAACGTCCTGCTGTTGGCGCGCGTTGCCATGGAGACGATGCACCTGACATAGAGAAGGGATATATCAGAAAGGCCGCCTGAAAAAGGTTTGTATAAAACTTTGCATTATACATTGAATTTTGATTGACATATTTGGACAGTAGTTCTATAGCGGAAACTATTGTTTGTTATTAGCAAAAGCAGCGTGGGATGTGCACCAGCATTATGAGAGGTTCTCTTTTGACACATACATTTGAGGATCACCACGCATTCTAATGGTGTACCTAAATGAAACTACACTTCACTTCGCGGGGCGGCGAGAGGTAGGAGAAATGGGCAG
Organism: Udea olivalis; assembly: GCA_947369235.1. Lineage (NCBI taxonomy): Eukaryota > Metazoa > Arthropoda > Insecta > Lepidoptera > Crambidae > Udea > Udea olivalis. Next base: position 753,583 of record OX376345.1, on the reverse strand, counting down.
GTGACATAAAGTCGATTTGTCTTTTTGAACACCTACCGTAGAACAGACGGTTTACGTGTCTATTTATAGAAATGTCTAAATAGGTTCTTGGTACGAGATGATTCAGGCAATTTGTATGTTACCGCTGCACATATTCAAAAACCACATTCGATCTGTTTTATTAAAAAAGGGGTATTATACTACCAATTAGATAAAAATAGACTACCTTTTAGATGAAAAGCCTGGGATTAAAGCTCTCTGCTCAGTGCGGGATCAGTTACCTCTTGTAATACTTATCTATTAATTAAATACTGGACTTTAGTGTATTAATGACTAACAATTTTTATCTTTAGAATTGTATAAATGACTTGGTACAGCCTATTGTTTTATATTCTGTAGCTTTGCTGTACTTGTTAGGTTGTTCTGTCTATTTATTAATGTTAGGATCTAAGCAGTTTTTTTTTTCTCAACAAACAAATTGTACTCTACTAACTCGCACTGTAAAACCACAACAAGTTTAAAAGAGTAACTAGGTACTGAGTTTCTCACCGGGTCTTGTCAGTAAGAATCAACTCCTCCGACGCGGTGGTAGAGTCGCATTATGTTTGTATACTGTTGATTTATATTTTCAATTATTATAAAATTTATGTCTATTATTTAGTATATTTTTTTGACTATTTAAAAGTACTGATTCTAAGAAGTCTATTTGAATAAAGATATTTGAGTTTGAGTTTGAGATGTTTCTTTTTACGATATTATTCGTAAATTGATAAAGGCGACGCCCGCCACTGTACGTAAGTCTGTCACAAATGAGTGCAGTGTCCACGCGCAACGGATTTCAAAATCAAGTCGATTAAGACTCTTTCTTAAATTGAAAAATAGTATTTTCCGTAAACGCTATTTCGGACGTCACAATATACAAACGGAACGTCTTGCGTTATTTATTTATGCCTGTGTTTTGCATCTCATCCTGGTGGGCAAAACTTAACTTTTAGAAATCTCATCTGTACCTATTGGCTCTGTGTCGTCTACGCACACAAGGCTGCCCTGTCTGCAGTCGGTCAAGGCTGTGTTTATAGAGCTCTTCAACACAGCCCCCTCTCGCTCGTCTCTACAGCAATAGCTATCTCTATCTCTCTCTAATTAATAAAATATTATGGGACCCATAGACTTATTTTGGTGAAGAGGGTTCGTAAATTATAACCGTCCTTGACCTTCAATAGAGTGCAAATGAATCATGCACACTGTAAAATGTGTTTTTTAGCACTGAAATAAGTAATGTTTGCTAAAAGACTGTAATTTCTTATTAACTACGAGTAGGTATGTCTCCCAAAAAAGAATCGTAAATATTATAAGTTTAAAATATACGCTATAAATGATTAGATAATCATTAAAGAAATCACTAACTAAAAAAGGATATTACAGTCTTTTAGTTTTATTATTTAAAGATATTATCTTTGTACCAGGTACCGGGTACCAGTAAGGTGGTTGCAAATAAATATTATCTGATTTTGTGTTACAATGTTTCATTCTATCTGCCAAAATCGAACTTGGTGCCTAATAAACTCGTAGTGGTAGGTAAGTATTTACAAATTTTTAGGTTCCTCGTGCCCGTTTTCGTTTCCAAACCACCCCCAGCAAACACTCGCGCTCTTATTAAAATTAATCAGTTGAACAACAGAAACGCAAACGTATCGCCATCTAGGGCTTTTATCGCTCACTAAATTGCCGTGTGGGCTTAAATTGGTTCAGAGTGTTTGCGAAGACTGGTTAGCGTTTTAGTACATCAAACCTCTAGTAGGTGGCGGTACTAGTAAATTAGAACGTAACTTTGAAGTTTTTTGACAATGGCTTCGCTCTGTTTATACGTAGTAGCCGCTGGTAACTTTTTGTTAATCGAAAGATACATTGTAATAATAGCTTTCTCATGGCAGAAAAAAATACGGACCTGCTGGCGCGATGGGTATAAAGGCAAAGGTCTTAGGTTCGATCCTTAACTGGAATAAGCAATTCGTTAAGTATTGCTTTGATTATTTTGGCATTTTACAATGCTTGTTTTTCATATGCGCACTGGTGCGCTTAAAACCGAAGCGCTTCGCGGGACCTGATGGTATTCCTGCTTTTGTAGTGAGAGATTGCCGAGCTATTCTGGCAAAACCACTTTTACATATTTATAATTTATGTTTAGAGGCATCTCATTTCCCGAAATGCTGGAAAACTACACGAATAACTCCGATTCCTAAGAGTGAGGGGGGTTCGGAGGTACCTAAATGGTTTTAGGCCAGTGGCAATTCTATCAACACCGGCTTAAGTGTTTGAGGGGGCGATACAGCGGAGTATTCAGTCGCAGGTTTCAGCCCAACTATCTGACGCGCAGCACGGGTTCCGCCCGGAACGCAGCACCACCAGCAATCTACTCAACGCGATGGCCTACACGGTACCTCATGTGGACGCGGGAATACAAGTTGACGCGGCCTACTTCGACTACAAGAAAGCATTCGATTTGGTCGATAATGATATATTGTTGGCGAAGTTGGCGGCAGTCGGCTGCACTACGCAGCTGTTGAAATTTTTTGCGAGCTACATGAGGGACAGAATGCAGTATGTAGACTATGCTGGATATAGGTCGGACTCTTATTTCACTCGAACGGGTGTGGGACAGGGCAGCAACTTGGGGCCCTTAAATTTTATCATTATGATAAACGATCTGCCCGAAGTTGTGAGGGATGCTCGATGTTTACTTTTTGCAGATGACCTCAAAATACTTCTAGCGTTAAGTGATAATAGGGATTGCAAAAGCTTACAGGAGGATATAAACAGGGCTGTTGAGTGGAGTCGGAAAAATAAACTTCAGTTCAATCTCAGTAAATGCTCCGTAATATCTTTTAGCAGGGCACGGACACCGCTCCACTACGACTATGAAATTGATTGCTCTAAAATACACCGGATAGAGGTAATCACAGATCTGGGATTTTAAAGAACACATAAATAAAATATCTAATGATAGAAATAAAAAATAAAAACTAATGACAGAAAAACTGGAAAAAATCGATTTCGGACCTTGCTGATCTCGAGCGGGAATCAAACCCATCACACAATTCGGAAAACAGATCGTGTTTGAGTTTGTTCTCTAAATATTAACATATCGAGTAATCATCAGATAAGATAAGATTATTTATTTGCACAAAACATGGTAGTTATAGGGTGATATTATATTGTTCATAGGTCAACATGTTTCACCGATACTTGGCATGCAAAAAAATAATTTAACTTACTTACCTACATACTAATTTCATTACATAAATACATTCTCATTAGTCAATGAAATAAATTCGCAACGAACACAATAATCATCATCATCAACAGCCTTTAGAAGTCCACTGCTGGACATATGCCTCCCCCATAGAACGCCACAGAGCGACTTTGGGCTAATGCATCCAGCGGCTTCCTGCAACTTGCACCAAGTCATCGGTCCACCGGGTGGGTGGCCTACCTACGTTGCGTCTTCCAATTATAGGACCCTGAGGGCAATGTGACCCGCCCATTGCCACCTCTGCTTGGTTATCTGCAGAACTATGTCGGTCACTTCGGTTCTTTTGCGTTCATTTCGAACGTTATCAAGCAAAGAGACACCAAGCATAGCTCTTTCAATAGCGTGCTGTGTAACCCTGAGTTTATTTAAGAGGCCAACTGTCAGGGAACATGTCTCAGTAAACAATAATATTCAAACCCAAATAATAAAGTTCCCAGGAATAAAGTTAAATCGTAGGTACTGATACTAACTTTACTCCGTTCTGAACGAGGGTAATATGTGACGTTATGGCACAGTATTATAAAGCACCTACGTTTACGTGACGGAAACTCTTGGCAGACATACCTACTGGTCAAGGAATCGGGCGGGAATTGAACCTGCGTCATACGCAAACCAGGCGACTGCTTGCTTATGCTTGTGGGTTTATGTACACCGGTAGCGTGAACACCGAGAGCGTCATAAGCATAACCTATTTGGCGCCCTGGGCGCTTTAGGATAAGAGTACAAATATTTTGTTTACCTAAATAAGTTTTGTGAACCAAATATGTTTACCCTTAAAATTATAACGGTACAAATATTTTGTTTCCCAAAATAAGTTTTATGTGCCTAAATGTTTAGATAGGTACCCTATAAATTATAAGTGACGCCAAAAAAAGAATAGTGATCCAAAAAAAAAAAAAAAATAGTCCACCAAATATTGAGTATCTAAAAAAGTGAATTCGCATAGCAAATAAGATGTAACTTGTATCTGATTTACGCGTCCAACTGTAAAATGTGTACTGTAAAGTGTATGACAAAATTAGTAAATGTTTACCAAATTTGACATATCTTATCACAGAAAACGAAACTATTCAGGAGTGATATCGGCAATATTTTATTAAAATTACACAAGAAATTCAGGGAAAAATAATAGTAGGTATAGGTAATCAAGTCGGAGAAAAGCGGGTGAGATATGATAATGGACACCAGGTTGTCAAACATTCGAGAGAACGAAGTCTGGGCAGCTCGTATTTTATAAGACTAACAAAATGGTCATATTTAGATAACAGATTTGAAAAAATTGGAGTTAACATTTTGATAAACAAACTAAATTTGTGTTATAGATACATATTTAGGTGTCAGTTGCTTTATTTAGCTAACGTTAACTTAAATAAATGAGCACGTTTAAGTATTAAATAGAGTAACGAAATTTGGTGAACATTTACCAGTTTTGGGAGACAAATAATTATATTTTATTGGATGTCACTTTTAATCAAATTTCGTGAACAGTTAAATATAAGCCTTGGGATGGGGTCCTTTTTGACTTTATGAGAAAATTATTTTATTGAACTAATGTTAGGCGGATTTTAGAGGGGGCCCTCAGGCCGCGGGCTGATGATCTTAAAATTGCTAAAACGATTAATACTCCTTCTGATATCATCCTCCTACAGGAAGACTTGAATCGACTCACTGATTGGTGCTCCTCCAATAAAATGACACTAAATATTAATAGATGTCACCACATGCATTTAACTCGGAGCAGAAAGAGAGCTGTCCACCCCCATGTGTACGAGCTTCAAGACAAGCAAATAAAAGCGGTCAAATCAGTAAAAGATCTAGGGGTTACTTTTGATGAGAAGCTCTCGTTTAACAAACACATTGAAAATATAACCACTAGGGGATATAAGTGCCTGGGGATCGTATTTAGAAACTGCAAGGATTTTAAAAATATATGAACAAAAGTAACTATCATAAACAGCCTAGTTAAATCTGGCCTCGAGTACGGAAGCGTTGTGTGGTCTCCTTTTTATGAAGTCCATAGTAACACAATTGAACGTATACAAACACCTTTCTTGTATCATTTGGCGTACCATTGTAGGAAAGCAAAACAATTTCACGGTTATGCAGACCGTTTGAAGTACTTTAACCTGAAAAGTCTTCAACAGCGTAGACAATATCTGGACCAAATTTTTCTGTACAAGATTGCTAACAGTCTTATTGATTGGTCTCAGCTTTTAGACAAACTTAACTTCAATGTTCCTCTAAAATTACCACGTAAAAGTAAGTATTCTCTTTTCTCCCCTGCTTTCGCTCGTACCAATCTAGGGATTAACTCTCCAATTGCTCGCTTACTGAAATCGTACAACGCTTCGCAAAAACTGTCTGGTGGCGACATCTTCGGATGCAGCCTCTCAAAATACAAGATACAATCCAAATTAATTCTTAAGTAAAGAAATACACACACACACACACACACACACAACTACACACACTATTTACACATGCACACAGATACACACATACACACACAGGCTAGCATAGATACATACACTCACAAAAACACACATTTTCTCTCACAAACCGAGATATAGATATAACAATTTACACATGCACACAAATACACGCATACACACACAGCCTAGCACACAGGCTAGCACAGATACACACAATCACAAAAACACACATTATCTCTCACAAACCGAGATATAGATATATAACAATTATTTTTTATGTGTAAAAGTTTCTTGTCTTCTTATTGCATGCCGTAGCAACTTGTAATAGAAACAACACTATAGCAGGAATATCGTTTATAAGTGTACTATTATTTTACTTGGTGTATGTTTTGTAAGTTGTCCTAAATAAATAAATAAAATAAATAAAGCACCCGTCCATTGTACCGATGACTTGATTTTAATGACGAAAGCCTTTGCCCAGCAGTGGGACAGTATATAGGATAATTACTTTACTTTTTTAAACTTTGTGTGTGCCTGTATGCGGCGGAGGGGCGTGACACTTCAGATTAGACAAGCTCTACTTTACTAAGCGTCGAAACCTTTACAGAGCTGGGATAATCCGACGGGTTTCTGTGGTATGCCCGTGTTATATGAAACACGAAATGGCAGAACATTATCTGCGAGTGGATTTACGTCTTTATTTTGCGCCCCCGAAGCTTTGATATGTTAGTATATTATATTAGACTAGCTTTCCGCCCGCGGATGCGCCCGCGTGAACTTCATTTTTTTGACAAAGGGATTTTTCTGACTAATTTGAAAAATTTGAGACTCCTAGCACTTGAAGTAACGAAGTTTCATACAAACTATCAAACCCCAAAAACAACCTCTTAGGGGTCGAATTTCGCAAAAACTGGTCTTAGTGATCACCTACGTCCTAAAAAGAACCATGCAAATTCTTGAACTCCTGGTACTTGTAGTTTCTGAAAATTCGTGATGAGTTTTGATGAGTTCATGTATTTCGCTTTTGTATGTTTTTATAATTTTGCGTGCGTATTTTTTAATTACACGATTTTTTAAAATCTATTAATCCAATTAATGTGTTGTAAAGGACCAAATTAATCTCTATAAAATTCTCATAATGATAAAATAACCTATAATCATTAGGATTGATATGCCTAAGTAGTAATCATTCTCAAATCTACCTTTGATATTACATTTTTTTTAACACTTAACATACCCTAAAGCTACTTATTTATAAAAGATAAATGTATTGTGGCGCGGATTTTCTTATGGATCTACTAAAACCTATATTTTTGTAGTACATTGTATGCATGTATATTTTATAATCAACAGTGGGGCAGCGCTCGCTTGAAAAGATTTACCGTGGCGCTTTTTTCCGGATTACTTAATAAATGTGGATTGATCTAGCTCAACGCGGTCCCTCGTCGCATGGCTCTTGCAGAGAAGAACCCGAGAGTCATCGGCCCCACCTACTACAATCATCTACCTCCAGCGCTAAAAGACGTACAATCTGACGAAACATTCCGACGTCGGCTGAGAAACCTTTTGTTAGAAAAATCCCTTTAGAGTGTTAAAGAATATTTGAATTGCAACTTTGGATGACTTGTTAACTATTTTATTGTTATTTTTGACTGAATTGTATTATTTCTTGTTGACATGCGAATTATTTTTTTTATATTTAATTGTTCATTTATTGTATTTATCTTAGTTTTTGACATTCTCGTTATTTTATCAATTGTAATTTGTATAATAATTTTGACAATCATAATGCAAATTCTTATAATTATGTCACATCGAATGTAATATATATTGTAATTTTGTATTAAGAGATGAATAAAACTAAACTAAACTAACTAAACTGAAAACGAATTATTTCAAAATAAATATATGCCTATAGCAATCAGGGATAATGTAGCTTTTTAACAGTGAAAGAATTTTTGAAATCGGTTCTGTGTTTCGGAGATTACCTGTCCCAAACATCTAAACTCACAAACGCTTACCTCTTCATAATATTAGTATAGATGTTCAACCAGCCATAACCATACGCTTACAAGTTCTGTTGGCTAGATTAGATATAAGCCTTGTTTCAAAGTGTAATTTTCTGGACCAACAGCGATGAGGCCTACACGGCTTTATGGCTGTTGGTTAAGCGGCTATATGTCCAAGAGAACACTGCCACTTCAACTTGTCTTGAGCTACGTCGTGATAGATACTCTTACGCTAAAACAATACCGTGCATTGGCTAACAACTTTACTCTAGCTGAATTTAAAACATAGATCTATACCAAATCGAGTATTAAATAAAAAATTGTATGACGGTGCTTAACGACTAGTCTGAAAGCAGTGGTCACTTCCGTACCTGCCTGAGCTCTAAGATTAGTGGAAAATTCCAGTTCCAAGTAGATACCAATTTGTGAATTTCAGGTAAAGCTTTTCGACAAGGTAGCTCTAGCTAACTATTGACCAATGAAACTGATGATCTACTCGTAAGTACATGCACCCTATAGCCTCATCACGGTAATGATAGAAAATATTACCGTGTCCCCATAAACTCTCACGCTTGTGTGACATGTATCGTTACTTCACAAATAAATCATTTTGGCTTTGAACTGAAACCATGGGATCATTTCTTCTGCAGAAAATATGTTTTTTTAAACTATTGTAGAAGTAACTTACGACGGCAACTAAGTTTTTTAAAGTCGTCGCTAAAAATCTTTGAAGTGTCTATTTTCAGCATTTAATTTCAGTTTTCTTGCGTTATTTAATTTGTAAAGAGGCTGAGGTCCTTAATGAGCATAAGCAATGATTACAGCGAACCGCTGCTGGTCTCTAGGTAAAAATAATTAAATTTAAAGTATTTTGAAAAGTCATATTGCTAAATTAAGCGCGTAGCGTCTGAACATATTGAAAACTGTTATATTTTCATCAAATTAAGTTAGTGAACAAATACATAACTAATTAAGCTAAAGGCTAATTAACTACTTTGATCCGAAAATAAACGCGTAATTAATTGACCCTTTCTAGCGCAAAAAGTACACTTTTTTAATTAATTAGCCAACAAAGAAGAAGTCCAATGGCGCCGGTAAAAAATCGTGGACATTGTTTTGATACAATATATTTTATGAAACAATAGGTTTTTAGATATCCGACGGGAAATCTATGTTTCGAACATGTCTTTTTCGCTGTACACAAATTTATTTATTTTAAGAAAGATCTATCTCCTGAGTTTCCGTGTCTAGTGGTAAGAGCACTCGGCCGGAATTCCGAAGGCTCCTGGTTCAAATACCAGGTGTTTCCAGATTTTAGGTGTCAGTTAGGTTTTTGGTAATCAACCCGCGTGATAAAGCCAATGCCCATTAATTATTAAAGCAAAGAATTGATTTAAATCATGAAGGCCTTCGCCCAGCACTAGGACAATTATATAGGCTGATTACTACGAGTAACTTATTTTTTTTAGAGAGCTAACGGGCTCTTAACGAACTTTGAAAAGGCTTTCATTTGGCTTGGTTTTCCTTACAACGCATTCTATCAATTTTTCTTTCGACAATGTTTGTAAAAGTAGCTATGGCTTAAATTACCCCTTAGACGTTTGAAGCCACTTTAAGTTATCATTATTTATTCTTCACTGCTTTTATATTGCGGCTGAGATTTATTTCAATAAGTATAATCAAAATTATAGAATTATCTATTATATTAGTCCTATTTATTGACTCCTTTCCATTCCGTATTCCCGAGCTGTTAATTTTGAGTTATGTTTTTTTAATCTAATCGCCAATATTTAAAACATTTTCGACAATTCCGACACAAGCTCAAAAACACCTTAGTGAACAGACATTTAACTACCAATAATCGCCCAATAAGGGAGCTGTAACACAAACAGAGCAACCTGTAACATGTTATGCGCGCAGGTTTATTTAAACAAATTCGGCGCCCACGCAGGTTAAAAAATAGCCAGATTGAACTTCGATACGATAATATTTATGTAAGTACCGCCTCTTGCCATTTGAACCGGTATTTTTTTGAACAGTCTAGTGTGTTGGCATACACTGCGGGTATACAAACTGAGATATATAACTAGCTCAACTTTAGTATTGGCATGTCACATTATCTCTCTTCAAACCTTATTGACAATTGACTAGCTCGGTGGTTTGATTGTGTACTCCACCTCATGCTTTTGCCATGAATGACAGTAAATTCCAAATTATCAAAGTATATATATAAAGATAGTATGACTCGAATAAAATGATAGTGGCTTTTGCCCAGCAGTTGGACACCATACACTAATCACTTTATTTTTTATTATTAGAACACTGTGTTTCTTTAAGATTTATTCATTTAACTAATTAAACTATTTTACAGGATAACACAACCGATACCGAACAATGCGATAGAGTAGTGAAAAACAGTACAACGGATTTTACAAATTACATAAAATTAACATTGTTAACTCGCTCAGAGCACACGAAAATAAGTCAATTTGCTCCGAAACCATGTTAAGTGTGTGCAACGTGCGCGTCAAAGGAGCCCTGGCGAGTAGGTTGGTCCCTTTGCGGCACTGCGAACAGTCGCGGACGCCGCCTTCGCCCCACGTAGTCGTTCGGAACGCAAATGTTGATGGTGGCTAGTAACTGGGAGTTATGAGATTTTCCAAGTAGCAGTTAAACACATAGATAACCAGTGAGAATTCCTGCCTCACTCTTAGTTGGTTATACCCAACCATACCAAAATAAACAGAGTTGGGTACATAAGTGGGGAAAATGGATATACTCCCTATTGCCTGAAATACAAAAATCTTACAAATTTGTTTTGTATTTTCTCCAACATTTGGTTACATTTTGCCTTATGCGGTGCCTAAATAACCGAGTTGGTCTCTAGCTGACTCCTGACCAATGCATTGTACAGAGCTGCAAGTGCTTCAATCTAACAACTCTAATGTAATTAACTGTTAATTAGTTTAATAACTATACGCATGTCACGTTCTGTCCTATTAGGTAAATGGACCACATTCCTGTTTTGAATTTTAAAAACCCTAAATTAAAACCAAAATCTTTTTTAAAATTTATGTTCAAACGAAACTACTACACTCTAAGAACAAACAGATTTTTTCCAATTTCGTTAGTTTCGTGGAAAACTCCGCAAAGAAGATTCAGTGTAAACACCGCGCTAAAATGTTTCAGCACTCTTGCCACGTGCTACACAAAATACAGAAGGTAGCCTCGATTAGGCTGTCTCGTGTAAAGTTGAAAACTATCATCATCATTCGCAGCCATCGTGTGGTCCCGAGTTTAAATCTGGCCAGAATCATGTTTGTGCTTACGACTAACTTTCCGGAGATGGAAAACATCGATATAAAACCAAATCAACCCGGATAACGGCGGGAGGCTCACCCAACGTTGGGTTTTAATACCATTGGTGAAAAGTAGGCTTATGAGTGTGCCGTTTACCATGACGGTACAGTCACTTGCCTTCAGAGCCAATCAGAGGTAGTTAGTACCCCGTTTGGGATATGGTTGTAATAATAAATAAATATCTGGGACATTTTAGTCCTAAGTCGTCCTGTTCATCCGAATACGTATGAGAATGAGAATGAATGAGAACGTTTATTTTTAAGTAAGTGGTGTACCTATTACAGGTTCAAAAGAATATGATATCCTGCACAATCTGCACGTCATCGCCATCGTCGTCATCGATTCACGTAAATCTTACTACTATTCACAATCAGCACTACTACAGCAGAGTAAGAGGAGCATTATGATTTAATATTTACGTATGGTTTCTGGCTTTTCGAAAATTTGCGAGGTCACTAGTTTAACCGAGTCGCAGGCCGCTTTAGCCATCAAAACAATTTTCAAAATGTTCTGCACCATCGGCAATCAGCCTTTTACTTACAGTACGTCTACCACGAGTTACCACTTTTATTGAGATTTGACATGTTTTTTTTACGAGAACGATACCGTAATTTAAAGTGGCAACTCGTGGTAGACGTACTGATTATGAAGTGTTGGTTCTTCTGCTCAACCATGTACTCGCTCTTAGTAGCGTGATTTACATTCTCAACATACCGCTTGATTTCTTTCACATGTTGCAGACCTTGAACAGACACACGGTATGATATTGATCAAATGTTTACGTATCTTTAAGTATTTCAAATGAATTCGGGTAAATGTTCTTTATTTTTGCAAGTAAGTGGTTACTAACGCAGAGTTAAACAGCTATAATATTGACCAAATGTTTTGAGTATCTTTATTTATTACCAAAAGCAGCTCACCACATCGTAAATTTCACATTAACCTTAGAAACTAGCTAGAGTTAAAATATTCCTCTGGTTTGAGTGTTAGTGATATTGGTAAAAACTGTGCCAGTTATTTTTTATTTACAAAACATTCTGTATAATTTCGACAAAGATGTAAATCCCTCAATATCCGCTGTTTATTATGAGCGTTTCTATTCGAACTCCAGGTTGGCTATTCGCCACGCAATGGACACTCTAATAGATAGAAGTTCTTATTAAAAATATAGTATTTGCATTAAATCAAATCACAAAACTAAAAGAACCTAAGTTATTGGTACTTTGTTTTCAAACATTATTGCCCCTAGACAAAGGAAACGCGACAAGCGATTTGTTAGGTTGGGGAATAACTTGTAATAAAATCTCTTTGGCTACCTATACTATTTGTATCTGGCTGGTTTTGGTATCATTAAAAGTTTAAATTTTAAAGAAGATAATTCCAAATTTAAATTAGGAAAATGTGTGATTTTCATTTGTTTTTCTTACTGTCGAGATGAGTGAATCTAATGAAGAAATTCTATACATTTTAAAATTTTACTACCAAAATGGTAAATATGGAACGCAATTCTGTGAGAGTAGCACAAATTTGGTTTAAGCGTTTTCAATCCGGAAATTTTGATGTCAAAGATGCACGTCGCTCTGGTTGCCCTATTACGGATAAAACGGATGCCATTTTTTAAAAAGTGGAGCAAGATCGGCATAATATCAGTAGTAACGACGTAGCTGAAAAATGGGAATTGACCACAAAACAGTTTTGGCGCATTTGAAAAAAACTGGGTACACAAAAAAGCTCGATATTTGGGTACCTCACGAGCTCACTGAAAGAAACCTAATGAACCGTGTACTCATTTGTGATTCATTATTACGACGTAATGAAATCGAACCATTTTTGAAGAAACTGATAACTGGTGATGAAAAGTGGAACACGAACGACAAGAACGTAAGAAAAAGGTCGTGGTCAAAGGCCGGTCAGGGTTCACAGACTGTGGCGAAACCCGGGTTAACCGCAACAAGGTGATGCTGTGTGTGTGGTAGGCTTTGGAAGTGCATTATTCATTATGAGCTGTTACCACAGTCAGGACCATCGGTTCTGAACTCTACTGCGAAGAACTGATGAGATTAAAGCAAGAAGTTGAGAGAAAGCGGCCGGAATTAATCAACAGAAAGGGTGTGGTTTTTCATCATTAAAACGCTAGACCTCACACATCTTTAGCCACTCGGCAAATATTAAGATAGTTTGGCTAGGAGGTGTTAATGCATCCGCCGTATAGTTCTGAACTTGCACCTTCAGAATTCCACCTGTTTCGGTCTCTTCAGAATTGCAGTTTCAGGTTAACATCACGAGAGGACTGCCAAAACCACTTGTCGCGGTATTTTGATCAGAAGCCTTAAAACTCCTATAGCAATAGGATCATGTCCCTACCTACAAGATGGCAAAAAGCAATCGAATACAATGGCACCTACATACTTTAGTTAAATGTAAATAAACTATATTAAAAAATGTTTTGAATTTTCTTAAAAAATGTGAAGATACTTTTTCCCCAACCTATTAATTATATATTATAAGCTGACGCGCTGTCGGGTCTGAGCGAAGTAGTTAGGAGGTTAGCGGGCGGGTGAAATTCAATGCTGCCAACTAACGATTTTGACAACTCGAGGTGCAATGTTATAAAAATCAGATTTTGAGCGTCATCCATTGTCGCTTTGAGGAGTTGAAAGACTTTTTTCGCATTTAACTCATATCTAATAAATGCAAAATGCGAACTCTTAATGTAAAGCTCACGGTTACTACTTGAGTTATGAAAAGGACTATGCCGGCCAGTATCTGCTACAATATTATCTCAGAAATGAGGAAACTTAGAAGAACCAAAATCAATATTGTAGCCAATGGCAGTATGTAGTACTTGCTTGCCAGTTGGCACACAACGTCCATCAGTTCGGCCGCTAGAAGCTAAGTTCTGAAATACCACCAGTCGATGACAAAACCATGATGGGACGTCCACCACCGTCCACAAAAGTGGTTGGGGGCAAAAAGTCAGGTATAAGTCGGTAGGAATCGGACTTAACCACCTTATTCCTCCGGGCAGCGTGGTATCCATTAGGATTTTCCTGACTGAAAAAAGGATGGTACATACTCGTACATCCATCAGTTAGTTAGACGGTGTAGCTTACCATACCTAGAAAAAGTTTGCAGAGGATTTTCCGTCGTTGTATTATATCGAGGCCAAGATTTAAAAACTCACAATAAATAAAATACAGCGTAACTTTTTAATTACGCTGTATTTTAATTTATTGTGATTAATTGTAAATAACAAGGTATTTTTCTATCAAACCGTTAAACTTATTTGTCCTTTACAAACACTAACAAATGATTGGTGATTTAAACTTCTGGCTGACTGTATTTTAAATTTTCCATTCTGACTTTGTAAACATACTCATTCGTGAAACTCACAAGAAGTGACTAGTGCCACCCTGCAAGGACCACGGATATTGTGATCGTGTGATTCGGTTTATTAAGGCAAAAAAGTGCCTCATAACTAAACCTGAGCAAATCTAAAAGGTTAGTGGAAACCTATTCAGAAAACCATGTTTAAATTTTAGGTTATAAGTTTAGCAAGATATTGAAACAATATTATCACCTCGTGCGAAAAATTTGCGAAGAAAGAAAGAAAGAAAATAATTATAATTTTTAAGGACATCGCATTACATACATTACATAGTACAACAATTTTGCACGAACAAAAAGACAAACATTAAAAGAAAATACAATAACAGATAGCGGTGTCGCGACGTCAGTCCGACCGCGCTCAGCTTATGCCTGTGCCTGATAGCCCAGACGCTGATTTTCAGCGGGCCCATTGAGTGAGCGAAGTGATTGCACTTAACAAAATTGTTATTTATTAATATTCAAAAAAAATATTGCTGCTCATTTGACAGCACCGTTGTTGGGCACGTGAATTATTCACATTAACTTTATGAAGTAAGTAAGTAAGTAAGTCTTTAAAATAAACAATAAATAACCATAATAATTGATATATGTATCGCGTACAACCAGAAATCAACTAGTTTATGTTATCGGGGAAACATTCACACATAATAGACGCAGTTGGTCTACGAAACAACATAATTCCTAGAATAATGTAATGTTGTGCCATCAAAGAAGGGATGCCAGATGTTAGTTAAAATGTAATATTAATGAGTTTAAAATAGGTAATACGGTAACGCGGCAGTCTTTAGTAAGTTGGTAACCGGCAAGGTCCAGGCGGCCGATTGATGGCAAGATAATCATCAAAATGACGCACTAATGCCGTTCGTGACGAGTATCAATAGATATCATCCTTCCTATAATTAAAATCTTTTCTGATTTTATTGAAAGGTAGCAAAAGGACTCGAGACTTCTGAATTTCGGAAGACATTTTGAAGTGAGCCAGGACTTGTAAAAAACACGGTTTTTATCATGGCAACTTTAAAAACTCTTACTTTTGCAATCTTTAGCTTTTAGGTACACAGCTCTAAGCGCTAAGCGGTAACCCTATGCAGAATGTTGGTGATTCTATTGCGAGCCCATTATTCTGCCACGGTTTTGAACAACGACATGTTTTGAGAAACATTCAACACCGGAAATTTAGATTCGCAGAACTACACCATATTACTGGTAAAGCTATTTACCAGAAACAAATGCGCTATTCTCTACGCAAATGAAAACACTGAAATTGAATTTTATTGAAGTTCTTCCTATTTAAATACTACAGTGCTGTCAGCGACTTATCCGCGTCATGGCGTTTTTACCATGTAAATAAATCGAATGTACCCTATATTTTCATTCAGGTTTTATAGTTTAGTAGCGGTCCGTCAGCGGCTTCGCCCGCGTAGCCTGTCTTCCCGTCAAAATAAAGCCTTTATAAAAAAAATATAGCCTATGCCCTAATAATGAAGCTTCCTATTGGAAAAGGATTTTTTAAAATCGGTCTAGTAATTTCGGAGCCTATTCAATACAAACAAACAAATCTTTCCTCTTTATAATATTAGTATTCTTTAAGTATTGCTCACTAGGAAATAACAATAACTTACAGATAATCAAACATTGTCCAATTTGGGCGGCTCTATTGCTAAAAAGCGACCTCTACTGAACAACCAACAGGAAAAGGAAGATTGACAAGAAGGGCAAGTAAGTTCTTAATATGATAAGTTAAGAATAGCACAATAAAATAAATATTAAATAGCTCAATAATGTTGAAATATCCGAAATATGTTAACATCGTTTTAGATCGTTTACTTTCTATTATATGTATAGATTTTTATTATTAACGCAATACGCTCGGCCCGATGGGAGAAAGATGTCTGGCTGGTGAAGTTCACTTGGAGCACTCGCGGAAGTGGAAGTTCTGCAGTCATCGAGTTCCTCGAAAGCTTCGTTCCGAGCTTTCGCATCGTAAACTATTTCACTGTCACTAAGTGCATCCTTCTGTTGTCGGCTTGAACTTGCTCTAGAATGCTGTTAAGTTTAATTATAAAGCATTATAGTTCAGATAAAGTGACTGCTAGCTGCAGTATTAGATTTATAAAAAAAATATAACCTGGTAAATAAATCTTAAGCAAAATCACACTTGATACTCTTTTAATTTCATTTCTTTGACATCTAAGTGGTTTTAACAAAAAAAACTATGTGTAAAATTAGGTCAGTGTATTCAAAAAGTATTTTCATCAGTAGTCACGACGTACTCGTATCTACTCTTAATTTAAAGCTTGTTAAGGTACACAAATATAGATGTTCATAGAAATAATACATTTAAATTGGTCATTACAAAATATAAACACAGTAAGTACAGGTAATAGTACCTACTTACTATTTTGCAATTATTAATTAATTTGCAAAATCATTGTTTATCTAATAAAAATATATTGAAAAATCGTCTACGAGGAAATAATTAAAATAGATGATTAGTTTAGATTAATTTATTTCATAATACAAAATTACAATATAATTACATTTGATGTCACATATAAGAATTTGCATTATGATCGTCAAAATTATTAAAATGCAATTAAGAATACACTTTTTTACTTATTTGATTTTTGGATTTAATAAGGATAATTTAATTTAAAATTATATCAAGTTTTCAGTAACTTAGTCCTGTCACTAATTCCGCTACCAAAGTAATGATGGAGTCTTTTTTATTTGACATTATAATAATTTTCGTCATCAGTGACTGTTCATTGTGATCGCTTTATGAGATTGACCTAATAGTGGTATTAAACACTGAGAGACGAGCAAACAAAAGAAACATTCATACATGCTTCGAGGAAGCGATAACATAATTGAGCGGATTACACCATTTTGACAAGTCCAGAGCCGAAGTCCGCACATGTAGCCATTCTTGAGACCGAATACTCGGGACCGAATAGCGGACGTTCGCTTCCAATCTAGAATGCCTTTGCTCTATCAAAGGAATTGCATTCTGAATTGGCTTTAAGCATTCAATGTGCGAATGATCAAAGTCTATTGCCACTTGTAGAATCGGTTCCCTCATAACCACTGATTGTAAATAGGAGGGCATTGTTTAAGAAATGACTTGACAAACTGATACTGTCAGTAGTCTTCCTCATTGATGATATTGTCATGGCGTAGAATGAAGTTCATAACGACTTCGAGTATTCAATAAAATTGTTTGGGTGTAAACTTGCGCTTCCTCGTCGTGTGTACGTTGATAGCAAATAATGAAAATGTATGTAGGAATACGAATGAACACATGATTCATTTTTACTAACAATAATTGGTCAAATACATCAGTGGATTTTACAAAACGTTACATAACAGACCATCGCGACTATATCCCAAACGGGTTTAATTCGAGGCAAGTGTAGCCGTCATTGTAAGCGGAACACTCAGAAGCCCACTTTTCACCGATAGTATTAGAACCTACGAGTATATGACGTTGTAGGTGGTGAGGTTAGCCTTCTGCCGTTATCCGGGTTGATTTGGTTTTTATCGATGTTTTCCATCACCGGAGAGTTACTTAGTCGGAAATTTAACCCTAAACACGAAGATTTTGGTTTTAACCAATGAGTCATTGTTTTTCTTTTTCTCATTCTGTGGTACCTATGGGAATAACTAATAATATGCAACGGCAAAGTGTTGGCATGGTGCATCATAACGTAGCGTACAACGGTAAATAAATTAACTAGCTTTTAAGGCCAACGGGCTGTGGGAAAGCTTCTATTAATATTGCAGTGGATGCATTTCCTTACCGAAAATACTAACTTCTTGGACGGTTCAGACTTTAATATTCTTAGTATTGTTATAATAATTACGACGAAACCTTAAGAATGAACAAAAGGGAATGGCTGTTTATTATTTTTTTAACAACAGGGTGCAATGTGCCTCGACAATTTTGATAGAAATTGCGATAAATCGTCTGATCTTTTAAGCGGGGTTCTAGGCACATTGGACTACTATCACATATATTTCCAATATACCTGTCGATATGTTTTTTTTGGTCATAAAGTCCATTTTCACCTATCTTGGCTTCAAAATCGGCTCGCAGCTCCCAGCATACGAGCGTTGTGTGCGTCTGTTACAACCCGGGCCCATGAGTGCGTTGAGTGACAACTGCGCCACTGAACACTGAACTGTTATTCCCGGAGCGGCTCGTAAACAAAGTTAGTAGTGCAGTGGAGCGCCACAGTGGGCCGCTTGCGCCTGCGCAAGCGATTAGCGGCGGGCGGTAGTAATCAGTATTTATTAATTTTCCCAATGGTTTTTTCAATTGATGCGTTCAACCTAGGTTATTAATAAATAAATATGCGTCAGACAACACACCACTGGTCACGGTCTCGAAGTAAGTATAAATATCCTTGTGTTACGTGGGAAGAGACACACCAGCACACCCAGATCCGAGCCAATTTAGAAAAGTTCGTTTCCTGAATTCACCTGACAGAAATCGAAGCCGGGACAACATGGGTATCGAGGCAAGAAGCCGTGCTACAGCGCACCAACGCCAAGCGTGTCGTCAAAATACCGATGTTCGGAATAGTAATGCTGTGCCAGCCAAATGATTTTCTATAATTTTTATTGCCAAATGAGTTTTTTACGTTTGTTTAAACTTATACTCCAAATACCGGAGCGTAAAAATATCTACATATTAACCTGTCAAATAATTATTCAAAGTAAAAGTACTCCTATCAATTTCAGGTTTTTCTTTCGTCTGGCAAGACGATTAAAAAAAAATACTATCCATAAGTTTATAACACGAGGAGGTGCGCGTGAGTCGATAGATTAAATGCAGGATTGAGTTAAGTCCCCGATGGCGGAACTCCATGGAATCCCGCGTCGGTATCCAACTCCGCTATTTGGCCATCTTTATTAGCGTTATGGATGCCTTGTTTATTTTCAGCAGCTTTGTTTACTAACAACACGTTGAGAAGAATGCCACTGCAAGTTTTTTGATCTATTTTCATAACGAAATTCGAGAGAGCTAGTACCTATATTTAGTAGAAATGTATGGATTTATTTAGGTTTAATGTAAGTTCTACCGTCTAGCGAAAGAGGTTAGTTAATATTTTTTCCCTATTGTGTAAACTATCAAAGACTAAATGATGTGTATAACACTTTAATCCGACTCTTACGTCTACTCGATACAAAAGCTTAATCAATCAAGACTCCCAGTTCCGTCCAAGTTCCCCATACATAATCGTGTGTTCTAATTCAACAAACTAATTACAAAGGTAATGCTAGAACCTAAACACAGGACGCCATTACTTTAATATGCTTAAACTAAACAAGGCGGCTGAATAAAGGTATGGAGTAACACAACGCGTTATTGTCACTCATATCAGAACGTCTAAACGCTGATGCCCAGCTAAAGACAAGGTGGCCTTTGTTCCTTAGCTCGCCGTTGGTACACGAGGCTCCGATTGCTAACAGGATTTATTTAGGTTTGATGTAAGTTCTAACGTCTAGCGAAAGAGGTTAGTTAATATTTTTTGCCTATTGTGTAAACTATCAAAGACTAAATGATGTGTATAACAATTTAATCCGACTCTTACGTCTACTCGATACAAAAGCTTAATCAATCAAGACTCCCAGTCCCGTCCAAGTTCCCCATACATTATCGCGTGTTCTAATTCAACAAACTCTTCTCATTACAAAGGTAATGCTAGAACCTAAACACAGGACGCTATTACTTTAATGTGCTTAAACTAAACAAGGCGGCTGAATAAAGGTATGGAGAAACACGACGCTTTATTGTCACTCGTATCAGAACGTCTAAACGCTGATGCCTAGCAAAAGACAAGGTGGCCTTTGTTCCTTAGCTCGCCGACGGTACACGAGGCCCCGATTGCTAACAATTGTTTAATTCGTTTGTATTCCTTAGGGGTAAAAGATTAAATGCCTTTATTCAAAGTAGGTACTGGTAAAAAGTAGGTACAAACTTGACGTAGGCAGTTTTAATCACATTACAACTTTGGCAAAGTTAAAAACACACGTAAAGTTTCAATATAATTACCGTTATCTTGTAACTGATCTGATTAACAAGAATTTCTTAACTGATTAGAGTAATTTACCGAGTTGATATGGGTAGACCGGACGACAACTGACGGCACGTAACATTACCGAGACCCTGATTGGATCAAAAATTCCCAACAGTACCTACCTTACAAGTGGTTAATTACGGTAGAAACCAGGCTCTGACTTTAAAAGTAAATTCTAGAATTAAAAGCTAAATCCAGATCTAGCTAGTTCCTAGATAGAAGTGTCTTTTCAGTTTTGCTGAAATTAAATCCGGTACGTCTACCATGAGTTGCCAGTTTAAATTTACGCTATCATTCGCGTAAAATATTTGTATGGGATTTCGTACAGCGCCTCTGTTATAACGTAACAATAGCATCTACAATTACTACGCGAACGATAACGTAAATTGAAAGTGGCCACTCACGGTAGACGTGTGGGTGATTACTAGCCCGCATTTCACAGCAAGCTATAAAAATAAATAAATATGCACCAGACAACACACTAATTGTCATGGTGTCGATGTAAGCACACCCAGACTCGCTGCAGTTTAGTTAGATCGACACCACGTCAGTCAAGGTGAGAAGCCATGCTACAACGCATTGAGCAAATCGTGTCGTCAAAAATGGGCTAATTACTTTACTTAACAGAAGTTTATTTAGTTTCTTCTTTTCATTTGCAATGCACCAGTTGTTCCAAAAGTAGCCGACAGTTATTCGTAATTAACTTCAGTATCTTTTCGCACTAAATACCGTCGCGGTCAAGCGAGCAAAGTGAAACCGAACTTCCTGTGCCGACTCTCACTTTTGTTCGCATAAAGTAGGTACCGTGTGAAAATCCATTCACGAGTTCACCCATACTCTGGCCGATCGAGGAAGCCTGTGCTTAATTGTGAATAGAGCGTCCTTGACTCAGAAATGACATTTCAATTTAATTCAGCCGATTTTCAAATTCAAATCATCTAAACATAGGTTTGGTTTATTAATATTAGGTGCTTACAAACATAGTTGTTCTTTACCACCACTGCAGCTTAGGCAACATGCCATCTAAGCATAATTAATAAAGTTATAGAACTGAAAATTTCGAATTGTAACATTTTTAGGAATGTATTGTTACAACCATATCTCTAAATAACATAAAAAATCCTAATTCCATATTTATTTTATTCTTGACAGTTATTAATATTTATGAATCTATATTAAGAGTGTGTACTGTGTATTATATTGTGTGTGATGTTAAGTATAGTGTGTACGTACGTGAGCATGTGCACATTGTTACGTGAAAATATTCCATATCTTTAAACGTCTACTGTCGCATTCATCCGTTGGTGTTATGACTCCAAATTATTTTGTTAGTTCTATCTTTTTATCAATCGTGAATGTTCTTCGCTATGTAATTTAGGTAGAATAAATAGAAAACAATTATTAAAATTGCCAATTAACTCTGTGCAAGGTTATGTCTTTAACTATTATTCAGAACAGATGCGTTCAAAGATTGTGTCAAGTGTTCTGCTGTCTAGATTTACTCGTAGTTAAAAATTTATTTCATCTAGTGTTTAAGACATAGGATTTAAACCAAATTAGTTGGCTTGTTTTTTGTGATCTGCGAGGCAGGGTCGCAGGTCACGTGTGGATTCCCCACTAGGACCAAAATCCACGTGACGATCTTTTGTTTCGGTGTCTGATGTTTGGTACCTATATACCTACATCTTTAATAGTCAGTTTGCCGACATCTATATCACAAGCTTTATTCAGTTTGTAACTGGACGAGTGAAGATGTGTAAATGTATCATTGTTTTCTATCATTCCCATTAAAAAAAGCTAAAACATTAACTATAAAATAATTATATCCTCATCAACTCAAACCTTAATTATTTCCGGCCCAGGAAACCGTTAGTTTACTTCTTGGAACATTTTACGATGCATATTTTGGCAACATTCATTCTGGTTACGTTCTTGTGTATGGTCCAATGTGGTTTGTAGTGGTAATGTTAAAACTAGACTGAAGGTGACTTAACCACTTTCTTCCGCCGGGGATAGTAAAACTTTAATTTGTTTACATTTTAGCGTAGTCCTTGAAGTCGGGGGTGTAAGGGCTATTAAATTTCATATTCTGGCGTTGGATGTATTTACATCGCGATAGCTTTAGTTCCGGCGATTTTTTATACGCAGAGTTTAATCGAATAATTGAGTCCAATATGCAGTTAAACACAAAGGGAGAGCCAGTATATTCTGAACTCTCTAAGTTGACTACCTTCAGACTTTCGGAGTGAGTGAGAGTGAGTGTTACGCCTAAGCTTCAGTTAACCATCTCCTTAGAGACGGGCCTGTTCTTAGCGCCCATCTAAAATAGCCTCTTGTGTTTTAAGCCCATGGGAATTCAAAATTCTTTTGTGCTGTCAAAACATTATAAATGGCTCTATTAAAAAAAAGTTTAAAGCCGAAAGTATTATTTAACTAGTTTATTAAATGATCTCATCAGGGAAATTACTTTTACATATTATTAATTTAGTAATAAATGCTTTTGAAACATAATCTACTGGAAATCAACTCATCAACGTACATACGTCATACACGATCGACTATCATACTCAATCAATCGGCTGAATGGATCACTCAAAATAACTGTGTTCGGAGAAGCCCATCACAAAGCAAGTCCATAATGAAATAATTACCATCGCCGAATTAAGGTTATGGCGATTGAAACCAAATGCCTGTAATTAAATAGAAAATTGAGACTACTGGTCATTGTCATTATAGTTATTAAGTCATGAGTATGATGACCTTTCATAGTTGTACTTACCAGCAACAAAAAATATAATAAATCTCACAAGAGAAAAAAAAAAAAGCGCTTGTAAATAGCGCGATTAATGCTGCTGGAATGGAAGGTTCCACCTGCTAGGTGACCTAGAACAAATGTAAAAAGATCGCAAAATTTTGGTGCCTTTAATGCAGCTGTTCTATGTCTGTAAATGTAAGGGTAAGGAAAATTAACTTGCGTGACCGGTTAGTGGTTTAATAAAAACTTCAAATAATTTAGCAAAAATTATAAATGGAAAGTGTGTTTTTTGCCACTTAAAAAAAACTTAAGTACATCAAACAAACTTAATAACATTTCACATCTCTTTGCGGTCGATTCGAGCTGAATAACATTGTAAATTGTGATATATCGCTGTGGTCGTTTGATGTAGCTGGCAGCACCACCGATAAACATATTACAGAAGAGGTTTTCTGTGTAAATTGTGTTAGTTTTATAGACCAGGCAAAAGAATTTGGGGTCAAGCAAGACGCCACTTTATTTTTGTCAAAATCAAGATAAGCATTACTCTAGTCTCCCATCAGGTTGGGGTTGAACCTTTTCTAGGAACTACTGCTAATATCTGCCAACAACAACCTATTGTTGCGTTCTGGCAGTTGTCTTCTAGGCTCCTTGAACCAGTTAAAAGAGGAGGTGTTTCGTTTCGTCGTTCATACGCAATCAGTTATGGTTATTTCCCCATATTCTCTGCGCAGCTTCGGCGAATATAATTCAAGCACTATTATGTAGGGATGCTGCAGTCAGGCAGCAGCATACAGGGGACGTCCTGCAGTGAAGATGGACATGAGTGCAGTGGTCTCCCTTCCCTGACTGAATTAATCATACTGTTCTCTGGCCAAAACACTCTATGACGCTCTCGCCAGCGTACAATCATTGCTTTTACTTGTTGGAAATGACCTGCTGCCCTCGCCTCCACACATGTCTTCTCATTTTTTTCAGCTTGCATGGGTGAATACCCTAGTCTTATTTTGATTTTGATTCGTTATCAAGATTAAACCGTATCGCGGAAAACAAGTTTTATACGTGACTTCCGCGCCCGATGATTGGTGCATCAAAACGATCCAGCAGACGTGTGTACGCTGCGGTTGTAAATCTTACTCGAAGTTGACTTTATTGCGTTGGAGCGAACCGAACCCTGATCATGTCCTCATTTAGCCGGGTACGAATATTTATAGAATAATGTGGTGATTATTTGGTGAGCATCATATGGCCGAATCACTTCCAGTTTGTAAATATTTTACAAATTTTCATAAATAAGTTATGCTGCCTACGCATCAGTCACTTTTTTTTAAATCTTGTATGTGACTGCTATGCTAGTGCTGTGGTCGTGTTGGAAGACCAAGAATTAACAGACAAACTCAAGTATAGCAGACCATGTTGTACAACTCTTGCTAATAGTTTGTTAAGTATCTTAAAATAAGCACTGAAGAGAATACTAATGAGTACTTTGCTTTGAAAATATCCTTTGTTAAATAAGTTTGCTGAAGTTCAGTTGGAACTTTTAACAAGCAGATTATTGTCTTATAATGGTAATAATTTTATCATAATATTTTTGGTAAATCATATTAAGAAACTATTTCTGTCTTTCTCTCTATTCTTTCTGTTAGTTATTGTCTATACAAAAGAACACATGAGGAACTTTTTATAGATCTCTTATCTCGATTGCTATAGCCTTCGTCTAATTGGTGGCAAGTTCAAGTCCATCGCTATCTCCGATCTTGACATCGGTCAAGTCATCGACACAGGCGATTTGTTCCAATTGAAATCAATACAACTTTGGTTCTTCCGGGATTCCAGTGAAACTTGTGGTTACGACATCATTTATAGATTTCTAAATAATTGCACTTATGTGTAAATTAATTTGCATTCTTTTTTACTACTCCATTCCATTTGCAGTCAAATGCTGGTTTGATTTGAAGTGGCGAAAAACATTTGTGAAACTATAGCTTAAATTGCTAATATAACAGTTCCAGTGTCTCTTTCATATTGTATTCCATTAGCAACTAGCTTTCCGCCCGCGGCTTCGGCCGCGTGGACTACCCAATAGTTGCAATCAGTTTTCAACTTTTTTTGTTTAAAAAAGTATTTCTGGACGAACCCATAAACATTTGTCAGCCAACAAAGACGACGATTTATTGTGTCAGTTGTTTAGCATGTCAATTAGCATTTTAAAAAGCCAGATACGAGTAAGTGTTAATCCGAATATTGTGGATAAAGGAGCATGTTGTCGATACAGTTGATTCACAACCCTTATTTCGAGTATATCCGTGGCTGCGCCGACCATCGGCGCCTGAGTTCGTGTGTGTACTTTGTTTGACGATATATTGTAATAAATTCGTAGTTAAGCTACCGTTCTTGTGTACGTTTTCGGAACAAACAAAATGTTTATTTTTATGTTCTCATGTGAGTGAATTGTTATTAATTCTTAGTGAGAATAAATGTCTGAAAACCTAATTCAATACGTTCTTCAATTTGTCAAGCCCCTATTTTTTTATAAGAGTAACTAGTATGTTTATTGCCGGGTCTATTCAGTATGTATGTTTTATTTCAGTGTTTAAATTGTATATATTATGTATATGTTTGTACTGTAGCTAAATTTAAAATGGTAAATGACGAATCAAAAGAACCGTAACTTTATGGTCTTCTTGAATAGACTATTTTCGAATTTTGTTTTGGGGTTCTTATCAATCAAGTTCAAATACGTTTGTATTAAGACATTATCAAGTGCCTAAATACAAAGGTACCTATCTAAACTTCGATACAAACTAGATTTGTGACGGAAAATAAGACTTGAAGGCGTTAAAATAGGGGATGACCCCTATTTCAACGCCTTCAAGTCAAATTTTCACGATAAAAGGTGTCCTATGTCGTTTCTCAATTTCTATTTAACAATTTACACCAAGATCATCTGATGACCCTAAGCTAAGCAGAACTTGTATGGGTGTCAGAGACTGATAGATAAACATACTTAGATATTTCTAAATACATACTTAAATAGATATTAACGCCCAGACACACAACAAACTACCTCTGTACCGAATTTCATCAAAATCGGTTCAGTAAGCGTAACAGACAGACAGCCAGACGGACAGAAAACAGTTACTTTCGCATTAATAATATTAGTAAAGGTTTCAAATAGAAATAAGAAGTAAACGCAAACCTAGTCTTTATTTAAACTTTAACCACCAAGTATCTATTGATTTTTTTTCTCCAAATCTTTCAAATGGACCTGTATCACCTTCATCACTTTAGACAGGAACCACAACGCCAGTACGACTAATATCCACAAGTCCATGTGGTACCTCTCCAGCGCTGGCACCAGGACTGCCGGTGATCGAAGATGAGCAGCTCCTCGGGTGGATATCACTAGGTTCACCCAGTAGAGGAGCTCGTCGTTGGCTGGTGTGATGCGCCGCTGGAACACCACTGAAGCTTGCTGCGCGTTGTTCTTGTAGCTGTGACGTGGTAGAAAAGACACATTCCTAATTTAGTTTCGCAGATGGAATGATCGTTTTGTTTCTGTATTTAAATGAAATTCAAGTCCAGTAAAGCGTAAAAATAATTCCTCTTCGGATAGCCAAGATGAAATATGAACGCCTGATAAAATAATTTAGCTCGATATTACAGTTCTAAAAGTCATTTATTCCTAAAATAGTGGGCCAAATATTTCAAATACCATGCAAATATAAACATGACTAGCAAAATTTCTAGATTATTTGTCTTGATCCAAATAGTACATATTTACATAAATGGTGATATTAACTAACCATTTTAGGCTATATAATAGCTCGTTGAAGTAACTATGTTGAAAGGCTCTATTTACACATTTCAAAACCATTTTAGCGTAGGTACTTGTAATTTCTATTGAAGAAGCTAACTTGATAAGTTTACAAAGACTTGATTTTGACTTCATAATTTTGTTTTTAAAGCGATGGAAAAATCGTCATTGTTCCAGAAAATAGTTGTAGTTTTTGTGCATACCTTTGGTTCCCCATAATCTGTCCGACAGCTCCCTGCAGCTTCCAAGGCAGATATTGGTCAAGGTCGACCCTATGCCCTAAGCCCCTGGTCACCATCAGGTCCACGTTTACACCCTGACCGGCAGTAGTTGGCACTGCCACAATTGGCACTCCGCAGTGTGTCGCTGCGACCAGGGAAGACGAACTTCCATCGGAGATGAATATTTTGGTGTTCGGGTGATCTGGAAAGGATATCTTTTTGTACACTTAATAACTTATAAAGTTTCCTTGATACTATTATAAAGCCAGCTTTTTCCAATCCAGCGTCTACCAAATGCTGCTCACGGGTATTATTTTTTTATAGCGACAGCCGTTTGTTTCGTGGTCATTTCTATTCAATAATTATTTTTTATGGGCTTCTAAGGGCTAGTATTATGGATCTTTCTTGATATAACAAGCCCTACTTAACCCACCTAAACTCCCAAAAATAAGCAGATTCAGATTAAGTAATAGCATACACAGTCATGGGCCATGGTCTGCTGGAAGAATTCTCTCTTTAGAGATAAGCTCACCTGTACTTAGGCTGTCCTCATATTTCTTTGTGAAAACTATAATTTGTGATCAAACTTATAAATAAAAGAATTACAATTGACCCTTAAAAAACGAACGAGTCTTCTATCTAATGCTCCAAAAGGCCGGTTCCGGGAAAACATGACATCAACATAAGTAGATAAAATGGAAGGGACTTACTTAATATGCTTAGCTGCGGGGCCTTTTCCATCACTCGTACATTCCTCGGTACGTACTCTATCGGACCACTGTACTGCCAAAGCACCAGCTGCTCCAGCTGTCCCAAGGCATCCAGCAACTGCTCTTGTAACTTCTTCGGAAGCTTGCCTTGCAGGTGAGGTATGTTCATGTAGATGACGCCATTCTTGGCGTTGTTTAGAAACAATTGTAGCGTCTGAAACGAAGCATTAACATGACAATAAACTTGGAATAACGCGTTATTTTTCGTTTTTAATTTTACATTCATACATACCATTAGTACCACAGAATAGGTAATAGTACTATACTACTATATCCCAAATTCCCTCGAGCAAGTTGACTGCTGCAGACATGGTGAACGGAACATTCAAAAGCACACTTTTCACCAAATGTATCGTATTAGAACACAACGTGGTAGGTAGTGAGCCTATCGCCGTTATACGGGTTGCTATGGTTTTTAATGGGTGTTTTCCATCACTGGAGGAGTGAACAGCCTGCGATGCCTGGTGGAGAGGCGAGAAACCGTGCTCTCGTATGTAGTACTAGCTTTCCGCCAACGGCTTCGCCCGTGTTACAGTTATATTTTATGGCCAAGTTACATAAAATCTTCATAAATTGTAGCTCATGTGTTATGCTGATGTACGAGTATAAGCTATATCACTGTAAAGTGTCATCCCAATTCGTTCAGTACTTTTTGCGTGAAGGAGTAACAAACATACAGACATCCTCACGAAAACCTGGGTGAATTCCATATAAGTATTCTTCTTTTGCATCTTCTTCAACCAGGATATAGAAAGAAGTTTGTTAGATTGAGGCATTTTAAATAGACCGCCACTGGACATGGTCTAAACATAAAAATATTTTCACTGACGTACATATCCAACCCTCGCTGCCCTCTTGAGGTCGTCGCCCCAATGGCCGTTAGTCCACGGTGATGACTCCATAATTATGAAATTAAGCAACGAAGCCGAAACACAAACTTTCGCATTTATAATATTATTAAATTATTATTAAAGGTTTCGCGCGACTGATACCCCTGGTGTGCACGTGTCCATAAACTGCAGTAACCGCTTATAAAAAGAATATGTCTTTTTACGTCTGGAAGTTCACGTTACTACGTGTATGACGAACGGGAGCACCCCCCCTCTCCCTGTTCTCGACCGCTCTTGCACGGGCCTTGTTGCGGCTGAACACGTGTAAACGATTTGACTATTTACGTATTACTAAACGAACAAGTACCCAAGTAAACTCAAATTATGATTCATTGAGCTGTGAACGTCCAGATTTGATTTGTTTGCCAATGGAGTCAAGTGTTTTGGTAAACTATCATGAACCGTTCATTTACTTCAACGGACGAACAACAAACAATCAGAAGAAATAGTGAAGGCCGACTATGGATGTTTAAAATAAAAATTTGAAAGAGAGCTCAGAAAAAAATGCAGTGCTTACCTACATTATTATCTTTACATATACCACCTGTCAATGTGATAAACTGTTAATATGAAGCAAACATTATAATAGTTTATGTATTTAAGATGAAAATGAGGAAAAGTGCACTCTATTTCTGAGAATGTTTACGAGGAATGATGAAATATTGAATGGTGAGTGATCTGGCACAATGGCAGCGATCCTGCCTTGCCCATCGTACAAGCTCTGCTTAGTTTGGGGTCAGATAATCTTGCTGTAATTGGACCTATATATTTATTTAATATTTTTATTTATTTATGTAGAGAATTTCTCCATTTAACTCTAAATATTCGTACAAGTCAGCGTAACAAAAAAGACAAACGGAACAGAATGTAAAATCTCTCACAACGCTGTCGAAGAAGAGTATAAAATTTAATCTTACTAATATTATAAATGTGAAAGTTTGTGAGGATGTATAATGTATGTATGTATGTATGTTTGTTACTCTTTCACACAAAAACTACTGATGGGATTTGGATGAAACTTTGCAGTATTAAAGCTTATACATCAGAATAACACAAAGGCTACAATTTATATAGTTTTATATTATTTAGCCATAATATAACGAATTGCGGGCGAAGCCATAACATAACGTGAAGCTAGTATTTGATAAATATGCACCACTAGACCAGTTTGTTGGTAGAGCAGCGGCTAAGGCAAAATAGGAATCTACATACCTAATAAATCACATAATTAAGTAACAATTAAACAAGTACCACATACAAATTTGCCAACTGTTTCAACAAAGGATAAAAGTCGAGCTACCACTTTAATAGGTCCAGGGCGGGAATAAATGTTGCAGTTCCGCTTTTGCAGACATGGAAAAAATAAATAAAATAAAACTAGGCAACTGAAATAACACGGTTACAGTATATACACTGGTACATGCAACTAGAACTGAGCACGCCTAAACTTGTTTTCGGCGGTTATTATCACCGTCTGATAAGTAAATGTAATATTGCATCCAAAATAAGTCACAGCCATACCGGTCAAAGTTTTTTAATTTATTCATTTATTCAATTTTAATTGAAATTAAACAATTTGACAGTTCACTTCTATTAAATTGTTTTATCGCCAACAGAATAATTATTTACAGGAAACTATCCTTAGTGGTATTATTATCTAACTATCCAACTATTATTCAGTGGGCGTTAAAACAATTGAATAAATAATAGCACATCTCATCAATAATGCAATTCCAATACTAAGATCTTCAACAATTCCGAATCCTAATTTGGTTGAGGGACGTTCTATAGTAATATTTATTGCTAATAGTCTGCGGTTGATTTAAATATGCACATCTATTAATTCTCTTCGTATCTATGAATTAAAATCGAAAGCTTTTATTATTTTACCTTTGGATCGTTACTCGTTATGGATGGTATTGGGACTACCATCCATAAAGAGTAACGAGCCTTAAGTAACACATGTGTTGGTAAATGTTTTTAATTGCATTGACAAAGGAGTGATTCTAACTGTCAAAGTGTATAATTGAATAAATAAAACACCGGTGCGCCTGTCGCTTATTTTAGATGCAATATAATCTTAGCCTAGGCAATAAGGGTCATTATTTTAGACACGTTATATAAGCGGCGTCACCTTAATTAAATAAATAGAAATCGACATTTTTTTTTCGGGCAAACCTTTAATCCGCTATTAAATGGGTTATTGATAATTATTCAATTATCTTTATATTTAATATCATAAAAAAAATAAAACAACCCGATTCTTTGATTTTCGTGGAGTGTCCCAAACCCCGATCTAATAACTTAGTAAATTATATATTTTAAAATAAAGGGTACATGCTTACTAAAAAAAACACTAAGTCCTAAGAAGTTGACAATGCTATGAAAAATTAGACCATATTTTAAAAAAATATATCATTCAACAAATAATAATTATGTAACTGTCCTGGGGTAGTTACTGGTTTGCGTGAATCATTGCAAATTCACTTCCACATCCCTGACTTAGCGGCTCGACCTTAGCGGCTTGTTACGTCAACCTAATTCACGTTACAACTAATCGCGGTCCGAAGGCCGGGCAGAGTGCTTGTGTGACAACGCGTTGAGTTTCCGAAAAATTAAGGTAAGAAACTCGTTGCGTGGGTATGATTTCTCAAAACTATGATTTGCGTGGTACATTTTTCTCCGGTGTCTGCGAATTTATCAACTGATTAAAATATTGTAACGAACAAATATAAGGTAACGTAACTAATCTTAGAAACTCAGTTTATTATCTTAAAGATTTTTTTAATTAAATGGATTTATTTTGATTTTCGCGCTCGCGATTTACGTGGTTCACGTGGTTGTTTTGACCCACGCAAACCAATTATTGGCCATGCAAATGAAATAACTTTGAGTTTTGTAATGGTATTGTATGATAATGTTTTTATTACTTTAGTTAAATGTCAATTCGTTTAAATCAAACTCAAAATGACGCAGTTGATGGGTTGCTGCATTTGTAAGTAGGTACCTAATATAAATAAAAATAGTGTCAAATTCGCTACCTATGTGAATTTTTGATAATATTGTAAAGAAAGAAGTTATATTATAAAGAGTTCAAGGCCAAAAACCGGGCGATATATTATAAAAGGTAAAGTGAAGGAAAAATGATTCCAGGTCGGTGTCTCTCGGACCTTCCGGCAATTAATTTTAAGCCCCGTTTTTCCCGCCTCCTCACTTAGATCGTCCACCTGGGACTGCAGGTCGCGGTGCGTATGGCACAGCGAGCAGAGATCATTGGCATAGTCTAAGTCTTCCAAGACATCAGTTATCCCCAATCTATCCCACGATGCTTGTTCCTGTATGCGCGTTGCATAATCCCGTCTAGAACAACCAGGAAGAGGACAGGCAAGAGCAAGCAGCCTTGGCGGACGCCCACACTTCAATTTCGGATGAAACCGTCGTGAGTAATTCTACAGGAATATTATCGTAGATAGCTCGCAGTAGGTCGATGATCTACGGCGGGACGCCAACGTCGGATAATTGAGGCCATATACTTGTCCACTTCAGCGTATTGGATGGCTGTTCCAAGATAACAAGCTGCTAAGAAGAGGTTTAACGGCCCCCCAAAAACTTGTCCAAGATAATCTTGCAGAAAACTTTCTATGGTATTAAGTGATACCTGTCCAGTTGCTGCACTGGCTAAGGTTCCTTTTTTGGCACGGTTATTAGAATCCAGTCATCTGGGCGTTCCTCTGAAGTCCAGATTTTCTCAATGAGGGGTCTCAAGACTTCGACGGCGAAGCGTAAGTATGCTTTCAGCATTTCCGCAGTAATGAGGTCGAAGCCTGGAGCTTTAGGAATTTTGAGCGACAGGATAGCCTCAACCACTCCGTCATGAGTTAGTGGGTCGACGTTGATGTCAAGAAGCCCAAATGAACTAGAGGTGTGCTGTGGTACATCAGACGTGTCTGATGCTGTGCAGCGGAAGACCTCCTGAAAGTGTTGCTAGAAGTTGAACGTCGGCAACGTCTGTAGTTCGTGGCAGTTTCAAGTCTAGGTCTCTTCAGTCGTTGATAAGCTGCCATGTGGATTGTGACATCCAGTCTTTGCGCGAGTGTGTGTTGTGTCCCAAGACGGCAGAGCTTGTCGCTGTATACGGTATATATACCACTTCAATATGGTTCCACTCTTTGCCTATTGAGTTTTCCGTATCGAGGCTGGAGAAGCGGTGTCGAAGTTCGAGCAAGTGTCAGGGTCCCTGAATTTTGGGACCTCGAAAGTTCTCCCAACCTTGCTAGGTGCCCCGGCTGGTCCTGCTACCGCAATCTTGAAGCGCAGCTCGGCAACAACCAAATGATGGTCGCTGTCGATGTCAGCACCTCTTCGGTTTCGGACATCGAGCAACGAGGTGCGCCATTTAGAACTAATGGCAAGGTGGTCAATTTAGTTTTTGGTAGTGCCAGTGGGTGAGATCCATGTTTGCTTATGGATATCTTTATGTATACACACTTCATTTTTAAATATTCTTTTGAATAAGAAGTAACATCAAATACCTTATTTGAAAAATTTAAATTAAAACAAAAATAATTTTCGTGGCCTCAAATTTTTTAAGCTCGATTATCTCTGTAAGTATATCGCTCTCGGAGGTGCCTCTTCTATAAAAAATATTACTTTTACGTATATTTTAAGATATAGATGTCGATTGGCCACGCAAATCACCAAAGAATGCCTTGCTCGGAGAAGCACCCATGAACATACTTACCAGACAGATAAGTAAATAGGTTAATTATTGTGTTATTTCAGTTGCCTAGATACATTTAATACTTTTTTTCCATTGCTGCAAAATTTAAGATTATCAACAGAATTTCGGCTTTAAACTTTCTTTTGAAAGTGAGTGAGTTGTTGTTATAAATACGGTTGAATACAAGATGGAAATATAGTTTACCGCACCTTTGATAGAGGCTTTATTGGTTGCCTAATGTGATGTCCACCAATGAGCTTCGCGTTTTGGGGCACCGGCAACATTTGCCCCAATGGGGGATGCGAGTTGACCAGCAGAAGCGAGCCGTTGTGCACCACCTCACCGTAGTTGGGCAGGAGGCGCTTGCGCAGTTGGAATGGTGTGCGGTAAATGGCGTCATACGCTGGAATCTCCACGAAATGCGTGGTGTAGCTGGAATGATAGATAACAACGTTTATTCAATGATGTTGTTCATCAAGATGATGATTTAACTGACACTCCTATTACAGCTTAAGCGTAACACCGCGAAAGAAGACCACGGATATCCACGCGTAGCATGCAAGCGGCAGCCAGGTCCACAGAGAAATCAGCATTTTAGCAAACCAGACCTTGCTGCTTATGAATCACAACACAATAAGAAATATAATTGAAGATAAATAAAAATAAATTTCTTGATCTATATAAATGATATCCCAACATCTATTGATAATCAGATGGTTCTGTTTGCCGACGATTGTACCGCTATATTTAATAACAAAAATGACATAAACAATATCTTAGACTCAATAATTCAGTGGCTGAAGAGCAACAATTTGGTGATCAATTTAGATAAAACTAAAATTATGGAATTTAAGCAAAGAACTGACCGAACTTTGAATTTACCAATACGGCATAACGGCAAAGAGATCGAACCCACCATAACATTCAAATTCCTGGGTCTATATATAGATAGTGACTTAAAATGGCAAAACCATATCGATTTTATATGTAAAAAGCTATCTCAGTCTTCATACAGTCTCTACCATCTTTCAAAAAAAGTGAGTCTTTCCACTCTCCTCGTAGCCTACCATGGTGTTGTGGCGTCTAGGTTAAGGTACGCAATCATCTTTTGGGTAAATGCTACAAACTGGGACAGAGTCTTTAGGTGTCAGAAAAAATGCATTCGTGCCATGTGCGGTCTGAAAAGGACTGATAGTTGTAGAATACATTTCCAGAACATGAATGTATTGACTATGCCCTGTCTATACATATTTGAATTGTGTCTCTTTATAAAACAAAACACAAGTTTATTTGAAGTATACCGTAGGTCCCGCAATCGACTTGTGTTATATAATAAAGATAATGTCCAGCACAAAACAGCCCTTTATGACAAATGTTTTTTTACTATGGCACCAAAAGTATATAATAAGCTACCTCGTCATATTAAAGAATGTAACGAATATACGACATTCAAAAAAGGATTATTTTCATTTTTAATAAGTCACTCATTTTATTCAATTATTGAATTTCTTTCACTCAAATATTAATTTTATGCTTTATATCTCTTTGACTGTCTGAATGTATTAAATTAAATGATAAACTATTATTATCTCTGGACATTTCCTTCTTTAATTTAATTTAATCGAATAAATGAATTATGAATTAATCAAATTCATTTTGTTATTGTTATTATATATTGTTATTTGTATTGTTATTTGTATTTGTGTGCATGAACATGTCTGTTTGTACTGGTCTGGGTGTCTCCTATGTATAATAAGTATGTATTTACAAAAGAAAATGTATTTAAGTATGTTTATCCGTTGTCTAGTATCCCATAACACAAGCTTTAATTAGCTTACTTTGGGGCTAGATGGCGCTGTGTGGAATAATGTCCAGGGATATTTATTTATTTATTTATTTATTTATTATTTATTGTATTAATTAATTTTCTTTATGTGACATTTGTATGCCAATGAGGCTGATCACAGCATGTGCGTTTTCTTCTGTGTTTAATATCTTTTAAGTACCTGTGTATCACAAATAAACTATTTGATTTGATTTGATTTGATTTGATAAATATTTTTGAAAACCACCCCTTTTAGTGCCCATATACTCACTAACTCCACAAATTGATGTATATCTGCATACCAAGCTGGTATAACCGCTCCTTTACTGTGAATGGCAGAGAGGGCATTTCCCTCGCAAGTGGATTCACACTATACGCCGGGCTAGGCTCCTCATGCACCAGCTTGAGATTCTGCCAAGATATATCCTCCGAGGTGTACCAAATCAGTGGGCAATCATATAAGGATGCGAGCCTGGGGACGAAAACATTTAATTTCATTGTATTCATCAAGTTGAACGTCATGGTCATATTAGTCATACCATAGATGAATGAGAAAATTGTATGATTTGTATCAGCGGGTATTAAATAAACCAAAGCAGCTGGTTTTTGCAAAAAAAAAATTTATACCTTCACCGGATGTAAAATATCAATAATAAAAAATCAGCACGTGCTCGACCTTAAGCCTAAATATACATAAAGCTATTAAAAGGCAACCGTTTGTTAAAAAAACCCCTCAAAGTGCTTGCGGTTCCGGATTAAGTCTCCGATTAAAACTTGAGTAATTACGGCAAGAAAATCTACATTTCACTGATTGAAAAGCGCTGAAAACAACGCTGGGTAGTTCAGAATACCTAAATTATAAATACAATGCCAACAAAAGACTCCGTTCATTAAAGATTAATAGGAAACCAACTTCTCCAGCTAAATTGATTTCTTAGGTCAACTCCTTCTCTACGAAGAATTGATTTAGGCATTCTTGCTTCACAAAAAGTTCATCATTCAACTTGACTTTTCAATTTTGTTTACATTAAGATTCGTCAATAATAATTCAGCATATATGTATTGTTTTTCTATTTAAAATGTTTGAAGAATGTTTTTTTTCTATTCTTCAAATCTGGAAGTATGCCTTGGGCAAAGATTTCCGATAATTCCCTTCTTTCTATCAAATGAAATTTTACCTAAATTCAATTTAATAATACAAACTTACGGTGAGATACATCTTACTCTCATAATTTTTAACTAATTTTCTTAGGCATAATAAATGTATAATAATGATTACTGTCATAATGAAACTTTGGCATAATTGTATTTTGGCATAATGAGTTTTAAGTATAACGTAATGCCGGGCTATTGAGGCGACGCATAGTCTTTAGCCATTTCTATTAATAGTCATGTTTTGTCATAAAGGTAGGTCAAGTAGGGGTTAATAGGTGCGAGGAGCGAAGCGACGAGCGTGTTAGGTGTATTGAACCTATCGCAAGAAGCCGAGCGAGCAAAGCGAGCGTGCCGCGACAGCGGCCGGCGAGTGCAAGGGGCCCAAAAACCTCATTATTCAAAATTTTGATGATTTTACTCATTAATGTTATGCGTTTATTATTTTATGCGTTAGAATATTATGCTAAGTTATCTTTATGCCATATCTGAATATGCTTTAAAAAATATGCGAATACAATTATGCGTCTATACGCACACAACAACAACTATTTACCATAATATCAATATTCCTTAAACACTATGCCTATAAATTATGACAAAAGTTTGCTTGCGAGTAAATATAGACCCACTTACGGTGCTAATAGGCCGCTGTAGAACCAATCTACGACTACAGCGTCGAAGGTTAGTGTAGAGTCGTGCAGCAACTCCTTGAAGGTCTGATGGTGCAGGGCATCCTGGGTGAACTTTGGTCCAGCCCTGAGGATGTCGTTAGCGGAACGGCCATTGGTCCAATGTCTCGAACTGTCGTGTTGGTTCCCTTGAGCATATAAATAGTTTTAATTACAAAATGTAAATTAACATGAAAACTGATGTTTATCTATACATACAGGGTTACTTAATAAACACCATTCAGAATTTTCCCAGCCTAATGTCTGCATCTTAATGCATCAATCAAAGACAGTTTTTTTTAAGAAAAGGGTCTTTCTATCGTTTATATTATTATATTTTTTCGAACAGATTATTCGTGCGGAGTGGTTACTTAATTCAAATTAAATTTCAACTTCTGACTAAAGCGCGGAGTTGAAGAGACTGCGAGCCCGCCGTCACTCACGTTGCGCATTATCAACGAAACTACTGATTTTTTTATACCTTTGAATAGTTATAATAACATTAATAACTCAACATTTTAGTACTGATGGTTGTCAAACAGACAAATACGTATTTTGTAATTTTCTCCATAGATCCTTATATTTAAATTTGGATGGTGTTTATACAATAGCCCTGTATAATAAAACTGTAGAAGTGGTTAATTCTGCACATAGTTTTTTTTTAAATTGCTTTCAGGGGACTTCATTCATACACACACATAGTAAAAGCCAAAAAGGTAGTTTTTGAAATTTTTGTCTGTCTGTCTGTCTGTTGTTCGCGATTCACGTAAAAACAGCTGGACGTATTTAAAAAAATGTTTTTGCATTTAAATGGCATAAGGCCTCTTCAACATCTAGGACATATTTCATCCCGATGTAATCCCTAGGGACTCAGCAGGGAGAAATTAAAGTAAAGTAAAGTAAAAAATATCTTTATTCTAAGTACTTATGACAAGTCATACACAAAAAAAAATTGTAGCAAAAATATACTGAATAAAAAGAAACTTACATAAAATAATACTATGATAGTTAATATCATAATTAAATATAATGTGACTCTGCCACCGGTTCGGAGGTTGTTTCCGATCGAGAAGACTCCGGCAAGAAACTCGATTCTTACTCTTTTCAATCTTCTTTTTATACACAAAAATTGAATTGACAGAGTAAAGTCATAAGAAAAAAGTGTGCAGAGGAGCAGATTACACCTAAGATGACCACAAATTCTTATCAATTAAGAAATCCTCAACACTATAATAACCCCGCTTCATTAACTTAGCTTTAATTTGTGACTTAAACTTGTGAAGAGGCAGTTCAACAAGAGTTTGCGGAATCTTATTAAAATATTTTACACATTGACCAACAAATGATTTCCCTACCTTATGCAGTCTTAGACTGGGAGTTACGAGCTTATTTTTATTTCTAGTATTGAGTTTATGAACATCACTGTTTTTCTTGAAGAGATGCAAGTGTTTACGGACATATACTACATTATCATAAATAAATTGAGAGTACACAGTTAAAATATCTATCTCTTTGAATACTTCTCGAAGCGAGTCGCGTGGTCTAAGGTTGTAAATGGAGCGGATGGCCCTTTTTTGAAGAACAAAGATGGTGTTGAGATCCGCTGCTGAACCCCACAACTGTAGACCATACGACATAACACTGTGAAAATAACTGAAGTACACTAATCTTGCTGTTGCGATATCAGTCAGGAGCCTTATTTTTCTAACAGCATAAGCTGCCGGTCTAAGTCTTCCTGCCAGAGCAGAAATATGCGGACCCAACTGTAACTTGGAATTGAGAGTAATTCCTAGAAATACAGTGGAATTCGCAATTTCTAATGGCTCGTTATTCATGTTTATAATGGTATCGACCTGTCTTACATTGGGCATAGAAAATTTGATACATTTGGTCTTCTTAGCATTAAGCAGTAAATTGTTACTCGTGAACCAATGCAGTACCTTAGAAAGAGTATTATTTACGTCGTTAAGTGCTTTGTTACTTCTATCTACGTTAAAAATCAGAGAAGTGTCATCAGCAAGTAATACAATCCCACATAGGTCTTTGACAAAATAAGGCAGGTCATTTATATAGATCAAAAACAGCAGAGGACCTAATATTGATCCCTGGGGCACGCCCATACGTATGGTGGCACTGGAAGAATTCGTACCATTGATACTCACTTGTTGTATTCTATCAGTGAGGTAAGATTCTATAAGGCTAAGTGAAATATTCGAAACACCGTAATGTCTCAGCTTAATCAGTAGGATTTCATGAGCTACGCAGTCAAATGCTTTTGATAAATCACAAAAAACTCCTATTGCATCTTGCTTTCCTTCCCACGCATCAAATATGTGTTTGATGAGCGCAACACCTGCATCGGTTGTATTCCTATTTTTAGTGAATCCAAATTGATGACTATGTAATAATTTATTCAAAGCAAAGTGAGAATGTAATTGATTCAATATTATCTTTTCAAAAATTTTACTTATAGCTGGCTATA
This sequence comes from Udea olivalis, assembly GCA_947369235.1. Classification (NCBI taxonomy): domain Eukaryota; kingdom Metazoa; phylum Arthropoda; class Insecta; order Lepidoptera; family Crambidae; genus Udea; species Udea olivalis. The sequence goes on along the minus strand of OX376345.1, from coordinate 713,714 downwards.
CAATTGAAGTTGGAATGGAAAAGTGTGTATGACCTACAGCACCTAACGGGTCTAATTGTGTTTTCAATCCAACCAGGAGCCCCATGCAATATACACACAATATTTTATCCAAATCGGTCCACTCGTGTAAGAGGAGTTAGGTGACACACACAGGTGCAATAGACACACACCTAATAGTTTTAATAGTGGTCAGAGTTAACTGCGTATACAGGTATTATAATATGTAAATATAAATAATATATAAATAACGAAGATGTAAATATATAAAATAAATATCCAGGACAAATTACACCAAGATCATCTCACCCCAAACTAGGCAGAGCTTGTACTATGGGTGTCAGAGACTGATAAACATAATTGAATATTTCTAAATACATACTTACCTAAATACATAATACGAACGTTTACGAACATTTGTGTTTGTTGTGTGTCTGGGTGTACACACAACAAACACAAATGTTCGTCACTCGAACGTTTCTCAAGGGTGGGGATTGAACCCACGTTCTCCGGTGCTAAAGGCAGGATCGCTGTCATTGCTCCAACAGGTCAGTCGAATTGTAAATTTGATAAAATTATAAAAACAAAGCCAATGAAGTTATTAGTAAAAGTAGGTGAGACGTAATTATTACAGTTTTGAGTTGTAGAACAAGGTTTGTTTCTAAGTACGCAATATAGACGGCAAACGCGCTATTACAATTTTGCATGGGATTTTTTTTAGGACGTGGGTGAGTGCTCAGTAAGACAGGATTATGCGAAATTCAACCCCTAAAGGGTGGTTTTTGGATTGATCGTTTGTATGAAACTTCGTTACTAGGAGTGCTAGGAGTCTTAAATTTCAAGCTTCATTATCAGCGAGTAGTTTGCCATAAGTCCTATTTATTTTGGTAGAACAAGCAAACCAGGTGACACACGCCAGATGGGGAGTGTCTCACATGGATATCTACCTATTGACTGAATTTATGGACTAAACATTTTATACTCCTGCGGAACATATAAACGAGATTCAGTTTTTACATTATAATATATAATATGGTTTAAAGGAGTTTACACTTTACAAAGTTAGGAAGATAATTTTCTTACCATTATTTTCTGACAAATTGGAGCTGATGTCGACGTACGTAAGATTGGGGTTGAGTGACTTTTTAGGAAACACCGAGACATACGTGACCTAGAAAATAGAGATACATTTTGCGTATATTTTTTCATATTATAATAAAGTATGATCAACCACCTAAATTACAAGGCTAAAAGTTAAGTGGCGATTTGAGTATATGGCAATGAAACTTAAGTTACGTTATATGATGTTGATTTTGATGAGTAAACAATGCATATACATAGTAGTGCAGTCATTGAAGCGAAAAATACGGTCTTACCTCCGAATTTTTTAACTGTGAACCGATTTGCATGAAATTTTGGAATTAGGCTCATCTTACCCTTAACTTCAAAAGTGAAAATGATCTGAACTCCGCCTATTATTTTTAAGGGGTGTAAACAACCCCTTAATGGAAAAATTGACATTGAGCCATTTTATCGCTAGAAAACATGTCTAATAGTAAGTGGTGAAATTGTAAAGTATTTTCTAACATAATTACCTCATATTAAAATCATTTTCAACCCCTTGAAAAAAAAAAAAATTTCAGTTACTAAGTAGAAAAAAATATGATAAGTTTTTGGACCAAAATTGTATGCAATTCGGTTCACAGTAAAAAAATTCGGAGCAATAATGCTTCAATGACTGCACTATAGGGAACATGGGCCAGACTCAGTGAAGCCCAATATTTTTTTGTCAAAAACAAAATGTAGTGGTGTAAGGGAATGTGTTCGAGTACGGAAGCGGAAGGGGTCCGTGGCGGCGAGCGCTCGCAAGTTAAAAACAGACTGGGTGGATAGGCAGAACTGTATTTGTCAAAGTCAAACAATTCGATTCGGACCGAGCAGCGGCGTAAAAGCACGAGCTCAGTGCCGTAGCATATAAACAAACAAGGTAGCAATCGTTAGTAGAATTCTGTAGAATGTAGAATACTCAGACTACTCAGAGTTGTCGCAATAGCTTGCATGCAAGCAAATCCGAATGATTTTGCTCTACTGGTGGTGCTCGTTTTTTTAAAAAAAATTTTTGACAAGGACGCCGCTGCTTAGCCTCGATGCGACGGCCAAGTAGTTCACCGGTCTGTAGGGTGAGGAAGGCTCTCAACCCTGACATTGATATTTGTGTGAACTTTAGTGGAAGCTCGTTGCAGTGGCATTTTGTTTCTGACTTAAAAATATTAGGCGCTACAATGGTAAACTTTAACACTACAGTATACGCAAAGGTTTTTTAAATATGGTTCCTAAGTCCTACTTTAGTAGTCCGTGCGGGTAATGGTGTACCGAATTTATTTGAAGATTGAAAAAAAAAACTTATCTCTCTTAATCTCCGGGCAGGTTAATGTTTAGAATGACATTAAAATATATATATATTAAATGAATGTTAAATTAACATATTTAGAAAAAAATATGAAGGTTATTCACAGAAGTTCAATTTCTTAAAAAAAAAATGTATTTTCCATTTTTTTCTATCTATTTCCGTTAAATTGCTCGTAGTTCATGTTTTTTACTAGTTACATAAGAATGTTAAGCATAAAATTAATGATATTTAAATGCATGCCTTCTTTTATCATTGCTTTTCATTTTAGATACGCGTGTACATACAGGTGTCAAACAAATGAGTGCGTGTGCTTTATTGTTAAACAAACATGTAGGTACAGAAAGTCACTGAAAGATCCTTCCTCACGCTCACTATCCAGACAGAAGCACAGCGCACATGGTGAAACTCTAAGAAGTATTCCAACACTACATCTGATATGTAAAACAATGATAGTACCACATGGTCAGCAGCTAACAGCGTCCTGACCACGGCATCCCCTAAAGCAGCGTTGGTCGCGTCAGGCACGGGATACACCACGAGAATCCGGCTCCCGAGTCCGACAGAAACACTAAGAAAACACGCGCACATACAAATTCTGAACATCATACTTAGGAAACCTGATGGTACTGAAGCAGACTTGTTTCTCAACTAAATAGAGTACAGTGAATCTGAATAAAAGGTTTCAAATAGCAGATGATAAAATTTGTAACTAACTTTAGTTATTTAAAAGATCTGAAAGAAGAATTATTTTTATCATTGTTTCACAAATAAGTAATTAGAGCACTATTTACAAAACTTAAACTGACAATTTGCATTATTTGTTTTCTTTCGCTGTTGAAGCGGAGGCAATAATTTTTAATAGCTTTGATCGAAACTGATAACAAATTATCCAAAGTAATGTTTGACCTTTTAAAGATTTTACGAGCTCACCCCCAGGCATTGTTAACCATAAAGTAATCCTATCATAGAATACAGAAAGGGTTTTTTGGTTGCTCATATTGTCAAGTTGTACATCACATTGTGTTAGCAAAATGAATCCGCTTTAGATCCATTGAAAGGGTTACCCAAAGGTCCCTCTACATGAGCTAGTCCTTAAATAACAATAAGTAGGTACCTACCTAAATAAATAGAAAAACGTTCCTGTTTTTGCCACCTTTTGTAACATCAAAAAGGGAAGTGAAGACTTTCGATTGAGGAGAAACTAGGATAATTGAATTAGAATATGTTTGTTTGAATTTGAGAATTTAGGTAAGTAATTCCAACATTGTTATTGTTACTATGCTGAAAATGAAAACTCACTTAGATGATGTTTTATACCATCATCACGACTTTATCCTAAACGGGGTAGTCAGAGGAAAGTGACTGTGTCGTCATGGTGAACGAAACACTTAGGAGCCCACTTTTCACCAATAGTATTAGAACCCAACGTGGTAGGTGGTGAGCCTTCCGCCGTTATCCGGGTTGATTTGGTTTTATATCGATGTTTTCCATCACCGGAGAGTAAGTCGGATAGTAAACAATGAACACAAAGATTTTGGTTCTGGCCAGATTTGAACTCGGGGCCACATGATTCACGAACTGAGTTCGGGTGCTGAACCACTAGGCCACGACGCTCTCTCTGATATTGATGATGATATTTCAAAAGGAGCTTAATAATATTATGTAAATAGAAATGGAACTAAAACGGGCAAAAAATTGCTGTAACTAATCGTAGTGTGCGCGACATCGACTCATGTAGAGGTACAGGTGGATATGCTATTCCAAAAACGAACCCTCCAAAGAGTTAAAACATTACTGTACGTGCTTGCTTTGTGCGTGCTTTGCTTACGTCTCGCAAGCTACGATAGTTAACTACAGAAACTTGCATGATATTTTCGGTTTCATATACTTACACTTTACCACAGACGCTAGCGACTACAGGGAGCACAAATTAGACATGCGCGGCGCTCTGACAGATAGCCCGCTTAGAGCAACACGCCATTTCTGACGCACGCACACTCTTTTACGAACCGTAGTCTACACAATAAACACCATAGTAGTATTTCACTAAACGAATTTTTGGAAAGCGTGTTCATTGCAAGTGGCTTGGACAAGCAAAGGAACGAGAGTCGAGAATTGTATACTTACTATCGTTAGGGGGGAATCTACGTAACGTGAGACACGTGCGTGAGTGATAAAGAATTAGCTAAGCCGGGTACTCATTAGTGAGCCGTAACCGTAACTTGCGTGATACAGTAACAAGGTCTTAGTGTGTACGCGTGTTACAGCTTGCCTTAGGCCCATGAACATGACGTAGCCCCAACGCTTTCACCGCGCGTACTCAAAGCCTTTTAATTATTGTCATCTTTCACATTATTGATCTTTAACTTCAATAACTGGTAGTCTGGTACCATATTTTAAGACGTTTTTTGTTTGTTTTTGTGTCCTCTTTCCATTATACCATTTTCACTGTGCGCGGAACATCAAGAAGATGGCGGCTGGTGACCTATGCCACGAATGTCCAAACCCAAGACCAAAAAGAAATGAAACAAAGTATTTATTAGGCTGAGTGTACTTTGTTTTTATCAGATAAGGTGCCGGTCCAGCCTGTCAGAGATGCTGATAATAATAGTACGTTAAGATAACGTACCTGTAGTTCGAGGCGCTTCGAATCCGAGAATAAACTATTAAGAGATTTAATCTTATAAAAATAAGACAGACCATGCCACCTTTTTCCCTGGGAGGCAGGCAAAGTTCACACCACATTTTCATGTTAAAAGAACTTGGGAGCTAAATATTTGAGTCTCCTCTGTTTTTAGGTTTCGTCGTTGTTTTACATATTAGTAATATATGATATATAAAAAAAACATCACGTTAATTTGATTATTCGGATCATCGTTGATCATCAGTGCTCTCATTTTCACCTTTTTCCATGTTGTACGATAGGCCAGGTCAGAGTCGGCCTGATCCTCTCCCAAATTACTATTGTTCTCTTGCAATAATAATAATTGGTTGGTGAAAACTTTTTTCAATATGGTTCATTTACATTTAACTAAAGTAGGTATGTAGGTGCCATTTTATTCGATAACTTTTTGCCATCTTGTAGGTAGGGACATGATCCCATTGCTATAGGAATTTTAAGGCTTCTGATCAAAATACCGCGACAAGTGGTTTTGGCAGTCCTCTCCTGATGTTAACCTGACACTGCCTAAAGAATTCTGAAGAGACCAAAACAGGTGGAAATCTGAAGGTGCAAGGTCAGGACTATACGGCAGGTGTTAACACCTCCCAGCCAAACTCTCTTTGAATTTTTGCTGAGTAGCTAAATATGTGTGAGGTCTAGCGTTATCATGATGAAAAACCACTTTCTGTTGATTAATTCCGGCCGCTTTCTCTCAACGTCTTGATTTTATCTCATCAGTTGTTCGCAGTAGAGTTCAGAATTGATGGTCCTGCCTGGTGGTAACAGCTCATAATGAATAATGCCGTTCCAACACAACACACACAGCATCACCTTGTTGCGAGTTAACCTGGGTTTCGCCACAGTCTGTGAAGCCTGACCGGTCTTTTACCACGACCTTTTTCGAATGTTCTTGTCGTTCGTGATCCACTTTTCATCACCAGTTATCCAGTTATCAGCTTCTTCAGAAATGGTTCGGTTTCATTTCGTCGTAAAAAGAATCACAAATGAGTACACGGTTCATTAGGTTTCTTTCAGTGAGCTCGTGAGGTATACCCAAATATCAAAAAAAATTGTGTACCCAGTTTTTGTCAAATGCGCCAAAACTGTTTTGTGGTCAATTCACAGTTCTCAAGCTACGTCATAACTACTGATATGCCCACTTTTTAAAAAATAGCATCCATTTTATCCGTAATAGGTCGACCAGAGCGACGTGCATGTTTGACATTCAAATTTCCGAATTGAAAACGCTTAAACCAAATTTGTGCTACTCTGACAGACACTGCACTAGGTCCATAAACATCACAAATTTTTTTCGAGGCTTGCGTTGCATTTTTTGTAGTAAAATTTTAAAATGTATCGAATTTCTTCATTAGATTCACTCATCTTGACAGTAATTTCTTGCATATAAATAGTAATCTCTAAGACTCTCGCATATCAATGATATGCTCTCTAATAATGGTATTCATTGCTATGCGGATGATAGCACGGGAGATGCCTTTTACACAGGCCGAGCAAATATCCCTCGTACCTTTGTGGCGGAAAGTCGAACTAAACTTGTGTCTGAAATCGAGAATACCCTAGCTTGTCCGATTGGGGTCGGAACAATTTAGTCCAGTTTAACCCCACTAAGACACAAATTTGCGCGTTTACCGCTAAAAAAACTCCATTCACTGTAGCTCCTCAGTTCCAGAACACTACCCTGTACCGTACCCTTTTAGGAAGGTGGTCAAAATTAGGTGGGTAAGTAATACAATAATAATTTTAAATAAATGTTTATAATTACTAAAAATAAAAATAGGTAGACCCAGGTAGTGGATCCGTAATTGGCAACCGAAAAATTACAAAGTCCTAAGCTAATCAAAACCACTGTCCTTGTTCGTTGACGTCCGGTGGAGCGCGGCCGTCCTAGTTTGCATATGTCCAGGTAGCGGGATTATATCGCGGTAATTTTCAGCAGCTTTACACAAGAGCGGTGCAGGGGCCACCCTTCTACTGAGTACTGTAGTCCGGAACCGGGACCCCGATATCGGGGTAACACAACACACTGTTAATTATTTAAAGTTGAAAACGAACAATCAACGACACTCGTGGTTCGTCGTGATTAGGTAACTTTTATCAAAGTTCGTGCGTCCTTGCGTTTAGATAGCTTCGCTCGGACTGTTGAGACGATATCATAAGGAGAACTCATACACTCGGCCGAACCTGTTTCTACGCAGCGTTCGCTCATCATTCGCGTAAACAGAAATTACGAAATCAATGCGCCTGAGTTTGTGTCATTAATTTTCCCCATTCTAATTTATTTTTATTATTTAAGAAATAAGATAAGTTTTATGGTTTATATTTTTTAAGTTAGTTTTTATTCAGTTTATAAGTTAGTAATAAGTTCTATTTTCCTAATCTTATTCATAAAGACTGTAACGAACCGTTACATACCCCCCTTTTTAGGTTAGGATTTTACTTATAAAATCCACTAATTTACAAAATAATCTAAGTGAGCTTAAAATCTTTCACATGCCAGGTCCCTAAATTGCGCCCTGTCATGTCTTCAAGTTCGTAAACTAGTTTTGATTTTTTTGTAACTACCCGACATTTTAGAAATTTAGGTGCTAGCTTTTTCGAGAATCTATTGTCCTTGTCGCTTTGGTAGAAAGTCCTTTTCCAAACAATATCACCTACGTTGAAGTCTACGTTTTTACGGCGAAGGTTGTAATTAGAACTATTTCTAGAGTGAGCCTTAATCAGTGATAGTTGAACTTTATCGAATAATTTATGTAGCACACCAAAGTTTTCTGCGTAGCTGTCTCTAGGTGTGAATATGATGTAGTTTTCTAGGTCGGCGTCAATATAATGTGAACCACAAATAACAAGCTCACGTCCGTAGACTAAGAATGATGGTGTAAATCCCGTCACTTCATTTACGGCACTGTTTAAAGCGAACTGAATCTTGGGAATATTAGAGTCCCAAATCCTATGATCACTCTCTATGAATGTAGATACTGCAGTCATTATAGTCTTATTATAACGTTCTACCGTATTTATCTGCGGAGTGTACAAGGGAGTATAAAAAACGTTTGGGATATTATAATTTTCGAATAGCTTTTTCATTGTGACACTGATAAATTGACGGCCATTATCCATTAAAATAGTACTAGGCACTCCATGAATAAGAAAAACTTTTTCTTCGATTATCTTTGAAATAATATCCGAAGTTGCACGACGGATCGGAAAGAGGAGACAATATTTGGAGAAGCAACACGTTATTACTAACAGGAAGGTGTTTTGTTTTCTTGATACAGGCAAGGGTCCAACAAGATCTACGCTTAACATCTGAAATGGCCTACTGCAATCTTTAGGCCTCCCCATTACACCAAGTGTTGAGTGATTGGGGTGCTTGTGGGAGAGACAAGCATCGCAATCAGAAACAAATCCTACCACATCATTGTGCATGCTTGGCCAAAAATAATTTAAACTGACACGCTTATGCGTTTTAAATATGCCGAAGTGGCCTGACGTGGGTTGCGAGTGATTTTTTTCAATTATTTCCTGCCGAAACTCTAACGGAACTACCTTTTTCCACTCAAATTCCCTAGTTAAAGGGTTAATAGATTTAAAATGACGGAACAGCATACCGTTTTGAATTTTGTAATTAGGAAAGGATGTAGGTGATTTAAGACATCCCTCAAGTATATTTAAATACCAGGGATCGTTCGTTTTCTGATTTAATGAGTCTGCCACGGTATCGATAGCGGATACAGGAACAACGCGTGACAGACTATCAGGAACCACGTTTTCAGAGCCCTTACGGTGTTTGATTATAAAATTGAAGGCTGAAAGTCTAACTCCCCACCTAGCCAATCTTCCTGTCGGGTTGTTCAGGTTGAGAAACCATTTAAGTGAGGAATGGTCTGTGTATACAGTAAACGTTTGACCATTTTCCAGATAGCAACGCCAGTGTTCAATGGCTGTTAGAACAGCCAACGCTTCGCGTTCTGTGGTACTGTAGTTGCGTTCTGGTTGTGTAAATGATTTGCTCATATATGCTATGACTCTTTCAGTACCCTCGATATCTTGAGTGAGTACCGCTCCCATACCGTAATCACTCGCATCGGTATGCACTTCGAAGGGTTTAGCATAATTAGGACAGGAAAGAATTGGTGTTGAGATGAGACATTCCTTTAATTTTAAGAAGGCATTATTTGCTTTTTCTGACCATACGAAGGGTGGAGCGTTTTTACCTTGACTTGTAAGCTTATTTAAGGGGTTAGCCAGTGTACTAAAGTTTGGAATGAATTTCCGGTACCAAGACGCAGTACCCAAAAACCTTCGAACTTCCTTACGATTAGTCGGAATGGGATAGTTGGTTATGGACTCCACCTTTTCTGGGTCAGCATGAAGACCATTAGCGTCTATAACATACCCTAAATACTTCAACTGGTTCCTGAAAAATTGGCTTTTTTCAAAATTTATTGTCAAATTAGCCGTTTTGAGTTTTTCAAGAACACGCATCAGGAGGGAAATATGTTGACTGAAGTCCTCAGAGACGATAATGACGTCATCAATAAATACGAACACTCTGTGTTCGAACTCCGGTCCATAGAACAAGGCATCAACTAGTCTTTGTTGCGTTGCGGGTGCATTTGTTAAGCCAAAGGCCATGGATTTGAACTGAAAAGTGCCACGCGACGGAATGTAGAAAGCCGTCTTTTGTCGATCCTCTTCCTTTATTAATATCTGCCAAAAACTCTTGGAAAGATCCACGCTTGAAAGGTACTTGGCATCGCGTAAATTGTCAAGTATTTCCGCAATATAGGGTAGACTATATGCATCTTTTTTTGTGACAGCGTTAAGTTTACGGCTATCGAGACAAAACCTCAATTCGCCATTTTTCTTTGGTGTCAAAAGAACTGGGGAGGACCAAGGACTTTCGCACGGTTCAACAACATCTTCCTTAAGCATGTCGTCCAGTTGCTCAACTATGATGCGTTGTTTTTCTGGAGACATTCTATAGTAACGCTGACGAATGGGGGCAGCATCACCAGTGTCAATTGCGTGTTGAATTAAGTTAGTTCGACCTAAACCACACACTTCGTATGATATGCCACGGAACAACGATATCACGTGATCAGCAGTAGATTTTTGTTTTTGGGATAAATGTTCGTAGGAACATAATATACTGGTTGACTTTACTTCCAGCTCCGATGTGAAAATCTTATCGGAATCCTTAAAATAAACAATACGATTAAGGTGTTTGGGGAAAAGACCGAACAATCTCCAAAAGTCCATTCCTAGTATAAGTGTTTGTTTAATATTAGGGACTACATAGGCTTTAAGCACGTGGGTTTGGCCATAGAAGGTGATTGGTAGATATAAAATTCCTTTAGAGATCAACTTTTCACCACCAGCTGCTATGAACTGAGCAGTATCCGTTTCTTGAAGATAGAAACCTGCTTGTAACAAAAAATCATGGCAGCCGTTGCCCAATATTGTAGTCGATGACCCAGTATCAAGGAGGCCAATTAGGGGTTTATTATGAATGACAACAGACACATAGGGTCTGGACAAATTGAAGCGATTATCGTGGATTGAAGAGACAGCGTTGTAAGTGGTAAATGAAGTGACAAAATCCAACCACTGTTGCCAGTCTGACGCTTTAAAATTTGCATGAGAATAAGTAGGTCTAGAAACACTATCTTTGCAATCCACCTCTATTAGTTTTTTTGACGTTCATCATTAACTGGGTTACATTTAGGACATTCAGGATACCGGTAATCCTTCTCACCACACTTGAAACACACTATTATACGTTCTTCTTTGCACGTACCAAGAGAATGATCATCCGACCGACATCTCGGACAATATATTGGTTTGAAGGACCCAGCGGTTACAACATTAATGTTTCCGATCTTATTTTGTTTATCATTGGTAGATTGTTTTTGACAGGTTAAAGTAGTTGAAATTTGTTGATTTGAATTATTTGGAATAAATAAATTAGTTTTTTGTTTATTGTCTTCATTACTAGGTTTGTTTTTATAATAAGTATTTGCGTTATAATTATGTTTGTAAGCAAACTCTGGAGCAATTGTGCTGCAGGATACTCTAGGAGGCTCGTGAAAATGAGAGAATCTGGCTTGTACATTTTCATAATTACGGCATGCTGTAACTAAGGAATCAATACTGTCGATGTTTTGTGTAGCAGCTAGTGTGCTTGCATAACAAGGACGGATATTGTGAAGCAATATTTCTAATTTTTCGGATTCTGGAAAAGGTTTGGTTAGACGAGAAAATAATCCATGCATTATGGAGATGTAGATGGTGATATTTTCTCGTTCACCTTGGGTACGAGATCTAATTTCGGCAGCGAGTCTATAGTCATAGTCGCTGCTGCTGAAGTCCTGCTTAAGCAGATTAACTAAATCTTGCCATGACTTAACTTTATCCTTCTTATAGCGATACCAATGCAGGGCATCGCCGGAAAAAATCTCGTAAGCTAACGAGAGTACTTTATCCGAAGATATACCACGGGATTCGACAAACTCCTCGACTTTCAAAATAAAAGAGTGAACACAAGATTTGCCCGTGTACTTAAGCTTACTGATGTCCGCCGATAGACTGCGTTCGCTACAAGAAATTGATATTGTAGTTGGTTCAGTACTAGTATCCGCAGGAGGTGTAGTAACGGCTTGCGTTTGTGAGCTCTGAGGTCTCATAGCAATAAGATCCTTGTAGTAGGCGTTAAAATTAGAAACACAAACTTTGTAGATGTCAGTGACGTCTGGTGCATTAGTTATCCTATTGATTCGGTGATAAAGGTGATGTAGTAATGATTCAGCTCTAGTGTATGCGTTTTTATCAAATTTGGTTTTTAAATTCGAAAGAAGCGTGTGCGCTTTGAGGAGAGATTCTTTGACGGCCTTGAGATCATCGCTTGGTTCTAAGTGTGATTCGGAAATATCTTCCGAAGCATTGAGTTGCGATAATTTTGCAATCTGTTTCCGTAACTCTAGAACAGAATCGCCAGAACCGCCACGGAGCTCGACTTCATATTCCAATTCAGCTTTTTGCAAAGATAAAAACTTTATGGGGTATGACATTGTGTTGATATCAAGAGTGTGTTGTAAAAGAAAACAATCTTACTAACTACAACAATGATTAAAAAGCAGAATAAAAATACCTACCACTGTGTGGTAATACTATATTTCTTTGTATTTTATTTTAAGATTTATGTAAATTAGTTAAGTTAAGAAAAGAACAATTAGGAGTTGCACAAAAATGATTGAATTACCAGAAAGTAGGTATTTTGCAATACTAAGAAAAATGCAACAAAAATTAGCATAAATCAGTCTTAAAGATAGGTTTAGGGCCAACACCAATAAAAACCATTAAATGCTAAAAAAGACAAAGTAACGTTTCGGTTGCAATTAAACCCGTTGTAAGGCGCCAATGTACCGTACCCTTTTAGGAAGGTGGTCAAAATTAGGTGGGTAAGTAATACAATAATAATTTTAAATAAATGTTTATAATTACTAAAAATAAAAATAGGTAGACCCAGGTAGTGGATCCGTAATTGGCAACCGAAAAATTACAAAGTCCTAAGCTAATCAAAACCACTGTCCTTGTTCGTTGACGTCCGGTGGAGCGCGGCCGTCCTAGTTTGCATATGTCCAGGTAGCGGGATTATATCGCGGTAATTTTCAGCAGCTTTACACAAGAGCGGTGCAGGGGCCACCCTTCTACTGAGTACTGTAGTCCGGAACCGGGACCCCGATATCGGGGTAACACAACACACTGTTAATTATTTAAAGTTGAAAACGAACAATCAACGACACTCGTGGTTCGTCGTGATTAGGTAACTTTTATCAAAGTTCGTGCGTCCTTGCGTTTAGATAGCTTCGCTCGGACTGTTGAGACGATATCATAAGGAGAACTCATACACTCGGCCGAACCTGTTTCTACGCAGCGTTCGCTCATCATTCGCGTAAACAGAAATTACGAAATCAATGCGCCTGAGTTTGTGTCATTAATTTTCCCCATTCTAATTTATTTTTATTATTTAAGAAATAAGATAAGTTTTATGGTTTATATTTTTTAAGTTAGTTTTTATTTAGTTTATAAGTTAGTAATAAGTTCTATTTTCCTAATCTTATTCATAAAGACTGTAACGAACCGTTACAACCCTTACCTTAACAAATAGTATTGGGATCCTTGGTGTTGACATATCTAGTGGCGTACAATTTCGGAGTCATTTGGAACGAAAGGCGAAGTTGGCATCCAAAAAGCTCGGTGTGCTAAACAGGGCAAACTTCACTTCTATGCAAAGACTGCTGCGGTATAAAGCGCAAGTCAGGCCACACGTGGAATACTGTTGTCACTTTTGGGCAGGAGCGCCTGGATATCAACTCAGTCTTTTTGACTCAGTCCAGAGGCGTGCGACCCGGATTGTCGACGATCCCAAACTGACGAGCGGTTTAGAGCCGTTAAGTCTGAGGAGAGAGTTCGCCTCCCTATGCGTGTTCTACCGCTTGTACAACGGGTTTTGTTCTGAAAAACTGTTCGATGATGCCCACGGCTACTTTTTACCACCACACCGCTCGCCACCGACAGGGCGTTCATCCTCACACTCTGAATCCGCAACGGTCTCGTACAGTTCGGTTTCAGAGATGTTTCCTTCCAAGGATGCTCAAATTGTGGAATGAACTCCCTGCCGAGGTTTTCCCGATGAGTTATAGTATGGAGTTCTTCAAGAGGGGTTTGAAAAGGTTTTTGCAGGGTCGACAACGCGCGAGTGATCCCCTGGTGTTGCACGTGTCCATAGTTTGCGGTAACCGCTTACCATCAGGTGGTCCGCATGCTTGATTGTCACCGAAGTGGTATAAACAAAAAGTAAGAAAAACAAATGAAAATGACACATTTTCCTAATTTGAATTTGGAATTATCTTCTTTAAAATTTAAACTTTTGATGATACCAAAACTAACTAGATACAAATATCGTATCGCCAAAGAGATTTTATTACAAGTTCATACATAGATACCTTGCGAAAAGACTTTTCCCCCAACCTAATATTTATTTGTTACAGTTACAGTACGGAGAGATTCACTCATCCCACATTAATATCTGTTATCTAGTGGTACGAGTAGTTTATTTTGCTCCTGAAGTGAGTAACCCTTCTTGGTAAAGGAAACTTGTATAAGAAGCTTACTGTGATATTTCGTTTGCAACTTAAAACAAAACTGAAGTTTTTATGCAGTAGGGACATCAATGCCAAAGAAATAGCAGTTTCACACATACATCAAAGACATACAATCACGACTTTATTCCAAACGGGGTAGTCAAGTAACCGTGCCGTCATGGTGAACAGAATACTCAAAAGCCCACTTTTCACCAATGGTATTAGAACCCAACGTGGTGGGTGGTGAGCCTTTCGCCGTTAACCGGGTTGATTTGGTTTTTATAACACCGGAGAGTTAGTCGAAATTTAACAATCAGCCCAAAGATGTCGTTCTTGTCAGATTTTCCCCCTAGGCCACGATCATATTTAAATTATAAATAAATTGTATGTCCTCGGTAGTTAGGTTGAAAGGGCAGTCACCCGATAAGCGAAAGATTGCGAATTTAAGGCCGTTACCAAAATTACGCGCGGCCGTAGCGCGCGTGTGTGCATCGTGATTTATTGTAGATTTTGGGGTATTCTCATTACGTTTTTAGGTCTAATTAACTGATTGGATTGTAAATAAAGCTTTACATGTCGATTAAATAAATATCAAAGGTGTACTGACATTAACAGTAACTATGCTTTATTCAAAACAAAATTTGATCTATTTTTCGGGAAATTTATAACTTTTTTTACAGTTATTTATTATGCATGCATGCATATTCTGGTTTAGTAAAGTGTTCTAGGCATCATTTTCCATGGGTTTTTTTTCAGCGTAGGCAAAATCTAAAATTACTTTCTTATAAACGATCAAAAACTACTTAATAACCCTGTTAGGCACGTGTCTAGAATTAATAGATCACCCAGAAAAAAATAATGAAAATTTTGGAGCCATGGAATTGATTTTTGAGGCCACGGAAATGATTACATTATAATAAACTACACAATAAATTCAAAAACAAACAAAGGAAAGTCTTCACGTACTTTCAGATATATTTTTTTATGTTTGAACTTCTTTGCGAATAAAAACAAACATTTGTCGTACATCCAATAACATTACTGTTCTTTTTTCTGAAATAAAAAAAAAACTAAAAAAATCACTTATTGAACAAAATGACAGAGCCAAAAAATAGTTTTATCGTAAAACATTTGAAATCAAAAGATTTGAAGTCAGTGTCTAGTGGTCCGATGGTAAAAAGTAGAGAGTGGTATCAAGTTGTGTAGTTCCCGCGCATACTCTCCAAAATACACCTCAGAAATACCGATAGACAGACGACTTTTCGCCGATGCTCTGAACTCTGGAGTTTCAAGCGTTTCGCCGCCTTTGAGCCTTCTAGCCCTTTGATCCACTGAGTCCAATAAGTTCAGCACCTATTTGTGCATAGCCATGACACAGATGGCATCAGTACTCTATACACGACCGAATCTGTGCTTAAGAAGAGTGGAGCAGCTGCTCCGGGGTGAACTATCACCAAACCATGCAGAGGATGCCAAGTTTTTTGGCAGCAGTTTTGCTTTGGACTCAATATTACTACCGAAGTAATATTGAATACAAAGTACGAGAGATCCATATCTAGGAGTTTGAGGTGGTTGGTTATCGGTAGGGGCATTCATTAGAATAGGAGTCATTGAATGAACTGCGTATGGCGTAAAACAGACAAGCCTGGGTTTAGTTGGCGTTGAGCTCAACAAGGTTAGCTTCACCTTTGTCGGACACTGCTCTTAACGTTGACTTATCTGCTAAAATCATAACCTCCCCTTGGGAATCAGTTTCAGCGAAACTGGCCGGGGCCAACGGTGCTGTCATCTGCGTATCCAACGATACGTGGGCGATACAGATCATTGATGTGCAGCAGGTGTGTCTCAAAGAGAACAGAACCCCAAGGAACACAGGCATTTATAGCCAATAGGTCGGAAGAGTAGCCTTAAATGACTTCCCTTATTGCGCGTTCATTGAGGAAGTCTGATATCTAGGCACAAGGAGCGGTGGGAATTAATAATAATAATAAAATATTCTTTATTGCACACAAAACTTAAATGCAAGTACAATTTGGGCGGTTTTATCGCTAAAAAGCGATCTCTGCCAATTCAGAATCGGGAATTCAGTGTGAAGGAAGCTTGCTCTTATGACGAAAGTGCCAAACCTTCCTTCAAGATGTCGAGAGAGACGGTGAGTGCTTCGCTGTGTTTCTCAATAGCTTTGCCCCTCTCGCGAGCGACATACCCATGAAGATCACCAGTTAGATTCATCAACCGTTGAAAAAAAATTTTCAACGTTCCCTCTCTTTTTAAATAGCTTTGAGTTGTTCATAGATTTTGTGTTGATCTTTAAATTTGACTCTGCGAGCTTTCTCATACATTTTCTTTCTAGGAAGTTGTTTTTCTGCTTTTGTTTTCCCATATTTATTATCTGTGAACTAAAACATACCAAAAAGATTACAGAGATATTAGGTTTAAAGAACTTTATTTCTCCTAAGAACAATAATGTTCACTCTAAATGAGATACAATTGTTATTTTTACAATGCTATATTAATGTAGTTGTGTGATACTAGACGTGCGTGAATCTAGGGTTCACGCACGCGTAAAGGGTTCGTAGATCTAGACGATCCTAACAGTTGAGGCATAGGTCTCATAGGTTTAACATACGTCTGATGTGCTGTAATTTTTACCCATATCATACTTAGGAATCATTTTAACAAAAGGGACAACAGTGTCCGTTTGAATGTTATGCTTTGATGACCGATTACAATAATAATGTGTGAAGGTTTCCGTCCTGATCATATGAATGTTCACCTCAAGCATACAAACCAGTCAGTTACATGGTCGCAAACTCATTTCCATGGCCAATGCCATGGAAATGAAACCATGGAAAGGACGACAATTTTGTTTTTTAACAGTTGCTTAAAAGTTAACAACAATATCGGTGATATTATTACGGCACAGCTTACTCGGAACGGTAGTAAAATCATTTATCGAAGTCATTCAAATAAAAATATATTTTTTCAAATAAAGAACCTACCGCTATAGTTCAGATTCAGATTCAGATTCATTTATTCGCTTGAAAAGTGGTACAATAGTTGGTATTTATAAAGTAAAGTCCGCGCAATTCACCAAAACTGGCATGCAAATGATACATTTAAAATTCATAAATTCTTATAAAATACAACATTATCTTGTGTCTTATCATAATTACATTAATAGTTAAATAATTTACAGAACATGTCATTTCATTTAAATCAAATTCAACATACAGTAACACAAACCCAAATTTCATGAACACATTCATTATACATTCTGAATTTCTATTACAATTTAATAACAAAAACATGCACAAACATTTATCTGTGGTTGTTGTTGGACACACGAGAATCAACACTGAAAGTATTCGTCCAAGGAGTAGAAACATTTTTCTATTAACCATTCCTTCAATTTCTTTTGAAGATGTTGAGCTGCAAAAATTTAATTTTGTCATCCAACTTATTGTAAATTCTTATGGCCATACAGTACGCATTTTTACTGTATAAGGTTGTCGATATGGCTTATAGTTTTAGCGCGAACGCAAGCGACACCACTTCTTCGTCAAAAAGTCGTTGCTTATGGCGCTCCTCGTCGGCAAATCACTAAACATCTATCACTTGTAAGTACCAACGAAACAAGACCATTTCGTCACATGCTTCAATTTACGTCCGTCGCGTGACACATGTTCAAAGGGCTCCAGTAGATCGTTTATATACTATTTTTAAACATATTTAATAGAATGATTATTGTCCTTTGCCATGATGTAGGAAAATATCTTCGATGACACCGCAGCAGAGGCGCGTGTGACACGTCCAAAACAGGTAAAAACTCCCCGTTTCTAAGGCTTTAAGGGTCGTTTTCTTAAACTTAATGAACACTTCTGCACTTTCATTTAAGATGCCTCTATAGAATATGAATGAGTCTACCTTTTGACAACGATTTTACTTTTAAAATATATGAGTAAGTATATTTATTATAGCGATGTTACACAGTTTCAGCCAGTTCCCTAGAATCACCCATGTCTGACGTTTTGGTCTATTCTTTCTATAGCTGTGATTACACTTTTTCGTAAAGCGAGGTGGCAAGATTGATCATTTTATCAAAAGAAAAAAGATTTTATTTAATATGTTTCATTATTGTGTCAATACTATGTTTCGCATGTATTGAATAGTCAATATTTTATCTAAAGGTCGAAAAGGCGCTTGAAATGTTGAATCATAAGCTCAAAATGGTAGCCGTCACTTAAGTCAGGCCTTATCTAGATACCCAGATCATGTTATTTTTTCTTATTTCTATATTCAGTTTAAAAAACACTTCTCGATTTTTAGTGACCTAAGCATATCTTTTGTTGTATGTACATACACCAAAGTTTGCGAATCCAACTCGCACTGAGCGCATTTTAAAAATACATCTTTAAAAACAGTTCTCTCGTACTACAGGGAAATACGTCCGCGTCTCTACTGAAGATGTATGTGTAAAAGTGATTCAAAATAAAAGTGAATGAAATAAATAACTCACTGTAGCTGGGGCGATGGACTGGCAGAAATATGAGTTGATTTATGACAGACGCTAACTGGACCGCCGCCAGTGACGTCACGCTTGAATGACCGGAGAACTGATACGCACTATATTTGACGAGTTTGAAATATATCGAGCTATTTCCAGAAGCAGAAACATAATCAGACGAAGCTACCGCTTGAACCAGAATGGGTGGGTTAATTATTTTGTGTACCAAAATCTAGACTGGCTTTTAATTCAGTCTTTCACGGTCTAAATGATTTTTGGTCTTTAAGAAAAAACAGTTAGATCTCTGAATTCTCCAACTTAAATTGCAGGGAATTAATTCGAAACACCTAGGTACAATGCCAAAACAAAGTGAATAGCAGCTTTCGAAAATATTCTAGTTTAGATTTCTATTCTAGAATTGATATTCTAGAATAGAATTCTGATGAATTGTTCGTATTATTATGTAAATAGGTATCTGAAAATTAAATATTAAGAGATTTAGTTGAGAATATGGCTGCTAAAATATGAGCCGAGTGGTAATTGTTACGATTTTGATACAGAACTTCATGAACACTCTCTCTCTCTCTTACATATCCTACTTCCAGTTGTTACGATCCCGACAGGCCGTTCTTTCCTCTCTTAATTTAAAGGGTCCTCCTAAAGTCAAGTAAAGGCTTTAAACAGTTTCAATTACCCTATTCCGTTCCAATCCCCAAAACCGATCCACTGTTAATTATTGTTACTTTTTAATTCCGTTCCGATCCACTGTAAAATTCGCGATTCCGGTCCAATGCCCTTCCTTCTTAAAATGCATAGGTACAGTCGATTGTAAAACAGTCGTTTAGGTAAAATATAATTATATATTATATTTTTCTATTAAGATACAATCGGCACAGGTTATTTTTATGTTTGTTACTACTATATAAATTATCACAATGATCACAATGGTATATTGATTTATGCATGGTCCTTGGACAAACCCAAATAATATTAATGAAAAAAAATTCACACACACGTCTTACACGTTTACAGTTTAGAATATAATTATTTACTTCTGTTAAATTACGCAATTTCTGTAAAGTTTTTCATAATCGAAAGAAAAAGTTACGCGAATTTATCCTTTTTAATATCTTGAATATAACTTTAAATAAATTTATGTAAATATAAATAAATATATTGTATAAATATACGCCAGACAACACACGTCTTGTCATGGTCTCGAAGTAGGGATAAATATCCCTGAGTTACGAGGTACCAGACAAGGAATTAAGCCAGGGGCGTCTCCCAGCACAGCCAGACCCAGGCCAATTTAGAGAAGTTCATTTCCTGAATTGACCTGACCAGGGATCGAATCCGGTACACTGCGAAATTAAAGGCGAGAAAGAGTGCTACAGCGCACTTCGCCAATCGTGTAGTCAAACTTCATACTTATGATCCCTTTTCATTTTCAATGACATTATTAACACGGCGAGTTTGCTTGGCACGTTTCATCCAGAGATGAAACTTATCTAAGTAAATTGACCAAAAACAGCCTTGGTGCCAATCAATTTTTTTTTTTTAATATACTAACTCGACAATTTAACATATATGTCAACCTAACCGGCTCTTCGCTAACCAAAGTGAATGCCAGAAGCGACTTTAAAATAAATTCGCTTGGTTTAGCGAGGAGCGAAGAAGGTTAGGATTACATAAACACAGCGCACGAGCCGAACGAGCGATGCGAGCGTGCCGCGGCAGCAGCCGGCGAGTGCCAGAAGCGACTTTAGGGCGTTTCTCACATACATCACTTTACTTTCCGATTATGAGTGAAAATATTATGGAATTATGTTTAAGGATAAAAACAACAGTAGGAGTTAAAATAATATTAGTTACAATTTTCGGAAACATTAGTGCTATGAACATCGTCGGTAGTAAGTACTACAAATTGTATGAATGAAAACTTTAGGAGGAGTGATCATTGTGTGTAGGTAGAGGAATTCCTGGTAAAGAACTTTAGGTAAGCCAATATGGACCCTCAAATCACAATCAGTGCAGAATTAGGGTAAAGACTAATATCGACGCTCTTAACATATATACGATCCGGCTTCCTCCCGCTTCCCCGCTCTCCCCCTAGTCCCGTGACGTCATCAGCTCAGGCGCATTCTTAACTTGACTGGGCAGTTTTTTTAGGTAAAAATGTAACAAAAACACGATAATGACAGTTTAACATCAACGTGACAAAAGCTTCAATTTTGTTCTTGAACTTTAGCAGAACGATTGTTCAATTATTATATATATTATATTACACACCAAGCGCTCCACTTTTTTCCGCAAATAAACATATGAAAGGATACTACTGTTTAAAATCATAAATATAAATAATCTTAATGTTCCATAAATACTAACGATTATTTTTTTTATTACTGAAGATATAAAAACTCCACCCATATTTTCTTGCTGACTGTCCTAAAAATGTGTTACTAAACAGTTGGGGATCGGAACGGAGTATTTAATAATTGCGATCGCTAATCGCTAATTAAAATAAATTCGATCCCCTGGGTATCAATTATATGGGATCGGAACGGAATAACTCCTTTGTTTAATATAGGTACATTTATTTATTCATGATACTTACTTACGATGTTGTTTATAGACGTTCTATCTCACGAAACCTTTTGTACTATGCTTGTAGTAGTGACGTGTACATACACACTGTCTTAGTGTCACTACAGTCCAACTATTCTAATATATACCTTTTGACGTTTCATGGTTGTCAGTGTTGTCACATTGGAATCACTTCGTCCTAGCGTACCCACAAATTATCAAACATTCATCTACTTGATACACACGAATTATGAAGTTTTACTCATTTCACTAGAACTTGTTCACAATATAATCACAAAAACATTTTTTTTAGCCCAAGAATGTAGTAAATCATGAACAATTAACCGAAAACATTTATTTCTTGACGTCGTACACACGTTATGGCGTTAGACACTTTACTATAGTGTTAAGTCATTTCAAATTCATGTTCATACCAATAATGAACTGTGTTGGACGACACGATTGCCGTAGTGCGCTGTAGAACGGTTTCTCGCCGCGTTTTCAGTAGTGTCCTGGGTTCGATTCCCGGTCGGGTCAATTCAGGAAACGGTATTTTCTAAATTGACTCGGGTCTGGGTGTGCTGGGAGACGCCCCTGGCTTATTTCCTTGTGTGGTTCCTCGTAACAGTCGTAACACAGGTATTTTAATCCCTACTTCGAGACCATTACAAGAGGTGTATTGTCAGGCTCATAATTTATTTTTATTTAATAATCTGTGTAAATTCACGAATAATCAAACATTTCATTTTATAAATTTAGCTTTCTTTGTAGATATATAATATAATGTGGTAGCAAACTGTCAATTAGTATCTACAACTTAGAAGGCGCCAACTGTTTATTTAAAAATAAACTATCATTGACCATATAAAAAGTGTGATATTTAACGTTTAAAGTAAAAGTAAAGTAAAGTAAAAAAAATCTTTATGAAACGTCAAATACAAAAAAAATAGCAAAAATATTCTAAATAAAAATAAACTTATGAACATAAATATCATAATTAAACATAATGTGACTCTACCACCGGTTCGGAGATTGTTTCCGATCTAGAAGGCTCCGGCAAGAAACTCGATGGTTACTCTTTTCAATCTTGTTTTTAAACACAAAAATTAAATTGACAGAGTAAAATTATCACAAAAAATGTGCAGAGGAGAAGATTATACCTAAGATGACCACAAATTCTTATCATTTAAGAAATCCTCAACAACCTCTATCTCTATCCTCTAATAACCTCGCTGCATTAACATAGCTTTAATTCGTGACTTAAACTTGTGAAGAGGCAGTTCAACAAGAGTTTGCGGAAACATTAAAATATTTTACCCACTTTGAACTAGAGTTTTACTGTTGATATTTATGGTATTAGCTGGTCCATTCATCTGTTTAATGGGCATTCTTGTAAGGTTTCTTGTAAAGTTTTGTCGAATCGTCTAATCTAATCTAATCTAATCATTATCTATGGTCTATGGTAAGTGTTTTTCGTAGGTAATTATTTGTCTCTGGTCGGAAGCTACATACAATGTTGTCATGATTAACTTTTTTACAAAATTCTACTACAGTATACACGACTCTGAATAAGCCAATGATCATTAATACGAGTAGTCAGAACTCAGATTAGGTATCCACATCGATAGGACCAAGGCCATAAAAACAGCCATTATATTAAGGACAGTTTTTTCTCTATTGTAGCCTACTAAACAGTTAGTTTAAATAAGATTATTGCCTTCTTTGGGGGTAAAAACTTAATATTTTTTGGAAATAGTACATCATGCCTTCAGTTTAAAAACATTTACAGAGACCTAGAGATATAACAATACATTTAGGTACTTTTAGGAAATAAAAACCTATAAACTTGTTCATTGCGTGCTCGGTTTCAATTTATTCTGTTACTTATTCAGATAATTTGTAATCGATTACAATCCCTAAGGAAATTGAATAGATTTTTCATAAGAATCGCAATATTTTTGGTACCGATTATTTTGACCACATGCTTAGTCCAATCAGTTTGACATCTGTCAAAACGTATATCTTAGAATAGTTGCACTGTAGTTTCGTTTGTTCTCGCTAACAGCACGCACACTAGCGAATGTCATACTGGTATCACAGATTACATAATAGTATTACGTAACAGATAAATCACATCTATAGAAAACTGACAAGCCAAGTGCCAGGGCCACCCCTTTCGATATAGATGTCAGTAGTCAGTACTTACAGTACGTCATCGCGTCAGCTCCACCGCAAAATTCGCGTACAAATGCTCTACGCGGCTGTTGACAACCAACTGCCATTTGAGTCATGGAATACCCGGCGGCTGGAAGGTAATTATCGCGCACGAGTACATGCAGTGAGAGAGGCCTGCTGGTATGTCAGTTCATGTCATGTCACTACTACAAGCGTAGTGAAACGGTCTTCGTAAAATATACAGACTATACCAGGATACAATCTATTCAACACAACATGATCGTAACTACTGGACCGTTGCCTAGTATCTACTTTTTATCGCGACATAGATCCGATCAAGCGGCTGTTATAATCGTTTTCTCTCACGGCTATACCGGGTTACTAGTGACTACGGGACCTAAGCTTAAACTAGTTTACAATGCTGTTATATCTATTAAAAACTATCAATGCCCATTAAGAAACGGATTAATCGAATAACTACATAAAAAATACACTGACGAGCACTTCAGCAGAATAAGAACTATATAGCTGATAGTCAATTAAATAAATAATATTGATGCAAATGCTAAGAAACACTGTTGATTAACATTATTATTTTTATCGGGTTAGCCCTATGTCCGATTTATGCTCTCTCAATGATAAAAAATGCAATCCAGAAAAAAAAATTAAAGTAGCATACATTGTACATACATACATCATTATAAGACCGCCTAATTGTGTCATCTTGCTATTTCGTGTAATACAAACCTTCATTGTTTTTTTTTTCGTTGTGCAATAAAGAATATTTATTATTATTATTATTATTTTAAAAACATATTTTTAAAATGAATACAGCTGCAGCATCAAACGTGAAATACTCCATTATTTCAAAATATGAAATATTCATTCACAGAATCATAAACCACTTTGGTTTATTAATAAAATGACCAGTATTTCGCGATTGTTTACGATGTCAGGCTGTGGGAGGGAATGTACTTATTAATTTGTGGCGATATCAATTTTTATTCGTTTACCCAGCGAAGAATATGCATTACGAATAAGTACTGACAACAAGGCGTTAAAAAATCAATTTGCGAGCCGCAAATAGATTTTTTACGATAGGTACTAACTATCGTATTAAATGTGTCTATTTTAATAAAAATGTTTTTGACTTTATATTGCTTTGTCTCTCCTTAATTGCTTTCTAAATACTTTGCGGCTCGCAAATAGATTTTTCAA
Source organism: Udea olivalis (assembly GCA_947369235.1). NCBI lineage: Eukaryota > Metazoa > Arthropoda > Insecta > Lepidoptera > Crambidae > Udea > Udea olivalis. The sequence continues at coordinate 688,995 of OX376345.1, read as the reverse complement.
GGCCTTGTTGTCGGTACTTATTTGTAATGCATTCGAATTCGAATAGTCGAAAAAAACTAGTAAATATAAATTTACAAACAATAATGCTTTGAACATAGTTACAATAACTATACAATACATACATAGGTTAAAAAAAAAAAGTGAAGCTTACAAATATAAGTAACAAATACAGTTTGGAATATGTTCTCGTAATTTGCCTTATGAACAACTGGAAAGATAAAATGCGTTTTTTGTTTAGTTTGAATTGGTAAACATGCTTAAAATCTAATAAATTCACTGTAAAATAAATCATCATCATCCTTTGGAAGTCCACTGTTGCCATACGCGTACTTATTTAACGCCACATTGAACGAATTTGGCTGTACGCATCCAACGGCTTTTTTTTTTGCGTCAGGAAATGCATTTAGGCATTCCCATCCCTAGGCCCTGGGTTCGGGCATAGATAAAATAAACAAATATATTCATAAGTATGTATACATATAGTATATATAATTTTTTTTGACATGTCATAAGTGCTTTGTACAAGCTTAAATGAATAAATGATTTTTTTACTTTACTTACTTTACTTAATGAATACTCTTTGGTTTAGGACACCTGGGATATGTGAGATTTGGAACTCCTGGCATATGTGGGACTCGGAACTCCTGTTAAAACAGAGACCTCTACCCACTAAAACCTGACGGTGGTCATCTTCGGCGCAGAATGGAAGGGACCCGGGATCCCCAACAAGGGAGAGACTCCTCGACTCTTCGCCTTCGGCGCGTAAGTCAAATTTATGCTAAAGAACATTTAGGACTACAAGAGTTATGTTTAACGTAATTATGGATTTCACTAATGATGCCGTCTTAAATTATGCTATTCTTTAATTATGCTGAAAAATATTAGGCTTAACTATATTATGCAAAATATTATTAGGGCTGACACTACTTAAGCCTTGTAATAGGTAATATGCCTTTGGACTGTTATGCTATTAGAAAGTTATGTATAAGTTATGCGAAGAAAACATTATGAGACGTTAATATTATGCTTTATGATGTTTTGCTAAATGAGTTATGCCAAGCGACTTTAGGACAATCGAAGTTATGCGAAAAGTTAGTCCCACATGAAAAATATTACAAGCAGCATATCCATTATAATGAATGAATTGTTCCAATTCTATTGTTTGTAGTTTAATGAGCTTTATAGTTTTTGTAAAATCCTCAATTTTGGCACCTTGTATTATCACTTACTACTGCTGTTGACTGTACGTGGTTTTCTTTTATTTAAAACTATCTGTCCATCAGCGGCTTCGCCCGCGTAGACTGTCTTTCTCATCAAATTATAGCTTAAATAAAAACAAAATATATATTGCTTAATATATATATATTTGACGACACGATCGGCGCAGTGCGCTGTAGCACGGTTTTTCGCCTCAATTTCCATAGTGTCTCGGGTTCGATTCCCGGACGATCTTTTCTGAATGGATTCGAGTCTGGGTGTCCTGGGAGTCGCCCCTGGCTTTTTTCCTTGTGTGGTACCTCGTAACACAGGGATATTAATCTCTACTTCGAGACCATTTACAAGAGGTGTGTTTTCTGGGGCATATTTATTTATTGGGGAAAAAGTATTTCCGCATATAGTAGGTATGTATGTATGAACTTACTGAAACTAAAATCTCTTTGGCTATACTATTTGTATCTGGCTGGTTTTGGTATCATTAAAAGTTTAAATTTTGAAGAAGTTATTTCCAAATTCAAATTTTCATTTGTTTTTCTTACTGTCAAGACAAGCTAATCTAATGAAAAAAACCGATACATTTTAAAATTTTACAACAAAAAAGGTTAAAATGCAACACAAGCCACGAAAAAGATTTGCGATGTTTATGGACCTAGTGCAGTGTCTGTGAGAGTAGCACGAATTTCGTTTAAGCGTTTTAAATCCGGACATTATGATGTCAAAAATGCACGTCGCTCTGGTCGCCCTATTACGGATAAAATGGATGCCATTTTCGAAAAAGTGGAGCAAGATCGGCATATCAGTAGTTACGACGAGCTGAAGAACTGGAATTGATCACAAAACAGTTTTGGCGCATTTGAAAAAAACTGGGTACACAAAAAAGCTCGATATTTGGGTACCCCACGAGCAAACAAACAAACAAACATTATCTTTCCTCTTTATAATATAAGTTTAGATAAATAATTTTAGTTTATTTATTTATTGGTTCACCAACGCTTATTAACACGGAAACACACATACCTACACATGAAAAATTATGATAAAATAACTAAGTGTAATAAACAATTAAAGGTAAACACCTCATGCAGAAGAAACTTACAATCTAAATACAAACTATTAAATACTTCTAAACAATAAAACTAGAATTATACAGTATAAAAGAGAACAAAAAGAATAAGAATAACAATAAACCTGGCAGAGCCGACATATTTTGCGCGAAGCATCTAGGTGTGTCTTCGAAATTCCTCGGCAGATCCGTCCTGCCACTCACGAGACAGCAGTGACCTGAGCCTGGTAAATGTTAAATTAAAAAGTTAAATAAATAAATCATACCTATAACATCTGGGACAATTTACACTACCTACAATCGGGGATGGCAGTAGTCAAGCAAAAATGCTTTGTATCATACCGCTGCCTATTGAAAGGTGCACCTGGAGAACTACCTTGTCTGTGGTACTACCAACAGACTAGATAAAAAAGAAATGCACATTTACGAGTAATTATAAATCCTCGCTTGAAAAATAAGACAGAACAAAAATAAATCTACCTCACCCAATAGAAGTTTATTTGACACAAAAATTAAACCAAAATAACACAAAATTCATAATACTAAACTTAAACATAATGTGTCTAAAAGGCTTCCACTCAGCATTATGTCGTGGTGCATTTATGCAGCACCACGGCGCTGGTTGTCAGTGGTCACCTGGAAGTGAAGAAGGAGATTGGGGCGTAGCAACAAGAAAAATGATAGGGAATACAAGACAGACATACACAATTATTACACACACAATATCAAAATTAGTGACAAACGTGACAATTTATTTATTTATTTATTTATTTCAAGGCTCACAAAACAAGTAATACAGATCTAGAGTATAACTCTTAACATGTGGGCACAATATGTTCTTATGCCTAATGAAATAAAGAGGGTTAGCGGAAAATCGTTATTACAAATAACAAAAACCTAAAACTATGTCAGCGGTTTTAGTAAAAAACAGTGCATGCTACAACTTTGTGAAGTTATTTATGAAAAACTACATAAATCAAGAAATCAATTATTATTTATCCTAGCCGGACAGAATTCCAGAATTCAATTTAAGGAAAGAATTGTAGTTTATAATTGAGGAGGGTGAAAATCTAATCATAGGTAGATAGCTTAACAACGGCTACTTCGACTACCAAATCAAAGATTTTAAGTAACTTAACCGTATTGGCAACCAACCTTTTAAAAAAACATAAAAGTATTTATTGTTTTAAACGTCAAGGTCATTAATATGAGAATAGTTATTAGTTACGGGATTTTTACCATGTTTTTTGTTTTCGAGTTTCCGAATATAACATGGTATTCCCCGCAACTAAAAACTATTATAACATAAAACCATTAATATTCTCTCAATATTGTGCACTTTAAACGGCCAGTAAGTAAGTAGGTACTATATGATTGTTTCAACATACCACACGAAAAGCTGAAACTACTGACACAAATATTCCCGCACAGACCGACATGTTTTATTTATTCAGTCATAATATTTGCCATCCGTAACCTTGGTTGGCGGGAAGCAATGCGATTTCAATCAACCCTTTAGAGTTCCGCTGATTCAGAACAAACCCACCAACATTTATATAATACTAGGGTATTTGACGAGATATAGCATTTTTTTTTGGACTTGCCCTAAACCGCTTCCTACAAACTGCCGCTAGCAAGTGACGTCATTACCCATCTATTTCTTTGCATTCTGCAAAACTTTTTGTTTGGTGGCTATTTCAAATTATGCGTTTATGAATATGGTTTGTTTATAATATTGTGTGGATTATCGAATGGTTTACCTTTTTCTATTACTTACTTTACACTTTAAAAAAAATTCCCCCCCATGTATAAAGGGCCATAAAATGAATTGTACATAAATAAACAAACTAAAAGTTTCATAAGGCCCTTTATAATATACTAACTGCTAGACTCTGTAACATTACAGGAAAATGCTTCAGGTGAGGTGCCTTTACATTCGAACCTTGACCAATAAATTGAAATATTGATTTACGTATTAACTGGAGCCTAAAAACAAATCATCAGGTTTAAAAGGCTTTATTCTCCATCAACCCCATGATTCATTTAATTCTTTTTACCTGAGACTTTCACTCGAACTTGGCTGTTTTGTGTTTGCCCTTATAGCAAAGCAATTTGTTTGAAGCAAGCGAGCCGCCGAACTTAGTGTCCCGTTCAAACATTAATATCGCCGAATTCGGCAGAACTTGGCCAATAACCGCGAAATTTGTTTGGACAAAGTAAAAAACAAGTTTTGTTTTATATTTCTCGAGTGTTTGCGGATCATACGATTTCTTTCCAAAAGTTTGTATTGGGATACACAGCAGGTTATCATGACCAATGACTTTTTTCCAATTTTCATTCGATATTTCAAGTTAAATGACATCAGTAATCTAAGATACGGATAAAGTTAAATTGCTTTGGAAATTCGTTTGTCCTTGTATAATTTTGTACTTATTTATTAATAAAATTCTGAACGCATTTTTATTCAAATTTTATAAGTGCGCAGAGCCACTTAATTATCATTCTTCACCGGGTAAGCCAGCACATGTCCTTCCATTGACACAACTAATTTTAAGCTGCATCCGCCGTGTCTCGCGACCTAGTCAACTCCTACTAGTAGTTAATGCTTTCGAAAAACGCTTCTTAGTGGAGCACTGTTTTGATTAAAACAATTTAGCTCAATGGGCCCTAGGCCCGTCAAGTATCCTGTGTTTAAAACCCTGGTAGGATTTCGGTATATGCGTATACGATAGGCGGTTTCTCGCCTCGATTTCGATTCCCGGTCGGGTCAATTCAGGAAACGATCTTTTTTGAATTGGCTCGGGTCTGGGTGTGCTGGGAGATCCCCTGGCTGATTTCCTTGTGTGGTACCTCGTAACACAGGGATATTAATCCCTACTTCGAGACCATTACAAGAGGTGTGTTGTCTGGCGCATATTTATTATCTATATTTATTTACATCTTCGTTGTTTTAACTTTTAACTTGTTAATAAGTTCTATTATTGTGAATCATGCTGTTCCGCTGGTCCCACAAATTCAATTGCCTTTATCATGCCGAAAGTTTATAGGATCAGAGAGTTGACCTCAGACTAAATATTTCCAACTGTTTATTCCTACTCGAAAAAAGCGCAATACTTGTCATATTTGTGGATCAAACTGGTGTGTTCAACTAGTGTCAGGAGAATATTTATCTAGCTCCTGGCGAGAGTCCAGGGCTGTCAAACGCCTGATATACGCGCGCATTACCGTCCGTTTGATGTCGCCGCGCACGACTCCTGCGCAGCGCTTCCTGGTGCCGTTGCCATAAAACTCTCATAACAGGATTACTGATGAGAGATATTATCATAATCATAACTGGGTTGTGGGTAAATTATTTATCTTATTAGCTGACAAAGAGTTTGTCATTTCTTCATTATTTTTAATACTATTTATACATTATTTTGACTGTGTTACGATGATATCTATCACTTGAGATAGCTGCTCATAGATTCTGAAGTTTTTAAAACGTGCCTTTTGTATAATTGGCTGTCTTGATAATTTCCCATCTTCAAACAACGTTTTAACGCTCCTGCAAAATTCAATTTCCATTGCTAGCTTACTGAAGAATTTCATGTGTGAGCGATTCCTTTTCACGGCTTCGTATGTGTAAAGGAAATTAGTCGGTGTTTTTTGGTGATAATAAAAAGATTTGATCAGTCTGAGTATTCGGAGTATGTGAATTCGTTGTTTCCGATTTTAACAACATGAAGTTATTTAAGGTGCAAAGTAATTCCAAAAGCAGATTTTTGAAAATGTGAGTCCAGCAGATGAGTCAGCTGGAATGAAATCAGCAACGAGCAAGGCCCAAAGAGTACTTAACTGATCACTGTTCTAAAAAAAGATAATTCCGGCCATTTGACGAAAAAAAGTACAGTGGGACCCTTAATGTTATTATTTATTTATTGATATAGGTATTAGGTATTTTTACATAATTAAAGGTTATTTATTGTCTTTTTTTAATATCTTTGTTTCTTTTCTTTTCTTCTCAAACCCAGATACTAGCACCGCCAACAACATTTCTGTCCCGCCCAATGGTTGACTGGTAGAGAATGCTTTTAGCATTAAGTCCGCCTTTTGTACTATTTTGTGCATTAAAGATTAAATAAATAAATAAATAATGTAGAGGCCCTGATAGCGTTCGGATTGCTAAGTCTGCCTATTTCCACAGTGGATGACATAGCTGCGAAATTAATCATACCTACTAGCTAGATGTCAATGAACCTTATCACATTGGTTTCTTAAGATTTAAGTACCATATTTAAGTGACATATAAAGCGCTCCTTTGTGCTGAGTTGAGTGCACTAACTAGGCCGTCGGCACGAGCGAGGGAACGAACTGAGACGACCCGGTTCTTTCTGAAGAAACGCTTATTTAACCTCACACCTAGATTTAAAAAGCTTGCGGCCTTTAGTAAGAGAGGTTTTAAATTGTAAAATAAATTTGCCTGAAAATTAAGATTTTTACAACTAAAATATCGGATTTTTGTGAAACCAGGTTTTATTGGATTAGATCGCCACACTTCAACTGAATTGAATAATTATTGACTGAAAACACTAGGAATTCAGGATTCTAAAGCCGTTTTCATATAAAAATGGTGTGGCATTAAGCATTTAGAAGCACAAAGTTACTTGGGCAAGAAACATTATCTCTTACCCAACTAAACTCCAAACAAAACATTATGTTTGGTATTTATTATTATAATTAAGATTTATAAATGTTCTCTTAGACGTCACATTGATATTAATCCAGTTTATAAAGGTTATTGAAGATCCTAAGTTATGAACAAACCAACCTAAGGAGCGCGATCGTACTCGTAGGTAAGTAATATCAGACTCAAAATAGTCACGATGTAAACACATAACCTATTTATGTACATTCCGCATTTTGTACTGTTTATTGAACTATTCCTCAACACTAATTAAATTGTTACAACAACAAATTATTTTACTACTTCAATGACGCAGCTGCTGTTCATGTTCATTTATAGTAAATGAGAAATGTAAGCTAAACAGCCTTAAACAGGAAGATATTACTAGAAATGTTAGCAATCGGAGCCTCGTGTACCGACGGCGAGCTGAGGAACAAAGGCCACCTTGTCTTTAGCTGGGCATCAGCGTTTAGACGTTCTGATATGAGTGACAATAACGCGTTGTGTTACTCCATACCTTTATTCTGCCGCCTTGTTTAGTTTAAGCACATTAAAGTAATGGCGTCCTGTGTTTAGGTTCTAGCATTACTTTTGTAATTAGCTGAGTAAGAGTTTGTTTAGTTAGAATACACGATTGTGTATGGGGAACTTGGACGGGACGGGGAGACTGCATTAGGCTTTTATAACGAGTAGACGAGTCGTGTTAAATGGATAAACAGATCTTTGAGTGTTTGATAGTTTACAGACACCACATTAATTTTTCATTAAAATGAGCGTGAAAGTGTCTGGCTGCGAGAAAATATACGGAGGTTTCCTTCAGAATAGTGATTAGTAATGGTAAAATGTTTGGAGAAAGCTTTTCCAGGCACTGGACCACACAGAAATCGGTAAGAAATAATATTTACTTCTTTCGATGGAAAGTGCAGCGCATGGCGTCCCCTTAAATGGTGGACCGACAACCAATTCCAGGTCGCTGAATTGCGGCAGATGCAGGTTATCTAGCAACTGACTACTTTGGAAATAGGTACGTTCCAACTTGAGGATGTATACCCTACGCTGCGTGTGCCAACAAAACTGCCACCATTCCATATAGTAACTTAACTTAATTTTTATTTACTGGTTGTATTTGAGAAACCTGTAAAGCTGTGTGTATCCGAGTTGCTTTGGAGGAAGGATGTTAAAGATTAGTGTCAACCCTTTTCCATTTATTTAGAATTCGAGATCTTAATCTTCTTTGGCATCTTTATCACCGCGTTGTCGGGGTAATATCTTGAAGGCTTGTGAGATGAAGCTACGGTAATTAACTAAACGCACGGCTGCAATGTAACCCTTAATAATTTAATGACCAATTTATTACATTACGACTAGTTATATGTCTGGCGCAAGATCAAAAGTTTTCATTGCTCAGAAAAGATGTGTGCGCGCCTTATGTGGCATACCGTCGGACATATCGTGCCTGCCCTATTTCAGAAGTCTAAATATACTGCCATTGCCTTGTCTGTATATATTCGAAATAGCAAAATTTGTCAAACAAAATTATCACCTATTTCTACAGCTGAATCAAACTACACACAGAAATCTTAGAAACCGAAACCGACTTATACTTGACACAGTACCTAAAACAAAGCGTTTCTTAAACAATTGTTCTGCTATGAGCACGGCTATTTATAATAAAATTCCAGAACATATTAAACAACTGCCAACCCAATAGTTTAACAAAACTTTGCGTAGATGGCTTTTGGAGAAAACCTTTTACTCGGTAAAAGACTTTCTAGAAACAAAATTTAAACTCGTTTAGCAATAATAATCGATACATATTAATCTGACATTAAGTATTTATTTTTAATGTTGTATAATAGAACTTATTAATAATGTATTCAATAATTTACTCAATAATGTATTTAAAAATGTATTTATTAATGTATTTCATATTAACGTTTTCATTTGCATGCTATTTTGTATGGCTAAATAGGTGCACTATGTTCTGTACATTTTACCATCAACATTTATTTGTAACCACCCTATTTAAGAGCAAATAAAGAATTTGAATTTTGAAGAATTTGAAAAGTATGTTTTCAATCAAGTTCTACGCTATCTTTCACAATATGTAACGCGTTGTGTGAGAGTTGGCTGACAGATTTTTTCTTAAATTTCTAGTCAAAAGTCGAAACAGTAAATAAATTGACTGAATTGTCTTATCAAGCAATCTCTGAGAGATAAATAAATATTAGCTTATTTATATTTTAAAACAGACGGTTGAAGGCCTTCATCATTGAAAAACAAACATCTATTAACTATTAATTTTATTAATCTGTGCTACATTAGTATATCTACACAGTATAATTTATCATTCAATTATACGAGATTAATAGAATATCTAAGTAGGTACGTCCTAGAAAGTGTGTCATCCAATAAATTTTAAGGAATTCAATTATAAAACCCTATTTAAACGGTGAATTTGCACCACAAGGTAAGAAATACTGTGCAATTACATTCTTTAATATTTTTGATTCAATAAATAATATCGCAATTTTGCAATTTCCGTAACTAGTTCTTACGTTCCTTGCATTTTGAAACGAATTTATTATTTTGTTTCCGAGAAGACGTATTCTATTGAATTATCAAATGCCGGAAAATAAGATATTCATTGTCGGATCGAAACAATTTATCTTGTGAGGCATAAAATTGGCTTTGAATGTCCTCAACATAAAAACTAGCTTACCAGTATTTGACGAAAAACGAGAGCTATTAAAGGTTTAAATATACTTACATTCTTCTGTATGTTCAAGACCGCTTACTGCACCGAGATAATGAAAAGCAAATAAGGTTTTAATTTTAGTCTGTAATAATAACTATCTACTATTTCACATCTTTCTCTTTTTGAAGAGAAGATACATTTATAAAGCAATGTTTATAATTAGATATTTTTTTACTTTATGAACCTACACCGCCTACACTACTTAAATAGAATACGAGTAACCTAACCGCAATTCATAAAGTAAAAAAATATCTAATTATAAACATTGCTTTATAAATTTAGTGTACCTACCATTTCGCCTTGTTCTGGTGCGCACCCGTGAAAAGCATCGCTAAATAAGAGATCGCCACCCGCCTGTATTATTACCCCCGTAATATGCAGCACAACAGTAGTTTTACTATAGTAACACAGACCCTTTAAACAGGTGAGGCAAGCTATTAAAAGTTTTCAGATTAATAATTTTCCCATAATGTCCTTACCTAGACAGATCTCGAGTTCGATACAGTTATTAAGGTCTACGTTTTGTCGAGCAGAGACGTGTGGCATAAAAATAAATAGGAATTAATTTGACTGGGCATTGTTAGCAAAATTACAAATAGTTTGCAGTTCACATTAAACATGTATCTAAGTCCTTAAAGTTTTTAGTTTTTCTTAACTGTTTATGACGTAATATGAAGTAACCTGTACTTAGTTTCTCTGCCACTGATATTGTCAAAATCATACGTCATTTAATTCTTTCAGGAACTCTAATACCGAATGTTAACATCTCAAGCGTTTTCTTTCCAAGTTAATTACTAACTTTGGGATATAGACTTGATAATTATCTCAATAATGATTAGCACAATTTATGGCAAAAAAAACTCACAGGCTTGAATCGCAGCTTAGTAAGCGATGACTTTTGTGGTGTCCCGGGTTCGATTTCCGTTCAGGTAAATTCAGAAAACGGTCATTTCTAAATTGGCTCGGGTCTGGGTGTGCTGGTACCCAGACACGATCCTAGAAGACACGTGTCTCGTAACACTAAGACATTTTCCGTTACTTCGAGACCATGACAAGTAGTGCGTTGTCTGGCGCATTTACATTTTTTATTTATTTTCAGTAATTAAGTAACTTTCAATAAAAACTATAATATTATATCATATGGGTATACCTATTGTAAAATATGTAAAGTGTTTAGAATTTAACTAAACTGGCTTACCGTTAGTTCGTCTACAACAGAAACGGCCCGGCCCTTATTCGGTAGCTATTTCTTGATTTATTAATAATTGCAAAGCTGGAGCGTTAGAAGCCAATCTCATCTCGGCGGCCTGCCCCTTCATAAATAAGGCATCATCTCGTCCGGTCAAGAGAGACCGAAGCTTACAGCCACTGCCTGAATTTAGAATTTCTGAGTTTAGGTAAAGGTTCGACTTAAGGACTAGCCCCCTGATTAAAAACGAAACTATGGACAGATTCGATGAATTTCTTTTAATTAAAAATTTATATAAAAATGCATGGTGAGCATCATACTATTTTTAATTAAAACTATCAATTAATTTACCAAATCGTTCGATAACTACGGTAACAGGCCTTGACTGCCATTTTATCGTAAGCGAAACTTTTGCCGAAATTGCGGACGGACCATTCTACATTTGACGTTTCTCGCGAAAAAATCCATTACAAAGTTACAGCAAAAGTGACATTTATAGCATTGAAAAAGTCATGTTTCGACAACTTTATTCTGACGAAGACTGTGGTGACAGATATCAGATATCGGTGCGCGCCATGTCCAACTGCCTTTCTTTAGCCTATTCACTCTTTCCAAACCATACACGGTGGCAAAGACGTGTGTGTCTTTGAGGAAAGTATTAACAGCGAAAGCACTTCCTGTCGCTCCAAATGCACATCTGTAACAATCGGTCTGCACTCAAATCTCTTTGCAGTCCACGTCATGTGTCACGGATGGATGAAATAACACTGAGTGACTGCTAAGACGGTAAAACCCAACGGTCTTCTCTCTGGCCCACTCTGCGGTAGAGGAAGCAAATTTATATGCTTCTCTATTTGTTTTTAAATAACTATCATCATATTGAGTAGCTATGCCGCAATGTTGTGCAGTTCCGTTTTGTTCGTAAAAAAAGGAGGACACATGTTGCACATTTGCAGGAATAACTATACTCCGACAAAACATTCTCGTGTTTGTAAAAAACATTTCAACCCCGAGGATTATGTGTCATCCAAAGAATCAAATACAGATAATTGTAAGTAAATATATTTCTCATTCATCCTGATTTGAGTAACTTTTACGTTACTTTCAACTCCTGTAATCCTGTTCACAAATTTTCAGCTACTCCTAAATTAAAGCCAGGAGTTGTACCTGGTCAATTTTCTAGGAACCAAGAAAGTGAAGAGAGAAAGGAAGTGAAAAGAAAACGTCCAGAAAGAGCTCATCAACGTCAAAAAAAGAAACTGGAAACTGCTTCACTTTCTTCATATACTCAACATGCAGAACGTCAGTAAATTCAGGATATTCTTAATTACATGAATTATCACGACAGCTTCAAAAAACATAAACTGTACCAGAGGCACAATAAATTCCCTTAAAACATTATTATTTGAACAAAATTTTTGCATACTTTTGAAAAAACTTATGAAGAAGTAGAAAAGTTGCTTTTTTTTTATTCATTTATTTCCAAAAATACATTCCTCCTCCTTAAGTCGGGCCCTTCAGTGCTGAGGATCGTGGCTCCGACAAAAGCGTTGCAATAATAAACTTCTCCATCTACTTCGGTCTTCAGCTTGATGGAGAGCCTGGGATATCGGCATCTGCAATTCCTCGGACACCTGGTCGGACCACCGTCTGGGACTGCTTCCTCTCGGTCGTTTGCCATCCACATTGCCGGTCACTATGAGCCTCTCCAAGTTATCAGTACCCCGGCGTGCTACATGACCAAAGTACTGTAGTATTCTGTGTAGGCATATTGCCGAGAGACGCTGCTGGGTGTCTAGCTTGAGCTCTTTCAATATCGAAACGTTGGTGCGATGCGCTGTCCAGGGGACTCGAAGCATTCTTCGCCAGCACCACATCTCGAAAGCGTCGATTCTTTTTCTATCCGCCGCCTTCATAGTCCAGCCCTCAGAAGCGTAGAAGAAAATAGGAAAGACCAATGTACGGATGATGTAAATTTTTGTATTCCTTTTGATGTTGTGGTCTTTCCAAATCTTGCTGAGCTGAGTCATAGCGGTCTTGGCCATGCCTATGCGTCGCCGGATTTTCAGTTCACAGCCGCCTTTGCTGGTAATGACAGAGCCGAGGTATTGTAAATCCTGTACCGTTTCATACTCACGCAGTAAGTTGGTATGCTGTATTGCGCTGAAACGATCCACGACCATCAGCTTAGTCTTGCCTTTATTGATGCTGAGACCGGCTTCTTTACTCGCCTGTTCTACTCGCTTGAGAAGTTCTGCCATTTCAGTTTCGGATGCAGCAAGCAAGGTGGTATCATCGGCATATCGAAGGTTAGATATTTTAACGCCTCCAACCTTTATTCCGCCTTCCCATCCTTCTAAGGCTTTCCGCAGTATATATTCCCCGTATATATTAAACAGGATGGGAGATATTATGCAACCTTGTCGCACCCCCCTCTGAAACTTGAAACGGCTAAATGTGTGATTGCCCAGGCTGACCGTCCCAAACCCAGACTCATAAAGGGTTTTGATCAGACGAACCATGTGACTTGGTACACCCGCTCTGCCAAGAACCTCTCACAGGTTTTGCCACCGAACAAAGTCAAATGCCTTTTGGTAGTCTACGAAACACAGAATGACAGAAAAAAAATACATTATTAATATAAAAAAAAAACTGCCAAACTGCATAGCAATTTGTCAGCAGTAGTTCTCGGTTACAGTTCGGCTAAATACATTTTTGTAATTAATTTAGTTTACATCAGGTACCTCAGATTTTTGTTATTGATTTACTTTACAACCCATCCTACTATTTTCCCCAAATCTACTAAAAAGGAAACAGGGACAAAACATGCAATTGCCTTATACAACTTACGAAGACAATAATAATACACATTATACCTGAGGGTGGTCTGGAAGGTGTATCTATTCTACATCTACCTACCACTTGGTTACTCACTCTGTGGCGATCATTAAAACGAGATTTTATTATTTTATCAATAATAAAACGGTAATGAAACGGTAACGATAGACCTACGAGTATGATGTACAGTAAAGAAACAAGTAAAAGTAATAAATAAATAATTAGTAATTATTATAGTAATTAAGTTTATTAATGAGTATATCTTGCTTCAAATTTGACGATTTGAAAGTACTTACTGTGAAAGTCTATTTGAGTTAAAGTTTGAGTTGTTAAAGTTATTTGAGTTTGAGTTTGAATTACAGTTTTTTTCTCAAATTACAGTTTTACCTTGTCTATAAGCACAATGACAAGTAATGCTTCTTAAGAAAATTCTTGAGGTGATTTTTGGAGACAGCAGCGCTCATCAAAACCTGAGGCAGCTTATTATATATTTTAGGTATTATCCACCGCCTAGTACGTTTACCGAAATACACACATCAAAAGTGTCTAGGGATCAACATATATTTTTGCAATAACTTTTCTCCTGATTGATATTAATTAAAAATTTCTTTAAGGATTCATCAAATAAAGTGTTTTCGTTTGTCTACAGTAACGATAAACCAAGTCACCTTTGCATTAATAAAGAAATTTGCCATTTTCCTAATAAAGGGATTTTTGACATTTGAACCACTAACATTAAAGTTCGAAAAAAAGACTGAAATAACAGTTTTCTTTAAAATTTTATTGGGTAACTTAAACAATTAATAATCCGTGTTTCTACCGCGAACACTAACAACACAAGAACATCGGTTTGGCATACTCAAAATGAGTTCATCCAAATCACGCTGTGGAATGGCCGCTCATGTTCGTTGCAACAGCAAAAAAAAGGTCTTCTTGCGACTGGATACCCTCCATATTCGGCAGAGCTCTTCTCTGTAGCATATCCCATGCATGCTCAATCGGGTTCAAGTCTGGCGACTGAGCAGGCCAGGGCAAGACATTGATGTTAGCTGCGGCGAGAGTCTGTCTTACAACTCTTGCGGTGTGCGGTCGTGCATTATCATGCATTAACTGAAATAAGGGACCGATTTGCACTTGTAGAGCAAAACGAGACTCATCAGAAAAGCACACGAAACGCCATTGTTCTTCTGCCCAATTTCTGTGTTCAAGAGCCCATTGATATCGAATCCTACGATTGTGCATTGCTATAGGTGGTACCCTTAGCGGTCTTCGGGAATGAAGGTTCACTTCATGCAAGCGGTTTCTGACTGTTTGGTCGCTAATTAAGTTCCCTGAAGAGTGATGAAGCCTCACGGCTAACATCATGGCGGTTATTGTTGGAGCTCCTCGAGTTGTGATTTGAATGTATCGGTCTTGTCTCCGTGTGGTGCAGCGATACCGTCCTCCGTGGCGCTCAGCCACGGTACCAGTGCTTCGGTAACGTGTCCAAAGTCGACTGATAACACTCTGACTTGTATTCAGAGCTAAAGCCACAGTACGTTGCCGGGAACCAGCTTCTATCATTCCCACGGCTCTGAGCATTTCTTCCCTGCTTAAATAACGTCGCCGCTCCATAATAACGTTGGTTTTAATCAGTAGTAGGGAAACAGTAGCACTAATAATGTCTTCAATGCGTTGTATGTTTTTATAGGGAAAATATTGACAGCTGATTTTTATCTTTTACTCGAATTTGATTGACAGTTCCTGTTTCAAATTATAATAATTTAAAATTATAATTTATAAAATCATAAATTTATTACAAAGCCACATCTCAATCTCAAGAAATCCGCATAAAAATGCTTGATCCCTAGACACTTTTGATGTGTGTAATTCTTAGTTTTTGGTAACACGTATTCTCTTTTCTTAGACCCTCGAGTTGGGTAGCCATACTCCCGCTCCACTTTATGCTCTTTTTTTTTAAATTGCTCTAATAATAATTTCATTTTTACTTTAATATCAATAGGTACGATTTTACAGATTCTATATAATTTCTTTTATGTATGAGACACAAGTTCGCTCGTGTGTGGAATACTGCTCTCATCTCTGGGACGGTTCCGCTAAGTACCTACTCGAAGCTCTTGACAGGTTGCAGCGGCGTGCTATCCGTATTATTGGTAACCCAGAGGCAACTTTGACCCTTGAGCCTCTCCAATTGCGTAGAGACATTGCCAGGCTAAGTGTTCTCTATCGCTTCTACAATGGGGAATGCTCTGACGAGTTATTCCAGCTCATTCCACCCTCACCTTTCCACTCCCGTACCACGCGTGCTGGACTACGGCGTCACCCACACACAATTTAACATTTGTTGGCCCGAACTAAAAAGTTCGGTGACTCGTTTCTTTGTCGTACCATCCAGACGTGGAACGCTCTTCCAGCACATGTGTTTCCTTCCTCTTATAGTCCCGGGTTCTTCAAGCGGGGCGTGAAAAGGCATTTCTGCAGGCCTTCAAGGTGAGGATGGCCAGCCCGGTGATTCGTTTGAATGACTGGGCTTGTCAACCTCATATCTGGACCTCACGACCGCTTTCCATCAGGTGGAGTGAGGTCATCTTGACGGGCAATATAAAATATATATATATATAGTATACTTCTGTTTGCCATCAATTTTAAGTGATACATTTTGCCTAGCACACTACGTAGCTTATTACAGATATGTTCGATGTGCGAGTTCCATACTTTACTGTCTATGCCTATGTTAATTACTGTCTATGGGTAGTCCTAGATATTTATAACATTTCACAACACTTGTTCAAACTATCATTTATGTGTAAACTTTCATATGTGTGGCCTTTGATTAAAGTATCTGTTTGTTTGTGGCGATTATACGGTGATGATATAAGCATGCATTTGGTTTTACTCACATTTAGTATTATTCCATTGTCAAGAGCCCATTTAATAGTGTTGTCCAAATCTGTTTGGATTACTTTTTGCTGGCTCCCAACGAGGTGACTACCACGACTCCGTCCGAACGCACGTCGCACGAACTCTAAATTTCCCACGCGATCTATTAGTTTTATATTGTCGTAACATAACCCCTGCTCCTTCTGAGACGTAGGAAGCTATTGTCCTGGCCAAGGTAATAAATATTCTTCCTGGTAAGATTCATCTGGGGTTTCAATTAATTCCCGCTAAGCTAGGCACCCTCCTATAAGTCAATCAGAATTGTTTTTGGAAGGTCAGCAAAAACATCGTAGGCGACAAAACCTCTTGAATTTGAATGATTTTTGAAAAATTTTTTTACTAATTTATAAAGCTTCAAGAAATGATATTCCATTTCAAATTTTTACATATTTAGCACCTTCGCCTGCCAAGATATTAAAAAAAACTCCTGTAAAATTTGTTTTTTGTCGCTTACAAAAACATCGCGGTCTAGGCTCAAGTGGTACTCGATAACCGTAACATGCCCCACAAGCATGTATCATACATGTGATAATGTGAAGATATCTTAAACTATGTACTCAAACTTGAGATTGACAGATGACCACATGGCAAAGCAGTATTAAATCAAATGGCATAAACATATCTGAAGACTTATTGAGTTAAAGTTCGATCAGAGTGAAATCTGGCAGTAATTGGCAAAGCGAGCGGAACCATGCCGTGCAGCGGATGTGGGCCAATCTGCATAGCTTGCCTGATTACTACTCGCAGCGCATCATGCAACATTTCCGAAATATAAACCTCTGAAGTTTACATTCGATAAAGAAAATAACCTCTCCGTGGCTGAGCTTTTCCCGTAGTCCGGAGGTCCTGTCGGGAAAAGTGAGTGTTCGGTTTTGCAGAACATAATTATCCCGGGTGTCTAACATAACCCAGCCTGGGTCATATACTACTTTTTTACCTGTTATGCTAATACCCATCAACTGAAGCGAAGATTTGATTTCAATGATGTGGGCCATTGCCCTGCAGTGCGATAGGATATAGGCTAGTTACTTTACTTTTATACTAATGAAAATATCAAAATTCTTCTGCTATCTGCACTTAACCAAATTCCCTGCTCCGGTAATTAGCTTCCTGATAATTCCACGCCGTGAGTTAACTCTGGAAATGTGATGACGGCGAATGCCGTAAATGTGATTTAAAATAGGACGCTCTGCAAAGTTTAGTCTTCCGAATGACGAAATGATGTAAGTTCCTAACGATATTAAGTTGCGATACTTAATTAAAAGAAACAATAAGATGTTTACTAAAAAAAATTAGTTGTTAACGCCTCAATGTAAATATTGCCGCCCGAAATATTGAGGGTTTGATCCCTGGTCAGGTAAAAGGGTTTCGGATTTTTTACGAGTAGAACATATCCCGGGCTCGTAATCACTAAGCGTTAAGATAAATGCAAAACAATGCGACAGTTATGTTCAAAAATTTCAAAAACTAATTGGTGTGCAATTGGGATTTGCTTTCTAGACTCAATTTTAGTTACCAATACGTCATGAAATTGAGAAATTTGGCTCTGTCAAAACGCGTAACTTGTGTTAGGTAGTTTTGACAATCGACGTGCAAGGCAAGGTGATGCGAGGCGTCAACTTTACCTTGATTGGTGGTAATGTTCTGAGTGCTCCAGCATTATTAATTCAGTTTACGTCGAGCAGTTCAATCAGTACGTAGGTACTTGAAGAGTTGTTGTGTATAATGGTAACAAAACCACCTTGCTACAATCTAAATACTCCACAGAAATCACCCTGCATTAAGCAACCTTTATGAAATATGCTTCGACTTTTCAGTCCAGTGACATGTTGAGAAAACTTTTCAAAATAATGGCTTCTTAATTCATGAGAGCGTTAAGAAAAGATCAAGTCGTTTTCCTGTACCTATGGCATGCGCGAGGGACACACACATAACCATAACGCACAGACAACCTTCAAAATGTATAAGTAATTACCATATACAAATTTGATTTTAAAAGACATGAGAAAAGTACTCGTGACATGTCTCCATACGCAGATTAATGTATGAAGCATATTTTGTTTTGTGTCTGCCCGATGAATTAATCATAATAATTGCTTTCAGATTTCAAAGTCATATTCAATATGACTCACACAACGAACATGTTCCTCTTGTCATGTTTTTTATGCTCATATCATATTTGAGAAAGTGTTAATAAGACAACATATGTGGCATGTATTCCGTATATGGGTGCTCATTAACCATCTTCATGTGCATTCTATCATGCTAGATACAAAGTGTCTCAGTGTAGTAAGGTGCTGACTAGTAAGGACAGGTAAATTAACCGCTTTTGTAACTGTGTAGCAGGATTTCTGCATGCATTATAGACTAACAGGACACTGGCCGATCTTAGGATAGTGGTCTGCGAGCTGGTTGTACTAGATTATCTAGGAGATAGGACTATAAATGAAGTCGGACGGTTGCAAAGTGAAGGTTCTGAGTTATGCGAGTTATAAGTTCGATGGCCTTTAAATAAAACAGTACAGGAAACAGCTATGCAGATGATTGGTGTTTCGGTTAAACAACTGTTATATTTTATACGCATATTTTAAAATCGAACCTAAATGTATAATCCCAAAAAATAGATAGAAGTACCATGTATTTAACAAATTTATTTATTACAGTGTGAGCAACAATACCTAATTTATTTAGTGAGACTAGGTTCCCTTGGGTTTAATCGCTAGGTCGCTAGGATCCCGGCGAAATTCCCAGATAGATAATCCCGGCAAGCCTAGAGCGGGCAGAGTTACGCTACTGATCATACTCACGTTTCCATGTTGAAGTCCTTCGCCGGTGAAAAAGAAACAAAACTAAAAACTAAATAGTTAAGTTGAAAAATGAACCAAATACAAAATCAATCCCAGTAGTGACCATCGGTATTTAGCTTTGTTCTGAACATGGCGAATGTTACACGCGTCGCGTTCACACGTGTCAAGAATTTCTGGATCAAAGGTTGGAATTGTACCTCCGTTTTAAATCCTCTGTGTCGACCGATTCAATAAATTTCTTTGAATTTTCGTGAATTCTTCGTTCAGCGGTAGCGTCAAATTTCTTTGTAGAAGTCAAAGACTTCATTAAGAAATAATATACATAATAATACACAAGATGCTAAAAATAAGATTGAAAACAATTTAATTTTCCGAATTGCTCAAACGAGAAGATCTGTCTGAATCTGGGACCTGTATAGCCTATATAGGCTTTACAAGATAAGTTAATACGGTCCAGCATAGTTGGAAGAGTAGAGAGTGTAGAATATAGTTAATTTGTAAACATAAAATTTTACGAGGTCACTTACAACTTTTAAATATACTCGTACTAAATGAAACTTCTTGACGTGCAGTTAAAAGCTACTAGATACAACTGCTAAGATACTTAATAACGGATATGATAACGAACTAGAAAATTATCTTTATTTACGTATTAATATGTGTATACGTTTTTACGACACACTTTGTAATAAATTCATAAATACAATTTTAAATTAATAATAATTTTACCAATGGAGTTTCTCAAAACAATATATTTACTATTTGACTTCCTGTGATTAGGTACCACTACATAAATCAGATTTTATCATTTAAATCTATCAGTGCAACATCCGAAGAAGCGACCCCATTGGAGAAAGGATTAATCTATTATTTTCTGTAATATTTTTAAACCTAAATTTCAGATAAGATTAATAAGCTCTGAAATCTGAAACCTTCATATTCGCCTTAAATGTTTTATCTCTATACTGTACTTACTTACCCATTCAAAAAAAAAAAATATAATTCGTCGTGTTCATTTAAACCTAAATTCAGTGTGGTATATTAGACTCGATCTCATGCAGCTAAGCCACTGTGAAATTTCAACGTCTACAGACATAATTAATGAATAACGAATACAACAAAATGTAATAAATTGTTGAAATAACTTAGTAAAAGTATATTTTTCTAGGTTAGGTAGTCATTGCTAGAATACCCGAGCAAAGATAACAAAACAAAACAGCACATTCATAAAGTCAGCCGTTGCACACCTATACAAGAACATGTCACAACGTGCAGCACAGAAACTGTTGCAACGAAGATTTCACAATGCTCGTGCTTAATGCACCGCAGTTGCTTTCCCGCCGCAGTCAGCTTATCAGCGCAAAGGACGTCGCAACGGAAAGGACGACGGCGGGCGGCCATTTTGCAACGTCGTCGCTGCGACACAAAGCGACAGCGCGCCAACTTTACTGCTGTTCGCTGCAGAAACATTTATTATAACGTAATTATGGTTGCTAAGCGTCGTTTAGTAATAACATTGTCTGAAGGTCATGTTCTTTCAGTGAAAACTCTGCATACTGTAAGTCGCTAGTGCTCTTAGAGATATTATAATATTTCAGCCGGCCTATTTTTTGCATTTTATCTCAAATTCTCGTCGTTTTAATGATCATTCACACTTTAATTTGCCTCATTAAAGTAAATGCTTTTATTCGAAACTACGGCTTCTCCAGAAAAGATTTACAAATCGCCATTAAGTACTTAGCACCGCCAGATAATAAAATGTCCTGAATTCCCTTAACTTGAAACTATGCTAGTCGGGTGCGAACACATTCTGTCCTTTGTAATTTCGCTCGAATACCTAGCAACTATTCTGAATGGCTAACGACATAGTAAAAGGAGAGAAAAGTAAGCCAACTCGGGCCCCAAACGAGAGATAATCGCCTAAACACGCAGGGCTGCTGCATGTAGTTTATTCAATCGTCAAAAATGCAGCGTCAATCTCTGAACCATTAATCTGAACTACAAATCTGTAGGTATCTAATTACACACAATATAATCAATATTAGTTAAGTTAGG
The DNA here is from genome assembly GCA_947369235.1 of Udea olivalis. NCBI lineage: Eukaryota > Metazoa > Arthropoda > Insecta > Lepidoptera > Crambidae > Udea > Udea olivalis. Next base: position 667,461 of record OX376345.1, on the reverse strand, counting down.
TACTTAAGTACTCACAGTTCCTAAACGGTAGGTAATGTGAAGAAAGACAATTCTGGTTTTGATGAGTTGTTAATAAGACATTCATGAACACTTCAATACCTATTTACGCATACTATTTTCTGGCAATTTTTGAGCCCGAATATAGGACGTACGTCGTACATGCAAATGTAACAAACATTTCAAGCGGTAGCGCAGCGTCGCGTCGTATTGCACACGGCATTACCTACGCACGGCGCAGCCACGACGACTCCCCACGTTTTCCTTAATATTTTGTCAATGTAGGCGAGCGACGCGCGTAGCTACGGGCATAGTACGGGCTCACAAACAAACCGCGGTCAGAGCGTAATAGTATGTATGAAGACAACCTACTTCTATCCTTTTACTATGCTAACGATCCCTGTGAAGTATGTAATCAAATACGAAAAAGTTTTGGTCTGAGTTCAGTGTGCGGCTGAAGCCGTCTCCCAGGGTGTACGCTCGGCAGGAAAAGTTCTGTTTTGTAAAAGTTTTTGTGGCTTCACTTTATTGGTTTGTTGCCTAGTGAACCTAGACTACAAAATCTAAGGTCAGAAGATGATCCTAAAAAAAGACTAAAAAAAGAATGTTTTTTTTATGAAGAATTAGAAGAAGTTAGTTATCACGTAAGTGATAATAATATGATCATTCTTATATTAGTAATTTTCCCCATATATTCTTCTTCTTTGCATGTAGACAGGCAAAGATTAGGGTCACCATCATTTGACCTCAACGCAGTTTGTCAAGCATACGTGGCCTGTTGTGGGTGTTAAAATATTTTTGTTTAGGGATGAAATAAAATCGAAATCGGTCCTCTGCGTCACCAAGCGACATATGATGTAGTGGTTTGGTGGTCCATTGTTTTAATATTTGGCTGAGAATCACTCCTCTTTACTAATCCCGTTATCGATAGTCGGCTGCTAATTGGTCAATGTTTGCGTTTCCCTAGAGAACAGACGTGGTCGTCGTTCGGGAATGTGGCGAGTCAATGCATACGTCCTCCGTGTGTTGGCACTACTGCTATCTCAAATATTAAATGTTATTTTGTTGCCTGAACTGATGATATTTTATTTTATTTTATATTATATTCTATTCTATTCCAATATTATGAAATTGTACCTAGGAACTTGTTGTTGGCAGTACTAATTAAATTGTGTAAAAATACGTGTACTTTTAGGTAGTGTAGTAGTGTATAGAAAAATATATTGTAGTAGGTAGTAATTCAATTGTGTGTACGAGTAATAGTGTATAGAAAAAACATATAAGTGTTTAAAATAATTTATAAGGTCGTATGAATTGTTGCACATTTTTACTAGGTTAAAATCTGGGCTCTACTCTAAAGCGTTGACTATCCAGGATAGATATATATATATAGATATATACCTAAGGTTAACGTTTTGAAATTTTATATTATAGTATACACTGAGATATTCTTAAGCAAAGAAAATCAGCTAATCAGTTACCGAAGGTAGCACTGACAGATTGAAATAACAAGTAGTTATGACGCATAAGCCGTTGAAAATAGTTATTCTTCGTATTTATCTCATTATGGAAGATAACCCAGTTAGGCGGCCATCTTGGAGCCAGCGGCTGCGCGATCAGCCCGTCGGACTATCGGGACTGGCAGATATCCATTGCTATGATAATTGCTCTGTGACGCCAGGAAATCGACTAACAGATTATTATCATCCGGTACTATTATTGACAGAAAATCCTATTACTGAAATGAAATGAACAAGTTTATTCCGTTAACTAAGTTTATTACGCAAAAAGGAATAACACAAACAAAAGAAAAATTATAGTATGGACAAAATTTAACGACCGTACTAAGAAAGCACAAAAAATTCATTTGCGACTTACAAGTAATGACCAAAAAGGTTTCTACGAGTAACTCAGCTGAAATGCCATGGCACGGCCATGGTGCGTGTCTGTGATTTTGAATATTTTATTACCAACCCATTTTTAACTGTTTCTTTAATATTAAATGTGTTATTATAAATGTATACGGCTTTACGTTAGTAAAACACTGAGAATTCCCTTTTTTTTACATATTTATTATTCCTTTTATAGGCGAATCAAAGTCCCTTAGCTGAGACAAAAAGAGTGACAAATAAAAGGACAGGGCTTGCGAAGTGAGCTTGATTGGTGATATGCCTACGTTTTTTTGTCAAAAAATTTGGTGATCTATACTAATCTATAAATATAAAAGAAAGTCGTGAGAGTTACACCACTTAAAACTCAAAACGGGTGGACCGATGTTCATAATTTTTGTGTGTTTTGGATTAGTCTAAATCAGGAATAGGATATTAAGTATTAAAAACATTGGGAAATAGACGAAAAAATCATTTTTCCATACTAAATGTTCACAGCTGGCATTTGCCAATAACTTTTGACAGAACGAAGTTTGTCGGAGCCGCTAGTATAAAAAGATGAAATATTTGATTGTTTTTTTTGTTTGTTTATTTGTATTGATAGGGCTCCGAAACTACTGATATCCGATCGTGAAAATTCTTTTACTAACAGAATGCTAAACTATTCAGGAGTGATATAAGTTATATTTTATTTTGATTGTAAATCAAGTCGGAGAAAAGTAGGCGAGATATGGACACCAGCTGTCAAACATTTGACAGAACGAAGTCTGTTGGGGCAGCTCGTGGTGAATAAGAAGAATAGTTAGCTTCTTTCATCCTTACTTGACATTGGCAGAATTTGTGTGAAAGGAAAAAACACAAAAGAACCAGAGGAAAAAAATAATAGTTTCTGTAAGTAGTTGAAAGTAGTTCCTAGTTTATTCATCGATTGTTTTTATGATTCTTAAAACTGCTCTTTGATTCTACTTAAACGGGATATTTTTTATACTATATATTTTATAGTCCTCTTTAGATAATGTTCACTAAGCGTATGTTTTCGTAAATTATAAACATTCTAAGCTTTTATATGATAGTTATGAGATTTCTTTGATTGATAACTCAATCAAAGAAATCTAACAATAATTAACATTAAGATCAGGATTAGTGCTGATTAAGTTAATCTTCAGCCCAAAGTTATAATTCAAAATACATTGGATGACAACAATATGAAAAAGATCGAGGTCGTCCAAATATAATGTCAAACGGTGTCTAAATAATGTTGACAAAAGTTGTCACAATCTTCACTTATCATCGAGTCTCTTTTTTAATTTTATCGTCACTTGACGTCGGTGTGTAGGCGGCTACGTACTCGCAGTTAGGGCCAATGGCACACGGGTTCTTCTCTGTTTTTGCATGCGACGAGCTAATGCATTCTGTCGGCCTACCAGATGCGTTCACTTACTAGTCGATGTATAACAAACTTTTAATGTAAGTCTTGTAATATTTTCTGGGTGTTTCTACCAACGAAGGAGCGCCCTGATTCAAGGTTATCTCACGTTTTTCCTCGTGCCCAGCCGTTACAAATTCACGAGAAAACATGTCTCGATATTTTGACTCGAGGCGCGCATTTGGGTCTGGCACATTTAAAAGACCTTTCTATATTAACCAAGACTCCCAGTAATCAGTACTTTGAAGAATGTATCCGAGCCTAAATTTCTGCAAATCCTTTTTCACAAACCTTAAGTAATTTCGTTGAATGTGTTTTCACGGTTGGATGTTGACCTTCTTTTATATTTTCGTAAATTATTCAAAAATCAATCTAAATCTCTCGGTGGAGTAAAGAAAATCTTATTTGTTGAAACAATTGATTAATGTTTTTCTTATGTTGAAAAATAAGGATTGAAATACATTTTCTTTAAACTCCTAAATATTACTATTTACTCACTAGTCAAAATGGATGTCCACGTCAGTCGTACTATGTTTTCGTTCGTGGAACCCCGTCATCTGATACTAGTATTGTGGAATCAAATGTTCACAAATACGCCGAACAGAATGCTATCATATTTCGTTTAGTATAGAATCAATCAATTTTAAAACATTCAATCATTGTCTCGGAGAAGCAACTTAATGTTTGGAAGAAGATGTAGGTGTAACTGACTATTTTATTCAACGAGTTCTAAAGTTTAATGTTCATTTTTGGATACGTCGTTTCAGACGTTTTTACATATCTTATATCGAGCAGTTTTGCAAGATAATATCAACAAGAATACAAAGTTTTTCACAATCATTTCATTCTCTATATATTTATTTCATTTACATAACTTTCCCTATCGTTTATACCTACTTGTCACTATGTTTCTCTTTCTTAACGATACGAATGATATAATATAACGCCTAAAACGTCTCCCGTTCTTCATATGTTTGCAGATACCTAGTAGTTAAAAAATAGTATTGTTATTGCGAAATTTAAAATAGAAAAAAAACCGTCTTTTAACTGTATTAAACTTCATCCCACACGGACATTTGTCCTCACAGACACCGACGGTAAATGTAAGTAAAATTTCATTAGAACTGCCAAAAATGTAAAGAAAAGTAGGTGCCATGCCATTTTGGAGAGAAGACAACATTCATGTTGTCAGGATTGAGTAAACAAAGTATATAATTTGTAGTGCCATGTTTGCACCTGTAGAGAAATAGACATATCTTCTCTTAGAGCGAGAAAAGGCCCCAACAAAATTTACTCGAGGTGTGCATTATTTTAGCCCTGCTGTGCGTTTGTAATGACCAATGATTACATCGATTCTTACTTATTATAAGTTTCATACTCGTTTAATCAAACAAAGAAAATCTTTCTTGGAAAGCTGTAATTGTTTTTTTTTAATGATAAACAGTTATTTGTTTACCATCCGATAAGTAATAAAACTTTGACATTGAAATAAAAAACGATTGCTTCAGTGTTTTGCGTAACATCGCATAATCGTGTTGCGACGGGACACGCCTAGCCACTGAGCAATGTTCACTCATAACTCACAATTCACGTTTAATTCAAACGCTTTATTTAAAACCAGAAGCGATATGTTTTAAGCCGTTTGAATGAATCCACGTTATGTTTACAAGACTAGCAATAAATGGGAACGTCGAAATGTCGGCAGTTTTGCGAGAGATAAAAGAGCCTTGCGGAAACGTCGAAGGTAAATTCCTGCAAAAAGCTAAAAATAACGAAGTAAATTATGTGAATTTAAAAACAGCCCGACTGAACAATGTAGACTCGTAGAGTTTACGCCGATAAATGTAGTACGGAATTTTAGTAATAAGAGTATTTTATTTATAAATTAATTTGTCCAGTGATTTAGCAGTGACAGAAGAAATGGTTAATATGTCATGACCTCATTAGTCCTGGTGGTTGATAAAACTGATATTCGAGATCGGTACAGACCCAGATGTGTTCCCCCCATGAGCCTTGTCGTGGCGGGGTGAGCTTAATACTGGTGGCAACTGGAACTACTGGGAAGCTAAGAGGGCTCATGCGTGGCGATGTGGTGGGCTTCCCACCCACCCACTGCCTGCCAACGGGCCCGCCCAAACTTTTCTTAGGGACCCCTCCTCGCCGCTGAAGTGTTGAGGTGGGGTGGGGTTATAGTCTGGAGCCCGACATAACCTCGTCGTCGTCCGCGGGCGGCGAGGTCTCCATGAGCTTTTCCCCACGATAATAATAATAAAAGACCCGGGTGTTTCTGTTAGTTTTGTTATTTCAGGTTTCTATAACAAAAGTAAATAGGTATGTAGGGGAAGTTGTCTCTTAAACTTGTACTGAAAAATTGGCGTTTAGTGATACCTACTATTCATAATTTTATATTGCGCAACGTGAAAGCTGCAACGTGGTTAAATTATAAATATATAATTGAATAGAAATAAATACTTGGGACACTTTACACCAAAATCACTGAGCAGTACTCTTGTACACTACGGGTGTCAAAGACTGATAAACATACTTAAATATTGCTAAATACATACATATATAGATAATAGCACCCAGACACACCACAATCACAAATGTTCATCACATAAATGTTTGTCATGGGTGCAGATCGAACCCATGACCTCCGATGCTAAAGGCAGGATCGCTGTCATTTTAGTTAAGTATACGATTTCAGATAGTGCATTTTTTAAAATTTAATGGTTACCACGAAAGGCACTCACATTTTAGGAAATATGAGTGGCATACTCGTTCATTTTCGCACAAGCTGAGGCAGGTGAATGATTTCCGCCTGAATCGTATTTTTGTGTTTTATTTCCATAGATTATTTTGTTCATTTTATAAAATTCTTGAACTGGGTCAGTATAAGTATTTGCCTTCTTTCTTCCTTAGTAAATAATTCTAAGTTAAGGTTTCTTGAAGTCGCAAAAGGTTCAACGGTTTTTATGTAATGAACTTAATCAAGTATTATTAAATGAAAGCAATTACTTTATTCTTGAGGCGTTCACGAAATAAGAGCTTGCCTAAATGTTCTCATTCAGAGTCTAATAAAAATGAAATTTAGCAGTGGTTTTGAGTGGCTAAATAATTCAGCAGTAGCTTCTATCAATGCGTCAGCACTTACCAAACATATGAGCCGTGGGTTCCATCCGGTGCGATCACACTGGCGTCAAAGAACGAGATATGAGTACAACATAATTTATAAAGTATATCAATATATCTAAGTGGCGTTATAGGCCCAACCCATATGGTTTGCATAATTTGTATACACATATGGTTATTCCAGTTGTTTCTTTATACAATATTTTTCGATTTTCAGTACACTTATGTGGCGAATCCACTTAACACTTCACTTGCAAAGTTCGCACTATACATTCCAGCTCACAATTTATAACCACAAATTATGACTTCTTACTTTGACTTTCATGGTGTCTTGGATTCGACTCTAGGTTCCGACTCCTAATTCAGAAAAGTCTGTTTCCTGAATTGGCTCGTATATGGGAGTGCTTCAAACTTCAAAGTAATAACTTCTAGAGAGACATAAAACTCATAAAGTGGATAATTTTTCACGCATTACTCAAAATATAAAACCAATTTTAAAAAATCAGTGAAGGGGTCATTCACCCTTTACTCATATCGACTATAGCTGTCAGAGACTAATCAGGCTACAGGCCAGTCGGGATAGATAATAATTTCATTTTGAATTGCGCAATGGATCAGCCTGTATAAACACTGATGTAAAGAGACCCTCAAAGAAGCCGACACCTACGTATTCTGCACATCATCAGGAGCATTTTTTCTTTCTAGACCATACCTGGGAACTCAATAGTTACGAAGTGTGTGTAGGTCAAATTAAAAAAAAAATCTCAAGATTTTGATGAAAACAAACTAATCATTATTAACCTAATTTTTGTCCTAAGAAACATTATCAAAATTTCAAGTATTTCATAACAAAAAATTGCTTCAAAACGTTCAACTCGCAATGTACCTACATCGTGCGTACCCCTTTATTATACATAACAGCCACGCACCGGCACAAAAGCGCAAAAGCAGTCTGTTGCACGCGTTTTATTGCGTAGTCTGTTTTAAGTTTAAAATTGAAAATCTTTATTTATTATGATAAGTTTATCATCTGCGATACCCTAATTACGAGTTCTGCTTAATTGTTCATGTCACGGAGTTCATGTGCCAGTCTTGTTAGCACGTACGTAAGAACAGCTAATGAACTATGTAATTTGGTATTAAGTACCAAATAATTATGTAAATAGCTACATATGTGCAATTGAGTGGATATTACGATAGATCTATTTAGTTTTATCTAACCGGAACGAAAGGGAAACAGCTAGGAAAGCATTATTTCACTTAAAAGGCTGACTGTTCTTGAATGTTCTAATAAAACTTGGCATCCTTTCGTGGTTATCACATCCATAGTGCATCCATGACGTATGATCTGTGACGGACAGACAGTCGACGTGAGGACGTGATAAGACTGACGAGTCTAAAAATAAATATTGAGCATAATTGGACCGACTTTCCGAACCAATAAGTCAGTCTAAAACGCGTTATCTTAAGTTAAAAAACAAAGTGCTACTATAATTTCTTAAAGCGTATCTAAATAGCTTGACGACTTTGAATGGTGCCAACTTATCTACGAAAATTATGATGGTGCTAATGGGAATGCATACTAAAATTCATGGCTATTTATATCAAAATGACCCAAATTGCGTGTGGCTGCCATTTTTTCATTAATTTAAAAGGTTATTAAAAAGACACCCTTTTTATTAGATAGTCTTACACCCTTCTATGGCCGAGTCATGAGAGTACTCAACTTAAATACTTGATGTTCTATGAAATGTCATTCTCAGAAATTGTTTCTCATATTATCATTTCATAGAATAATCAATACGCAGAATAGTTACATGAAATTATTTTTGTTACAAATAACATTTATAATCATAGAATGTTGATATCATAGAATAACGATTCAAGTAATATGATTGATCACAATGTTTAGTTAATATAAACTAATTGCTAAGTAAATTATTCTATCGAGTGATAAGTTATTTTAACATTCGACTTGAAAATATATGAACTGAATATTCTATGAAGTAAATGGTCAATGAAACAATAATATTCGAAATGAAAATGTTTGGACTGAATATTATATGAAAGTTCAGTCTGTGAAACAAGTGATCACCATTTCCACAATTACCTATGTTTAGGACAAAAAAGGACCAAAAAATTTGTAAATGACAGTCCTTACTAAATCATCCACATTTCTGCTAAAGCTGTTCTTCCCTAAATAGATTTGTAATGTGAAATATGCAAGAGCGTTTAAGTACTCAACAATATTATCAAGACTGTGCTCAGTAACAGAGTTGTACGAGTATGTTTATATCTCCAGTGGGTTATGAAGTGTTTATGGACAGCATCTCCAGATAACGGCTGTCGGGAATAAGACCAAAACGGGCAGCGAGCGGCGTCGGGACGCGGCGCCGGCGCCGATGACGCATGCGCATCGCCAAAAGACCGGCAAGACTTTTTCAGTTCCGTATAGGAGTTATGGAAAAATTACATCTTTTGCTCTCGTCAATTAAAAAATATTTTTTATTACTCTTCATTTTTCAAAGTAAATGGACGTGATGCGCAAAGGAATGAAGGACGTTTGATGGCAGACGGATGCTGGCCGCCTGCAACCGGATGCCTCTCGGAATCTATGAAGGAGGGTTTCTTAGCAGAGGATATTTAGTGGCAGCGAATGATGATGATGAACTAAGAAAAACTTTTATTTTAGACAGTGAAGCTGAGTTTTGCTTTGTAAGTAGCTCATTTAAAGAAACACAAACATTTTATTTTTAGACTTTAACATATGCCATTAAACAGGCATTTGCCTCGAATAATCCCTATCTATTTTGAACCATTAGCGCCGGAACCCTGAAAACTGCCCAATTAGTTTATTTGCACTCCTTTGTCCAGCTCTGTGCTATTTCTTATTTGGGGCGCCTTTACTAATCGTACATTGCGTGTCCTGTGCAATAAGACCATCAACATGAGCTCATTACCAAAGCTCTTTGTGTCTCTATTGTAGCTAAGTAATCATATTTGTTTTTTGGCAACGTTGACCAGGAGCTTCTGATCTGACTATCAAAAGAGTTAATTTTACTTTTTGTTTTTTGTATAACCTGTTTCAAGCTGTATGTAGTCTGACTCTTTTCATGTTTAACGTGGAATGTGAAATGTATTTTATTTGTTATTTACTATATAAACTATCCCGTCAACTTAATTGGGTCACTATGCATATACAAAATAACTATATATTTTTATTTAAAATCTAGGTACTCAAAATCACTTTCACAGTCGTTATATCAACAGAAAAAGATTATCGAAATACTCTCTAATGTGTTTACTTTCACTTTCTAGGACTAATTACCTCTTCCATTAAAAATACGCTGGTTTTAATAAACCAAAGGCTGATTCGTTCGTCTACGCTTTTTGGTCAACATGGAAACTGACTTTCTAATTGATGAAATGTGAACACTGTTGCTGTCTTTGTCACTTAGGACAATAATCAAATGAACTAATAAAAATATTCATAGAAATAGCCCTAAAAATATATATTTCATTCATTGCAGGACGCCCAAAAAGCTAACTGATCATAATCACCTCCTTATTTCATTTTTCTCATGGAGAAAAGCTTCAGTCTTCCTCAAACTACAAACGATCGTCTCTCCCAGCCTTTAAGGTAATGCTTTCTTAATCAGAATGAATGGTCAGCAGTGGGCCAGGCTTTTAGTACTCTCATTTCGCATCAAGTTAACCTCCTATTTTTTTATCTCTTTCCTTCCTAATGGTCAGTTCGTATCCCTAATGGCAGTTGCCATTCCGCTCGTTCCGCTAATCGTGCTTATCAACAGCCTGTTTTACTAAAACAAAACAAAAACAATTCCGAGATATTTCGCTAGGCTTCGCTGAACGTTATTACTTCGGAGATAACTTTCGAACAACTGCGCTAGGTAAGTCTTTGAGCTCAGTACTTAAATTCCACGAACAGTTGTGTAATTGATTTGGGAAATTTAACATTTATGATAATTAAATAAAAAAAACTGAGGCCGTTCGTGGGCATATAAAAGTTAAACAATTGTGAACAGCTTGTTGAAAATGTGATATTTGTATCACAGCCTTTTTAACCGCTTGGTCTCGAAATCCACAAGCAACTAGCCTTATGAAGATAGAAATTCAAATTTATTCAAAGTGGCTCGAATTTAAATTCGCATATTTTATTGGCCTAGTAAATTCCGTGCACTTATTTGGCTCGGAGGACTCCCGTCGCATTATTTGGGTTTGCAAAGGCAACTAGTGCTGTCATTTGACAGGCGAATATCGATAGTAACCTCAGAGCCATTGATAGCATCGTAATAAAACTCTTATCAGCAAATTGTTTATTAGTTATTTGAAGCAAATTTCGATAACTACCACATTACTACCCCTACTAAGTTCAAAAGCGCCATCAAAGTTTATTTATTAAGTGGATATCTGAGACTGAGATCATTTAATCCCGGATGGGACAGCCAGTGTTTAAATGTTAGAGACAGACACACTAACAAATTCATAAATACCTAAGTACTTTTTACAGATATTCGGAAGCAAAAGATTGTGATTGTAACAATGGACATTCGGCAACACTACTCGTAAGGCGGCGCATTGCGGCAGACGTTGCGACGCGGCGCTCGGTGACTGCCACCAGCAGCTGAACGTGCTAGAGTCGCGGAAGTTACCTCCAATCCAACCTCCTAACAGGGGCTCATTCGTGAATCGCTCGTAAACACAAACTTACGTTTTTTTTCTCCTTGTTATTTTCCCCCGTGCTGAGGTGACCACCAATGGAGCTGAGTATAGAACCCTTAGACACCTCTAACGTCGTAAGGCCGCCTTAGGTGGGAGCGAAACGAGCGCGATCATGAAAATTATAGATTTCGAGAGGTGCAGATCGTCCAGGCTGGCGCCGACATAAATACTTATGTCGCCCATTGTAAGCCCATCTACCACTGTCATTGTTACAATAAAATCAACTTTGGTCCTAGGGCTCGAGCGGGACTCGAACCTACGCCTTCCGCAATCAGGGCGGCTTTTCTGCCATCTAAGATACCGAGGCCTGACAACCCTAGCCCTGACCCCAGGGGGAGAAAACTGACAAATGTCTAAAGCGCATTGCAAAAATGCAAAAAAATCAACTACAGCCAAAACTCTTGGATCAAACGGTAACAAATTTGAAACCTAAGTTTACAAACTATTTTCATGTGATCCCTAAATTGCACCCCGAGCCCACGTGTTCAGGGTGCGTGAGTACTCGTAGTGCTGTGTACACTGTTGTCCGAGGTCGCTGACCCCGAGCGTATCGTGTATCAATGCCCTTAAACGTTTCCTTCCTCGCTCTTGAGTCCGTCCGGTCTCTTGTGAAGGGGCTCTTTGTTCGTCTTATAAGTCGCAGTTCTTCGTATTGAGTGATATATTGATATAATATGACTGTTTTATGTGCAAGATTGGGTACTACAGTATGGGGTCCTTTAAGAGGAGAGTTAATAGGTATCTCTTAAATAGTCGGCAACGCGCACGTAGTGCCTCTGGTGTTACAGGCATCCATAGGCTTCGGTAACTGCTTACCATCAGGCGGGCCGTAAGCTTGTTTGCCACCTTGTGGTACAAAAAAACCAAATGTACTGGAAGAGCGTTCCACGTCTAGATGGTACAAAGAAGAAACGAGTCACCGAACCTTTAGTTCGGGCCAACAAATGCTGAATTGTATGTGGATGACGCCGTAGTCCAGCACGTGTGGTACGGGAGTGGGAAGGTGAGGGTGGACTAAGCTGCATTAATTCGACATTCCCCATTGTAGAAGCGATAGAGAACACTTAGCCTGGCAATGTCTCTATGCAATTAGAGAGGCTCAAGAGTCATAGTTGTCTCTGAGTTTCCAATGATACGGAAAACACGTTGATGCAAACTAATCGAGAGCTATGAGAGGTTAATTGGCAGAACCGTCCCAGAGATGAGAGCAGTATTCCACACACGAGCAAACTTGCGTCTGATACAAAAGACAGAGCTGCCCTGGCGTGAAGAATTGTCTCACTCTGTTCAGGATTCCAAGTTTACGGGATGCAGTTCTAATGACGCTCTCAATGTAGTCCCGTTGGTTTAGGTTGCTACGAACGCAACTTTACCTGGCTGACTTTAAACGAAAGTAATACGAACCCTGGAGTCAGTTTTTAAAATTACTTTTATTTTATAAAATCGTCATCGAAATATATTTTAATTCCGAGAGTAATTTATGCAGCTATTTGCTCCGTCTCCTTCCGTCAAAAGCTCTTAGGCCCTCGTCAACTTCGTAATTACTGTAAGAGACATAAGAAATTACAATTGTCCTTCAAAAAGCACAATTCACGTTTTAAACAATTAATAATTTATTTCCATGAGACAGCTTTGATATTTCTTCTTAGAAATTTAATCGTCACTGCCATTAGGAAAATATTATAGTTATTATTTTGCTGGAGCTTAGCTTATACTCTTTTCTCTCTTCAGCCTGCCGACGTTTTTCATAACATGATTGCTTTCTTCAAGTACATATACTGTTATCCACCCGGCACAGCTGCTCCAGTTATATGTGTATAGAGTGCTAATCTGCCTGTATATGGAGTACTTCTGCCACTTCTAGGGTGAATAACCTCACTAGCAGCTAACTCCTTTGGAATTGGGGGAATTACTGCTTTTGGGCTCGCTAGTAACCAGGCTTCCACTACCGTATGGGAGGATTTCGACACCAGCACAAAGTTGCCACCTTATCAGTTCTTTACAGACTCTATTTCGAACCTGCACGTGCTGGGGCGTGCAGAGGCACCTTTTTACTACCGGGGCACTAGATACACATTATTTTCTGTATACCTACTCCAGTCATCCACGAAGCATTTTGCCGACTCGTTAATGATACGAACAGCAATCCAACCATCCACCATCTGGGTCTTCCAGAGACGAGAATACAGAGGCATTTACTCCCAAACACACGATCAAACGGTGGTTCACATAAATCAATAGTCACTAAGATTAGAGCCGAACCACACATTCAGGGTGCGAAAGCATTGCTGAAAAATAATACTCGTTAGCTGACATTGTTGCGAAAGTTCCGGCAATTGCAAAAAAATGTCCAATCACAAACAAACAACAGTCGCAGTCGCGGCTTCAAATGACAATAAAACAACAGCAGCTTTGCGTAGTTCGCGCGGCGCCCTCGTGTTGGAACGCTCGTATTTACAGCTTTTGTGATGCATATTTTATAGTGATGCAAGGAATAGGAATACTTGTATTCGCCAAACATTATGAACTAATTGTGGCTGTGAAAAGGGTTTTTTAGCTGCGGGAAATATTTCACATTTATTTTTTCTGTCGTATCATTCAGACGATAAACACTCTTAGGCCCGTATTCTGAAACAAAATCTGTACTTGAGAATATCTGAGTGACTTTTTTGTATGAACTGACGTTTACAAATCTCTACTCAAGTACAGATCTATGCTTGAGAGTGATTCTAGAATACGGGCTTTAAACTCTGTAGAGGTTCGTACAATTTAAAAGGCATTTACTTAACGTGCAGGACTTGGGGCACTAATTACGCAAGCGGCGCGGCGCCTGTGACAGATAGTCCGTGTTGAACAAACTCACCATTTTGATCACGCGACAGACACGGTGAGTTTACCAGCGATACCAGTGAGCTTCAGTGAGTGTCGGACTTGGTGCAATATTTTACACGATGGATTTTGTTTTTGGCCGGTTCTGTCAAGAAGGTATAACCTACCTACTTCATTTTAAAAATTGAGAGCGATTAAAGTAGTAACCCTAGGCGGTCACGCAAGTTCAGAAAAAACTCTTTATTTTGTGGTTGGGGTTTAATAACTCAGTAGAAACTGCAAAAATTTTAACTATTAAAATGATCTCAGCCTGTTTAATTTTCGTCGTCTTTCACATAATTATTCGAATTTGATTGCAGTGAGCTAAGTATAATTATAACTACTATATACTACTTGTATTGGTTACATCACCAGTGTTTTACTCGAAATTATACTTAGCTTACTGCAATTTGAACATCCTTTGGGTTTACGAAATGAAACAAATTAGTTTTTACGTTTACGGTAAGGGAGAGTTTGAGGATTTTAAGGTAAGAAAAATGACCGAAAACACGTAATTTGGTCTCTCGAAAGGTACGAATATCTACGAATAATTAGTATTTATATCTTTATAAAAATTAACAGGCTGACACAAAAAATTAACGCTACGTATTTTGGTCCGCTCTGGTATATCTCATTAAGAAGTGAATTTTAACTGCATGTGCATCGGCAAGGCCGTCTGCGGTTTCGCGCTCGGTCGGAGCGGTCTGAGAGGGCCCAATTTAACCAGATCAATACTGCCTGAGCAAAAACGAAGAACGCTTGGTACTTTCAGACAGTAAGAGATTTCAAATGATGTCAAATCCTAAGATAATAAGCTACACCATTTTCAACTAAATGGCTTCTTAAGCCCCGTTAAACCAGACGTAGTCACGAATCACGACTGAAGCTTACCTCAACCTAACTGTTAGAGTAAGCGTTTCATTGAATTAATTAATTATCCAATCAAAAGTAAAGTAAATTAATTAGCCTATACTGTCCCACTGCTGGGCAAAGTCCTCCATCATTGAAATCAAGTCATCACTAAATTGATGGGTATTGGGTTAATCACCACGCTTGCCAAATGCGGGTTGTTGAAACCAAACCCGGGCTAGTTATTAACCAATATTTAAATATTATTTGTCTGTCTCTTAGCGTTTATATTTCGGTAAGTGGGCAGTTTTTAGAATGATCTCTTCCTTCAAACCCACATTTTTCTATAAAGGAATGGTCTTTATATATTCTTGAGCAGCGTTCAATCAAAATGTCTATTAAATGTTTTGTCACGAGCGTGTGCTCCCGAACGGATGCCTCATTAACATATTCAGCTGGACAGATCCACTCGTGTGTACTGGCCGCCAGACAACATCGTAAGTATTTTATAATATTATACAAATATTTTTATTTAAAAGATAAGTTGTAAGCAAAAGCTAGTAGGTAATGTAATGGTAGTTGCGTGCCCTAGTAAAAAGAAAAGGCACGAGACTGATGCTCGGCATCTTCTTTACGAGCACGGCATGCCTAAGACTGGACTAAAGAGTCGTAGAAGCTTCCTTAGACAGACAAGTGTGTCAGGATATGTAGAGATATACCAATTAAATTCCTAAAATAATTACTGTTAGGCTTATCAAATTACTAAAGGGACTAAAGGATTATTAGAACTAGCTCAAAATGTGTGTACCTGTCTACCTAATGAGGAGAAAACTGTAGTGGGAAGAAACATTAACAACAGCAAGAAATTTTATCATCGCAATTTTATATTTGGAATAACGTGAATCTACCACCGGTTCGGAACCTCGATTCTGCTGAGAAGAGCCGGCAAGAAACTTAGCAGTCCTTATCATTTCAACTCAATTCATCACTATTAGTAAAACACATTGCTAATCAATTATTTATGACGTACAGAGGCGTTAACATCAACGATGAATCCTGTGAACATCATTAAAAGTGTTTCAAATTAATATATTATTTAAACATATTGTATTTCATGAAATCAAATCCATAATCCAAAGACGGACAAACAAACAACTTCATTGAATATAACATGTTTTCAGGTTACCTTTAATAACAAAAATATTCTGTCAAGTTCAATTACCGAGACGCTTGCATATAACTTTGTTCCACAAAATGTCCACCACCTCCCCTATACCTAGCCCCTGCTGAACAGCTTCCATTAGGGCATGATGCTCCTAAAAGGACTACACTCACAGTCATTTGAATTCACGAGATATATTGAGATGTTTTAAGCTTAAATTATTAGTTATTTGCTCAGCCAGATGTAAAATATGCAAGTTCACATTATTCATAAATAACAGCTTTACATTCTCACGAAGAATAATAATAACAATTATCTTAGTGAATCTAATTGAATGGTTCTAATTGCAATCTTTATTCCATTGAACAAACTCTATTTCACCAAGGCCACCCAGTAATTTCCCACTTAAGATCATGTCATCAAGAAATTATCTTGTTATCTTTTAACATTCAACTCGATTATCACGATCCGCCCAAGTTCGAGCCATCCTCAGGGGCGGTTTATGCCCACGCCCAGGTGACGCGAGGTTAACAGAACTAGTTATAAGTTTGTCGATTAGGAGATTTGGGCGTCAAGGTTTTGGGGGTATTCGTTTCTTGAAGGTCGATTTACAGTACAGTCGGTTTATTTCGTTAAATTAGTTAAAATTTGTGACTTTTGAGCACGACTAATAAGCTGTTTTTTTTATTCATTTGCGGCCAAAGCACTAAGCGTATGCGTTGGTTGCGCCCTGAATTTCTAGGTTGTAGGCGTAAATTCTGTGACCTTTGCTTATCAGGTCGCCCCTCCTCGTGGATGTCCGTCCCACGCAGCGATTGCCTCGATCAATGGTTCAGTCATTCCGAATCGTTTTACCATAACGCCTATATCAGATCTTCAGACTCTATACCTTGCGTATTTCCAACTTGACTCAACAGGCAAGAAAATTCGGTGTCTTCACTACATAGTACGAAATCCCTGCGCGCCTTCTGTCCGCATATCTTTCAAACTACGCAACAGATTTGGAAGCGGTTATTTTTGCTGAAAGAAAAAGGTTTATTCAGAATAATAATAATAATAAAATAAGTTTATTTGGCACTAAATGCAGTAAAAAAATAACAGAAAATACAATAAAATAAAAGACCTAAACAAAGGATTAAACTAACTTCAATTGAATAAATCTTGTAATAACATCTTTTTATATTAGATATGTATATGAATGAATAAATTATTATGATTATGATTAAATTACAAGTAAATGCCAAATAGGCCTTCGCTCAGCATGTGTCGCAGCGAGAAGCTACGACGGTGGTTTTATGCGAATACCTTTACAAATAAAGAAAAAACAAGTATGGACGGATGAGCGCAAAGCTCTAGGCACAAGAACAACTTAAAACAGACATTTTGGAGCTATGAATAAACACAGTTTGTCAAATAAAACAAATGAATAAAAAATTACAACAAAACCAACAAATATAAACATACAAATACAATATTAACCTACTACTCTACTCTTTGGAGATCCAATAAATAACTTTTGTACCTTTTTTTATAGGATTGGGAGAGAAAGGATAAAATATCCAAATGTCTCCCTTACGGGTTATAAAACGAATTCTTTTTATGATTTGATCTCATAATGTTATTTTCATAATTGGGTACTTGACAACATCATCAAATTCTAAAAATTCTTAAATATAATAAAAAATACACTAAAAAGGGGCATATGTAAACTTTTAGTTCGATTACTTAGGTATAATGAATTTTATGGTTGTTCAAACTTGGGTGAGCGAGTCGAATTTTAAAAGTGATAAATAAGTGGGTACCGATACCATTCGATAATCCACACAATTTATAGCAACTTTTCTTAAGACACCATATTCATAAACGCAAAATTTAATACAGCTGCCGAACAAGTGTCTTAAATAGGTGCATAAATAGGTGAAATGTGACGTCATAATAAAATTATGGATTTCGGGCAAGTCCAAATGTATGATTTTTAAAATTGTCATATCTCGGGGAGTTTCAGTGCTATCGGAATAGTTTTTTCCAATGTTTATATTTTTGAGAGCTCTTTTGATGACATCAAAAAAAATTTGTCAAATAGCCAATTTGTAGCTTGTTCCTTGTACCAGTTTGCTGCATGCCCTCTTATTGGCTATTTCTATTGTTCGCCTAGTAGACGTTTACAGGTATTTTCTAACCTGCTTAATATGTTATACATATCTTAAACACTTAACGGCAGACGCAGACGTCTAGACCAGACTGTGAACAGCTCGACCAGGTGAACTGCGCAGAACTGACCTATTTCCACCGCATTCACTTTGAACTATTGTTTAAATGCGCAAAAATATACATAGCTCTTTGATGTGGCAGATATTGGGCGGATATCAGGCAGCTGGCAAGATAACTATTTTGTTTATCTCGCAAGAACTTGCAAATTCTTTTGAAACATCTTGTGATTAAAAAATATTAACAATTTAGTGTTCAATTTAATCTGTTTTGTACATTGAAAAGACTGAATCATTTCACATAATCATAATTGAGTTAGCCAAATATGGTTTTAAGAAAAATCTCTTCATAATTTTGTGATAACATTGAATTTAAAAGAATTCAAATGTAATAAAACCTGAAGTTATCTGGGAAACTTGTTCTCATAAGTTCTGCTAATTAATCGTTTATATTTTTATTGTTAAACGTTCATTTGTCTTTAAACATAATCTGGCCTTTGATTTATATTTTTTAGTCTACTGTGTAAATGGTTGTACTTAGGTTCATTTTATGTTTTAATTTCAATGCAGTAGTTTCATCTTAGATAAATTATTAAAAAAAAGTTTATTTTTTTAATTCGATTGGATATTTTGTAGCCATAAGCAAATAAGATCCACAGTAAGAGAAGCACGCAAAATAGTTAAGATAATAGAGTTTATGGCAGTAAACTTGGACGGCGTAAAACTGCTTTAGAGGTATACTCGTATATAGCTTATACAGCTACTAACTGCTTACTACTTAATTTTAGTATTATTCGCTTATTGAAATGGTGAATAGTGAAATGATTAAAATGGTGAAAAATGCTTATTTCACAGGTATGGGGCTGATTTACCGCTCCCGACAAGATGCAGAAAATGCATAAAAAATATCTTATAAAGACATAAAAAGTACTTAAGACTAGTCAAATACAAAAAAAAAAAAACTAAATAACAATAAACTTACATAAAATAATACTATGATAGTAAATATCATAATTAAACATAATGTGACTCTACCTTAATGTACTCTCCACCACTATGTGAAGCTTCCGCATGAGCTAAACGTACCTACTCTTATGTTGTTTTCTTACAGAACAAGACATAGTAATAACTATGCGCATGTATTACCATGATTGGCATGTGCCTGTGACGCGCAGGCGCAGCCAGTTACTATACTAGTACTGGCTCCTTACGATACCGTCCGCAAAACAAATAAATTTATAAATTAATCAAGAAGGTTCTTGGAAACAGAATTAATAAATTAAACCAGAGGCAAAATAGTAGTGTATTTCAAAGGCCTCGGTTACAAGTTGCATGTACTGTATGTGCTGATGTCATCCAATTTATGTTTATTTTGCGCGCGCTTGAAAATATGTCTAGCTAACTAAAGGTTAAAAGCCATGGGTAAAGTTCTGCCGTGTAGGTAGGTTATTTTTCTTCATCGTTGTTGTGTAACTGTTTCTCATTTGAAACTTGATGATGTACTCCAAAATGAGGTTGAAATAAAGTTAAACCCACCACGCTGACCTTTTGGTCGCACCTGGAAGTAAACGACATGGCGAAGTTAAATATACTTCTGGATCACTCACTTTAAGTACACTTTACAAATGACAAAGTGACAACAACGTTGGAGATATTTAAGGTGTTCCACAAGTGCCGTTAACATAACAATTATGATTATCCAAGATAGCATTACACGATAATTTAATGTTCCCATCCAGGCCTAACGACTACTGCTCATGTGGCGTGTCGTGTGCCTTGTAATCTGGATCTGCATGGCTGGTTGTCGTGTCACTGAATTGAAAGTAGTCGAGTATTCAGTATCTATATTGCAAATATATAGCGCAGTGGTAATGATCAAGCCTTTGAAAATCCACTGCTGGACATAGGCCTCCCCCATAGAACGCCACAACGAGCAGGTTTGGGCCGTTTGCATCCAACAGCTTTTTACAACCTGCCTGCCCTGGCTTCCCCTATGTGGTCGCCACTCGGTCATCAGTTCCTGTGAGTGAGGCTTTGTTTTGATAAAATCATACTTAATATTTGCTGCTTATGTAAGGTAGCTGTTCTTATGTTTAGCGTTTTGGCTCAGTTTAGCTGTCAACCCTGACCTTCTGGCTCATTACACCCGCGTTGACGACAAGCCCGCGTCTCATTTTGCAGGCGGTGACGCTGCTCAAATCACTGCAATCAGTGCCGTTGTGCGCGCGCTGTGCCGTACGGATAGCGGGACTCCTGTCCTATATTTCACTCAATTTTGATAATAGTGATGACAAAACCCACTAAAATAAGAATGCATGAATATTTTTTCTATAGTTTCCATGGGTGGGCTCTTGACGTCAATCTCTGAACAGGAAAAAAGATGTGGTTTGAGATGGAGCGTGCCAGAAGTAGCCTATTCATCCTGTCCCTAAAGACCTTTGTAAAAGCGTGCGGAACAGAACCACAGATGCAGGCGGACTATTCCAGTTCTTTGCTATACGCATTATCACTACCAGGAAACTTTGAGATGTTTACGTCGTGTTTTATTTTTCATTCCTCTAAGTTGGAAATATGAAATCCGTTGCCATAGTCATTTAAACTTTGTACTCCGGTATATTTCACGTATAAAAAGAGAAGAGAAACACACTATAATTAATATGCTATTAAGTAAGTTGATGATACCACCTGTGATTGTACAGAAACATAAATAATGACTGCAATCATCGTCATTGTCTCTGCGCGTGCGCACCGTACTCCGTTAGGTACGAATAGCGGGATTGCTGCTACCCCCTACTACTACTCGATGCTCTATCCCATTATTCTTATACATTGCGTGTTCTTTACCAAAACAATATTTAAAACATCTGGTATTAGTGGCAATGTATATTGAAGTGTTTTTTAATTCGTTACAGTGTTGCAAAATAATGTCGATAGCGTTTAAGGGAAACATGATGCATAGTCATCTAGCTATATGGAACTATTATGGTACCAACGATACGGTATCGATAACGGTATTCGATACTGGTTGTTTAATGAGTTGAAGATGGTATGTACCAAAGCTCCCTTGTATGGGCTTAATGACTTGTAAGAACTCTTTTTTACTCTTAATTAAACTGCTAAGTCGATTGATTAACTGTTGGAAGAAAAGATAACCCGTTGTAACATATAAATTTGTCTGCAGCCTCAGAGATATGGACACAGTGGAGACTATTTTTGTTTATTTTTGCATTTAAGAATAATGTAACGCCTCCGTGGCCGAGTGCTTGCAGAGCTCGGCCCGAAACCCGGAGGTCCCAGGTTCAATTCCCAGGTCGGGCAGAGTGTGTTTTCGGATTTATCGGCACATAGCGCAGGTTTCAGATTACCAACTCGCATTTGACAAGCGTGGTGATTAAGCCATCAAATGTAGCGATGACTTAATTTAAATGATGGAGGCCTTTTCAGTTATGCGGACGATATGGCGCTGCTGAATCCGTCGGTCTGAGCGTCGGGGAAGCTGTTGCGCGTCTGCGAACAGTACGTCAGTAAGCATGGTCTAAAGTACCAGTTGTACTTACACAAAAAAGTGAAGTCGTGTCGTTTGGCCTCAGGCGGCAAATAAAAAGTAAGTCAAAGTGTAGGACCCCTCATGAAACAACACATATTCATGAAACTGAAAGCTCACTGCAAGTGCTGTGTGTAGTAGGTAATAAGGCCATGTTTATGCTCATTGCCAATGTTACTTGTCGCCTCATGCATGTCTGAGCGCAGCTGCGGCTGCGCCGTGTGAATGACGGACGTGCAGCCCCGCGACTACCCATACATACAGGGTGCTGCTCATTAAGGTGCGCTTCATTGTTTTCGCATTCTAGTTCATAAAGACCCTTTTTTATATCACGTCGGTGACAAAAAAGCACGCGGACCGCCTAATGGTAAGCGGATACCGCAGCCTATGGATGAACGCAAAGCCATGGACATCACTAGCACGTTGCCAATCCTTTCAAATCCTTCTTGAAAAACTCCAAACTTAAGCTCATTAGGAAAAAATCTGACCATTCCACCATTGGAGCATCTCTGGAACCCAACAGTAGGTAATTGTTCGAATATGTGACGATGATCTTCATTATTTTGAGGTAACAATAAATAAAAATAAACAATTCCATATGAACCGTAAAACAACAGCCTAAATAATAAAACCAAAACTTTATGTGTAAGGTACTCACGATGCTGGCAGAATCCCCGATTTATAGCGATACAAATATGGGCAAATAAATAACTGGGAAAATTCACACCAAGGTCATCTGACCCCAAACTAAGCAGAGCTTGTACTATGGGTGTCAGAGACTGATAAACATACTTAAATATTTCTAAATACATACTTAAATAGATAATAACACCCAGACACACAACAAACAAATATGTTCGTCACATATCTTTGTCATGGGTGGCGATCGAACCCACGACCTCCGGTGCTAAAGACAGGATCGTTGCCATTGCACCAACAGGCCAATTAAATCAAAATGAATAATACTAGTAGACCATTCATAGTTACAGTTCCTGCGAATCGTCAATAACATTTTAAACTAGAGATATTATAGACATACATAATATTAAAACGATCTGTACACGAAACATACATTATTATGTGACTCTACCACCAACGTCAAAACGCCGCGGTACTCTTTTTAAAAAGGTGGTTTCACTTACAAGTTTTTGGGCAATTGTAACCGTAATCATACAGTCTACTGGGACCTTAGGTTTTGAATCCGAAAGGCATAAAAGTGTAATCGGTGCCGCTTATTTCATATTCGTGTGCTTCCTTAGATTCGATATTAGTTAACAAAACCTTACGATCCTTACGATCTAAATAAAAATATAGTTTTATTTTTGTTGTTTTAGTTTGTTATACATTATTTTACTTAGTCTTCTTCTTCTTCGTGTCGATGATCCATAAAACTATATGGTAGCAGGCCAATGCTCTGCCACCGCTATTCCGAGGGAGGAGGCCTGATAAAGGTCCTGAAGTAAGCAGCTAACGGGGCACTGAGGGCAGGACAGCAAGTGCTGCATGGACTTAGTGTAAGTATTATATAAACCCGAACCTAATTTGGAATCACCTTGTATGTGTATCACGCAATGCAAATATGTAATTACATTAATTCATCAAAATGTACCTTACTGCCTTACGGCTAAGACGGCTTGGTAATTGTTGCCACCTATTGACAACTTTTAAAATTATTATTTATTTATACCGGCGCCTCTGCGGTATTCCAATAGAATTTTAATAAGTTCCTTGAGTTGCAAAACTTTGATTATGTTTGCATTGAAATCAATAGAATAGTAAACAAAGAAATTATGCGTGTTTATAAATGCAAATTATCTGTTGTATAACGCCACTTATTAAGGTATTGATTGTTTGTATTTTTTATTATTATCATAATTCGCAGCTACTAAAATAAAGGCCTCCCCCATAGAGTTAATGGTGGCTTGCATCGCTGTTCACGTTTCTGTCGGCTTTTAATTATTGATAATTATTACATTTTTATGATTATGGCTATTTATGACAAAGTTCTATTTATTTGTTATTCATCAAGTGTCCAACGAATATCTATTCGATCGCTCCGTCTGCAACCTTATTACTGTTCCAGAAAACTTTCTTAGCGACGGATACGAGCAACTTCTGTGAAGTCTCACCGCCTGTCTTGGGAAGACTATCTGGGCTTAACCACAGCACAGTTTTGCAGTGATGCGTACCGGATTCGAGTTTGCGGACGATTTGGAAACTAATATCTGCCAAGTTATTTACTTTGAGAACAAGGTTCAACTACTTATCTGATATGAAATGATCCAGGCCAAGTACCGGTAGAAGAGGTCGACCCAAGAAGCGATGACTCGACGTCGTCAAGGGTGACATGCGTGCCAACAGACTCACCAATGAGGATGGACAAGACCGCGCGAAGTGGGCCAAGAAAATAAGAAAGGCGGACCCTGGGACCCCACACACGTGTGGGGTGTGTGCAATGCGGAAAGTAGAGTGTCTAATAAAAATACCCCGATAGAATAGCCTCCTTTTCGGTGCTATATTTTAGGCCGTTTCAAAATTCATACATTGCTTACTCGGCATCTTATATTAACCTTAAAAATGTCCCAAGTCGTGACCGTCAACCCCGTCTGCCCAGGTCATTGCTTCTCAAAACAAATATAGCTACAGCGTAATTGAGGAAGTTAAATTACAGAACACGGTCCTCGTAGGAAATCCTCCGCATAAAATTTGTGCGTAGGACTGTGAAAAATGAACTGCAATTTACTTGGGAAATTGGTGCATGGAGGATCGCTGTGACAAACAACCCGCCCACTTATTGCTATCCAAATGACTTTATGTACAACATTTATATAACTTATTGAATCCTTTCTTTACAAGTGTGTCTGTCAACGATTGCTTATGTAAGTAATAACCTTGAGTAATATTACCTACAGTCCGACTGCTGAGAAAGGCCTTCACAATTATTAAAATCCTTTCATCCATTAATTGTAGAAGACCCTCCCTTGAATTAATGGATGGAAAGATTTTAATAACTGTGAAGGCCTTTTAAATTTTTGAGTTTGCCAAATGCGAAAAATTCGAAAACCCACTTCGTCCGATCTAGGGTTAAACTACCACCCAGTCGCGTTAAAAGTAGGCAAAACACTTCAATTAAATTATTGCTTTCAAAAAAAATCCTAATCAATTCCCTAGAATTGCCTTTGAATTGACTCTGATAAATAATTTATTTGATAGGCATCCAAGAATTTATTGCGATACAAAACTCTCTTCATAGTTAAACAAAAGTAACATAAATATTTTTCTTGTCCGTCAAGAGAATAAATCCAATTAAGGATTCTGTCTCATTGATCCGTCTTAATGGATTTGAAGAATACTTTATTCTTATTTTGTGATAAATATATTATACTTTGATTTAAACCTGAACTTTAAATTCGCATTGTGTTAAATAATTGATGAGTAATGTTTTATATTTCAACAAATACAAAAAGCTTTTTAAAAAGATGAAGTCAAGAGCGCTTGTGCCAACTAGAAATACGTGGTAGTAAATATTGCTTGTAGCTTATACAAGCAAATGGCTAATATAAGCCATGACCAAATTTTCCGTACCTACCCACCACCAAACTTGCTGAATAATCCAATTTGCAGCCATCCAGATACCATTACTCAATATTGACAGCGACCCTTCGACGTCGTCTCAGCACCCACGACATAATTATGCTGAGTGGCGCTTTGCCTATGCCCGCTAAGGGATAAACTCACGGACAATGAATCATTAAATCATAGAAGCGTATGCGAGGTTCGGCGTTTTTCCTGTAACCGTAACTCCTATACCTAAAAACCAGGCCTCAATCACAGTGTCTGGTGTGGCTGAATGGGCAAGTCTGGCGTGCTTCTCGTAA
Source organism: Udea olivalis (assembly GCA_947369235.1). NCBI lineage: Eukaryota > Metazoa > Arthropoda > Insecta > Lepidoptera > Crambidae > Udea > Udea olivalis. Next base: position 641,766 of record OX376345.1, on the reverse strand, counting down.
TAGCAGAGCCGTGTAAAATGTACTGTTCTTAGTTTCTATGCTTCTATTTTTTTACAAATGTGAGAGGAGCAAAGGAACTGACGGTCACTGAAAACATCCGCATATGGAAAACGACACCTTCTCGATCGGAAACAACCTTAGAACCGGTGGTAGGGTCACATTATGTTTTATTATGATATTTACTATCATAGTATTATTTTATGTAAGTTTATTTTAGTACATTTTTGCTGTAATTTTTTTTTGTGTTTTTAATAAGTACTTTTTATAAGTCTATATGAATAAAGATATTTTTTACTTTTACTTTTTTACTTTTACTTTTGGGTGTTACCTTTGCCGGTGCATTGCTCGCGTATATGAAAGTTTACCCAATTCTCTTCAAGGCCCCAATGCCATAAGAGTTTTCGGCGCTGTAAAACCGTTCCTTAATTTAGATGTACAAAGGCGTAAAAGCGTAAAGGGTTCTCTCTATGCTTTTATCGTTCTCTACCAGGTTATTAACTGTTCTTCTGAGGTTCCACCTCCATTGAAATAAAACTTCATTTTAAAATAAAATTTCCGTTATTATCCAAGTTGAACTTTGTATGGTACGAGGTAGAGTGTGGTAAAGTCAGATATTTTAATTATTTAATTGCGATTAGTTGACGTGTAACTCGAAATTGTGAATTAATGAGAAAATAAAATATGGTTTGAAAGGAAATCAAAGGTCTGATTCAGGTCATGAAAGAAAACCAAAGTTTTACTAAATAGATGAACTAATACCAATTAAATGATAATGAAATCATCAACAAAGCGAATACTTAATTAAATAAAGTTTGAATAAAACGATTCTCCTAGCCAGCTGAAAGTACATAATTGTGTAACTGGTGTCATTACATTATCACGATCCAGAGAATTATCATTTTAGAGTAAAGAAAGAAAAATAAGAACAATATTTGATTTAATATTGTAATTCATATGCCAATAAGGCTGATCCCAGCCGTACGTTTAATTGTATGTGAGAAGACCTAATGTTTACCTGTGTTTCATGAATAAATGATTTATGATTAAGATAATTTACTAACCCGAAGTAAACAAATACAAACAATTAAATACAATTAAACAGTAAACAAATAAGAGATAAAATGGTTTTTACAAAATGTATTATGGGCTAATCAGGCCACTGCCTCAGCATGTGTCGCTGCAGCACAAAACTGCAACTTAATTTATACCTTCAGGTAATTGATGACAATAGTTTAAAATAGGTTGTCATAACACACGACGTATCGCAGACACACCTTCAGGTGAGGTTTCAGGTCGGGGAGACACCTTTCAGGCAGTAAAACTCGGTTACTTGGATCAGCCTGTATATTGGTGTCACAAAGGTTCCCTATTGAGTCTCTAAACTAAATTACGCATACTTCGGTACATTAAATCACGGAAACATAATGTTTGCGCGATCTAAAGGAGTATAACTCCATCTGTTGACACATTGTAGAACTAACCTAGGTAACAAATGGTTTGAGTCGTACAAACAAAGTTATGGCGTTAAACATTCTGCCCACCAAGGACAAATTGAGCATTTTCCTTACAAATTTGGATTTGCCCATCACAATTTACCCAATGGATTCTGGCTTAATAATAATTACTAATATTGCAACAATAAACCTAAACCCATATAAAACTTATTATGTATAAATAAAACTAACAACAATTTTCAAAAAATATCACTATATCATTAGAACAAAAACCTAAAACCTTAAAATCGTCACAAAAATGACTAGTAAAAAGTTAACCTAAAATATGTAACCAGACACCAATAAATATAAAAACGAAAAACTTCATTCTATTGCCGGTAAAATGCATAATTTATTTACAGGTCTTTTTATGAGCGAATTTTTACTCTTGAGGGTGACCACCCTCGTAATTCCATCACGACCGGGATGTTCCTCTACAATTTTACCATAGAGCCAACGACATGGGGGGAGGCCGTCCTCCTTTATCAATACGATATCTCCAATTTTGGGCTGTGGGGCTTGTGTTGACCATCTATACCGGTGGAAAAATTGATCAAGGTATTCTTGAGACCATTTTCGCCAAAACTCTTGACTCATACGTTGGGTATATTGCCACCTTCTGAGCGAACTTACATTTGACGTTTCGTAGTTATGGTCTGGAGCCGTCAACAAAGGTTCGCCAACTAGAAAATGCCCTGGAGTTAGCACATCCACATCTAAGTCATCGTTCAACCTTGACAAAGGTCTGGAGTTTAGACAGGCTTCTACCTGTGCCAATACCGTTGACATCTCCTCATAAGTCAGCGTGGATGTCCCGATGACTCTTTTTATGTGGTGCTTTACGGACTTAATCCCTGCTTCCCATAATCCACCAAAGTTGGGCGCATGTGGCGGGATAAAGTGCCAGGAAGTACCATTGCTGGTTAATGCCTCTGCAATTTCTGGGAAAATGCTATCTTTTTCTTGAGTAAAAAGCTTTTTTAACTCTATCGAAGCGCCGACAAAGTTAGTTCCGTTATCGCTCCAAATTTCTTTGCATTGACCCCTTCTCGCTACAAATCTTTTAAAAGCTTGAAGAAAGCCTTGAGTCGTGAGATCACTAACTGCCTCAATATGAACAGCCTTCGTTGACATACAAACGAACAGGCATATGTAGCCCTTGAATGATTTATGACCTCGACCCTTCGAAGTGCGCATTTGGATTGGACCTGCGAAGTCAACTCCGCTGTTAAGGAATGGACGAGCTGGAGTGACCCGTACTGATGGAAGCTGTCCCATCAGCTGTTGGTAAGTACGTCCACTATTCTTCACACAGGTAACGCATTTTCTTACGTGTGCTTTTATCAGTTGCTTTGCGCCAATGATGAAATATTTGTTTCTCAAATAGTTTAATGTCAATTGCGGACCTCCGTGCAAGGTTTGTCGATGGGCATCTGCAATTATTAAAGCTGCTAATTTTGATTTTTTGGCCAAAATAACAGGATGTTTTCTATTTGTTTGCAAATGGGCCTCTTCCAATCTTCCTCCCACTCTTAGAAGATTTTTGTCATCTAAAAATGGATTTACTGCTTTTAATGAACTGCTTCTCTTAACTTCTTCTTTTTTCTCTACTGCTTCTATTTCTTCTCCAAAATTATTCTTTTGATCTTTCTTTAAACACATTTCTAACGCGTCTTTTAATTCTTCTGTTTTCAAATAATCTGTATATTTTCTTTCCAGTTTTGGTTTTTTCATTTGTGAAAATCTTCTACAGTAAGCTACAACTCTGATTGCTCTCGTCAAAGATGAAAACTTCTCCCAAATTTCTAAATTATCCTCCTCTTTATTTGCTAAATGTACTTTAATAGCTTCCTCATCTGTTTTTACATCAGTAGGTTTTCGATATTCTATGTCTTTTGACCAAAGAAAAGTAGGACCCCGAAACCACAATAATTGATTTTTCAGTTCCGTCGGAGACACTCCCCTTGATGCACAATCAGCTGGATTCTCTTCAGTCTTCACATGCGACCATTGGCAAGGATTCATGGGGGTAAGTATCTCAGAAACGCGATTTGCTACGAACACTTTCCATCGGCTAGGCAAACTATTTAGCCAAGCTAGTACTATGGTGGAATCTGTCCACGCATGAATGTTAGTGTTTTCAATCTTCATAATATTGGCCACGTCTATCAGTAATCTGGTTAGTTCTGCAGCGCCGCAGAGTTCCAGTCTTGGGATAGAAACCTGCTTGATGGGAGCTACCTTTGACTTTGCTGCAATCAAGGACACATGAACTTTACCCTCCTCATCAATTAGGCGGAGATACACTACTGCAGCATAAGCTATCTTGGAGGCATCGCAGAATCCTTGCAGCTCTCGTCGGACATCATTTAATTTAGTACCAACCCATCTAGGAATCTCGACATCAGTGATACTTTTAAGGTTATCTCGGTAAGTACACCATTCATTTATTATTTCCTTTGGTGCTTCGTCGTCCCAATCTATGCCTGCTATCCAAAGCTTTTGTATCATAGCTTTAGCAACTATGATGCATGGCGTTATCCAACCTAAAGGATCAAATAAACGAGAAATATCTGCGATAATTTTTCTTTTTGTAATGGGTGATTTCAGCTCTAGAAGATTAACTTTGTAGCGAAAATGATCTGCGCGTCGCTCCCAGGTAAGTCCAAGAACTTTTATTACTTCATCCATTTTTATGTTAATCCCATCTCTTGCTTCCTTATTTCCTAAACCTATTTCCTTGTCCTTATTTTCCTGCCCTTCTATCATTTTCAGCAATTCTTCATCATTGCTTGCCCACTTCTGCAGTTCGAAACCTGCTTCACCTAATAAACCTTTCATTTGTCGATATATTTCTAAGCCTTCCGTTACAGTTTCACAATTACACATTAAATCATCCATGTAAAATTTTACAGGTACTTTTTCAGCAGCAATGGGATATTTTGCACCGTCATCGATTGCGACTTGTTTGAGAGTTCGTACGGCTATGAAAGGAGCCGAAGCTGTACCAAACGTTACTCGATTGAGTTTATAATCATTAATCTCGCCACTTTGGTCATCTCTCCATAACAATCTTTGAAAGTCGGTATCATCTTCGTGCACTTTGATCTGTCGGTACATCTTGACAATATCCGCAGTCAAACAGATCTTTGACAATCTCCATTGCAACACGAGATGCCTCAAGTCAGGTTGTATAGTCGGCCCAATTAAAAGATTGTCATTGAGTGAGACTCCATTTTTGCCCGTCTGAGAGGCATTAAATACAACCCTTAACTTGGTCGTATCTTTATCCTCTCTTATCACTGCATGATGTGGTAAATACACTGACTGATCTAATTTATGATCAGGTTTCTTAACTTTCACCATATGTCCCATCTCCAAGTACTCGTTGATTACCGCTTTATAATTCTCTCGGAATTTCCCATTCTTTTCAAATCTTTTTTCTAAGCTTAGTAACCTTTTCTCTGCTATCGCTCTCATTTCTCCCTTTGTACAATCAGGATACTTCATTTTGAATGGTAATCTGACCACGTACCTTCCTTCTTCATCTCTGGTAGTAGTATTCTTATAAATTTCCTCACATTTTCTCTCTTCTTCTGTGTAAGCTTGTTCTTTTGTCAATCCTATACCGGATTCTATTTCCCAAAATTTCTTTAAAAGTTCATCACTTTCCTGTAATTGACAGTGCAATGCCAATACGCCTCCAGTTTGGTTAGCTGGTGAGTGTACAGTACCGGATAAGATCCAGCCTAGACTAGTGGATTGAGCCACGAGTGAGCCACTGGGACCCTTGCGGATACCCTGTTGTATTACTTGGCTATAAACCTCTGCACCTAATAATAAGTCTATTTTATTAGGTCGATTATACTCAGGATCTGCTAACTCAATCCCCTCAAATTCTACAAAACCTAATTGTTCTACTTTCCGCCCTGGAAGGAAAGAAGTAATCGATTTTAGAACGTACGCCTGTACCGTAACACTAATGTTAGGATTAGTTCTTGATTTTATTGCAAAATTTACCATTGCCTTGGAGACAAGTCCTTTATCTCCACCTACCCCTGAAATTCTACCATTTATAGGCGTTCTTTTCAATTTCAGATCATTGACAGTGGATTCTGTCACAAAATTACCCTGAGAACCCTGATCCAACAAGGCTCTCAACACGTGATTGTGCCCATTTTTCGACTCGGCATTGACTAGCACCGTTGCCAGCAATACCTGCTTTAAATTTCCTGTCGAGAAATTTGCTGCTACAAACGCTGATGAATTATGATCAGCATTTCCTTCCTTTTTGTGAGACTCCAATCCCTCTATAGGGCCACCTTTTCCGTCCGCATCGACCTTACCCTGTGGATGTAGAAGAGTGTGGTGCCTGCGATGGCACAACTGACACTTAAAGTTGCTCTGACAAGCTTTCGCCCCATGGTTGGCTCCTAAACAGTTAAAACACAAACCATTGGTCATGACGAAATTACGACGTTGGTTTACATTTTGGTTCGCAAACTTACGACACATACCCAGTTTATGTGTTTCATTACAAAATACGCATTGCGTTTTAGCTGCATAAAAACTTTTAAATTTAACTATTTCATTGTTACGACTAGAACTCTGATGATTATTTATTTGCCTATTAGGAACAACCTTTTGATCAATAAATTCGAGTGCTCTGTAATGATTGGTGAGGAAGTCGGTAAATTGAGTAAAAGTAGGTAGTTCTTCTGACGAAGTACTATTTGTGATATTAAATTCCCACTGTTTACGAGATTCCGAATCTAGTTTCAAGCAAAGTATGTGAATTACAATTATATCCCAATTTTTGGTATTTATTCCTAAATTATTCAAACCACTCAAACAATCGTTTGTTGTATCAATTAAATCTTTCAAGCAACTAGAAGACTCTGCAACTATGTTCCTCTGACTAAGAAGCCTTTTTAAAATGAAATGCGACAGATAACGTTTATTATCGTACCTAGTTTGTAACTGTGACCAGCATCTATCGTAATTATCTTCCGAAATCGGTATTTGCCTGAGTAACTGCTCTGCTTCCCCTGTTAGAGAACTCTTAAGGTAGTGCATTTTTTGGACACTATCTAGGCTAACATTATTATGTATTAACGAAATAAACAAATCTCTGAAAGTTATCCATTCCGTATATTTTCCGGAGAATGTAGGTATAACAATCTTAGGTAACTTAAAAGATTGCGCCCTAGACGATCCCTCGGGTTTTTGTTCCACATTCGAGGACCTATGTTCTTTATACATCGTCAATATAGATTTAAGTTCAGTTTTATACCTAATATAAACCTCTTTCATTTCATCATAAATATCTTTCTTAACGTACTCTGTGTCTCTCAAATCCGTTGAAAAATTCTTGACCAGCACTTTATGTGTCTTACAAAATGCTAACCACAAAGATTCCAATGACTCTAATCGCGTTTGACAATATGCTTCACAAATACGATCCTCCGGAGATTTACGATGATTAATCTCAGCCTTTCTAATTCTATCATAATTGTCCATTTGCAGAGCTAATTCGGCCTCCATTGTAAAATCTGTTGTTTTCTTAAATATTCAAAACAAAAAGCAAGTTGCAAACAAGCTACTCTAAAAGCTGTACTTGTAAAAGTAACAGAAATTCCTAAGCAAAAGCAAAGTTTAATTTGCAACCAAAATCAATCGCCAAATTATCAAAAATATACACACTAACAGATTTAAAATTTGCAAATAACCAGCAAATTTAAGCATAAAATAGCCAAATTTTGTTACAAAAATCAAAGCGCAAATTAGCACAAAAAACAGCTCAACAAAATATTTGTACCTAAAAATTCAGTCTACAATTAATACAAAATTTCCAAGTCCCAAATGAGGGGAATTTTCCTAAGTGTAAAAAATCTAAAAGTAAAATAATATTTTTAAGTTCTACAACAAGCAAAACTTTTCTAGGTGTAAAATTAACAAATTTTTTCTAAGTGTTTAGGATTTATTTAGCACTTACAAAAATCGGGCATAGGTTCCCCGTAGTAACCAAATTCGCTTAAAATTAGGCTATGTCCTACTAAATACTTCTAAATTATTACACGTTAACACTTAAAATTTTACAAGTAACAAAATTCATTAAAATGTTCTAAGTTAATTTTCTTCAATGATTATTCATTCAACTTTCCTTGGCAAAATTCTTTAACAATGTTCAAACACTCACAGCTTGTTGTCCCTTTCACTCACTCGTGATATCTTCTCGTCGTCCTTGTCCCGCATCAGTATGGTCCAGATTCCTGACAGCGCCTCCTCATGAGCACCGTCCCGAAGTCTAGAGTCGGATTCGCCACCAAACTCAGACTCCTGCTGCATCAGCTCCAACCCTTGGAGGCTGATCTGCTTCCTGTTCCACCAGGAACTGGACACTACTTCTAATCCTGAAAAACTTGCGCCATACACCGCTGACGACTTCCGTGGTTCATAAAAAACCAATTCGGCTCGAAGGACCATGAAAAACCTTCAGGTGAGGTTTCAGGTCGGGGAGACACCTTTCAGGCAGTAAAACTCGGTTACTTGGATCAGCCTGTATATTGGTGTCACAAAGGTTCCCTATTGAGTCTCTAAACAAAATTACGCATACTTCGGTACATTAAATCACGGAAACATAATGTTTGCGCGATCTAAAGGAGTATAACTCCATCTGTTGACACATTGTAGAACTAACCTAGGTAACAAATGGTTTGAGTCGTACAAACAAAGTTATGGCGTTAAACAGATGGTATGGACAAATATTTAGAAATATTTAAGCTGCTATATTAGTCTCTGATACCAAAGACTAAGCTCCTCAGCTCGAGTGCCAGGTTCAAAGTCACGTGATTTTTGGGTTATTTGGGGAAGTATGCCCCCATTTCGAATTTTATTCATACTAATTGTTTCAAGAGAAGAGATTGATTTTTTTGTTTTAAGTGGATAAAGTAAAAAAAACTACTGGGCTAATTTTATAAATCTTTCACCAATATATAGCACCAATAATCAGTAAATTATACAGGGCCACTTTAAAACCACCATTCAAATTGAAATATAAAGATTTAATGAGAAAATGGCAAAATACGTATTTTTCTGTTTGACAACCTTCAGTACTAAAATGTTGAGTTATTAATGCTATTTATACCTACTCAAAAGTATAAAAAAATCACTAGTCTCGTTGAAGCAGCGCGACGTGAGTGGCGGCGGGCTCGCAGTCACTTTTCGACTCGCCGCCCGCGCTTTATTCAGCAGCACGAATAATCTATTCGAAAAAAATATAATAATGTCAATGTGAAAAAGACGTAATTATTTTTTACCCTTTTTTTTAAAGCTGTCTTCTATTTGATGCCTTATGTCAGGGAAAATTTTTGATGGTGTTAATAAAGTAACCCTGTACATAGGCTATACCTATTTTTATTTTCAGGCTATATTTTAAAGCGAAAAATGGTCCACGTGAAGTCCACTTCCGGAAAGCTGGATGTCTACCATGAGTTGGCACCAATGACAGCCGTTGGGGTCTGCGAAAACCGCGTTCACATTTGTATGCAATTTCGAAACAGTGCCTGTAGTAGTGATTTGAAATCAAAATCAAAAATCAAATTCAAAATCATTTATTTGCAATAAACAGGTAACTATGAAAATACATTATGGAGGCAGTTTCAGTGTTATATTTGGCCGTGGCTCCCACACTAGACATAGTCTGTGTCGCAGGACTCGCAGGCGCCGGGAGAAGTTAACCATACACACAAGGCCTCTGGATCTTAAGCATTTTACAATTTAACAATTTGATCCTCTTTGTTTAAAATTGTTAACAAGTAATATCAGAATTTATTATTTGTATAAATTACTTAGTATTTGTAAGTAAATATATTATATAAATTTATGTTTATACGTGTGGTAATGATATCATAGACATAAAATATGTGACTTCATATAAAACTATCTTTTAAATCACAAATAAGAAATGCTTGCAATATATATATATTTAAATATACACATACATATAGAGATAGCAAAAAAAAATGGTACCATATATGGCAAACAAATTTCTGAACGCAGCGATCGCCGTTTACGTGACGGACCATGAGGTAGACATACTCATCTGTGAGAGTTTGATAACATTTACCCTACTCTGAGTTATGGCTTCCCGCACTCAGTCTAGCTAATCCTGTCTTCTCGCTATAAACTAATAAAACGATAAACTAGAGAGGCAGGATCCCAGGTAATCCCGCCGCCACGCCTGCACAGGTGATAGCCAGCTTTAACGGTAAACCTCAGATAAGGATGAAGGCGTAAAACAAGTTAATAGAAACCTTGATCCCAGTGTCAACTCTTCTTGGGTGGTGAGCGCTTGCTGTAGATTTAACAAGGCTTTCATGTAATTGTATTGAGACAAGCTTCATTATCATTCACTGTTCACAGCATAGTAAGTTACATTGACGACACGATTGGCGTAGTGTGCTATACCACGGTTTCTCGCCTTAACTTGCGTGGTGTCGGGTCCGATTCCCAGTCAGGTCAATTCAGGAAACGATCTTTTCTAAATTGGCTCGGGTCTGGGTGTGCTGTGACGCCCCTGGCTTAGTTCCTTGTCTGGTACCTCGTAAACAAGGTTTTTTATCCTTGCTTTGAGCCCATGACAATTGTTGCGGTGTCTGGCACTTTTTTTTATAATTTATTTAATTTCACTATCTAAAGGACATCATAACTAGATCACCAACACTACTTCTATAACGGGACAAGTTTATTTACTATTTACTATTCGTGGCTTTATATTTTCATGACATATTTTTTTTATACCAATGCGAGCATTATTCTCGCCCCGGCGCGTCTTATTAAGCTTTAAAATCATCACAACACCGAAAAATACACCTACTAATAAAAAACACTACTTTAGGGGAGAGATAGTATTCGTGCAGCAAGTACCTACAGCCTAATTGGACAGGCACATGCTGCTGCACATGTTTGAATCCAAGTCAGTTTCTTTAATTCTGTTTAAAATGTTTTCCATCTGAAGTTATTCAAGAAAATAATTACGCACCGGATCACGGATTCCGCTTGTTAATTATCTTTTGCAGAGCATTCGTTCGTATGAAGAGGAAAAAAACACGCAAGATTAAGAGCGTTTGCTGGGGGTGGATCGAAAACTTTGCATTTTTGTAAGATTATTGTGATATTTTTTTATAAATGAAATAAAACTATAATTTGCCCCTTAATTGTCGTCTGCATAATATTATATAAAAACACATTGAATTGTTCAAAATTAGGTAGTCGCCAATTATTTGCTAAATTAAATAAAAAACCGTTTTTTTTTAATAATTGTTAAGAAACGTGAAAATTCACTGTACACAGTTAAAGTTATGATTATAAAATTAAATGGTGCAGACGATAAAAGAGACATAAATTATACTTAAATTTGAATTCAGCTACATCACGAAAATCTTCAAAAAATGCCACGATTAGAATCTACCTACAGCCAACGCTTTTAAGAGTGAAGTCGCAAGTTAATGTTGAAAACGTGGATTTACCTATTCAGACAAAGCACGGTGAACGGTATACGGAGCGAATCATAAAAGTTAATCTCCCCGTGCCTCTGCGAGTGCCGGGAGGAGGTAAACGACACTTTAACTGCGACATGAATGTTTCATCGCCTCGCTCTGTTTATTTGACACTAAATTAAATATGCTTTGATATTTTTCTGCACGTTTGAAGTGCGTGGAAGAAGAATAGATCATAGAAAGTCCACCTTGTAGTTTGCAATAGCGTAAAATCAGCAATAATTCGATCGGATACCTGACAGTTATACTCACATAAACTCGAAGCCTCGGCGCATGTTTTAGGTACCTACGTGCGTATAGGTAGTTTGGGTCAGTAAATCTCGATGTTTTGGTAATGTTCTCCATGATAGGCTTCAGGTAATTATACCCCCGTATCCAGAAACGATAATGGAAAGCTGAGCACACCTCAAATTTATGCTGCCCTGTCACATGTCAACAGGAATGCAAGGGCCAGCTATACATGTAAGGACTGCTTTAGCTGCCAGAAGAAGTGATTCTTGATATAAATAATGTGCAAAAACATACAGTGTTATCATACTCGTAATTTCTGATGCTCACCTATTATTACAATTCTATGAACAACTCTCATAAGCCCATGTTTCCTTTAAGAGCCAAAAGCAAACGTACTAAGCAAACTGTTAATAGTTTTCCCAGTAAATTCTCGCAACGTGAGGTTTACACGTAGCGATCACATTCTGTACTTAATCAATACTACAATTGAAAGTTTAAAATATTGAAAGATTTGGTGTTATTACTATTATTATTAGTATTATTACCTTTGTACCTACATCTGCAAATATTAGCATAGAATCTTTAGATTTAGGTTTAAAGACATTTATTCTCATAAAGACATACGCCACTTACATGAGAACATGAATACATTTTTTTTTTAAAATATCAAACATTTGTTGCCATACATCGCAGAACGATCAACCAGATATTCAACAAAATATGTTTTTTTTCCTTACAAAAAGCTTAACAATACCATAACAATCTTTAAATATTAAACAAATTGCTTTGTTTTCAATTGACTTCACGAATTCATTTTTTTAATATAACTGTTTTGCATTACAACAAAACAACTATTATGTGTTGGAGAAAACAGTGTTGGCTGTGAAGAAAGCAGTCCTGACATTTGTCATAAATAATGAAAACTTACCAAATTTTTCATTGTTTTTACTTTGTGGCTTGACACCTGAGGGCCGAGTGCGTAACTTACTCGGCTTTGCAACCTGTCAAGGCTGTCAAATTCAATAGTCTTCTCACCAGCAAGGCCTTGCCTCAACACTGTGTTTTCTCCAACACATAATAGTTGTTTTGTTGTAATGCAAAACAGTTATATTATGTGTCTTCTAAAACACAGTGTTGGCTGTGAAGACCTGTTTGTTATCTGCTGGTGTCAAGCAAAACGCTATTGTTGAATAAAAAATGAATATTGTTGACTACAAAAATATGATTAAAAATAAAAATATTTTATTATTTTAAACAATTCTCTCTATTTATGGATCTATTAGAAAAATATCTTCTTCTTTGCCCTCGCCTTATCCCGTTACACGGGGTCGGCTTTCTTGATCTTGAGGCTATTATCCATTAGAAAAATATCGACAAAACAATTTCTAACCAAACTTAGAAACCTTATGTGTGTAGAGATAGTCATGCATCCTTTCCTTCCCGTTAAGTTGATCTATATCAATTACTCTAACTTACCAAACAATCTAGGTAAGTAGGTACTTAGAGATAATTGTAATATGAATTTCTTACAAATTAAATAACAAAATAAAGTTAATCTTCTAATTCAGTTTTGGAAAAAAAAAAATAGATAGATTTAAGCATAAATAACCAAATAAAGTTGATCTTCATTTTTAGTTTTAAAAGAAAATTGAGCAGATTTAAATTCTCAAATAATCTGACTAGGTAAGTACTCCAAAAAATGTCACATATTAATCAACACAATAATTGCTTTGAGAAGTGCACTTCTATTTTTCAGGCAGTAATTTTACCAAAAACCCTTAGTTTACTCAAGGATAATAAGCCATGGTCTTCCTTTCAAGTCCAAAGGGTTGCTACTGTAGACCAATAAAAACTCTGTGAGTAGAATAAATCAATCTTAAAAAATGGCTGTGCCTAATTTGCAAAATGCAGGGTTGATTTTATTAAACATTTTCATCACTTTAGAGGGCAGTGCATTTTGCAGTTTTTCTTGAGTTATGGACCTGATGTCAACTATGTCACATAATTATGGATAAAGTTTCAGGAAGGAGTATTAGAATGCATGCACCGATAAATTAAATTCTGAGATTTTATCTTCCCAGAGGCACAAATTCACCCTTTACTACCTGTATTTGACAGGTATGCATAATTACGGTCCATCCAGATGGCCTTGTAGCACTGGAGTCTATTCTAGACTAGACTTCAACTGATTTTCAAATAAGCATGTCTTGTATGAGTCCAATATAGCAGTCATGCATTCTACGCCCATAAAGCAAGACAGAGAATCTGAATAGTCCTTCAAGACTCATTCAAAATGTTAGTTGAATATTAAAACCAGAGTTTTTTAAATATCTCGCTTGGCAAGAAAAAAATGTTTCAACTACTGATGTGGCACACAACTAGTAGTTACACTATACACATAGGCCTTTAGTTCACTGAGGCTATTTTATTCTCAAAAAATAGCATTCCCAAGAATATAGCTACCTTTATATTGCCTGTCAGTAGGTTAGGTAGGTTTGTTCACATGGGAAGGGCCTTGGAACTGTTCAATCTACCAAGGTCTTCCGCAGATCCTTTGTAGGTGATGGGTCCTATAGTTATCTGGTTCGGGGAAGTCAGAAGAAAAAGAAGGGCCACTGGGGAACCACTATGATGACGGACTCTTTTATTACATCATGTAATATGCACTTTACATTAGTAAAGTGTGCTAAAACTAGCAGTATCAGGTTAGGATTTGAAAGCCCTCATATCAGTAGATAGTCTCAGGGACGACAAAAGGCGTCGCATAATAAAATTAGGTACTCATCAGTTGTGTCTAAAGCGACATCGCCTGGAACAGCTGCTGTGGCATTTAAAACAAATAATTTTCTGGTTCCCCGTATATTGAATATGGCCTCCGCGGCCAGGGGCAATAGACGCCAGTCGCGAGCCACCCCACCTTGGACAGGTGGTCAACAATTTTGCTTCAGAAGTTTGGTGGCCAAATTTAGGAGTGCCAGAGATCTGAGCGCCTACACTGTTTATGTCTTAATGGCATGGCATACTACCAGTTTTGCGGTTCAGTTGTTCCAGAATGTGGGCTACCTTTAATGCATTGTGTTGGTATAGGATCGTACCATACACTGCATACAACTCCTTGACATAGGAGTGCCATATTAAATGTGAGTTGAACCCAATGTCTTAAGCTTATAAGCACATGTCGTTCAATCAAGCTCCCCACCCTGCATCCGCTGCGTTGGTGGTAAGGAAGTGTCTGACTTCTTTGTAGCGCACTGCGCTCAGCGGAGTATACTGCACTTAGCCACAAATTCAGTGGTGAACAGTGTTAGACAGGACTCTTTACACTCTCTGAGATGTCCTCCCTAAAATCCTCTCAGAAACAATCGCATTTTGCAACTTTTGAAAATGTCCTCCGGGAACGGTCAATGTTGCAAGACTCAAAAGGCAAATAGGCTTTGAAATTCCTTTATTTGCTTAATTTTTTTTTATATATATAATTATTAATGTATTCATACTGGTCTGTGTTTCTGAGAGTATTCTAGTGTATACCTGCTCCTGTGTGAGCCATAAAATAGACTTTGGATAATTATTATGATTTCCGCAAGTCTCTAGCATCTCAGTATTTCTGCAATCTGAGTGACTAGAATTGACCTGTCACAATGGACTAGACGCTTGTATTTTCAATACCCTGTCATTCAACACCTGTGGCATAGAGGGTTTCCGCAACCTAATTCAACACTGCTGAGAAAATCTGTAGTGTTGAAGAGATGCCAGATGATAACAATAGTTGTAAATCAACCATCAGCGAGGCTCTGCTAATGGTAGTTCAGAAAAGGTATTTGGAGGTTGATTTTCACACACCAGTCCTGGTTGTGCAAAAGTCCACTAGATCTGAATGAAAAACTAGATGAAAGTGTTTTATTGCCACACATGTGCATCTAGACTTGACTTGACTTCCGCAGTCTTTAAGTTGAATTATCATAGAATCATTGGCCTCAATTCAATCTTGTTTTTTGGTTACCAAAAACATCTTATTTAAGATTTTTGTAAGGAAACTGCAATGGGGGCGAATTAAATGGAACTCTACAATTACAACACATTTTAAATAGTACTGATTTGAAACATTGTCCTTGAGACATCCACTATAGTTCATTCTGAGAATTTTTAACATGGTTATTGAGATCAAAAGGCGTCTTTGGAGCCAATTTTGATAAATGCATTGTAATACAATTAAAACTTGTAATAATAATTAAGTACAAATAAATTGCATATTATTTAGCACCTACGTTACTCCTGGTAAGTATTAGATAAGTACTTAAGTCTTTACCTGTGACATTTAAAATAACAATGGAGAACGGGTAATACATTTTATTATGTCTGCTATGCAGTTAAACCATTAATTTTAAATTAGTTGAAGGTTCTCTCTATTAAAATCATTTAGCAGTATTTAACCACATCCAACAACCACTCTTGCATACTATAGAGTTTTAAAAAACAAGTGACAAAGCTTTATGAATAAAACATATTCTAAGCTCAGCGGTACATTGATATTTTATCAGAGAGTACTGACTGTACATTCTACTGCCACCTAATAATTTTATACACTCTTACTTGCTTATTCCCCAAAATTTGCAGGGTCACTTCTGCATCTTAAGGGAAAGCAGAATCTGGACAAAAAAGAAAGGGCCAAATTGATCACATTTAAGTCACTCTGCTGGGTTGGCAGAAAACATCTCGCCATTGTTGTTGAATAAGATGTTTCTGTTCTAAATGGCTTAAGATAAACTATAAGGCAGGCCAGACCATATGGGTCTCAGAAAAGGCTACATGATGTAAGTCATATTCAATTGTGCGCACAACCTTGCATCCGCTGCATTGGTGGTAAGAGTGGCTTCTCCTTAGCGCAATCATTTTAATAAAAGTCACACTGACCTTTTAAAGCTTGTGAGCTAACCATTCAATATTGCATTGGAACTTGTATCAAAAGCCTTTTTGTAGCTGAGAGTCAAACTATTGTAAATTATATCGTTTGGATTCACAGGATGTGTAATTTTATTTCCGTCATAGTTGACGCTAAGCCCAATTACAGACACAGCTTAATAAAGCTTTTGTTACACTCGAAATTGGATAGGTAGGTACGCTAACACTCTGTTTGACTAGGTACCTACTAAGTCAAGATAATGTCTGTTCAAGCATTGTTGCCTATGCGAGAGAGATAAATTGTTAATAAATTATAAGACTCACCAATGTTGAATCGATTCGTATTCGGTGGAAATAGCTATAAATGAAAAATAAGAAAAGTTTTCATCCTCCGAAGATGCAAAGGAATCCGAACAATTCGGTTCAATTCCACACGTTCCCCATCAGGGGTAACACAAATCTTGCTTAGCTATTTCCAAGATAACACTGTATTTTCATGTTTCTAAACACTTTTAAATTTAATGAAAAAATTTGACGTATAACCGACAAATATCAAAACGCTATTGAATTTGACAGCCTTGACAGGTTGCAAAGCCGAGTAAGTTACGCACTCGGCCCTCAGGTGTCAAGCCACAAAGTAAAAACAACGAAAAATTTGGTAAGTTTTCATTATATATGACAAATGTCAGGACTGCTTTCTTCACAGCCAACACTGTGTTTTAGAAGACACATAATTAAGTGTTTTAAATAAATAATAAATAAAAAATAAATAAAAATCATTTATTTCAGATTAAATCCATATTAAAACAATTGCATTGATTAAAATTAAAATTAAAATGTCCAGCTAAGAGAATTACATTAATTTATATTTGACCTGTGACAACACTCACCCAGTGCTGTTGTAGGTATAGGACAGTCGAGGAGGGACGCAATCATTTTCAGAATCCTATTGGGACTGCTTCGAAGCCGATGAAACATTGACGCGGCTTTTTTTCGCATAATGGCATTAAAACCATCGACGCGGGCGTCTGCGAACATGCCAGAGGCACTGCAATACCTCGGCAGTCCCAACAGTGCCCTAAACGCGTTATTATATTGCACCTTTAGGGCGCTGAAGGCTCGTTGCGTATACTTAACCCCCTTTTTAAATACGACGAACGAGTCAACACTTTTGATGTCCGGGGTATTTTGTTAAAAAGGCGCGCAGCTTCGTAAGTAATCGAGGTTTGACTGTACTTTGTCGGATCTTAGGCAAAACAATGAAGCTCGCGCGTCTAGTGCAGGTGTGCCCCAACTTTATTCTGCTTTGTAAATTGAAGGCCAGTGTGGACTTTTTTGTTCATTATTTTTGTTCCGTGAAAAATCTTGCAGTTGGCGTTCAAAAGTTATGATTAAATAGCATTCTGATTTCTTTATTCTGATGCACTTGTAACTTTTGCAATCTTGTCTTTGCAGCACTTCCCCAGATTTCAATTAGGTATGACAAATGTGGTTTTACAAGATCATTATACATTTGGTAACGCATTTGATATTAATCCGGAGGTAGGCATGGAGCGATATTAATTTGGTTTTTATATGTTTTAAGTGAACATTTCATGCTAAGTAGGTATCCATTTGAAGGCCAAGGTATTTTTTCATACATTTTCTCTTGCAAACGTGTATTATTTATTGTGAGAGATGAATAGTTAGAAATTGCCATGTTTTTAGCTTTGAAGATGATATACTCGTAGATTATAGAGTTTTCGATCGTTGATAGTTAACAAGTTATACTGAAACCAATCATGAAGAATGTCAAGGTCATGCCGGGCTTGAGTGATTAGATTATCAATTGATGAGCCAAAGTAAAAAGGCATGTGTCGTCAGCATAGAGAGTAATATGACATGCAAGCCTGATACGTGCAAATTGTTTATATAGACTAAGAACAACAGGGGACCCCGTATTGACCCTTGTGGAACACCATAGGATATGGGCAGTGGGGGACTTTGAGAGTTTTTGTCTATTTTGACGATTTGCCATCTGTTCGCAAGGTAAGACTCAAACATTTTAAGTCAATGAATACTCCTAGAACAATGTTTCGCTTGTCAATATTATGCTTAATTTTAGTAACGAGATCTATTGTTGCTGTAAGTGTATTCATTTGCGAATTTTGTAAGCTAGACTTTGGCAGTGCATGAATATTAAAGTTTACATGGAAATCCTTAAAAGTAAATAAAAGTAAAAGTAAAAAATATCTTTATCCATATAGACTTATAGAAAGTACCTACTTATGACAAGTCATAGTTACAAAAAAAAAATTAAAGCAAAAATATACTAAAATAAACTTACATAAAATAATACTATGATAGATAATATCATAATTAAACATAATGTGACTCTACCACCGGTTCGGAGGTTGTTTCCGATCGAGAAGACTCCAGCAAGAAACTCGATGGTTACTCTTTTCAATCTTGTTTTTTAACACAAAAATTGAATTGACAGAGTAAAGTCATAACAAAAAAGTGTGCAGAGGAGCAGATTATACCTAAGATGACCACAAATTCTTATCATTTAAGAAATCCACAACACTATAATAACCTCGCTTCATTAACTTAGCTTTAATTTGTGACTTAAACTGGTGAAGAGGCAGTTCAACAAGAGTTTGGGGAATCTTATTAAAATATTTAACACATTGACCAACAAATGATTTTCCTACCTTATGCAGGAATTATGCAGGAATTCCTACCTTAGGAATTTTATCCCTATGATAGCAAAAAATAATTGAATATCTTACATAACTCATTAGGATCAGTAAATTCTCTTGAATTGTCAGTTATTTTTTAAAGGAGCGCACCCAAAATTAAATTAATTTTTAATTGAGTAAATAGCGTGCGTTTTGGAATTCGATACTAAAAAAGAGTAGAACATAGAATTAATAATCAATTTTATTCTAACAAATAAATGTCATACATGCCCAACCATTATTCAAATTCGGAATTAAGTACCTACTTCGGAATTTCAGTGTGTTCCCCTGACGGAGATTAAGCCCTAGGGATATAATATGTGTAGAGGAGTTTTTGAAGATATTTTTTCACATTCTTTTGCCTTCATTCACGGCGGAAATCATGGAAGACACACGTGCAATTGTGTACTGCGAATGATGATGAAATTACTGTTGTATTCGTAAATTGAGGTCATCTGTAGGCATATACGATTTCTTAAAAACAAGTCGCGACGGTGAATATTTTAGTTTTTCTTCCTATTCAATTTTCTTCTATGCAATACTGCACGTATTGCATAGAAGAAACGTAAAGAAGACGTATTGCATAGAAGAAACGTAAAGAGAAGTAAACTTAAGTTATACATAGTTTTGTCTCACTGTGTTCTGCTCTAGAGCTGACATACCTATTCATAATAAAGCAATAGTACCTAATTGGTTAAAATTTAATGAAATATGTAATTAAATAAAAAAAAAATTAAAAGTAAAAAGTAAAAGTAAAAAATCATCTATTCACTTAAGCTTTTACAAAGAAGCACTTATGAAATGTCAAAATTCACAAAAAATATATATAAACGATAATAGACGTAAATAAAATAATACAATAATAGTACATATTCTAAATAAACATAATGCGAATCTACCACGGGTTCGGAAGTTGCTTCTTATCGAGAAGACTCCGGCAAGAAACTCGATAGTTACTCTTTTGAACTTTGTTTTGTTTTACAACAAATAAATTCAGAGTACAGTCAAAAGAACAATAAAAATACATTATTTGAGCAGAGGAGCAGATTATTCCTACTATGACCACAAATTCTTGTCGTTCAAGTAATCCTCCACGTTATAATAACCTTGTTTTATCAACTTTGTTTTAATTGTAGACTTGAACTTGTGAAGAGGTAGATCAACAAGACTTTGAGGTATTTTGTTAAAGTACTTTACAGATTGACCCACAAAAGAATTTCTTACCTTATGTAGCCTAAGACTTTGAGTAATAAGTTTGTTTTTATTTCTAGTATTGTGTGTATGAGTATCACTGTTTTTTTTTTAACATATGCAAGTTTTTGCGCACATACATACATTACACCTAACTAACTGCTACTTATCAAAACGTACATGGCGAAGCAAAAATTGATTAAAGCGATTCATATAAACCGCATCTTTCGTCCTTGCCCGTTTCGCTGTAGCTGGCTGTGAACTGCATTCTTGTATTATTTATAGCTTCATAATTGTGGAATACTTGCGATGCTATTTGAGATTAAGCCGGAAATAGTCACGTAGCTCTCTAAGCTCAACAGCGGTGAGGCTACTATCACAGCCACACACACACACACACATATGTTCACATTGTAGCTGTTTAGAAGTTTGTATTTTTATTTCTATAAAATACACATTTGTGTTTAAAGGTTGCATAATATTAAGTCTCAATCAAAAATAGAGTGAGGTTCCTGAACTAGTGTTTTTCCATTGCTTTTTTCATATTCCTGAAATTTTGTTTTTTGTGTCCCCCGCCTTTAATATTGTTTATCTTATCTTTAACTATTATGCCTATTTGTCGACCTCATCATCTCTTTACATCAGGTATGATTGAGGAAAAATCCGGCCTACTGAAGCGTTAACAAAATGAATTGAATGCTAAGGGGCTTATCACAATTCTTGGACGTTTCAAGAGTGCTATGTAAGAAGCATAACCGTCGAGGGAAATGCTCCACGCTCACCCGGGTATCTCAGCTTCACGCTCCACCGCGCCGTCCTCACTGCTCAGCTTGCAGTCAGCTGGCACTCCGAGCACCACTGGGAATTCTTGTTGAGATATTTACAAATAAATGAATGAGAATGTTGGAATTGAACAACCTTTACGCGTTTTACTTTTGGTTTATTGCTGTTTACATGTTTCGTTTGATGTCCTTCAGAGGCCACCATTGCGGTTATGTCTTATAGGTACTGGTTATGCTGTGAGAGGTCGAAAAAACAAACTCGCAATAACTCAGGCGTCGCTTTAACTTTAATGTTCACTTAGTAGTTAAATATTCTATTTCATTTAAACATTTTTGCTACAAATATCCATAACCGATTACTTTTAAACAAATACTTAGATTGTCTGATAATTACGTACCGGCCGATCTATAAAAAAAAAGTGATTACTACAGACAATAATCAGAGTACGTATATTAAGTGACGCTTATTGAATATTTAAATGTGGATTTTATAATTGAGTATCTACACAAAAACCAAAAAGCTTAAAACCACACGAAAGGGTTTGTATTGTTGTAACGTTTGTTAGCAAAACTCTATCAATTTTAATGTATCATGCTTAAGGTATAGTTCAAAAACGTTCTAAAGGTATCAAATTAAAAACAACAAAACGTGTATTCGTAATGCAACATCAAAGAGCCGCTCGCGCAGGAATCCCACGTATCTGCGCACGCGACAGGAGTATAAATCCTCTTCCTCTCCGCTTCATTAATTAATACCTACTTTCCATACATTAAGTAAGCGTTGTTTATTGAGATTACGTGGATTAACTTCAACAGCTTTAATTGGCTTGTGTATGCAGCTTTAGCATTATAATAATTCAAGTCTAAATTGAGGCGCAATTATGCTCAGTAGATAGGAAGTGGGATAATATCTGAACATGAAGTTATAGAGAATAATTCTATACTTCAACAGCAGTAGTGATGATTTCGGTTAATAATAGATCATTTAGACCCTAAGAATTCCGCACTAATCATTCTGCAAGTAATGGTAGCCAAACTCTTTAGCAATACAAGTTGGAAGAGCACACAGTGGCGGTGATAGACAACCGTGCCTGAATATTGAGCTCCTCTCCATAGACTTTGTTCCTAGTACAAGAAGGTAGTTTATGTAAATAATGAAAAGTCTGAACATACATATATACAGCTATTAAAAAAAACAATCGTTTAAAATCAGAAATAAGGAAATCCGTAGTCGTAGTCTCAAGTCGAATACAACGGGTGAAGAAACTAAAGCACATAGCAAATCATTGATGACCGACATTCAACAGAAGTGGCAATCTCGGTATCAACACGAATACTCTCAACTTCATTGAGCAATTTTTTCTAAATTTTATAATTAGGTGTTAGTGGAACAGAAAGAAAAATAATTAATCACTTTAATAAATTAGCGCTGCGCTGGCCAGGCTCACGTGCAGTAGAGTCAGCAGCGACTGACTTTAGGGATCCACTCGCATCAATGAAAAACCGATCTTAGAGATCATCAGAGAAATATATAAACATATGTTATTATGACGTTGTGGGTCTTACAAATATTGCACAAGTATTTCATGTTCCTTGTCTTAGAAAGGCTGGTTTTGCAACTTCCTTTTCAGCGACACCTGCAAACAAATATGAAGTATTGTTATTCTTATCTGCGTGTCCATACTATTCAAAATGAGGTAAGGTGACCGTTGCTTTATGGTGAACAGAAAAATCAGAAAATCCACAATCAGTGTTCCGGTCACAAAGGCCTAGCATATAAAATATATTTTAAACAACTGTTTCATACGAACACACCGAACGATAACTAAATTATTTGATCTTACATTTTCTTCTTCTACGGAACTGTTATTTTTGTTTCATCAGCCATAAGCTCATCGAAGGCAGCCCTCGGCCGGAAGAGCTTTAATTAAGCCGAGAGACTGTTGAGAGCCGGACGAATTAATAACGCGACGGAACCCGAAGATTACGGGAGGTGATGACCGCAGACGATAATAATGAACGTGACTGATTGCTTGTTTATTGTGTAACGACCTGCTTTACAAAACCTAAAAAAAACATAACGTCTACTCTCAATAACATTTCACAATAACGTTGAATTTTTTTACATTAACTTATGTAACAAAATTCAACGTAGACTCACAGTCTCGGTAACGCAGTCCTCCATCACAAAATTCCATCTCGGTTAAACTTTAAGCCGTGTTTTTCCTTTTTTTTGGGGTTACTTCCCAAAATACTAAACATGACTTTGTTGAAAAATTACTTCTTATTTTTTTGCATCAGTTGCCCAAAGCTACCTCAATAAATAATATTAATAAAAACATCGACAACAACAGGTAGAGCATTACTTCAACGCACGCAGCACATCGTAATTGCGGGATTCCTATGTCAATCATACATAATGGCGGGCTCAGTATGCCGCTCATCCATCGCTGCATCGGCGCGGGAGACGCGTGACTACGTGCTTCAATCCCTGCGTGCTGTATGCCAAGTAACACCATAAATGTAGCTGCCAATTTGAACCTTACACCGTTACGATAAAATGTAAACAGATCTATCGTGACTGTGGGAAGGTGCTTATGCGGGTGCAAAAGGTATCATTACATTGATTGTTAAAGCAATTGTGAGACATGGTAAAAATAGACATTCAATGGATTGAATTGAACTTAAGATCTGTATTTTCCTAAAGTGGACATCAAAATTCCTGTTCTACCGGATGAAATTGGATTAACTGGGGTATCATAATCGAGGCTCGTCGGAGCTCTATAATTAGAACGAGACATGCAAAGCAAACACAATTATCTAAGCTTCTCAAAAAAAATATTCCTCTAAAAGTCGGTGAAAATATACACGTTCCGTAGCTTTCGAAAGCGTTGATTAAGGAGTCGCTGGTAATGTACCTAGTGTCTCAAGAGCAAGGTTATCGCATCATTTCCAAAAGTAACAAAAAGGCTGATGATTTAGAGAAAGTGGAAGCTTGACCTAACCAGGAGTTCCCTTGACCCACATTCAGTAGAGAAAAGCCGGACAACTTGAGTGTACAAAACTTTCTTAGTGAACTTATTCTGAGAATTCGAGCTTGTTCCCAAAAAAAAATTCATTGACTTATTACTATAGTCGCAGTAACTGATAGTGATGGTTTTTTTCTTGTTGAACACACTTCAAATTGATGCTGTCCTGTCACATGTCAATAGAAATGAAAGGGCCAGCTATACATGCAAAGGCAGCTTACATCGTTTCTGGATTCAGGCGTAAATTAAGAGATTTTTATGTAACATCGTTTTAGGTCATCGGTCGCCTGATTAGAAATACTACCTAAGGGTAGTATTTGTAATCAGGTTGTTTATTCATAATGTTGATAAGCATATTATTTGATAGGGACCACTCATTCAGCCTCTTCTCTCAACCCTCACTTAATTTTATCCTCTAGCTTTACCCTTCTCGCCATAACAGCAATGTGGAAACAATTAATGATTCAAGGGTGGCAGCGGGACACTCAATAAACACCACCCGTAATAATTTTAAATCTGCGAGGGTGCTCACCCCACGGGTAGTGATCTTAAACCATGCCTCTCCACTCTATATGCAGATTTGCATTCTCACTGGCGTATTGACCTCATGTTCCTAACTGACTATGACTTTGTACTGCTACTCGAATTCATTTAATTTAACTCGTTTGTTTTTTAATTTTATTAATTTAACGAGTTAAATTAATACCTTTTCATGATCGTTAAAAAAATAGCCTTTAGCTGATCTTTTCTGGATCGTCAATCTAAAATCGTACTTATTTCAGTTAATATTTACTAATAATAACCAACTTAATTTTGTCGGCAATAATAACAAAAATATCAAAGTGGAACAGCTAATGTCGTATTAAATAGAAACACGAAGGGTTTAATGAACCTATTAAATAACACGCATACATACCAAAATCTTGCCATTATGGGCTGTTTTATGTGCAATAAAACAATAATAAATAGTTTTTGGGTTAGTGGCCCTATGTAATCATTTATTAAGTCATTAGTAATATGATGGAAGAAAGTCAAGAGATTTCATTTCTGATTTTATCATTATTTAATAAAATGTAATGGTGGCTCACAAAATGGCTCGTTATGACCCGTTGCTTCAATAGCAAGTGGCTAATAAAATCCAACCGTTAATTGTTTTGATAACCGTGGTCTGCGCTTGCGCCGGCGGGCGTAGTGGCGTGATTGTACATCGTGAGAAATGATTTTGGTGATACTTCACACATTTGTTGGTGATCATTATGGATTTTAACTGGTCTGTTATTTAAATATATTGCTTTAGCGTCCGACTCAGTATTGGATTACGATAATATTGAACGAGGTATGGTTTTATTTCTGAACAAACAGATCGAGGATAGGCATATTTAATATCTCTGCCAGAGAGGGCTTAAAGAAACAAATATTTAAAATTATAATCAATATAATTATGTACACAAAATTGACACCTTGGTAAAACAAATAAGATTATCTTTAAACTCAAACTCAAATAACGTTATTCAAATAGACTGTATCAGTACCTTTAAATCGTCAAATTTACAGCAAAATATACTAAATAATAGACATAAATAGCATAATAATATGAATATGTAAATAAACAGTATACATACTCGTAGATACATAATGCGACTCTAACACCACGTCGGAGATGTTTCTTGCTGAGAAGACCCGGCGAGGAACTCAGCAGTTACTCTTTAAACTTGTTTTGGGTTTACAACAGGCGTTAGTAATATTTATATATTTATTTGAATAAACCCGGTTCAAGTATTTAGAAGAGAAGTAGAGTCGTCGAATGATGGTGCAATTCAAGAAACGCAATTGGGAAAAGACACATCATCCCTGCCGCCGATGAACTGAGCATCGCGTCGCTTGGATTAGTTTAATCTGTCGTCGACACGTGCCATGCGCGCCCCACGCGCGCTCCCGGCAACCGGCAACCGGCACACGGCACCCACGGGATTTAATTAAACCATTTACATGCGGATAAGTACGGCGCGATTTAAGCTCCTGAGCTCGAGCCATGATCTGCAGTTTTGTCGTTAAGAGGGCACGGCACGGTCGAGATAATTGGGAAATAGGTATTTGTAAAATCTACTGCTGTCTTTTGCAAACCTCGAGCCCCCCGCAGAGTGTGATAGTGACAGATGCAAATCGAACCGAAATGACCTATCAAAAGTACACAAAATGGACGTTTTGTAGTCCCCTGATCCCTTTTTGAAAAGTTGACCGATTTAGTTACTTTTTCATTAAAAATAAAAGAAGAACTGTGGCCGTGTTTCTGTTCTCCTTTTTTAATATAAACTAGGCAAATAAGTTTTCTGGATGTTTGAACA
Organism: Udea olivalis; assembly: GCA_947369235.1. Classification (NCBI taxonomy): domain Eukaryota; kingdom Metazoa; phylum Arthropoda; class Insecta; order Lepidoptera; family Crambidae; genus Udea; species Udea olivalis. Next base: position 615,516 of record OX376345.1, on the reverse strand, counting down.
TAGCGGAAAATTTGGCCAGTTTTTTCGATTTATAGGGGTTCATTTATCTCTTGTAATAAATAATTTATATTAAAAAGGAAAACATAGGGACATGTTAATAGTAGCAATAGATTTCTTTGAAGAAAATAATTCCTGTACTAGCAATATTCAGTAAGGAAAAAGGAGACCACGTTTGTGTGGAAAAACGGCGCTTCTGTATCCTCTTATGGGGAAAAATATCTTCTGTATCTCTAATAAAATATTGACAATTACCAAGAAAATAGCAGTTAGTAATTTTGCATTTCATTAATTTTATAACCCATTATTACAAAACCTCGGTGGCACACAAGCATACGGACCGCGTGATGATAAGCGGCTACCGTAGCAAATGAAAACGTGCAACACCAGAGGTATCATTGGTACCTTGCTGACTTTACCTTAGCCTTTTCATGAGAACTTTTATAAAGTTAGCGAAAGAGGAATAAGGTCGTTGCTCTGGCTATCTCACTCACCAACAGGAATAGGTACAACAATGCCAAAGCAGTATATTTACTGCGGTTTTGCGTTCACGAGTGCAGCTCAGATCCGAGAGGAGGCATCCACTGCACTATCGATACACAATGTGATCCATCCGTCATGTATCAAACTAAAAAGCTGTAAACTATGATGAAACTCATCGACAAAATCTTAAAATAACAGTTCGCAAGCCAAGTATTTTTTTTAGTTTGATACATTACTATTGGATCACGTTGCATATGTAAAGCGCTGAAACAATTGAATTTTAGATAAAATAAATAAACTTCAGATATATGTTTTGTTCTAAGCTTGAAACATTTTGTTGAAAGGTCCGCTTCGAATCACTGTTTAGACTAGTTTAATCTATTTGTTTATAATTTACAAAATCCTGTCGACGTTGTCTGCGCAAGCGCGTCTGCTTCGTGTCTGGCGTCCGTCCGTCTGTGGGTCATTATTTAAACTCCGGCAAGTCTCTGGGAGTGGTAGATGATGGGTACAAATTGGCAGTGTTAGAGCCAGAATTGCTTATTACTGGGACTGCTGGCAATCTACCACAATATTGTTAGACTCCGATCGATCGGTTAAGAGGATGCAGGATTGTCATCTATGCAGGAAGGGTGCTTAATGGCGCAAGTATGAGCAGCAGGAGGTTGTGACGATAAAAATGTGATAAGGGGACTATCCTGGACTGGCTTAGTTCTGGATCAACTAAAACAAAATCTGTGATTAGATCTATAAATTTTTCCCGAGATTAACTCAAAGAGCCGTCCGCTAGAATATTTGAGTAGCTCTAGTTTGAGGTAGGTATATATTTAACGAATAAATGTAATAAATTTATAACTCATCGCTGTCTGTACATTTAAGATTAATGAGAAAAACGATTTTTGGGGGCTTTTATAAAAACGTTAGAACCCAAAACAATGAGTTTTAGAAATTTTGTCTGTTTGTCTGCATGTCTGTGCGGTTGTACACGCTAATCTGAGAAACGGCTTAGCTTCACTTAAAATTTAGTGTTTCATTTCAATCAATTCATAAATAAAAAAGTAATGTCAGCTTAAAGAATCACGTCGAACAAATAGTTTGTATTTTCTTTATGAAATAACTGTTCAGTTTATTTCACTTTATCTTTAGTTACCTAATATCTATGTATTATGGTCTTGAAAATGATGTTGATAAAAAAAATATACAAAGTTAATAAATAATAAGAATGAAAAGCAAAATCAACATTTAAGTAGACCTGTAAGGAGCACTTTTGAATTAACTTTCAATAGAACTTTAAATTATACTCATGTTCATGTTCAATTACAGCATAAGTGTCATACATGTACATAGAGAAGTTAATCATTCAATCGAATTGTTAAGTTTTTGTATTTCAAAGTTGCAAATGTTAAGACCCATACCTAGCTTGTTCCCGCTAAGGGGCGCCACATGTTTGAACATTTTAGTAGTAGCAGGTAAAGTGTCTAATATTCTACTACTTTACATACCTCCTCAATACCTAACCTATTGTTGCCAAGTGCCATATATAATGTAACTGTGTGATGTTCAGAAAACCGTTAATGTGTTTTGCCGAAGATTTATCATTCCCTGTTCCCAAACTTCAGCATCCCAGGGGTAATTGAGCTAATGGGGCCGGTTAGCTCCTGGCACATGTCCGCTAGTCCGACATCCTATGACTTTGATGCCGTATTTGTCACACTACGTATTACTAGCGCTCAGTTGGGTTCTACTAGGATTTTGTCAAGTCACGCACGCACTTACGCCGAAACATTTATGCAGCTCCTCCGTAAGTTTTAACAGTCGATAAGAATCGCCTCACTGTGAAATGACATACATACCATTACGCCTTTTTCCCAACGGGGTAGCCAGAGACCACATCTTACCACTTGCTACGGTCATGACACACCTCTTGCGCTTCTTCCACTCTCATTAATCCTTTCATATATGCTCGTCGATTATGGGTACTCCTGACCTGACCTTTTCTTAGCACGAATGAAAAAAAATGAATTACTTTTAAATTAATGAAATTGTGTCAAGATTATTTTAACAGGTAAGAAAAGTCAGGAAAAGCGATTTAACGTTCAATGTAATTATTTGAGCTACTATGACCTTTTTTGCTATAGATAATCTAGGACAGAGTATTCTCTAATTGAACAGTATGCCATCATTTTCTAGAACTTTTTTAACGCATAATGCTTTAAAAGAAGTGTCTTCCCAACTCTCACGCACATCTTATTTTGGAGTTAAGGCATAATTTCCATAATCTTCAAATATCTAATCGCGACACTCCCTTGAGGACAGTCGGTTCAATTCCCAACACAATAAAACCGAATACAGTTTGTTTCGTTTTGTATGCAAATAGGGTTCGTGCGGATTGAGTCTGACATAAATACCGAGAAAACCTCTAAAATCTCCACCTGCCAAAATAAAAATAAATCTAAGCGGAAAAAGAAAGAAATAGTAAGATTCATTTATAACAAGTAAAATATAAAGAACAGATCCGATTGTATCTGAGACTACGGCTGTGTTAAGACTATCACAAGTAATGAGTTTCAGAGATGATAGAGTGAGAAGAGACAAATATAATAGGTACATGATATTGGTGTAAAATGTCCTAGCAATAAAAATATTTATATTAATTAAATTCAATTTTTATCACATCACAGGTGTACAAATTGAACGCCAGTGCTTTTTTACGTCACTTCACCCCCGACGCCGAGCCTAGTAGACAAAAATTATATAAACAAGTTATGAAGATATTGTTTTAAAATTGACATAAAAACAGCAAATTTCTGACCACCTTAGTAGTTGCTGGCGACTCAGCCACACGACGGTTTGGCAACTAAAGTGGTCAATGGCGTTCAAAAGTTTCCGTTTTTTAAATTGAATTTAAAGTACTGCAATTGGATCTGACTGACAGAATTGTTACCTCATACGTTTGATATGTTGAAATTGAATTGAATTATGATTATTTAACCTCTTCTTATAATACGTCAGCCAAGATGAATGCGTTTCCTAATTGTAGAAGCTATTTTAGCAGATGACGGGTCACACCGCTCTAATGTTCGTGATCGGTTTACTGCAAATTGCATATGACTCAGATCATAGATATTGCTTATCAGAATGTAAACTTCTGAGCATTGCTTCTAAATTGGTAGCAATGAATAAACTTGGCTCATTCGTACAATCGCCGTTTTTAGAGCAATTTTACCTAAGACTGCCTTACTTATGCTTGTTTATTTTGCTGGTTTGAACGCTACATGTTATCCACTAAGTTATACTCACAGATAGACGCCCTGCAAAGGCTGAGGGCAAGAAACCGATGCGTGAGGATGAAGCAAAGGCGCTATATCCTTCAAACTAAAACCAAGTTAATCAAAACTTGTCCTTGGGTGTCAGAGATTAAAAAACTCACCTAAATATTTCTCATTACACACTTAAATTTATAAGAACACCCGACACAGAACTAACTTTATTTATTTATTTATTTTTATTTATTTATTTATTTGGGAAACAGACAGTTGTTATATATCAGAACAAACTTAACATAAATATCTAAGTTAAACCAATAAAGTTTCCACTGGTATTATTTAACATAATGTGAGCAAACTGGAACTTACTAACTATAAATTAAACAAATATATATATATCTGAGAATTACAACATAAAACTAAGATTATCAGTTACATGCAAAACTGAAAGCTATGATGGAACACAAATATCTTTAATTTGTTTTTTGAATCCATACAACGAAACATCAAATAAGTCTACACCTTGGAAAATAGCATTATAACTTCGACAAGCACGAAGCAAAAATGTATTGCGAGCATAATTAGTCTTTACTAAAGGCACATGGAAAAGGCGGTGATGTCTAGCATTTATCCGGGGGCATCGGAAAGATATATTTCCCAAAAGATATGGAGAGTCTATCAAATTAGCTAAAAGTTTGAATAAAAAGACCTGATCTCTTTCAACACGGCGTTTCGATAACGGAACGACGTTTTGGCTGAAGTCATTCCTCCCAATACTCATCCTATAGTTGAGGTATTTAATGAATTTATTCTGAATAGCTTCTATAGCATTTATGTATTTAGAATATTGAGGGCTCCAGACTGCTGACGCATATTCCAAGATAGAACGAACAAAAGCATTATATAAGATAATTAAAGTCGTACAGTCTTTAAAATCCCTACCAGTTCTCATAACGAATCCCAACATGCGGAAGGCTCTAGCAGTAATGACATCAATATGCATACTAAAGGAAAGTTTTGAATCAACAAATACGCCCAAATCCCTCACCTCGGTCACTCTCCTGACAATGCTACCACTCAAGGAATAGTTAAATTTGATGGGCTTAGTCTTACGTGTAAAAGTTATAGCGTTGCATTTATTTATATTCAAAAATAGTTTATTTACACTGCAGTACTCCGAAAGAGCCACTAAATCAGCCTGCAAAAGCAAACAATCAGAAAGTGACTTAATTATTCTAAAGATTTTCATATCATCAGCGTACATAAGAACACTGGATTCCCCGAAAATGCTCACAATATCATTAATAAATAAATTAAAAAACAAAGGGCCCAGGTGGGATCCTTGGGGCACGCCAGATGTCACAGGGATAAAAGACGAGCAGTGACCTTTGACCGTAACGGCCTGACTCCGATCCCGAAGATACGCGATAATCCACCGAAGCAAATCACCGTGTATACCAATCATTGCCAGCTTACGAATTAAAAGCGCGTGCGGGATTTTGTCAAACGCTTTAGAATAATCGGTATACACAACATCAACTTGAAAACCTGCACCCATAGCTAATGCGACTCGTTGAGTAAACTCACACAAATTCGACTCAGTTGACCTTTTACTGACAAAACCATGCTGTTGTTCCACGATTAATGGTCGCAAAAGAGGAAAAATAGAATCATAGATTATTTTTTCAAAAATTTTAGCAATTATACATAGCTTGGAGATCGGTCGGTAGTCACAAATATTTTGTCTATTACCCGACTTGAAGACTGGGACAACATAGGACCGCTTCCAAATATCAGGCAACTTGCCAAAACGCAAGGACATATCAAATAAAACGTAGATAGGATAACTTAAATATTTGTGACACATTTTAAGGAACAAAAAATGTTAAACACACGAATGTTTGTCTAGAGTGGGTATCGTGCCCACGATCTTCGTCGCTAAAGGCAAGATCGGTACCATTGCCCCAACAGGCCAGTCCAAGTAAAGCAATGCAAATGGCAAAATCTGTTTTATTTTACTATAAATATACTTTAAGAAACGAATCATTCTAAGATAAATTATATACTCGTAGCTAGGCCGATTAGTTTGTAAGATTTCCTAAGAGCAAAGTTCTAAGTTAAAGGGACGTTTGAGTGCGGCTGGCAGTTGACAGTTTTTGCTTTGTTACTTTCTTCAATACCAGAAAATAAAATACATCAATGCTGATAAATCTGGCTCGAACTTAACTTAACATTTTAAACGTCTAGCGTTGTTAACATTCTTCATTTCCAATAAGGAACTTTGTTCTCGTAGACTTTGAACCCACGTCAGCGTCGATCAAATCGTTGGTCGAATATTCTAGAAATATATTTGGAAGTAGGTTTATTTCATGAAAGTAGTAAATCAGGAAAAGTCATATCGCTAATTGATGAATGTATCATTGTATTATCATATCTAGTTTTAGTTTCATTTTCTATTAACTTATAAAATTTTATGTTGAAATTACTTTTTAAGATTATTTGAATAGATATATTTTTGTTTGTTAGATGCATTTCCTTAGCCAGGAGTTAAAAATCCCCTATTTTGGTACGAGCCACCCGGACTACTGTGTTTTCTAGGCTCTCAGATTATATACCAGGTATATTAATATACACACAGTCCTTTTCAAAGTGTAAAGGGATTTCTTATTTATTTCTTGCACCACGCCAGTCCTAATATAAACTGTTGGCAAGTCAAATGAGCTTCGGAGGTGTAGGTAGAGACGCGACTGAGACGACGTTTTTCTAGACACTTGAATCTGATAACGAATTGACTGGAAGTGAGGAGTACCGACTTAAACTCAAACTCAAATAACTTTATTCAAATAGACTGTATCAGTACTTTCAAATCGTCAAATTTACAGCAAAATATACTAAATAATAGACATAAATACCATAATAATATGGATATGTAAATAAACAGTATACAGACATAATGTGACTCTACCACCGCGTCGGAGTTGTTTCTTGCTGAGAAGACCCGGCGAGAAACTCAGCAGTTACTCTTTTAAACTTGTTTTGGGTTTACAACAGGCGTTAAAGTTAAGGCGTTAAAGGCGTTAAGTACAAGCAGTGTGTCATTTTGATACAAATAAACCTAAAAGAATATAAAACAAAGAGAAAAAAACAATCTTAAAAGAATATAGAACAAAAATTCATTTAAACAATTCAAAAAGAAAAATTGTTAGTCAGTACATACTAGGTACCTATTAACTACACACATCAAAAGTGTCTAGGGATCAAGCATTTTTATGCGGATTTCTTGAGATTGAGATGTGGCTTTGTAATAAATTTATGATTTTATAAATTTATATGGATCCTTTTTGGTGCATTTCATAATTTGAAACAGGAACTGTCAATCAAATTCGAGTAAAAGATGAAAATCAGCTGTCAATATTTTCCCTATAAAAACATACAACGCATTGAAAACATTATTAGTGCTACTGTTTCCCTACTACTGATTAAAACCAACGTTATTATGGAGCGGCGACGTCATTTAAGCAGGGAAGAAATGCTCAGAGCCGTGGGAACGATAGAAGCTGGTTCCCGGCAACGTACTGTGGTTTTAGCTCCGAATACAAGTCAGAGTGTTATCAGTCGACTTTGGACACGTTACCGAAGCACTGGTACCGTGGCTGAGCGCCATGGAGGACGGTATCGCTGCACCACACGGAGACAAGACCGATACATTCAAATCACAACTCGAAGAGCTCCAACAATAATCGCCATGATGTTAGCCGTGAGGCTTCATCACTCTTCAGGGAACTTAATTAGCGACCAAACAGTCAGAAACCGCTTGCATGAAGTGAACCTTCATTCCCGAAGACCGCTAAGACCTATAGCAATGCACAATCGTAGGATTCGATATCAATGGGCTCTTGAACACAGAAATTGGGCAGAAGAACAATGGCGTTTCGTGTGCTTTTCTGATGAGTCTCGTTTTGGTATGAGACCGGATACATGACGTATACGACACTGGAGAACCCCTGGACGCCAACAGCGATTAAAATCCTGCCAGGAAGTCCATCCTTATAGTGGTGGAACCATCATGGTATGGGCGGGTATTTGGATCGGCGGAAGAACTGAGTTGATTTGGATCAGAGGCAACCTCAACGCTCAAATTTATGCTGAGACGATTGTATCAGACGTCATCGTTCCTCTACAAGTGCAAATCGGTCCCTTATTTCAGTTAATGCATGATAATGCACGACCGCACACCGCAAGAGTTCTAAGACAGACTCTCGCCGCAGCTAACATCAATGTCCTGCCCTGGCCTGCTCAGTCGCCAGACTTGAACCCGATTGAGCATGCATGGGATATGCTACAGAGAAGAGCTCTGCCGAATATGGAGGGTATCCAGTCCCAAGAAGACCTTTTTTTGTTGTGGCAACGAACATGGGCGGCCATTCCACAGCGTGATTTGGATGAACTCATTTTGAGTATGCCAAACCGATGTTCTTGTGTTGTTAGTGTTCGCGGTAGAAACACGGATTATTAATTGTTTAAGTTACCCAATAAAATTTTTAAGAAAACTGTTATTTCAGTCTTTTTTTCGAACTTTAATGTTAGTGGTTCAAATGTCAAAAATCCCTTTATTAGGAAAATGGCAAATTTCTTTATTAATGCAAAGGTGACTTGGTTTATCGTTACTGTAGACAAACGAAAACACTTTATTTGATGAATCCTTCAAGAAAATTTTAATTAATATCAATCAGGAGAAAAGTTATTGCAAAAATATATGTTGATCCCTAGACACTTTTGATGTGTGTATTACAATAAAACATCTGTTACAATAGAGCTATTTAATCCCGTATCGAGCAGAGCGCTTACACCCAGGCATTTTTATCTATAAGGTAGTCTTTTGTAGTATAATAGCCCTTTTTTAATAAAGCTGTTTTGATGTGATTTTTGAATCTATGTAAAGGTAACTCACAAATGGTTTTTGGAATTTTGTTGTAATAATGTATACGGTGCCCCATAAAGGATCCTAAAACTTTTTGTAACCTAAAGAGTGTAAGTGCAATTTTATCCTTATTCCTAGTATTTCTGCAATGTATGTCACTGTGTTTAGCATAGAGACCAATATTTTTTCTCACCAAAACAATGCAATTGTAAATGTATTGTGACGCTACAGTGAGGATACCAATTTCCTTAAAAATCTCCCTAAGTGAAGCCCGTGCACGAAGCTTATAGATGGATCTGATCGCTCGCTTCTGGAGGATAAATATGGTTTGTATATCCGCCGCTTGACCCTAAAGTACAATGCCATAAGACATTACACTATGGAAATAACTAAAATAAACTGAACGAGCAGTATCAAATCTGTTAATAACCTAATTTTTCTCACTGCAAATGCAGCCGAACTAAGTCTGCCTGAGAGAGCTGTTATATGAGGGTTCCATTGCAGTTTTGAATCTAGTGTGATTCCAAGAAAAACAGTTGTATCTACAAGCTTCATAGTATTACCATCAATTTTTAGACTAATGGGGTTAGCTTTAACATTAGGCACCTTAAAATTAATACATTTAGTCTTTTTTGCATTAAGCTGTAGATTATTTACTGTGAACCATTGTAAACCCTTTGAAAGTGCGTCATTAACTCATCAGAGGCCTTATTTCTGTCAGTTTTAAAAACTAAATATGTATCGTCTGCAAACAATACAACATCACAAATATATTTTAAGTAAAAAGGTAAATCATTTATATATATCAGAAATAGTAATGGACCTAGAATGGATCCTTGAGGGACCCCCATTCTAACTTGTGATCCTGTAGACAGTACACTGTTAACATCAACTTTTTGAGTTCTTAAACTAAGGTACGAAATTACCAATTCTAAAGCATTATCCCTAACCCCATAAAAATCAAGCTTGCGTATAAGTGTATCGTGATCAACGCAATCAAAGGCCTTGGACAAGTCACAGAAGACGCCAAGAGCGTTCTGTGTATTCTCCCAAGCCCTAAAGATGTGTTTTAGAAGTGCAATGCCAGCATCAGTAGTAGAACGGCCTCTCGTGAATCCATATTGTTCACTGCGTAAGAGATTGTTCTCATAAAAATGGCTTAATAGTTGTTCTTGAATGATTTTTTCAAAGATCTTACTTAGAGCTGGTAGGATTGAAACAGGCCTAAAGTTACCTGGGTCTTGTTTGTTGCCTGATTTAAAAAGTGGTACAACCCTACTGTGTTTCATTAAGTTTGGAAAAACAACTTCATCAACACAATCATTGAATATTACGTCTAATTAAGGGGCAATCACGTCAATTATGTGGCTAACAATTTTGACTGATATACCCCAAAGATCAGCGGTATCTTTTGAATTCATTAATCTGAATGCTTTTAGTATATCTAGTGACTCAACATGTTTAAATTTAAAGATTACACTGCAACCAGATACATTATCTTTCAACAAATGTTCCGCTCTAGTAATTAAATCTAGTAATTAGTAATTAGTAGTAGGAATTTAATGAAGCTGTAGTGATTAAAGGTATATTAATGAAATACTTATCAAATGCTTCAGCAACAGATGCTTCTGATTGTAAGATGTTATTGTTAATATTTAAAGTGTATGAGGTATCGCGCTGTTTAGCTTTACCTGTTTCGTGATTTATGACGTCCCAAGTGGTTTTTATTTCGTTAGTGGACTTTGATATTTTATCACGAATGTGCAATGCCTTAGCTGTAGTGCAGGCTTTTCTGAATATTTTGGAGTAGTTCTTGACATACTCAACAAAAAGTGGATCGAAATTGTATTTTTTCATGCCGTACAACTCATACATCTTACGTCTGCTCCTGTAAATTCCAGGCGTGGCCCATTCACAAAACTTAGATTGAACTCTGCAAGTAACTTGTTTGGTGGGAAAACAAGCATCAAATTCATTTTTAACACAATCAAACAGTCTTTTGTAGACTGCATCAGGGTCACCCTGCTTGTAAGGAATGGAAGATACTTTATGCTTTAAATTAGTTTTAAAACTATTAATGCGATCACCCGTCTTCAGTCTGCATGTTATTTTCCTGTAATTAACGCTATTGTTAGTTAAATCTAAAAATGGTATCTTCTGCCCACAATGATCAGACTTTAATTCAGTTACTATTGCCTTTTCAATGGGTACACAGTTGCAAAATACATTATCCAGACAAGTAGATGTTGTGGCTGTTATCCTCGTGGGTTCATGGAATTGATAATCCAGACCAAAGGATTTAAATAGCGACAATAACCTATTGATTTCAGATGAGTTTACTAGCAAATCTATATTGAAATCACCACACACAATAATGGGTTTAGACTTAGCAATTAACCTACCCAAAGCTTCCTCCATAACTGTCTCAAATCTATCTAAGTTAGTTTTTGGGGGACGGTATACACTTATCACAACAAAGCCCTCTAACTCAACACGAGACAATTCGACAATACGCTCTATGGACAGGCCTACAATGTCAGTGCGATCTTTACATTTCAAACTATTTGCAGTAAAAATTAATGAACCACCATGAATAGTGGTTTTTCTAAAGAACGCGCTTGATAATCTAAAATTATTAAGAACAAAAGACTGATAGTTTTCATCAGTCAGCCAATGTTCAATAAAACAAAATATCAATATTTTGGTTTTCCAGCAATAGTTCTATTTCTAAATCTCTGCCCGTCAAGCTTTGAATATTTTGGTGGAATAAATTCAAGTATTTGGGCTTGGCTGTTGTCCTAGGTCCTAGTTTAAACAAGACGCTGAAGGAGCATCACATAAAATAGATAAATTAGTACTAGTACTAAACAGACAACAGAATAACTTCATAAATTCAACAGTTTACCTATTTTTACTATAAAGACATTAATAGAACGTTATCTCACCCGGGTTTCCGTAGGATAAGCATTCAGCCAGGTAACTTGAATACAAGAGGACCAAATTCAATCTGAAGTGGTAGAAGGCTAGGGTTTAAAAACACAATTGAAGTACGCGGCCGTAATATTTATGTGTATGGTTATGGTACGTATTGATGGCTGTAGAGTATTGGCATAAAAAACTTTGTTGTCTCAATTGCGTTACAAAACTATTTACACATAATATTTTCCTTCCAGGTTTACAAAATCAAATTGAGTTAATAACTAGTCAATTACGTCCACATTCAATGAAAATCTAGTGAATGCCTGGAAAAGTCAGACGACGTCCCTCAAGACCAAACTAGCCTTATTCAATCTCTATACATAACCCAATTTACAATGCAAGGTCTATGAAGTGGTGTGTCCACCATTGGAGCTCAATCAGATAGTTTCCAGTTATCGGAGAGCACTGGCAAAGCTAACTTTTGTAACAAACGAGTTAACCCTCCGCGTCGGGAGTCCGAAAAGGCTTATTACGCTTGAGGCTATTTCTGTCCCGGCGTAGAAAATAGAGAATCAATCCGTCTGCACTGACGTCACGGTGTGGCGATTTTATCATAGAATAATGGTAGCTAGAAAAGGTCGCGAAGGAAGGGATTAAGCATTCTCTACAATGTGACCGCAGCATTTGAATGGATATTTGAGTTGAGTTGAGTTATGAAACAAGAATATTTTTAAGTAGAATTACGGCCATCGGCTAATATATATAGCTATTTTTTATAGGCACCACACCTTAATTACCTATGTTTTACAGCTTATTTGTGAATTGGACATAAGTACCTACTTCTATATGACTAAAATTAACACGTTTTATTAATTTAATAGCCATGACGACATGAGCAACATATAGTACATTACATTACACTAAGCATATCTTTTTATCTTCAATTTTAGCAAACGAATGTACTAACGTAGACTGGATCGTTAATTTGCATAAGCCAAAAGATGCTGCTAAATATCAAAGTCAAAGTCAAAGTCAAATATATTTATAGCAACCGTAGGTATTCATACAAAGATGGGTCTTAAGTATAGGTTGTCCTGCTACAGTTATCCAAATAGGTGGCGTGCAATAGTAAAGTACCTAAAACAGAGAGTTTCTACCGAGAAAGTTGAATAACGTTGTGATTACTTACTCGTTATTCGTGTTTGCCCTTCTGTCCTTCTTTAATACCACGACTCAGACAAAGGTCTGTTGGTTTTGTAACCAAACTCCGAGGTTCAACCGTGAAAGCTCGCATGCATCCACGCTGTTTGATTGAAAAAAGTAAATATTCAGTGCGGCACTGTCCACCAAAACTAAGACTCACTTTAGTCACTTTACGATCTAAGTCGAGCTGCGGGTTGGGGTAGTCCGTGTAGAGTAGAATTGAATAAGTAAAATCAGTTCGCTCGAGTATTTCGGGTGGGTAATGGCAATAAAACATCGCTTAGATTCAGACGGCCATCTATTATTCATTTGCTTCGACATTTTCCAACTACTGTTTTCGGTAACTTGCTTTCACCTAACGATAGGTACTTTATTTCCTAACAGAAAGTTTACTTATAAATATTATGGTTTTCTTTTTATTGTCATGATCATTAAGAGATCAAAAAAAACATTTCAAACCTTTACTGTCTTCTTTAAACATTTATAGTTATGGCCGATGGACTTTTAAAATTCACTTGAACATAAGCAGTTCTTACAATCATGGCTTCCTTACGAATATTGCCGAAAATTGAGTATTCTATAAGCAAGTATTTAATAATACGAGTAATCCTTCTGCTGAAAGCTAGACCGTAATCACTCTTTTTCACTAAAACGATGACAAGATAAACACTACAAACAATGTGAGTTTATCAAAATTATGAAAAATTGAAGCATTAAAAGCGTTCAGTATTGTCAGACAAAACCCCTAATAATTAACCCATTCACGAGTAAAAGTGAGCAGTTTAAAAGCTCGAAGCAGTGCCCGGGGCCCCCGGGACCGCGCTTGGCGCCGCGTCCATCACCCGACGTGACGGCTGCTCATCGCGCGACAGTCGCGGACACCATCAACCAATAAGCAATTAACGCATTGATTGGACGCACTACTTCCGTCAAAACTGAAATACGATTATTGAATGCCCATTTAATCAAAAACTATCCAAGATATCATCATAATTTAATCTAGTTAATTTTATAAGGAAGCTGAAATAAAACAAAATAAGTCTAAACAAAATAACAACTCCGAACGAAATAGCTCAAAAGCGCGGTGACTTCTATTGATATATCATGTTATGGACTCAAAAGAGTGTCTAACGCAACGCTGGACATCCTTTGCGCACATTCGTGACGAGAATAGCAATCAGATGGAGCCAGGTAGATAGATGCAATGGATGAATCAATCAATGGTTAACAATTGCGTCCAACCCTGTGAAAACCATTCAAATTGCTATTGATGAACCCGATGCTTACCTCTATAAAAATATTGTGTTCCCTAAAAGGCGGTAAAACTTCATCGCTTTAAAAGTTAAAATAATGGCAGATGTTTTGAACAGAAACAATATTATCATTGTAATTTTTAAAGTAATGTCTGGGCGATAACATAACATACATACATACAATAACGACTATATCCAAAACGGGGTATTCAGAGGCAAGTGACTAGTGACTGTTGCCGCCATGGTGAACGGAAAACTTAGAAGCGATTTTTGCCGGAGAGTTAGTCGGAAATTTAACGATGAACACAAAGATTTGGATTCTGGTCAGATTTGAACTCGGGGCCACGCGATCCAAGTTGGGGTGCTTAAATCCTCTAGGCCCCGCCGTGCGGCACTAACGTTTCGTTAATCATTTTCGTCTTGTAATAGTATTATTTTTTGCCTTAGGATATCATTAAGAACAAATAATACGACCGTCAGGCAGAAAGCGCATATCCTCTTATGTAGTACACATCCTAGGAAAGTTTCACATCATTATTACAAATTAACTATCACTTGAACAAATCTTGTTATTTCAGGGGATTGAAATAGAATCCCCACGAACAAACGCTTTACCCAGATCGAACTAAGACCAGGTAAAATGAAACTCACTTTTACATTTATAGTAGACAACATCAAAGCTACTCGGATTAAAACTATTAATCTTACTAAAATTATAAATGCCAAAGTTTATGAGGATGTTTGTATGTTGTTGTTAAAAACTACTGAACTGATTTGGATAAAACTTTACAATAATACTGCTCATACATCAGAATAATACATGGGCTAAAATTTATCAAGATTTTATTTAATTTAAATAAATAATAAATAAATAAATAAATATCTGGGACAATTTACACCAAGACCATCTGACCCCAAACTAAGCAGAGCTTGTACTATGGGTATCAGAGACTGATAAACATACTTAAATATTTCTAAATACATACTTAAATAGATGATAACACCCAGACACACAACAAACACAAATGTTCGTCACACAAATGTTTGTCATGGGTAGGGATCGAACCCACGACCTCCGGTGCTAAAGGCAAGATCGCTGCCATTGCACCAATAGGCCAGTCAAATTTGGCCATAATATATATATCTAACGATAACGCGGGCGAAGCCGCGTACGAAAAGCTAGTTGACAATAAGCGTGTTGGCGGCGACCACCGTCAAGCAATAAATAAGTGGTACCGGCGCCATTACGAGTATTAAACGTCTTCCGTCAAAATATAGTTTGGCTACTTAGAAGAAATCGCCACCATATCAAGTATGGCCAAAGGTAATTACTTGTTTAATAAGTTGTAGAAACCAGTTAAGGAATGTAGATCGATTCGTTTACGTTATCATGGAAAGGATTTTAGTTTTAAAGTGTAGTTTGAGTTAAGGTCATATTTTGAATATTGTTTTTGATAGTCTACCTTATGCATGATTCGTATTAAAAGATCTTGCCTGATCCTAAAAACAACTTTAGATTAGTGCAATATCTATTTAATATACATATATTAAGTCCAACCAGTAGCTGTCAATGTTCGCTTAAAATTGGGTAACAAAATATTTAAACAATTAAATGAAGATTTTTCACAAAATTTGCGAAATAGTGTCAAGGCTGGCATTAGTCACAGAAATGATACGGTTACACATTAAATTTAATTTAATTAAATACACAAGCGATTCTATTGACATTAAATAACGCAATCATAATCAGCAAGCAGGAAAATTCGTGGAATAACAATTAGGTACCGTGTGACCATCCTCCAGACCTTCACAAAACTATTGCAAAATGGGCCCTTATGTTGGTAGCATAAGGTGCCAACAAGTAAAGCTTGACGCGCTGTCGAGTCTTGTCGAGTGTACGTACATTCCAACATCACAATAATATTTTTCCGAGACATGATACAATATGTATGGTTGCGTAACGTGCGAAGTTGTCATCTCGAAATAGATCGTCACAAGTGCTATTTCACGTGTGTTCCGAAATATAATATGTAATATACTTATGTACATACCTAACGACTAACGACTAAGCGGTGTGCTGTCGATCTGTGTTGTGTCGTAATGGCAAATTTATTCAATGATTTTTTATTCATGGATACGTTACCAGTACTGAATATAGGCCACTTGGAACGGCAATTCGATTAAATAATAGAGTGACTAGATAGGTTGGAGAGTGGGGGTGCGACGCCAAGTTACCTCCTCGCGTGTGCAGAGTTTGCTTGTCCGTGGTAATAGTTTTACTAATTACTGCGAAACGGCAAGCTTCTGTCCCGGTGCACCCTGGGCAACGTGGAACAACTTCTGCTCACGCGGTTCATGTTCCTCGTTGGCTTGAGAGGGACCGCTCCCATATTTCTCCCCCGGGAGGAATAACGGGATGTGGTCCTATTGAGGGGACTCTGCGGAGTCAGCGGCTGCCACTGGTAGCGCGGGTTGGCCTGCTAGGCTTACGCCGGCACTTTGCCGGGCGAAGGGGATGTCCTGATGCGCTCCTGGGCTCTGCACCGTACCAGCGGATGATTTTCTCTCCATGATGGGCCCTTTGCACTTTGGATGTGGGCCGGGACATCCAGTGGCTGCTCTAGAGCAGCTGGGTTATGAACGTGGTAAGTTCGTGGAGGGGGGCTCCCAAGCGCGCGCCTCTGGGCTCTGCACCGTACCAGCGGATGATTCGCTCTCCGTAGTGGGCGCTTCGTACCCTAGACGCGGGCTTAGACGCGGGCTGGGACCTCTAGTGGCCGCTTTGGCGCCGTGAAATAGCGTAAGTATCCCGCGGAAAGTCCATTTCTGCGGCCGCCATTACCCAGTGGATCCAGCGGGTCAAGTCGGGAGACCTTGATCTGCATTGCACGGATCTACTGGTGCAGGAGCCGGACTTACCATCAGGCCCGGCCGCAGAAATGAATACTACGCTATTTCACGGCGCCAAAGCGGTAATACTGGTTTCTCCATACCGTTCCCAAAAGTGGTTGAGGGCAACAAGTCAGGTTTTTAGACGGTAGACTACCGTAGTCCGACATAACCACGTTGTTCCCCCGAACGACGTGGTATCCATGAGGATTTTCCTGAGTGAAAATAAAAGGTAGGTAGGTTGGGGAGTGGGTAGGTAGGTAGGTTGGGTTTTAATACCAAAGGTGAAAAGTGGGCTTCCGAGTGTTGCGTTCATCATGATGGCAACAGTCACTTGCCTCTGACTACCCCGTTTGGGATATAGTCGTGATATTCTGTTATTGGAATCTGGTTTGAACCAAGTAAATACAGCTTTTTGAGGAAATTGCATATTTAAAAACTGTTCCACGTATTTTTTCCTATTTATTGGCATGGTGTAAATAGAACTGGCCAAGACTCCATACTTTTTGGGACATCTTTGGAGAAACGCTCAGAAGATTAAGCATAAAGTGTGACATACATAACAGTCGTACTTGTCTGCATCTTACTCCCAGTACCTACGGATCATGCAGCGTCACGCACCCGTCCTGTCGCCGTCGCGTCCGTTCGCGTCCTCATCGCGGCGCGTCACGAATTCACGATACGGTCGACTCCGACCCCGTAGTCCCTAATATCTATAAACCGAAGCTTCAATTAAAATTATAAATAAAACTTAATTGACAGAAAATTAGAAAACAAGGTAACTTATAATTTTGATAATAATATGTTCAGACGGCACTTGAATAAATAATGCGAATGAACCTGATTGATCTGTTATGATAAAAAGTGTCCCGTGAGATAACAGTATTGAAGATTTTTTGCCTATTATCAGACAATTTAAAAAAAAAGCTCTTTACACTACGAATTTTTTTATGTGAAAGCGAAAAATACAGAGTTTGTGATTATTGTCCAAACACTGCAATTTATATGATGGTGATATTATGATGGTGCACATACTTTTTAAGCCAACTCTAAAATCCCAACGACAAAGCCATACACCTACTACCCCTGAAAAAATAGTTCGAACTTTTACACACGGGACGGAAAATGCTGTCGAGCTCTGCCGTAGACGTTTCGACTTCTGCCGTCGACTGCCGTCGACATCTGTCATCGGCTGTATTTTTAGTACCTAGTCTAAGAGCTAGGATGCACACAACATGAGCTTAGCCAACGAGATTAATTCTGAATTGCTTATTAGTGCTTTTAAAAAAGAAAAACAAAAATTTGAAACCCGAACTTATAAGATTACTAATAATGACAACCTATGACAGATGTCGATGGCAGAGGACGGAACATCGACGGCACCCGACGGCAGATGTCGACGGCAGAGGTCGACATCTGCCGTCGGGTGCCTCGGGTGTGGAGGTTCATACACACGGGACGGCATTTGCCGTCCCGTGTGTATGAACTTTTAAGTTACTGCTTCATGAAATGCTCAACAGAAAATCCGAAAGCGAATGTTAAACCACAAATAAATTATAATTTAGAATGATAAATGGTTCGAATGTTTGGTGGAATGTGCTCTAACCCAGATCAGCTCTAAATAGACCTGTCGAATTCGGAAATGTCTCGTCCACTCGTAAATGGCTTCTATATATTAATCATTCAAAACTATTCATGTTATCTTTCAATCCGTGATGTACCTAAAAACGTTCTAAACAGCGTATTATACTTCAACTGTGTAATAATTTAATTATATTGATGAGCGTGTTTTTTATGATAGAAATCAAATCAAGAATGTTCAAATGGCTGAAAAGTGAAATCTCTTTTAGTTTAATTATCACCGACATAGCAGCAGCCAAAAACACGCAAACTTTTATACTGCCCGCTAACATGTAATAATTAACCGCAGAGGTGCGCGCTCGGATTAGAACGAGAACGCTACAAATTGATCTAAACATTGATCTGAACGCGTGCGCAACACAACACCAATTGCGCCTACCGGTTGATGAATGTAACCTAAACATGCCACCAACGGAGACTGAACCTTGAATCATTCGACTTGTTGCCATCAGTACCAATAAAAAGTTTTGCTTAAGATGCCAAACTTTGTGAATAATTAGGTGAGTATTCAGCCAATAGTCCCAGAGGGCTTCCATCGGTCTGAAATAGTGGCGTAATTCTTCAGGCATCAAATAATATTATTTGCAGCGCAAATGTTATATTTATTTCTCGGTCAGCTAAGATGGTTGCATCTATGGTTATGTTACAACGTTAGACTTCAATCTGGGTTTTCGGTGTGCCCCACTTAAATGCAAGTCAAGCACGTTCCTGGATTCAGATTTTTATACAATATAAAAATAAGTTATTTATTATTATAAGACATAACAAGGTAAAATATGTTAGCAAACTCCATTATTGAGAGCAAATACGAACATCGCCGGCGGCTCGCGCTACAAGGTCCCATTTTCTTTGTTTCCTCCTTTTTCCCTAGCTTGTTTTAATTTTATAAAATGTACGAGTATTTACTTAAAAATATGGCGAATAAATTGTATGTGTGTGTGCGTGCAACCGCTTTTTTTCAGTGCTTTTCAGCTGTGGAACGCGTTGAGGTATCATGCTGGAATTTATATTAAATACTCACATCTACTTTCCCTTGGAGTTGTGAAAAAATCAAACTTCTAAACCAACGCAATCAAAAGGTACAGCCGTTTATGCCGCAAATTTTCGACACTCGCAAGAGAATCAAAACCTACAGGGTACATTCCCGTGAACTCAGAATCTAGAAATTTGGTACTAAGCAACGTCTTATAGCACAGATAAAGGAAAAATTGCGAAACCCGTAAAATTTTTGACCGAGTTCAAAAAAAGGAGGAGGTTCTCAATTCGCCTGTGTTTTTTTATGTTTGTTACCTCGTAACTTTCGCCTGGGTGAACCGATTTTGATATTTCCTTTTGTATTTGAAAGCTGGTGCTTCCCGTGTGGTCCCATTTTAATTTGGTACAGGTAAGTCTTAAATCTAGATAAACTATATGCGCGACAAATGGAGGTACAACTCAATTTCACGCCAACCGATGTCATTGCTTCTTTTTTAATGGAAAGGATATACTGATTCTGATTATGAGATCCATGAAAAAGTAACGGAACTCTTCAATTCTTAGGAGCAAATGAACGATGCTTTCTCATCAATTTCTACTACAATCTCACTCAAGTGATCGAACACATTTTTGCTTATATACACTACACACAATTTATATAAACTTGATGTAAAAATATAAATAAAAATATTTGTTTTATGAATACATTCGTTAGAAAGGCGACATTTCGTCGTTATCCAATTTCACACGATGCGAAATTTGAATCTCACAGCGGATTCACTGGGTGAGGTTCGAATGAGTTTCTCAGAATAGCCTTACTGGTCGATATTTTCGTACTTTTATTCTTTTTAACGGTAGAAGGCTCGCCAAGTCACCGCCTGCCTCGTTGGTTTCTCGACTACTGAGTCCGTTCACCGGGACAGCGACAAACCCACCACACCTCCCATGGCCTTACCGACTGTCCTGGTCATACGGGCCGAAACGCGAGAGATGCGCGCGGAACTGCTACTACTGGGCAGCGTGCACTCAGCCGCGCGCAATGCTCGACTCTCTACGAGTTCCTTTATCTCTTAATCCTTTATCCCTTTGCCAACTCTCCCCCTTCTGGGGCATGGCATTTACAGTAACGCCTTCAGGGCATCACTGCTTCACGAAACCTCCTCCTCCATTGAGCTACTCGCACTTTTCTCCACGCGTGTGCAAAATTCCGCAGCCTTCGGACCCTCATCGTCCCGAAGAACGTTATCCAGCAGCACCCTCCTCAGAGCGTCATACAAAGGACAATACGACAGCACGTGGTGCATGTCCTCCCCCGGGTTTCCACAAGCACATTCTGGGCTTGTGCTAAGCTTTAGCGACTAAAACCGCGCCTTGAATAAGCCGTGTCCGCTGAGCAGCTGAGACGTTTCGTGGTCGGGCTCGACCCAGGACTGTTTAAGTCGTCAGACGCGAACGTCAGGAAAGTAACGAAACGTCTCACGCCTCTTCGTCTCCCCTTCCCAGCGATGCTGCCACTCAGCCACCACCTCATCCCGAAGTCACGGGAAAGCGACAGTCAATTTGCCTCTGACTGCCCCGTTTAGGATAAAGTCGTGAGCGTATGTTAAATATTATTCATCGTCACCAACATAACACCTCGGCCGGCACGTGCGCCCTTAATGACTCGTGTCGGCTTACGCTGCACCGCGCGCCGGCGCATGTCGCATGTGTGCAGCCAGCATGCCAATATAGGGCGCCGGGTCACTGCAATAGGATTTAACTATTTCAGAAATATAAAAAAAGATGAAATGTGTTGAAAGTATTTATTAAAATGAATTATTGCGAACTCTCTTTAGTAGTTTATAATATTTTGGATAAGAGGTACCAGATCTTTTGAGTACCTAATTAGGCACGGCCAATGTAACAAAACTTTAACTCTGGATAACAATAGCGGAGCGCGGAGGGCAGTAGGATAATCACCTAAGTGCGGCAAACACTCACAATCCCACATATTATTCAGTTACCTTGTGATTTTTCTTATCCCATTCTTCACAGACAAAAAAGTTAAATGATCTCGAGATAATAAAAATATCATTACTGCCCAATAACCTACGCTTGCATTAGTTGAAAATACAATGGTATTACTTGTACGATCAAAAATAAAATAAATAAAAAAGCAGTACCCAGATAACTGTTATAAAATATAGAAATTTATAAATATCTGGAACAAACTACACCAAGATCATCTGAGCACAAACTAAACTATTACTAGAGTGATAAACATACTTAAATACATAATAATACACATCAAATCCACGATTTTGGGTGCTAAAGGCAGGATCGTATCAGTAGATCGTGCCAAAAACTACATTATTCAAAACAAAATACACAATTTACAATAAACAAAGGTGTCGCACCATCATTTGTGACTAAATGAGTACCAGCAATAAAATACCGTTTCAATTTTTAAATGTATACCGAAGGTTTTTTAGACCTTTTGCTGGAAAACCATTAACAATGAACATCAAATTGTAATTCCTAAACCAACATATTCGTGAGCAAACTTTCTATCCCTTTGAGATGCTGCTATAGTACGTAATTTGTCTTATAAGACAGCTATTGGAAATTCCTTTGTGGTTACGGCTAAGTCTACTCGCTAGGGAGTAGTGAACTCGTGAAAGTAGGTGTGCGGTACCTAAATGTATTGTACAAGTAGGTACTCGTAATTTCACATTTTATACTAATTGTTTCGCACATCGCACAGTATACAATATTTATGTAAAGTTGATTGATTGCGTGGATCATGAAATATTACTGATTAAGCTAAGACATTACGGTGTTTCAGGTATCTCATCTCAATTAATACAATCCTATCTTATAGATAGAACTCAAAAAGTTAGTATCAACGGAACTGCATCTTCCGGTGCCACCATACGTATGGGTGTGCCCCAGGGATCTATATTAGGACCTTTGCTTTTCCTCATTTATATAAATGAGCTTCCTACCTATGTCAAAGATATTTGTGAGATAGTATTATTTGCTGACGATACCTTGCTGATTTTTAAAGTCGACAGAGGTAAGCAAGCATTTGACGATGTAAATAATACTCTCTCAAAAGTACACTATGTAAGTAATACTCTCTCAAAAATATACTATGTTGGTTCACTAGTAATAATTTATTACTTAATGCAAAAAAAACAAAGTGCATCAAATTCTCTATGCCCAATGTGAGACAGGTTGATACTATTGTAACTATGAATGACGATCCATTAGAGTTAACAAATTCTACTGTATTTTTAGGAATAACTTTAGATTCTAAGTTACAATGGGGTCCGCATATAACGGCCCTGGCAGGGAGACTCAGTTCCGCTGCTTGTGCTGTTAGAAAAATAAGACTCTTGGCTGATATTGAAACAGCAAGACTAGTATATTTTAGCTACTTTCATAGTGTTATGTCGTATGGTCTACTGTTGTGTAGTTCAGTTCAGCTGCAGACTTGAACACCATTTTTGTACTTCAAAAAAGAGCCATCCGTTCCATTTAAAAACTTAGACCACGCGACTCGCTTAGGGAAGTATTTAAGAAGATCGATGTTTTAATTGTGCATGCTCAGTATATTTTAGATAACATAATGTATGTGCGCAAAAACTTGCATCTGTTCAAAAAAAACAGTGATACCCATAAACATAATACCAGAAATAAAAAAGAATTGAAAACTCCCAGTCTTAGGCTAGACAAGGTGGGAAACTCATTTGTGGGTCAATCTGTGAAATACTTTAACAAAATACCTCACAGTCTTGTTGATCTACCTCTTCACAAGTTTAAGTCTGCAATTAAAGCAAAGTTAATGAAGCTTTGTACAAGCTTAAATGAATGAATGTTTTTTTTACTTTACTTTACTTTAATTTAGTAAAGCGATTCGCCTTTATAATTTAACAGATAAAAGCGACATAAGGAAAAATTTTAACCTCTAAACTGAAAACCTGATGATAAAGGAAGTTAACTAATTATCATTATGATCTTGAGGTTGAAGGAAAATACCGAATTCAAAGTAAAACATTTGTAAAGGTTTACGTCAGTTTTTATTTGCTATCAAAATTATTATTGTACAGAAGGCGGAAGCTTTAACTCAACGTTTTTCCTGTTCTCGTTTTCATAAACGCCAATTTCACTCCTGAAATAATTTGACTGTCTTTCCCTACGCATGTATTTAAGTATGTTATATTTTTTTATGTTCTTACTAACAGATATTATTTCTTGTTTATTACGGTACTCTACGAAATTCTCTTATAAAATCACCGTTCGGAAAGATTGACTGAAATGTTTGAATGCCTCACCTTGATAAAATAGCAATCTGTGCTGTTCCGAGCTCGGCCGACCCCTGCCGGCTACACAGCGGAGCGTCGATTTCACTAAATCTAGTTAATGGCGAGTAATAACACGCCCTAAACGCTATCAGGAGGTTATCGGCGGCGAAAGCGCTCGTGACCGGCTCCGCCCGCCCAGGGCTGACAGATATGGACTTGCTAAGGGGTACTGCAGGTTAACAATATACAAACCATCACGACTGAATCCCCAACGGGGTAGTCAGAATGGATAATGCCGTCATCGTGAACGGAACACTCAGAAGCCCACTTTTACCAATGGTATTAGAACCCAACGTTGCAGATGGTAAGCCTTCCACCGTTATACGATTTCGATGATTCTTTTTCATTGGAAAAGATGTATTTCAAGAGTAGTTTGATGAGACTTTGGTTAGGCTCCGTACGTCTACCACGAGTTGCCACTTTAACTTTATGCGCGAACGTTAACGTAAATTTAAAGTGGCAACTCGTGGTAGACGTACTGATTATGGGATCCATGATCCAAAACAAAACTCTTCAATTCTTAGGAGCAAATGAACGATACTTTGTCGATGTATAAAATGAACAAGAACTGATTCACTAAAAATCAAGAATTAAACAAAAATTTTAACAAAAAAAAGCAACTTCAAAAAAAACTGTTCGATAACAAATAATTTTGCATTAAAAATTGAAAAAATAATTGCGGTTTCTTCTAAAACTGATACGATAAATAGTGTAGGTACGAATTGATATTGTTGGAGTCTGTTTCAGCTAAGGTAGGTTTAAAACTACCTAGGTAAAAAAAAAACTTACAGTATTCCTGTATTTTAATATTTTTAATTGCTAGGTATATTGAAGTGTTTCCTTGGCTGACACCGACTCCAACAATAACAATAGTTGTACCTACATTATATTATCGTATAAGTTTTAGAAGATTACGCAATATTTTTTCACTTTTTAGTGCAAATTCATTTGTCTTGGAACAGTTATTTTTTAAGTTTTTTTTGTTAAAATTATTGCTTTGTACGAAACCTTTTGCCCTTCGCAGCCCTAAAGCGAGTGTCCGGCATCAGTGGAAAGTCTCGGCCTCTCGCCGTAAGTGAGTTACGACCACAAGTCGCTCTGTGCTGTTCCGCCACACTTTGATGCGAAATTGTTTAAGCAGCCAATGCCGCCGCCTCTGTACGCGGAGATTGCTACCCGCGGACATTTTTCTGGTTTATCGCTGAGTCAAATTCGTATTTTACATTTTTGTTCATCGCTACGGGGTAAGGTAAAAAACTTACAAAATCGTTATGGCATAGTCAGTCAGTGTTTTAGTAATGATATGTAAGTGAAAACAGTGCATTTTAAAATGCTAAGAATAAAAAATCACTTAACTTTTCAATTGACTTTAATGTTATGATAATCATACCAAAATTACTGACTGTTCGTTGCTATAGCAATAGCTTTCTGGGATCCATAGTGGTTTAGTAGTGTGCCTACCTCACCTCGCACTACTCACATGATACCACATACACGTTAGAAATAATAAATTGAAATACCATAAACATTATACTTGCATAATCAGTTTGAAATGTTTACTTTGTTCGTAGTGAAGTGTGTAGGAGGATAAGACTACTCCTAAACACACAATCACGATTTTCATGCACCAACGAATATGCGTGGGCCTCTATACACCCGTTGAAATGTTGTACTTTGAATACGCTGGAGGCAAACAGAAACAGCCCCATAACTTCACTATAAGTCATTTGAGACCAAATCTCGTCCACACGTGTTTTCTCTTAATCACTAAGCACCTGCAATAATCACCTGCACATACTACTAATGAAGGTGAATACGGGCCTTTACTTCAAGTTTAACTTTGCGCTAACCGAGTAAGTTCAAAATAGACCTTCGGAGTCAGAAAGGTCTTGAAATATTATGACCATCCTTGTGTTACGTGGTACCAGAAGATTTAAGCCAAGAGCATTTCCTACCACCCAGACCCGACCGGGAATCGAACCCGAGACACCACGCAAGTCAAGGCGAGAAACTATACACACAGAACACTCGATAGGTATGCCAATCATGTCGCCGAACTGTAAATTTGGGTTTTATTACTCGTAAAAAAGATAACCTTCCCGTTAAGCTCAAGCAATAAACGTATTTAAACAAAGGAAATATGGTGTTTCATAGTTGGTAACCAAACGCGAAACCGAATCAAACCACCTGCTTACTTGCCTTCAGATCGAATTTCAAATCGGTTAACTCGATCTGCTTCCGTGTATTACCCATTGGGAATTCCCTACGAAAAGATATCTAATTTCAGGCTGGTAACATGTTTTTGTTATTGTCACACGATCACGTAATTTCCTAGGAAGCTCGTTTCCACAAAATGACAACATTCGTTGAGGTGATATTCACACTTACGCTACCTACGATTGTATCAGAGAAAGTAGGAACATCAATAACATTCAAATAAATTTATTTGTTTCATTCGTAGATGAGATAAGTTATACAAGGCACACGAATAGAGCTTGGAGGTCTTAAGCTCGCCTCACACTGTGACAGTTAGTACCAGCTTAAACAATGCTGTTATTTCTGTTCACTAAGTGTGTGCTGTGGATATGAACATAGTCTTGTAAAAACATACAACGAGTATGACTGTTGCCGTATGTAGTAACAGTCAGAAATCAACACTTCGCCTACTTGAACCCAAAAAAATATCCGGTCGAATTGGGTTCATAGAAATTTGTTTGTTATAATCGTTCAAATTTAATCTTTCATTCATTCATTTAATGAACTCATCTTTATCAGGTTTTTTATTTTCATATGATAAAGGAAACATTTCGTTCTATTTTACTAACTTCTATTAAAAATGTTTTAAACTACTAAGAGTACTCATCGTGTACAAAATTGAGACCAAAAAGAGATTACTTGCATGATTCTCACCAGTAATCTTAATAAGGACTTAATGTTAGGGATTTCTTCCCAGTAACCCTAGTATCCGAACCGGCGCCTGACCCCTGCTGAACAGGATAAGTGTGTTTATGTGATAATATTAATATTATATTACTAGGTTTTTTGCACACATTCAGAGGATATACAAGAAGATATAAGATAGGTACACGTCCATTGCCGAAAGCTGTGAGCGGTGCGGCGCGCGAGCGACTTTCACTCGCATACCGCGCGGAACAGCTGTACCTGGAGCATTCATTGCGCTGATGTATTATTAGTGTTTTAGAAATTTCACTTTCTACCACATTTTGCTATTCCATTGTGGCGAGTGGATCAAATGGAGTTATTCGGAAATTTGACTCAAAATGCCTCATTGAAACGATGCTCTACACAACTTTGAAAAAAAGTTACTTGCTAATACAGAGGCGTTCACATCAACCTTTACAAAACCATTGCGAAATGGGCATTATGTCAGCAGCATAAAGTGCCCTTGTGTAAAGGTTGATGTGAACGCCTCTGTACGTACATTTGACGTACATTACACGCACGATTAAAAAATCTGTAAGGAAATATTCGTATTTGATTGATTAAAAATTGCTGATTTCACATTTATGTAGTATTTCACGGCATCATTTTGAGATAGGTAAGTTAGTACTTGGTATATACGACATTCAATTTGATTTGGTTTGGTTATCAAGGAAATAAATAATCCTTCGGGATTTTATTATTTCATTTGGTTTATTACGGCTGAATAAACTTACTGTAGCGCACGTATCACTTTTGTGAAATGATGAGCTTTCAGAAAATTCCCTACCAAATAAGATGTCTATTGAACCGACATTCAATCGGCGATCGAACAGCAGAATTGCGTTAGTGACACCCTATTGACCTATGAAACTGCCTTTTTTTATATAGGACTAGAGAGTCATTTGATCGCAATCGCACCTGATGGTAAGTGACGATGCGATCTATGGTGGGACACGCCTGCCTAGTAAATGCCTATTCACTCTTGTCTTACCTTATATTACCTAGTAATAAAGTATATTTCGGCTCCTCTATCTCTACGGTAACAGTAAAGATAGCTTAATTAAATAGACATTCAACGAAGCACATGCCTACACAGGTGCTGAATAAAACGAATGTTTTGGTACGAAATCGAAACATCCCTGTTGACCGTGAAATGTGGATAACGTAAGAGTTCTCTAATGATTTGTGTTCGTGTGTGGAAACGACTGAGACAAAGGTCGGCAGGTCACGGGCGCGGGCGGCTGAGCCCAACACGCGGAGGCGCGACGCGTACGCGAAGTAATCGCGTCGTAGGTGCGGGTGGGAACCGCAGTCCTACGTAGCTCGGCTGTTGACGATTAGATGCTGTTCTTCGCTGAAGCATCATACATTTTTGGGATCTTAGTGAGCTAAATTACACAGCAAATTTACATTATTTAGCCCGAAATCGAATATCCCTCTTCTAAAACGAAAATTTTCATTTAACAGCCAAAAACTAACTATGTGAAGCCCCTAAATTCAACACATATTATCAGTTTAAACACATTCTTTGATATACCCATTTGAATTCTTTTAACTATTCACAGTATTTATTTTATATGAAAAATATTGCTTTGCCGCATAAGAACCCGTAATAATACAAATGTTTGCAGGTCATATAAAATAATCTATCAGTTATATTGTAGTTCTTTAAAGATTACGCAGATGGGTAGGTATAATATTGAGGTTTTTGGTTTTTTTAGTACAAATGACAGACTAATATTTTCTAGTAGACAACCGCACGATCTAATGAAGTGCATAAGAATTTCGTGCTTTGCACCATATGATATTGTTACAAAGAGATGATATACAACAAAATACACACATCAAAAGTGTCTAGGGATCAACATATATTTTTGCAATAACTTTTCTCCTGATTGATATTAATTAAAATTTTCTTTAAGGATTCATCAAATAAAGTGTTTTCGTTTGTCTACAGTAACGATAAACCAAGTCACCTTTGCATTAATAAAAAAAATTGCCATTTTCCTAATAAAGGGATTTTTGACATTTGAACCACTAACATTAAAGTTCGAAAAAAAGACTGAAATAACAGTTTTCTTTAAAATTTTATTGGGTAACTTAAACAATTAATAATCCGTGTTTCTACCGCGAACACTGACAACACAAAAACATCGGTTAGGCATACTCAAAATGAGTTCATCCAAATCACGCTGTGGAATGGCCGCCCATGTTCGTTGCAACAACAAAAAAAGGTCTTCTTGCGACTGGATACCCTCCATATTCGGCAGAGCTCTTCTCTGTAGCTTATCCCATGCATGCTCAATCGGGTTCAAGTCTGGCGACTGAGCATGCCAGGGCAGGACATTTATGTTAGCTGCGGCGAGAGTCTGTCTTACAACTCTTGCGGTGTGCGGTCGTGCATTATCATGCATTAACTGAAATAAGGGACCGATTTGCACTTGTAGAGGAACGATGACGTCTGATACAATCGTCTCAGCATAAATTTGAGCGTTGAGGTTGCCTCTGATCCAAATCAACTCAGTTCTTCCGCCGATCCAAATACCCGCCCATACCATGATGGTTCCACCACTATTAGGATGGACTTCCTGGCAGGATTTTAATCGCTGTTGGCGTCCAGGGGTCTCCAGTGTCGTATACGTCTTGTATCCGGTCTCATACCAAAACGAGACTCATCAGAAAAGCACACGAAATGCCATTGTTCTTCTGCCCAATTTCTGTGTTCAAGAGCCCATTGATATCGAATCCTACGATTGTGCATTGCTATAGGTGGTACCCTTAGCGGTCTTCGGGAACGTCATCGTTCCTCTACAAGTGCAAATCGGTCCCTTATTTCAGTTAATGCATGATAATGCACGACCGCACACCGCAAGAGTTGTAAGACAGACTCTCGCCGCAGCTAACATCAATGTCCTGCCCTGGCCTGCTCAGTCGCCAGACTTGAACCCGATTGAGCATGCATGGGATAAGCTACAGAGAAGAGCTCTGCCGAATATGGAGGGTATCCAGTCGCAAGAAGACCTTTTTTTGTTGTTGCAACGAACATGGGCGGCCATTCCACAGCGTGATTTGGATGAACTCATTTTGAGTATGCCAAACCGATGTTTTTGTGTTGTTAGTGTTCGCGGTAGAAACACGGATTATTAATTGTTTAAGTTACCCAATAAAATTTTAAAGCAAACTGTTATTTCAGTCTTTTTTTCGAACTTTAATGTTAGTGATTCAAATGTCAAAAATCCCTTTATTAGGAAAATGGCAAATTTCTTTATTAATGCAAAGGTGACTTGGTTTATCGTTACTGTAGACAAACGAAAACACTTTATTTGATGAATCCTTAAAGAAAATTTTAATTAATATCAATCAGGAGAAAAGTTATTGCAAAAATATATGTTGATCCCTAGACACTTTTGATGTGTGTACATACTTCGTGTCAGATGATGATTTAACATCAAACAGTCCGCTTGTTCGTTGCTCGCTAACGGTGGGTTTACACCAGGCGAGCCAATCCTCATTAAAATTATCTTAGTATAAACAGAGCCAGACAAAGTAAATTTCATAGAGTTGGGATAGAATGAGCATTCGTTTATTGTAACCCAACCGTGAGATTGTCCACAGACAGCAACAATGCGGATGGGTGGGGAACTCATAACATTAGCGCCGCTTAGCGCCCACACCACGTAGGACGCAGTAATGAATACGTTTCGTTAGCATGGTTTAGTCTTTAGGTATTGTTCTATCAGCCGGCACCGAGCAGATGCGTAGTCAGGAGCGCCCACGCGCTCGTCTGCACGGGTTGGCAAATAGTTCAGCTAAAAACCTACTGTAGCTTTGCAAATTTTCCAAATGAAGTTAACTGAATATTTTCAAACAATACCCAATTAATAAAGAGCAATATTGTGTTGCAATCTCTGTCACTGTTTTTTTAAACCTTGGGCTATTGATCATTAACCCGCGTGGTAATATAACCGATAACTAATATCAACAGTAGCGATTATTTGTTTTCAATGATAGATACCTTTGCCTGGGTCAGTATAGTATAGTATCTACCGGGTGCGGCAATTGAACTGTCCATATTAAAAAATTAAATATTTTTATTTACTTTGAATATTTATTAGTATATTTTTTACATATGAAAATAAAAGGTCCAAAATTATATTCTTATTTATTCTAATGGAATACAACCGCATTTAGCCTTCACTACAAGCTTGAGTCTCTTTCTGAATGAAGCGCAGGCTGCTCGAATAACGTCGTCATTTAAACGGTTCCATTCTCGTGTAAGAGTAGTTTTGAGCGCCTTCACTGATGTGTGTTTTTTAGCACAGGCCTTCGCCTGTAAAACACCCCAAATACAAAAGTCTAGAGGGTTTAAGTCGGGCGAAGACGACGGCCACATATCTCGGTCGATCAGCACAGGAACGTTCGCTTTCAACCAATTTTGCGTCCCAGTTGCTCTGTGCGATGGCGCCGAGTCTTGCTGGAACGTCCAACGCTCCGAACCAAATGTCTTGCGTGCCCACGGTATCAATCCTGTTTTTAAGACTTCATTTTGATAGATTTGTTGATTTATTTTGGCTTGGTTGCGACCCATTGGGAGAAAAACAAGCGGAGAACGTCCTTTTCGGACACCGCCGCCCATACCATGATTTGGTCGGCTCCTTGTCGTCAAGTGACTCTCAGTTCATCTGAATGCTCGCTGACACGTCCTTTCAACCACACACGGTCATTTTGTTTGTTAAGAAACTACTCAACACAGAAAGTTTTCTCATCTGAAAGTACCAAGTTGGGAAGCTCGCCAGTGTCGAGCAAGCGAATCAGCTCCTTTGATCGAGCCAGCCGTTTGCTCTTTTGCAAAGCAGTGAGTTCTTGCGAAAAGTTTTTTTTTTATGGTTTAACCTTAAGCTTTTCCTTTAATATACGACGAACGCTGCGGTCGCTCACCTTAAGATCCTGGGCGAGCTGATTTGCTGAGCGCTCTGGATTTCTGCGTAAACGATGTCGCACCTTTTCGACAACTGCTGGCGCCGTTGGAGTACAGCGTCGACCGCCCCCGTAGCGTTTCTTAACACTCCCAGTCTCGTTAAATCTTTGGATAGTACGACGCACAAATTTTTCTTTCAATTGAAGATTTGGTAGCGCTCGACGAATGTCGATGTTCGATTTTCCCTCCAAATAAAGAGCAATCACTGAATTGCGTTTTAAATCCATTATTTTAAAATTGGAACGTTTCTTCTCACGACCGAATAGTTTTGAAGTAACATGGATAATATTGTGTCACAGATTATTTTTTCAAATTTTTGCCGCGTTCGATTCAGTAGTTCGAATTTTAAAATAGTTACAAGGAGACGGACAGTTCAATTGCCGCACCCGGTATGTAGAGGCCTTTTTTTTCATTATTTAATGATCCCGAACATAATAGTGGTTATACATTTACAAAATACCTACATATATTCAAAAGTATTGTAACAACAAATAGTGAATACACTGCCAACAATTTCACTCCTTAAGATTATCATTTTTATTTCTGCAAAGCAATGAATCAAGACTTTTACCCTTCACTCCTTTTTCTAGAGCTTACATTATATTACGAGCTGATCCAAAGGTTTGTTTTGACAGCCCTGTGCGTGTGGCGCCACACTCACTAGTAATCAAACAAATAAATTAACGGATTATTTGTTTTCTATTGCTTTAGTAGTTTCATTAACACAAAGGATTGCGGTTTGGCTTTGTGGTCATAGTTTGACGGGTCGGGACGGGTGACTCAGGTAAAAAATGATGCAATCAATTCAGCGTCCCGCACATAAATGTATTACGACTGTGTGTTGTAACACAAATCAATGTTGTGTTTGTTTTTAGTAGGTATTTTTTGACGAAAATAAATTAGTGTTTTACTTAGGTCTGAATACATTTGTCAGTTTGCCGTTTGAATGTATCTGTATTAATGTGAAAATTAAGATAACTTCATATTACGCTAGTGACGTATGCAGTAATAGATTAAAATGTTGTTTTTTATTTACAGGAGTCACTTTTGTCAAATAATATTTCCCAAGGTGCCTAATGATATATGAGTATATTGATTGCCATATTTTAGCTTATGAAAATCTTATTAAGAGCCCGCATTTAAACAAATGTGTAGATGTGAATATTGAGATGTGAGAATGTGAGTGATGAATATTGAGAATGTGTATATTGAGATAATAGATGAAAATCCACTCAATGCAGGAATATTTAAATTGTAAATTGATATTGAGGGACTTTACATTAATTTTATAGTGACGTAGTTCATCGGTTTTTTAAATACGACGTCGGTAACAATCAATCACGCGGAATGCCTGATCGTAGGCTGTCACCGCAGCTTATGGACTTGTGCAACATCAGGGCCTCAGGGGAGTATATTGCGCGTGGTCGACTCTGCAAAATTAATGTCCAAGCTATCGGAGCAACTACAGTCAACAACGGCTAAAATGCGTCTGTTAGAAAAAAAAACTGGCGATCCTCCGCATAAACCCTTAGGCAGTCCATTGAAGATGGAAGCTTTGATAGAAGTCCTAGATGCCGGACCTGGTCGAACACCTTAGCTACGAGGGGAGGTCCAAAAGTCCGCGGAATGGAGGGTTAAGAGTAATAAATTAAACTTGAAGGTTTTTTGATATTCTTCCTTCACTCTAATGTATTTGTTAAATATATCAGTTTTTTTTTCTTTCGCATTAAAATAATTTGTGTTTTTCCCTGGATTTTTTTTTCCTCCAAGCTTTTTTTTGTTTTTTAGGAACTGATAACAGTTCCTTGAAGATCAGTTTAACCAATACATATATTTTTTGTAATTTTGAAGTCCACTCTTTGTACAGCAGGCATCGCAACTTGCACGTGTGCATTGTCGTGCAGAAAAAGCACACCTTTGGTCAATTTTTTCCACCATTTCTCCCTCACAGGATCTCGGAGACGTTTCGATAACGTAGCTTAGTACACTCCAGATCAAGTGACACCCTTTTCTACGAGAAGGATATACCTATCTTCTATATTCCAGAAAACCGTAGGCATGAGTAATCTAGCTGGTGCACACACCTTGAACTTCTTTTGGAGTATTGTACCCTTTTGGTACTCCTGAATGGAGCATATCGCTCCCAGCGTCCAAAGTCGAGTTTAAGGCAAAGAGGTTGCCCGAGAGGTTGGCTTACTGTTCGGCATTGTGGGTCAGATTTCCATCTTGTTTTTGCAGTGGCGGCAGAGACAGCGGCATAAGTTGCCCTTGAAAGCTGCCAAAAGGCACGACGACGTAGCTCACGAGTAGTTAAATCATGTTATAGCACGATAGACTCAATAACCATAGACAAACTCCGTTTCACAAATAAAATGTGCTGTAATAATATATTATAACAAGTGACCACGATAAGAGCATAAGACGTCAAATCTTTGAAAATGAAAATAATGTTTCCGTTTCAATGTAGGCATTTTGTCATCGCAAGCAGTACGATGTACCACAGACAATGCTTCAGAGCAAGCGAGGGCTATTATTGCCGATGTTATGGCGAACTGGAAGTCCGAATAGAAATCCAGATATCGGGTGTACTTACTCGCTCTTGTGAACGCCGCGACAGGGGCGGACGAAGGGGCTTGCAGAATGTTAAGTCAATATCACAATTTTGTTAAATACTTATTTATTTCTACCATAATTTATTGTAAACATACCGTTTACCTGCTACACTGACACTTCTTTATTTCTTCGCTAATTGATACATACAGCGGAAGTCTATATTTGGGCTTAAATATTGTTGTCTTCTTATTTTCCATACCATGTTATCATGGTCGTTAAATCAGTAATTTACTTCACTAAACCAAAGTAATTAATATACCAGTTCAGCACTCGGATTCAGCCATATTGTTAATTTTACATTTTCTTATATAATTTTCACCGCCATCGTTATTTATGCTTGGCAACAAATTTCAATGCTAATTCATAACACAAATTAACAACTTAGTAGCGATCAATTTTATTTTCAAATACATAACCACTCATTTCACATAACTTTTGACAATTCAATTATTCTTGAATCAAGTACATATTAGGTTGGGGAAAAAGTCTTTTCGCATATAGTATGGATGAACTTGTAATAAAATCTTTTTGGCTATACTATTTCTATCTGGCTGGTTTTGGTATCATTGAAAGTTTAAATTTTAACGAAGATAATTATAAATTCAAATTAGGAAAATGTGGAATTTTCTTTTGTTTTTCTTACTGTCAAGATGAGTGAATCTTATGAAGAAATTCGAAACATTTTAATATTTTACTACAAAAAAGGTAAAAATGCAACGCAAGCCGCGAAAAAAATTTGCGATGTTTTTGGACCCTAGTGTCTCTGAGAGAGCACAGATTTGTTTAAGCGTTTTCAATCCGGAAATTTTGATGTCAAAGATGCATGTCGCTCTGAGTGCTGAGTGCGAGTTTCAGTAAGAGATGCGAATAACTTTACCATCGCGTTTTGCGAGCGTTTTGTTACCCGATGTGACCGAAGGGCTAGGAGACTCATAGGCGACGATGCGCTCGTTGGAACCAAACTTCAGAGTTTGGAGCATCGGCGTAAAGTCGCCTGTCTATCGTTTTTCTATAAGGTGTATTTTGGAGAGTGTGCGCAGGAACTACACAACCTGATACCACCGTCTACTTTCTACCACTGTACCACTAGACGCCGGGAGGGCTTCCACCCTCATGTGGTTGACTTTCCGACAGTCCGTACCCAACGGTTTGCTGCGTCTTTCCTGGTACGCACCGCTAGGGAGTGGAACGCTCTCCCTGCGTCTGTGTTTCCGGATACTTACAACCTTGGTGTCTTCAAGGCCAGAGTGAATAGGCATTTTCTGGGTAAGCGTGTACCACCATCGGCCTTGTCATCGCTTACCACCAGGCGAGACTGAGGCCAAACGCAAACCCATTTTAAATAAAAAAAATACATATATTTATTACGACGTAACGAAACCGAACCATTTTTGAAACTGGTGATGAAAAGTGGATCACTTACGACGAGAACGTGCGAAAAAGGTCGTGGTCAAAGGCCGGTCAGGCTTCACAGACTGTGGCGAAACCCGGGTTAACTCGCAACATGGTGATGCTGTATGTGTGGTGAGATTAGAAGGGCATTATCCATTATGAGCTGTTACTACCAGGTAGGACCATCGATTCTGAACTCTACTGCGAACAACTGATGAGATTAAAGCAAGAAGTTGAGAGAAAGCGGCCGGAATTATTCAACAGAAAGGGTGTGGTTTTTCACAATGATGACGCCTAGACCTCACACATCTTTAGCCATTCAGCAAAAATTAAGAGAGTTTGGCTGGGAGGTTTTAATGCATTCGCCGTATAGTCCTGATCTTGCACTTTCAGATTTCAGCAGACAGCACCTCCCCTTAAGTCCGTCCCAATATCCGAACACTCCTGATTTCGCCGAGAGCCCACACCTGGAGGTAAATTGTTATCGCAATCGCAGTCCAGACGTCTCGAGCGCTAATGAACGGTGCTGTATCCGCTCAAACGTAACGTTTTTGATACGACATCAAGTCGCAAATATAAATAAGACCACCAGACGAGATATTTACGTGACAGCTGCGAGTCTGTGAACACAATGAGCCACTGTTCAGCTATAGTTGGCGCCCGCAGTGTAATGCTAATCGCACTGTCGCTATAAACAATCCGGAGTGTAAATAAATAACTTATTGGAACTTTGTGCATTTGGTTACTAAACTTGATCCCCCTTATTTCCTTACTACGAGCATAATAAATTGATGGTAAATGTTAAAATTTTTCATGAAAACTTATGTTTAAATAAATAATTTACATAATTATTTCGCAGTGCCCTAGCAGGGTTCATCTGTATGTACTATATTTTTATTTAAGAACTGTAACTTACCACATGAAGCATCGAATAAATGAATAATAAATATTGCAGTTGACATTTATATTTGTTAACAATCGAGTGTTACAATACGTTTCCTGAACTTGACATTTTTGGGTTCACGGAGAGATATCTGCATCACTGGAGCAAGTAAAACATTTAAGTTAAACCCATAAATATAAGCAGTTCATTAATACGCAGGATTATTTTATTATTGCTGCGCGAAATATTTCAATGTTATATCACCCAGTTCGAGGAACAAGCACCTAGCATCCGGTTCTGCAACACGCGTCCAATCCCGGAATTACGAAAGGTTTTATATATTTTTCCCCGCGAGGGATTAAAAATTGTATTATAGGTAACAGCGTTACACTGAAGCAATCAACGTTATGGAATCTTTTAGAGAGTTTTTGAAATTTTACTCAAATTCATTGTTTATGGAAAGAACATTGATGGACTATGGATTTTTGTCTCAAATGTAATTTTTGATTACAACTGTTTAATGTGTCTTTATACAAGTAAGACAAGAAGAGGTATATCGGTGGCCGTCACCCTAAGGTCAAGCTCTGCTTAGTATAGGGTCTGGTGATCATATGTTAAAATGTCGTAAATACATTTTTTCGAAAACATATTCTAATCAAATATCATCTAATTTGCTTTTAATATAGATGATTACAATGGGTCTTGCAGAATGAGCAACGCGAGAAGAATGCCTTATTCGTAGGCAGACTGTGTTTTTTAGCTGCAGCAATAAGTAACGATACTTTTTTTATTTTTAAAGTTAAGTGAGGATTTTAAATCAAACTGCATACAACGCTTAAAACAGAACGAAGACTTTCTGATTCGATCCAAGGCGTAGTCGACACTGCGTCCTTTGGCCGGCCAGTTACGGCCGTCAAAGCATTGCTACTCGTGCTTTATCGGCCATAACGTCGGATGTGAGCGCGCGAGTGCAGCCATTTCGGAAGAAGCCGCTAGGTTTACGGCGCATCGATCTCGTGCGGTTCCGCCGATAAACGAGAGGTCAGCGGCGGCAGTAAATCCACAACAGTTCAACGACGATTTAACTCGTCATAAGTACTTTATATGTACACAGAGAC
Organism: Udea olivalis; assembly: GCA_947369235.1. Classification (NCBI taxonomy): domain Eukaryota; kingdom Metazoa; phylum Arthropoda; class Insecta; order Lepidoptera; family Crambidae; genus Udea; species Udea olivalis. The sequence continues at coordinate 577,696 of OX376345.1, read as the reverse complement.
AAGAAGTTGTAGCAATTTTAGCGTGTCTTGTCAAACAAATACAATAAATCGGTTTTAACATTAAGTACACAGCAGGAAGTCGTTGTAGTAGCCGGAAAGTGTAGTAGGTAAATGCAGGTTTTTCTTGTAGTAGAGCAGATGGCCCACAGTTGATCATTGATCGATCGATTGATGATTGATCGTCGGAGAAACAACTCTAACGCGGTGGTAGAGTCGCATTATGTCTGTATACTGTGTATTTATATATCTATATTATTATAGTAATTATGTCTATTATTTAGTATATCTTGCTTTAAATTTGACGTTTTAAAAGTACTTACTGTGAAAGTCTATTTCAATAAAGTTGTTTGAGTTTGAGTTTTCATAATAGTGCGTTAGGACCAAATTCTAGAAGTCCTGAAAAATCCCCCATTTTTACTAGTAACGCACCTTTTTAAAATGTAAGACATTGTTTCCGGTATTATTCAGCACAATTTTTTTCCAGATTCTTTCATTGGAAACATTCCGGCCAGTAGCTGGTAACAAATCAAAATGACAAACCACCAAAGCGCACAATCATCGTTATTTCATAAAAAAGCTCTTTAAAATGACTGTTAACATTTACTTTTTATGATTTTCACACAACCAAAGTAATATCGCAAAACATCAAAGCAAAAAAGATAATTGAACAACATACTATTTTTATACGTGACAGATTGAATTAAATGCTGTGACAGATATTAAGTTTTGTTTCACGAGGAATAAGATGAAATAATGTCGCTTTAGTAACTAGGGAAACGACACACTTATCACAAACAGCTGAGACTCTCGTAGGTATGTCGCTCACTGGAGATAGCAGTAAAAAATGTTTGCTTATTTAAATTATTAGTTCAGTGTTTATATTATTATATGTATATACAGTACAGACAGTGTCTAGTGCAGTGTGTTTAATGTGGCCTGTGATCATTGTTTAGTAAAAAAAATATAAAAAAATTGTATTGGGATGTCATCCCAATTTTTTAACGCGAACGATAGCGTAAATTTTAATTGGCTACTTGTGGTAGACTTACAGATATTTGAATACGTTTTTCAGGATGTGCTTGAAGGACCGTGATTCATAGACCATTTTCAAAACACTACTCTACCCGTCTGTCAAATTAAGATCATTGCATACGAATGCCATAATAAATGATAATTTCACATGAAACTAAAAATGTCTTTCGTACCTAATCCTAGGTGAAATGATCGGACTACGAACGGTGAATGACCTTTGTTGTGACTGTTAAATTACTCGCATTATCTAGAACAAACTCGGTCACTTAGTGTTATTTAATTGAATTCTTATCGTTAACCACAGACTGCCACCTTGTTTATCAGTTACTATGGTCTAATTCTCTGTTTTTTTATTTTAATTGAAAGGAGATGAAACACAGATAATGTAGTGTTATTATAGATGTAGAAGAGTCTTAAAATAATTGATTAGATATTGCATTGGCATGTACCCAAGTGTTATTCTGATTCTGAACTATGTTTTTGCAAACAAATAGTTTTATTTCTCTCGTTAAATTGAAGTCTTCATAAGTACATCTCGTGGTGCGAGATAGCCTGCGCCGGCGCCGCGCGGACGTGCGCTCCGCGACGGGAGATAGCCGAAGCAGCCGATTGACGGCTGATTTACGAGCGCGCCGTAATTGCAACATTGCCAATGTAACTGTAGTGCTGGGACACGGCTACAACATCTAACAACGCGGGATTTGAGTTCAATAGCGAATAATTGCATGTGATCACAAATTATTCCCTGAAAATATCTCCTAACCCGAAACTGCGTGCCCGTGCGGGTCCATTACACTGTTCCAACAGTAGTTTGACCGACTTGGTGTAATGGTTAAGAAGTTGGCTACTACACCAGAGGTCGCGGGTTCGATCCCCGCACAGTACAAACATTTGTGTGCATGAACATGTCTGTTTGTACTGGTCTGGGTGTCTCCTATGTATATTAAGTATGTATTTACAAAAGAAAATGTATTTAAGTATGTTTATCCGTTGTCTAGTATCCCATAACACAAGCTTTAATTAGCTTACTTTGGGGCTAGATGGCGCTGTGTGGAATAATGTCCAGGGATATTTATTTTATTTTTATTTATTTTATTTACTGTAACATCTAATTGTACATTATAGTTTTGCAATAAACGATTGAGTACTGAAACCATAGGCGTTCTTTGAGGTTAATGTTGAGAATGAACTGCCAAACTTGTTCCGGATCTCTACAACCGCTCTCAGCGTCGGAATAAAATAATAATAAACTCTAAATATAAAGCGTTGTTTTCTTCGACTAGAAGCCTAAGATCAAGGGGAATCTTTCTGAAATCTCGCGTCCCCGAGATCGAGTTGTCCAGCACAGCAGCCAATGCACTTCAAACTTTATCGAGATTGTGCAGTCCCTTACGAGCGGCGGCCGTCTGCACATGGCGCCTTTTACGACGACGATCCAACATCAAGATACGAGTACTCAACTCATATCCACCGATATGTTTCAGCAGAGGCGAGAGTGACGCCGCTTTGGGTACTTGACCCTATTTCCTTGCTACTTGCAACCAATTTTAAGATAGCAATGATAAAAAAGTATATAATTTGACTTAATGTCCGCAATTTTTTATTTAAAATTTTAGGCGTCCTATTCAAATCATATGGGATACAAAACAAGGCATTACCATTATGCAGGTAATGATCCAAGTTTACCTAATTGCAATTTTTGGAAATAAAATTTATAATTTTAAAACCCCTGAGAACATACAAAAAAAATGCTTCAGGCGAAACAGGTTCAGGATCGCTTTTTAAGCAAGAATGTGATGTCTACCTAGTTCGTTGAAAAATAAGGAGTAATTGTGTTCAGTAATACCAGTAATACGCTAACCTGATAACCAAAATGTCAAATAATAATACGGTCGCCTCAGTCCTTGCGAATTGCGGCGAAGAAAGCAGGCCGGCTATTTGGAACTTACGCTGTGTTGCGCAATCCACCTCGTCGCAACTTTCGTTTTCGTCGGCGTGTGCGCGTACGCGTGCGGCGAAGTCGTCTAGCCCGATTGGTAGACAACTGAAGAATCACTAATTTAATTACTGTTGATAAAGTTTAAGAATGTGAATTCTCTTAATAACTGGCAAACAACTTTATCAAAATGTTTATTTGCGAGTCAAACTAATTACAAAACGAAATAATTGAAACAATCCATTTTAATAAAAAAATTAGCCTTTATAGTATGAACATCCCATTATCGGCTACATTATATCTCAAAATATGTACATTTAGAATAAAATTGAAATAGGCCTAAGTTTGTAAAAAACCGAAACTATTCAGGTACTAAACATAAATTATGTAAAAAGCAAATCCTTTCATCATGGCCAAAGGCCCCCGGTACCCCGCACACCAGTGTGGGTTCACAACCGGGATAGACCACACGGATGATGATGATGATGGCCAAAGCGAGAAGGCTTGACATGAAAATTTAAAGAGCTTGCAGCTAAGTATAAACTAAATTTAATTTATTTTTTTAATTATTGAACCCTTCAACTGAAAACGGAAGCCGGGTTCAAGAAGAGATAGGATCATTGACACGGAGCATACTCATAATCCGGTCGTTACCTGCGCGGGCGCCCCCGCGTGCGTCGCGATCCGTCGCATTGCTCGCATTCCTCGGGGGTCGTCGCGCATCAAATTGAGTGACACATCCATTCGGCTATCTAGACGATGTAGAGACGTAAATGTAGCATCAATATTTTTTATAAATTTTATTCTTCCGCAAATACTTAGTAGCTCTATGTATTTTTATCCATGTAGTTGAGCGAATAAGTAATTCTAATAAGAATCTACTTTTAGCTAATATATACTTGAAATAACTCTATTTGAAGTGGGGAACGAACATACATTTTCCGCTATTGACCACAAGGACACGGAGAAACTGAGCTATCGGTGAATTTATTCAGCTAAATTATTAAAGTTATACTCGTATTTAACTGCACACCACTTTGCAACCTTCATCCGTGACTTAACCATCAATACTATTAAAACAGTAAAACAACTTCACTTCATCAAAGCATTTTTTGCAATGCATCGCGTATTTACAACAAAATTCCCGAGGCGTTGCGCAATTTTGACTAAATTAATATGTTTAAAAGTAAGCTGCATGATCTACTAAGCCAAAAATGTTATTAAAATGTTGAAAAATTCCTGAGCGAAAAATGAATTATTGAGAATGTTTGTATTATGTTTGTCAATGAATAATTTTAGCATTAAGAAACTTATTGTATGCCTTGTCAGGTGGGATGCAGCAGATCTATTTTACCTCAGAACTCCTTTATTTTGTTAACCTGTGCTTCACAATAAATTATATTCTGATACTGATTCTATGGTATATCTGAAAAAAAACATGAAAATACAAGGAAAAAATGAATAAGATTATTAATAGAAGAGAGATATTCATATTTTGACACATTCTTCTAGTAATTCAGTTATATTTATCGCGTGTAATTCCACCGTGACGTTTGATTTATACGCAGGCCCGATATACGCGCAAGGACATGCGCAAGCGCGCCGGATACAAGTTCAGCTATTTTGGTTTGGGACGCGGCTGTTGACGACACTAAAAACGGAAATTAGGGCTAAAAATAAAATCTTGAAATAAAAGGTTGAATTCAGAGAAATTGTTTAACCAATTTTTTTAAATATTATGTCTTCCTTCAGCTTCTTTTATGCGGGTAGTTATTTCTTGGCAGTTAATATCATTTAAGTTCCAATTTTAGCTGCGATTTATGTTATTTTTCTGTCTTCACTTTCATTTTTAAAGTTAGATGTGTTGCGAAAAGCAAAGATTTATTTTAGCAAAACTGGTTTTCATCTGTTCATCTTTTTAATTAAAAAAAATGTGGCGATATAAATCAATGAGGAGATAGATGCAATGGACACTAAACGTTATAAAATAAGAATTGCCATTGAACTTTCTTGAAAGGAGCATCCTAATATGCATTAGCTTTGAGTCGTGTCTCAACCGCGAGCACTTAGTGCAGTTCGTTCTCAGCTGAGGGCGGGCGGTGCGAGGCGGGGCGGGGCGACTTCAGATCGGCTGCATCACCTTTCCTCACCAGATCGAATTACCTATTTAACAAGTTATTCGATGACCGACTTGGTGTAATGGTTAAGAAGTTGGCTAGTACACCAGAGGTCGCGGGTTCGATCCCCGCATAGTACAAACATTTGTGTGCATGAACATGTCTGTTTGTACTGGTCTGGGTGTCTCCTATGTATAATAAGTATGTATTTACAAAAAAAAAATGTATTTAAGTATGTTTATCCGTTGTCTAGTATCCCATAACACAAGCTTTAATTAGCTTACTTTGGGGCTAGATGGCGCTGTGTGGAATAATGTCCAGGGATATTTATTATTTATTTATTTATTTATGAAATACCGCTAAATTCAACTTCCTAGTTATTTGTTTGATCAGGCAGAAGTTCGAGAGAACTTCTTTAAAGTAGGGCTTATATGTCTCTCGTAAGAACTACGAATACAGGCCAAAAAAAGTCTAAAAGTACGAAGAAACTTATTTCTCTACTGAGGTTCTAGACAACCAGGTCATATTTTTGATAAAATCTAATTTTACTCGTAAATTGCATCAGTAAGAAAAAAAACCGGCAAAGTGCTAGTCGGACTCGCGAACCGAGGGTTCCGTACAAACCTGTAGGTATATTTATTAAAAATATTTTTACTATATGATGTAACTAAAAATTTACGGTTTTCGCAATAACCAAATTTCAAGATTCTGAGTACACGGGAATGTACCCTGTAGATTTTGATTCCCTTGCGAGTGTCGAAATTTGCGGAAATATGGGGCATAAACGGCTGTAGGTATCTTTTGATTGCGTTGGCTTAGAAGTTCGATTTTTTCACAGCTCTAAGGGACAGTAGACCTGAGTATTTGAAATAAATTCCAGCTTGATACCTTTACGCGTTCCTGAGAAAAAGGGTATTACCCTAAAAATTATCAGATTTAATAGTTATGAACCTACATAGTTAATTGCTTCATCATAATCTTGTAATCCTAAGCTGTAATGTTTTATTTGATGTGCAATAAAGAATATTTATCTTATCTTATCTTATAGTTTTACCGAGATTGGTTTCAATGAAAGGTGCTGCATAAGATCCGTAAAAATACCCATTGAGTGAGTAACTCGATGTCATAACACAAAATGATGAAATCAGTAAGTAGTGGTTAAAACATGACCTACGTTCTAAGTTCCGGTTAGTCTTCCTAAGTTAGTGAAGTTTTTGAATTTTAAGGCACGATGAAAACTTCATAATTGTCTTTGACTAAGTCGTATGTGATAAAAGTATAGATAGACCGTTCTAGACTGTCTATAGTTATTAGGTAGGAACAAGGTGTGATATTTTCCGAGCACACCTTGTCAGTGTGCAGATATGTGTTGCGCTTTTGAATTTGCTTCCAACATAATCAACTTAACGTAAAGAAGACTGGCCAGATTATTCCTGAGACGGATGTGCATTACTATATAACGTACTGCCAACTTTAATATACATAACTAGGTTGCGTACCCTTTAAGCGTTCCTGACCTGGCTTATTTTATAAAAAACTAAACTAGTGGCGGAACATTGTGCAGTTGTATACGGTGTTGGACTGTTAGTTAAGTTATTGCGGTGGTCGGGTGCTCGTAAAATTTCACGCCCAGTTTGACAGCAGCGACGCGCGACGTCTGCGTGTCAACGTAATCTATGTGACACCTCCGTTGTACGTACGTGTGGCATTGACTGAAATTTGAAATTGTTATTGGGAACATAAAAATATGTATTTTTGTTCTGAGTTGATTGAGTTGGCACTCATCAACACAATCAGTCTGTTTTAGTAATTACTGGTTTGAAATTAATTTCAATACAGTAGGCATTTCATAGCTATTGGTTTTAAAAACTCTCATTACTATTGGATGCTTTCATCACATTGTATAAAAATGCTTCCACAGTTCAGCAACACCTATTTTATAAGGTATATATATATTCATTCTACACTACGCCTTCTCGAATCAACTTTAGTGTACATTTCTAGCCGTCTCATGAGTTTACATCAATGAGTCGCTAGCGCCCGCAGTGATCATAAATGGAACTAAAATGGCATTCAAACTGAAGTCAACTGCCGCCGTTTACGAAACTCGTGATAGACCTACTGAAAGAAAATTCGCTGAACATGCTTTCTAACAGTTTGGCGCCGTTGCGTGGTCGAGTTCCCGAAGTGTCACGCGACACCTGTGTCACCTCACATCTGTGACACAACGCGGCCGTGACGTGACCTACATTGAACAACAGTGTCGATCTGCTTGGACCTTAAATCGCTGTTCAGCGGTTTCTTGCCCTTTCTTTTTTCTATCAAATACACCGCGTTGTTGGAAGAATTTGACGTGGCAGTGAGCAAGGAACATAGTAAATTAGTGACGACCGTTTTAGTTGAAAAGTCGAATTAGGTATGGAACTGAAACCTTACATAATTATTTATGACAAGATCAGGTTTTAATTAAGTACATACCTATTTAGAAAACTCAGAGGTGCCTTCAAACGTGAATTCAAATATCATACGCGTCTTTATATGGGACACTCTATTAATAAATTCAAAATATCTGGCATAATTTACACCAAGATCATCTGACCCCAAAGTAAGCAGAGTTTGTACTATACCCATAGTCAGAGACTAATAAACATACAATTTTTCCAAAATGTTCGTCACACAAATGTTTGCCGTGGGTGGGTCGAGCCTATGACCTCCGGTGCTAAAGGCAGGATCGCTACCATTGCTCTAACAGGCCAGTCAAAAATACAGTAAATCTATTACAATAGATTAAAAGTTAATGAAGCTTGTCTTTATCTGCTTTTCGCCCCTCCTTATATAGCAAAGGTCCGCGTACATTACGAGTGCGTACACATTAGGAGTGGTTGTGGTGTGAGCTCGCAGCCGCTGATTGCCGCAATCTGGACACCTATTGTTGTCAAATTGACAGAACGACCTCATCCGCATCGGACTCTCATCTCCACGCGTCAATGCACCTATTCCCATCTATTGTTGCTTTGCGTCATTATTTGTGGATAATAGAAAATGGTCATTTCAACTCAGATTTGTGGACTTAATGTTTACCATAATTTACTAAAGAGCTCCGAATCAATCAGAGGAAAAAAAACTCGCAGGTTGAGTTTGTAAATGGTTGTACCATAATTACTTCTAGATCTGTGTAACTATGTAATACGACAGAATATATTAATCTTATGCAATAGACGTTAGAGCCCACTTTAAGAAATACTTTCGATACTCCACATTACGAGACTCACGCCCGAATCTACAACCGTCAATTATAGCTAAGCAGTTGTTACATGTATAACTATCCCTTTCATTTCTATTGCCATGTGACAGCATCAATTTGAGGTGTCCTCAACTTTTGATTCGCATTTGTGGATTTGTGCGTTCTTACAAGCACAGTGGCCAGTGAAATCATCCTGAAATTAGTTTCATCCGATACATTTCCAGTCTTATTTTAATACTAGTTACTAGCCGTCGAGTGGTACTTAGTTAAAGAAAAATGTTTCAGTAGTAATGAAACTAACAAACCTGGACAAGTGATTTTTTTTTAGACTTTTGCCACTAAGACTGTTTTTGTACATACATACATACCATCTCGATTTTATCCCCAACGGGTAAGTCAGAGGCAAGTGACTGTTGCCGTCATGGTGAACGGAACACTCAAAAGCCTACTTTTCACCAATGGTATTAGAGCCCAACGTTGTAGGTGGTGAGCCTTCCGCCGCTATCCGGGTTGATTTGGTTTTTACCGATGTTTTCCATCACCGGAGAGTTAGTCGGAAATTAAACAATGAACACAAAGATTTTGGTTCTGGCGAGATTTGCACTCGGGACCGTACGATCCGCGATCCGAGTTGGAGTGCTTAACCACTAGGCCACGACGCTCTCACGACGTTTTTTGTAAATATATGATAAGTACCTTTCACTTTGAGAAAGGAAATGTTCATGGTATTTAACTAATTTACAGCAACTTTTATCTACAGCGTTGTGTCCCGACAAAGCTCTGGTGGAAGAAACTTCTTTAAGTCCCAAAGTAATACATTATAAGCAGCAACCACTAACCATGGCCAAGCTGACAGTTTAATCGCCTTAGCTTGATGATACTCATACTTCGGAGGGGAACATCGAAGCCGGATGCATTTGTCGGGCTTTAACTTAAGGTGCTAACTGTCATCAGTGCACGCAACTTAATAATAACTAGAGGTAATTCTAGAAAACCACTAAGTATGCCAACAAATTCATTTTTATTTTATGGAGATGGTTTCTCATGTGTTTTTCCTCTTTTTAGAAAAACTGAGTTTCCGAAAGTCATTAATTATAGAAAGAAATATCCGGAACAAGAGCTTTTGCCTGCCTTATCGCCTGCTTAATAGAATTCTTGAACTGAAAACCAATAGTGATCATTGAGAACCTACTTTTCTAAGACGGGATCCTCTAGGGAGACTTCTTTGCTTAATAAATGCTTCAATGAAAGCAAGCTGCCGTAAATGAATTATTGGCGAATTAAGGCTATTACCATTTTTGTTATAGGATTGCTAATGTATTCAAAGTAGATTTTAGATCATTTATTGCTACCTTTTTCTTCCTATTAGATTAAGTCTACCTGCGCACAGTATGATGAACTACTGGTGTTCTTTTGGTTCACAGACAGAAGTTTCATAGAATTTCGCAGAAATATTTTCATAGAATATTCAATCCTTATATTTTTATTTAAAATATTATTGATTCATCGACTATTTACCTCATAGAATTTTCAGACTATATGTTTTCATGTCGAATATTATTGTTTCAATGACTATTTAATTCATAGAAACATATTTCACAGAAAAACAATTCATTTAATTTCATATTATTATTTTTTTACCAAAATTATGAAATGTAGGATTTTGTTTATCCATGGTATTTTACTTCAGCGAAAATTAATAAAACAGCCATAAGCTTAACAAGCTTCTGTTGTTATAGGCTAAGCGATATAGTAAGTTACACCAAAATTGTCCAGCGCTGATTAGGTTACCCTCTCTAATCTATTATATAAAAATAAGTCGGGTTTTCATTCCTGACGCTATAACTCCAGAACGCACGAACCGATTTCCACGGTTTTGCATTCGTTGGAAAGGTCTCGGGCTCCGTGAGGTTTATAGCACCGGTTGACGACCGACTTGGTGAAATGGTTAAGAAGTTGGCTACTACACCAGAGGTCGCGGGTTCGATCCCCGCACAGTACAAACATTTGTGTGCATGAACATGTCTGTTTGTACTGGTCTGGGTGTCTCCTATGTATAATAAGTATGTATTTACAAAAGAAAATGTATTTAAGTATGTTTATCCGTTGTCTAGTATCCCATAACACAAGCTTTAATTAGCTTACTTTGGGGCTAGATGGCGCTGTGTGGAATAATGTCCAGGGATATTTATTTAATGTCCAGGGATATTTATTTATAGCAAAGAAAACTCAGGAAAATTTTCAACAGAAAAGCGGGAAAGAAAAATGAAGTTCACGCGGGCGAAGCCGCGGGCGGAAAGCTAGTATACTATATATACCAAGCAGAAACAAACTAACAAAACCAGCAGAGTTTGGTGGTGATGTTGTTTTGGTCGGTGATGGAAAACATCGATAAAAAACCAAATCAACCCGGATAACGGCAGAAGGCTCACCACCTACCACGTTGGGTTCTAATACCATTGGTAAAAAGTGGGAGTGTTTCGTCGGGAGTGCTTCTGAGTGTTTCGTTCACCATGACGACACAGTCACTTGCCTCTGACTACCCCGTTTGCGATAAAGTCGTCATGGTATGGTATGATGTTTTGGTGGTGTTGTGACAGATATCTTTATCCGTCTCTGACACCCAACTGTACTATTGTAAAAATAACCCCTAATCTAATATTTTGTCATACATGGGTCTCAAAAAACAATTGCTTCATACATACATTATTTCAAAGAATTAAAGACGTTTGACGTTTCATATTGAAAACGGAGATTATCGTGGTTCCGCAATAGGAGCGGTGGCCGTGGCGGGTCACGGCGCGCGCGCAGGTCGCAGCGCAAATAGACGCGCGGTAAATACGCCACATTCCGCCGATGACAGCCGCCCAATGTCGCCGGAATATTGAAATAACTCACGGATAGCATAAAGATTTTTTAACTAATGTGTCTGGCTACGTTCGACATATAAAAAAAACAACCGGTAAAATATTTGTATACTAGAATCGACGACACGAAGTGCGCTGTTAGCACGGTTTCTTGCCTTGACTAACGTAGTGTCCCGGGTTCCATTCTCGGTCGAGTCAATTAGGAAAATGATCTTTTTTAAATTGGCTCAGGTCTGGGTGTGCTGTGAAACGCCCCTGGCTTAATTCCTTGTCTGTTAGCTCGTAACACAGGAATATTCATAAGATAAGATAAACTTTATTGCACAAACATAATATTACAATTTCATTTAATTAGATTAGGTAATTTATCCCTACTTCGAGACCATGACAACTATGAACTACTAACATACATTCTGTGTACTAAGTATCGGAAATTTGTCAATAAAACAAAAAATACAAATTATTCATCTAAATTTATTTTATCGCCTTCAAAGTAGGCCCCATCGCTTGCAATACAACATCTCCACCGCTTCACCCAGTCTTCCATACATTTTTCATAGGCTATTTGCGGTATGGCCTTTAGCTCATTCAGCGAATTTTCTTTTATGGCTTCTATCGACTCAAAACGTTTTCCTCGAAGTGGTAATTTTAACTTGGGAAATAAAAAAAAGTCAGACGGAGCCATATCAGGTGAATACGGTGCTTGGTCGAGAACTTTTGTTGAATTTTTCGCTAAAAACTCTTTCACTATAATGGCTGTGTGTGATGGTGCATTATCATGGTGCATCCATGAGTTGTGTTGCCACAAATCTGGACGTTTTCGGCGGATACTCTCACGCAAACGCTTCATGACGCCTAAATAATATTCTTTATTCACTGTTTCTCCCTCTGGAAGGAATTCGGAGTGAACCACACCACAGTAGTCAAAAAAAACTGTCAGCATCACCTTGATTATGGAGCGACTTCGCCGCGGTTTTTTGGGTTTCGGCTCGTTTTCGAGACGCCATTCTGAAGACTGTTGGCTTGTTTGCATGACGTACTCCTAAACTCATGTCTCCTTGCCAGTTATTATACGTTTCATAAAGGTCGGATCCGTAGAAGTTCGGGAAACCATGTCTTCAGCGACATGCTTTCGCTGCGCTTTTTGAACAAAATTTAGCTCTTTTGGAATTAGTCGAGCGGCGACGCGTTTCATGCCTAAAATGTCAATGAGAATGTTGTGGACGGACTTAAAAGATATGTTCACCTCACTAGCCAACTCTCTCAGACTCATACGTCGATTTTCGAGCACTAGCTTCTTGATTCTGTCGATGTTTTCTTTGGTCGTAGCGGTTGAAGGTCTACCAGAACGAAGCAAGTCTACTACTACTTCTCGGCCTTCTTTAAAAGCCTTATACCATTCATAAGCCCTTGTTTTCGATATACACGATTCGCCGTAGGTATTTCGCAACATTTTTAGTGATTCACCACATGAAATATCATTCGAAACACAAAATTTAAGGCACACTCTTTGTTCAACAATATTTTCCATTGTAAAAATCGCCGAGGACTCAAAACTATCACCAACAAAAAGTGTAGTTTAAAACAAATTAAATGACAGATCCCGCTCAAATTTTGCGCGCTTAATCAGTACAGTGCTACCAACATGCAGTAAAAAAATTAGAACGACCTCTTTTACGCGGGTCTTTTTATTGACATATTCCCGATACTTTTTACACAGAGTAGTATATGTTATTTTCCTTAGACATAGTATTCTCTCCCTTCTTCAGGGGACGATTCCGAGTTTGCGGGCTTTGACCAAGCAAAAACGAAATAGTTATTTATTAGGTTTCGGGGTCGTAATCGTAATCAGGTTGCAGAAATTTGCGGAATATTCTGCAATATTGAGAGCGTTGGACTAACTGACAGGCACATGTCTGTTCACCGTTGATTGTTTTTAAGGAACTCATAGCAGATCATAAGCTTACCTAATCGTATGCTTCATTCAATCCGATTCTAGCATAATTAAAGTCTATTTATAGTATTCGTTTATACGAGTGAGGTGCTCACTGCTCGTAAATCTATTAGTGCTAATTCTATGATTTCACGTGATATATGAAATGACGAACACAATAAATGTAATTAAAATCAAGCATTTCCTAAGGCTTTCTCGAGCAGTCGTCCATCTCGGACACAATGCGCATTGTGGCTTCGTCTGCAGCTGCGGCTTCTTCAATTGCAGCCTTTTGTCTTGTCTGTAATGCCATAAACATACCATCTTGAACAATATTAACAAGATAAACTTTATGATGTAAATATCCTAGTCTATTGAAGAGAATTACTATTTTTTTTAAATTAATTTCGCTACCGCATACGGAGTAGGGAGATTCAAATGACAACACGTATAAATTCCCAAGCTCACTTCACCTTCACGCGGTGCCCCTTTTAGTATAATTGACGACGCCCTGGCCACCGACAGTTGGCTGGATAACTATCCACAATTTATATAGCCAAATGTTTTCGACGCAAGGAAATAACACAAGTTACACGGTAATATAATTATACTACCTACTTGTACCACATAATCAGTTACAAAATAATTTTATGATATGCATTAGTCTGGATACTTAAAGATAGTAGGTATTTCATGTTCGTTGATGAATAACTATGTCGTGCATCTAACACGAAGATCATCCCTAACAACAGCGAGTAGTCATACAAAGTATTACACACAATCACACCCAGTACAAACAGACACAATGTTCGCAACATGAATGTTTGCCCTGTGCGGGAATTGATTCCGCGACCGCCGGCGCCGTGAGCAAGATCAATAACCTCTACTCAACCCGACCCTTTGCTAATGGATGTGGTTTTATATTAAACTGGCAATGTGATACGGTTTGTGTATGAAAGCCTAAATGGATGCCATTACTTTCACTGATAGATCCCTCACTTTGCTTTGCAGCGGTAAGAGCGCATTATTCGTACAATTCAGCTTCAATTAGCTATATTTGTTTGTTTATTACAAAAAACTAATATGTTTCCTGTTAAAATGTTTGACAAAAATAAGATTTTAAATTAGGTCATCTGTAATTTTCTTGCCGTATTTTTGTGTTGTAATGTACTTCAAGAACTTAACGATAATAATTATTGATCTTACTATTCTTCGAAGATAGTTAAGATATTGTTTGCAGCATGCTTAATTGCCTACCCAGCCTATAGAAAGATAATTTATTTGTCAAAATCATGATACTTATTACATGAAATGCTAGGTCTCAGTTTGAAATTGTACGTGCTCATGCTTTTGCCAATCAAGGCATACAAATGTTGCGAAGACAGACAGCTGATTATAAGAACAGGTAATTAACAACAAAAAAACAGATATAATAAAAATATGTCAGTCTTAAAATAATAAAACAAAGTCATTCTTAAAAATAATACATTTTATAACAATTACAATAAATAAAGCGTTAATTGCTTCATTTATTGTTACTCATAAAAAAATTAACATAAGATTTGTCATTCAAGAATTCCGTAATAGCTTAATAACATTATTCAGTTAGAAGATCCCTTAACTCTCTCTAAAACAGTTCACTCAGTTCCATAAATGATTTAAGTAACTTATTGTAAACAGTTGGACCCACGCGGTAGACACTGATGTGCTAAGCCTAGTTTGGTGGCGCATGTCCAAAGTCTGTCATTACTCCTGTTAAGTACAGTGAAATCTGAAAGACAAGGAAATAAATGTGGATTTGTTTTCACAAATACTGCTAGTTAAAACATATATAGTGAGGGTAACGTTAAGATCTTATATGTAGTTTGAAGTAAGGTTTGCAGCTATCGATTGTTTTTAAATGAAACATTGCTCTAATACACCTCTTTTGAGCTTTAAATGCAAGGTCTATATTAGTCGAATGTCCCCAAAAAATTATACTGAATCGTAGAATTGATGCTACAAGGCCATTATAAGCAATCAAACGGGTGTCATTATTTACTATGAACGATAGTTTAACAGCGCATATGCAGAAGAGCTTATTCACTTAGTTAATAACTCAATATGTGATTTCCAGTTGATTTTCTTATCTATAGTTATTCCTAAGAATTTAGTCGACTCTGATTCATGTATGGGCTCATACTTATGTTGTTTCGTGATACCTGTAGTGGGTGCTCGTTGGCTGAAATGTATTACATGTGTCTTTTTCACTTTTATTTTTAAATTAATATTATCTAACCAATTAATAATCGATGTCAGAGTATTATTAGATTAGATTAAATTTATTTATCTCATAATACGAAATTACGATATATTTTACCTTTTATTATTATGTTTTTCAGTACCTCAGTTTAGTCATGTTTCACCCTTTGTGGATCGCCACAATTTACTTAACATGTTAAGTAGGCAAACGCTGCATTTTGCATCCCTTCTTTTTAGTGTTATAAATACTCAACCACCCCCGTACTTATTTAATAAGCTGGAATTTACACGACAGCATATCAGAATTGCACCACGCCTTTTATGCCCACGACACAAAACGGCCGCCTTTGGTAGCTTACGCCGTGCTGCCACGAAGTGCTGGAACAACTTACCACCACCAGTTAGAAACTGTAAATCTGCTTGGACATTCAAGTCCAAATTAAAACAGTGCCAAATTAATAAACAAATTTCTTAGTTGCACATACACCATCTCATTGTTACCACGCACACATCTTTTTACCGTATTAACTTATTTATTACACACACACACACACCCACGCACAGAAAACATTAATTTATATCTCGGCATAATATTGTCATGCTTTATTGTTACCATGCACGCATTTTTCTCCCTTATTACCACACACTCACCCATAAATTTTTATTTATCGTCTAAGTATATATTATATATTTTAACATTTGTTTACTGTTTTATTATTATTTTGTTCTGTTTAAAATACAGTACTCTGATGTTTATATTCTATTATAAATATTATTACGAGGAGCTGCGCCCCCTCAAAAGGTTCCACTGAAAACCAGCGCCAAGGTTTCTGTCTTGGCTTAAGCTGAGTGGCTACCTTTTCGGCTGCAAATTTGTAAATTGCATTCGAATTCTTGATGATGTGCTTTTTGCTCCGAATAAATTTTATTTCTTTCTTTCTTTCTTTTCTTTCTATTACATTCGATGTCACATATATGAATTTGCATAATGACCGTCAAAATTATTATACAAATTACAATTAATACAATAAAGCGAAAGTCAAAACTGAAATAAATACAAAAAAAATTCACATGCCAATATGAAATAATACAATTCAGTCAAAAATAACAATAAAATAGTTTGTAAGTCATCCAAAGTTATAATTAAAATACAAATATTCTTCAACACAATAAAAGGATTTTTCTAACAAAAGGTTTCTCAGCTAACGTTGGAATGTTTCGTCAGATTATACGTCTTTTAGCGCTGGGGGTAGATGCTTGTAGTAGGTGGGGCCGATGACTCGCGGGTCGCTTCTCTGCAAGAGCCATGCGACGAGGAGCCGCGTTGAGGCGACCTACCAGATGCGTGCGCTTACTGCTAATACACTGAAAATCCCTTATGTTGCATCTTACGAATATTAACATCTCATATAAATAGACCGAGTAGTGCGTATAAATACGCTGCGTTACAAACAAATCCCTGAACGAGTGTCTAGTTTTCACCCCGACAAGTGTACGTAATGCACGGTTTTTTCAAAACGAGCACTCTGCTGGCATCCGTGGAGTTACCCCAAACTAGAGTTCTGTACGACATCAGGGAGTGAAAGTTATTACATTTCCCCATATACCATTTGCTTCCATTTTTTGGAGCAATATGTTATGCCGTAGAGCATAACATATTGCTCCAAAAAATGGATATCGCAGAAAATGGCACAGACTGGTAATATTTTATCAACCTTAGTCCATTACATTATGCATAGATGATCACCGGCTATGTTAATGGTTTTTGCTCTCTAAAAACTTTTTGTTTGTTACATAGAATACCTTTGTTTTCACAGTAACTGTATAGTTTAGAATAGATGTACTTTTCAAAAATTTTGGATACAACGGGTGTAAAAATCTTGAACTAAGGAGATGCTGTGGTTGTTAATTACTGAATGAAACTGTAGTATTCTTGATATCTTGTGTAATAAATGAAAATAGTTTAGGATTACAATAGTATCTTAGCGAAGTATAACTAAAGAAAAGGACAATTTTATTTATAAAAATTATGTACTATATCCTCCTGCAACATCGAGATAAAAACAACGAGAATAAGTGAAATTGTAAGTATCTATACAGTCTCGGTCATTTTTCTTAAATATAGGTTTAATCATAGCCTTTAAGAATATTTTGAGTACCCCGTGAGTTATCTTCACTTTAATTGTCTTCTGTTTTTATTTTTGGTTTTTCGATATAAATTATGCCAACTATTTTTTATACCTTAAATCGGTATGTCAAACATTTGTTAAGCATTAGTTAGATTAATGAGAGATGACTATAATTAGAATTATTCAACGCACAGCAGAGGTCATCTAAACGAAAATCAACAATAACCTTGAAAAAACCTTTCATAGAGTGAGATTAGAAGAAATGAATCTGTTGTCGCCGACACGCGCCGGTCCTCCAGCGCAGCCATCTCCGAGTGTAATGGCCCATAACACTTGCCTCGTAAACTTAACATAGGTTCAGGGGCTCCTTTTCCTGTGCCGATGCGATCACGGTTTACTTTTTGAAAACTATCATAATATGGGCAATTTAGAGAACGAGGGGGAGGCATATGGGGCATGGAGCTTGGCCTTTTGATATGGGTACAGAAGAAAATATATTAAATAATCTTCGACCTGGAAATAAAACATAACCTTTTGAGAAACCAAAGGCCGTTAGGTCTAACATTATTCGAACTCATTATGTCGCATCCTTATTATCTCAATGAGCTGCAAAATCTACGAACGCAATCGAATATCGGTGGGTATAAAGAAGTCCCTAAACCTCCTTAAGATATTTTACAACTACCGCCGTTACGACCTGATATTTGTACTCTGATAACAGTAAAACGTGACATCACTTTTTCCAAATAAATTTCTTGAATTTGTGATAAGTATGTCTACCACGAGTTGCCCCTTAAAATTTACGTTATCGTTCGCGTAAAAAAAATTAATTGGGATGACATATGACATGACATGACAATGTCAAATCCCAAAACATTTTTTACGCGAACGATAATGTAAATATAAAGTGGCAACTCGGGGTAGACGTACAGATGGTCACAGCATGGTCTTCTCACTGACATCCGTTTTGCTAAAGACTGTCAAAATTTCAGAAAAAGTTGTTTTTAAAAAAAAGAGAGCGTCATGACCTAGCGGTTAAGCACTCCAACTCGGATCGCGGATCGTGTGGTCCCGAGTTCAAATCTGGCCAAAACCAAAATCTTTGTGTTCATTGTTTAATTTCCGACTAACTCTCCGGTTCAACTAACTAATAAAGCTCTGTTAGAAGGTGGAGAGAAGGTTAGACAGTGCACGTTTGACAACGTTAAGTATGTAATTGTTTACGATTCACACGATTTATGAAAAAAATCAGTCAAACATTTTTGTTGTGAGTATAATGCAATACCATTAAATACAATTATTTTATTAGTCACGAAGACCATAGTTATAAATATAATAATGCATGTTCTGTTTGTTATAGAGTGCATTTCAAGTATTAGGTTACATGTTATGTGCTAGCAACATAATGTTTTCTGTCTTTCACTTCGGCCGATGGTTACTCAGAATGCAGTGCATGCAGCGCGAGGAACATGAAACTCTGCGCAAACTGTCGAAAGTTCCAGTTTAACTTGTAGCGCACGTCGCGTTCCGCTCAGCTCGGGTGTCGCTGTCGCTGCGAGGCTGCGGTCCGACTCGCACCAAAACTAATTTACCAACACATGAGAAATTGTAGTGGAGCAGTAAAACTAATATACCTGCGCGTGAGCACTGGCGGCCTCGTCGCGTACGGTACGAGTAGCAACCGGTTTAGGGTGCGTTTCCACCAGAGATGTGCGAGGATGCGTTGCGGGGAATGTATTTTTTACGAACCAACTGAATCGCAAAGCTAGGTAAATAAAGTGATTCTATTGGTTCTTAACAAACACATTCCTCGCAACGCATCCTCGCACATCTCTGGTGAAAACGCCCCCTTACACCGGTTCGGGCAGCTAGGGCTCATGCACAGCTCAACGTCATGGATGACATTACTTACGGCACCATATTGCACTCGCATTGAATTTTCTCCTGCGAGACATCTTATTAATCTATGTTGACCATCTGGAGAAAATGTGATTTTGACATTTTGTCAAAAAATAACACAAGTAAACATACATATACCATCACGACTATATCCCAAACGGAGTAGTCGGAGGCAGACTAAATGCAGTTGCCGCCACGATAAACGGAACACTCGGTAACCCACATTAAGGTATTCGTTTTGATTTTTGCATAAAATAAATTAAGGGATAATCCGCTGCATAATAAAGTGGTTAAATTTACTTCAGGAGTAAATCATCATGTGTATTAAAGTCCCGGTTTTTAATTTGTACCGCCTTCAAACGAGTAACAAATAATTTATTATGGAATAGGCGGCACTATGAGAGAGAAGTCCACGATTTATGTACTAAAATCGCAATTCGGACCGCGGTCCAGGACAGCCGGCCTGCCATTTAGCGGAAGCACGTACCGTTGTGTAATGGGTTGTGTTCGCGGAACGCAACCTGACTCGCGGATTCCACAATATTGTTCCGCGAAAATGTATTGACAACATAGTTTGTTTGGTGTACTTTGATACCGTTTGTTAGTACTTGACTGATTCTTAGAAATAATTAAAAAGGGTCATTTAGTCTTCGATGTGAGTTTCGGGTTTGTTTGAAACTGATAACCTAAAGTAAAGTTAAATTACTTGAAAAATAATCTCTACTTACACAAATAATTGTAACTATGAATACTTTGGTGGCCCACTAGTAAAAGCACCCAGGAATTATGGATTCGATTCCCGTACTATGCCTGTATCACAATTTACATGTTAGTGATAGTGAAAGCATGATGGTATATTGTAGCCATGGCCTCATTTCGCATAATGCCCTATTAACCTGGACGGGTTGATTACTTTATTACTGACTTTAATAAGGTAAGGTCAAACTATATTAATGTTTCGTGGAAAAGATGTAGGTACTTTCAAAAACTACAATTTAGGAAACGGTTAAGATCCCGACCACAAAATAAAGAGTTTAGAGAATTAGCGCTCTCGTCTTTTTCCCTAAACTCATCGCCTAGGTTAGATAATCTGACTAGATTCATAGCCTAACGCTAAACAATAATTTGATTCTATGACAAATTATAATGCTTTAAGTCGCATTTAATAACCTCTACGAAATTTTAATCATGATCAAAATGATGAATCAAATGTTTTTCCTGCCTATCTACTTACGGTCTTATTCATAAAAATTTTGTGCCTTCTTAAGTGTACTATAGAGAACTAAACAACCGTTTGCTCGAATGCGTAACTCATAAACGCACATTAGCTCTGAAGAGATGCTTTAGCATCGGTTTACGCTATCGCTGCCTCGGGGTATCTTTAACGCCGCATTATGCCCTCATACTCGTATGATGTCAATTGTTGACATTTGACGTATTTTGTCACTCCAATATGGCTTCATGTAAAAACAGCTGATTCAATAATATTCTCGTCAACTAGTTTATTACAGATTTTCCCTTAAAATACTTGTGATAAAATAAGAAAAATTTAGATTGGCAAGAGTGATGAACAGCTTTCTGGCTATGTCATGCATTGTTCTGAATCTAAACCTTAGGGTATTACAACGAACAAAATTTGTGTGAAAAGTGTTGGATAACTGGCTCAATTCTTGAAGATCTGAGGCGCTGACATAACCCCCCCGTTTTTCCAAGCAAAGCACGTAATAATAACCTCTGTGAAGGATTAAATAAATACCTAGCCCTGGTAATCACAAAAAACAACATTAACTACTCTGTTACTGAGAGAAGCATGGGTTTAGTTACTATATTTTTGTGAGATAAATAAAATTATGAATCGGTAGACCTTAAATCGTGAAATTAGTTGGTGTTTTCAATAATTTCCTTGTTTAACTTGGTGTTTTATGAATAAAATCAAATAAATGAGAAAGAACTATTTTTATTTAATAAGTGTGATGTTGAAATGTACATTCTTGTTCTGATTTAAATGCTAATTAATAAACAAAACATTCCATTAAGTACCTCTGAGTTGCAAGGTTACCGTTATAACTCAGTGGTTTTCACCACTGAGTAGGTAAAAACCATATATTTTATGACTGAATGTATTCTTTGATTCATCTTTGATAACATAGCAAAGACACATTTCTTAGAGATATGTTTATACACTGCGACGCTGAGGGGCGCCGCTGCGGGCTTCGCCCTCTGCGGCCGCAGCTCGGCCTGCAGCCTCGCGAATTGTCCATGTTTGTATCTGATGAATAATGAAACTAGTAAACACTTCAGAAAACATCTTATAATTTTACCAATTATGTACATTCACATTTCCACTGAAATTTCTAATCGGCCACTTCACACTATACTACTTTTCTTTGTTAGTTTGGTTTCATCGCATCGGTGATCAAAAAACTTTCTCACGGCAGGAACTCCCTTTTAGTAATATTGTAGCATAGATATGATTCCATTCGCTAACAAATTTCTGATGGTGGAGCTATTTGATTTAGGTGATCAGGGTGCTGCCAAATTCCCGCTAAGATTGATACTTTTGCACAGACTGGTTGTAACTGTAAATAAGAATAAAATTGTATTTCTTGTTTTTCAAAGATTCATATTAAAAGGCTTGTTTATGAAGAGAAATTTTTGACGATTTTATCACAGAAAGAGGGTCACTTGTAGTCTGGTCGATTTTTACGTTGTAATATAATACAATATTTACGTAATCCAGCAGCAATTACATTATTTTGTTTAGATTTTTAAATTAAAAGTGGATGACATTCTGAGCATTTGACATCGTTGACATTCCATACCATGGACAATTTCCTTTTCATTTTGCTTTTTTTCAGGCTTAGCACAAAAATAACGTAAAAATAACTGTTATTGGCAAGTTATTTATGATATCTGTGTATTTGGCCTCTTTAGCAACAGAGGCTCTAAATATCGTTTATGAATGAAGTTTTTTATCGCAAACTTTAAGGGCTTATTGTTACGATAGTAATATATGACTTAAAGTCGACATTAGTGGTTTTTTATGAATAAGACCGTTTTACTATATAGTACCTACTTACTTGCAAAAGTCAGGTAACTGAGTTTTACTTAGGTACCTTTAAACATCATTTGGTAACGTGAAAAACGTGTAGGTAATGACCATTTCTTGTGGTGTTGATGCAGCCAAATACTCTTTACACACTACACTTTGTGGTAAAAGTACAATAAACATGATTACTTTTAAGATTTATGCCAAACTTATTAAAATCTACTTATGAGCTGTCACACTTAATTGTTCTCATATAAAGTAAAGTAACATCAGAATTTATGAGGCTTTTGCTTAAATAAATTATTTTGTCTTGCATCAAACTATATTCAATTCAATTCAATTCAATTCTTTATTGCAAACCATAATATAATATAATATTGTCGATGTGAAAACCTAAAAGAACCATGGTTTTTATACGAACACATTTTTACTGTAACTATAACTCTGCTAATGTTACATAGCCCCTTTATACGTTGTGGCGGAAGGGGTTTTCAATTTTGCCAGGTTATTCTCAGGTATGACATGACATTTTCATGGCAACGTCAAATTTGACGACACGAATGGCGTAGTGCGCTGTAGCACGGTTTCTCGCCTCGATTTCCGTAGTGTCCCAGGTTCGATTCCGGGTCGGGTCAGTTTAGGAAACGATCTTTTCTGAATTGACTCGGGTCTGGGTGTGCTGGGAGACGCCCCTGGCTTATTTCCTTGTGTGGTACCTCGTAACACAGGGATATTAATCCCTACTTCGAGACCATATCAAGAGGTGTGTTGTCTGGCGCATATTTATTTATTTAAATACAATATGTCATTCACTTTAACACCCCTGCTTCTTATTACTAATGTTATAATGAATGTAGTGTAGATGCATATCATACACAGTGTTAAACCGATCAATTAGCCATTAAATCTAGTCCAAACTCCCGGCGCGTTGTGACAGCGCTGTCAGACATCGCGCGCGCGCGGCGGCATCTCGCGCAGATATATTGCATGTTTAGATGGCGCACCCAAACACATGCCGCGATACCCGCCAGACAGGATGGTACCGACCACTTACAATTTATACACACTAGAGTTGCGAACAACCTCGCTCCTTTTAGCTAGTACTGAGCTATTGGCTTATTCTATACACGTTGGATTAGTGGTCTGCAGTGTTGCGTCCGGAGATGTGAGTTTGTTCTGTATCTGAGTGCCCGTGAAAATTACCTGTAAGCACAAGCTCTCTTTGCTTCAGCATCAGCTAAAATGTGGTGTAATAATGGTCCAAAAACTATATACTTTTACTTTCATGTTATTTGGAATGTGACCTGGAGGAGGGCGTTGATAGCAGCGACACAGTTATTCATTTAACTAATGTAGCTATTATAGTGCTAATTTTTATATAATTTTTGTTATAATATTACACAATAAAACACTTAAAAATAAATATTTTGTATTCCGTTTTATAACTGCAATTTCGTTGATTTAAACTGTTTCAAGAATTCAATTGAGCATCAATTTGTCTTTACAAAAATGAAGTGTTCTCTTATTTCATGTCGCTCTCGCTTTTGTACGCTGCGAGCGGTTGTTAGGAAGATACTGACTGTACTGACTAACAATTTTTCTTTTTGAATTGTTTAAATGAATTTTTGTTATAATATTCTTTTATGGTTGGTTTTTTCTCTTTGTTTTATATTCTTTAGTTAAGAATCTCATTAGGTTTATTTGTATCAAAATGACACTCTGCTTGTACTTAACTAACGCCTGTTGTAAACCCAGAACAAGTTTAAAAGAGTAACTGCTGAGTTTCTCGCCGGGTCTTCTCAGCAAGAAACAATTCCGACGCGGTGGTAGAGTCGCATTATGTCTGTATATTGTTTATTTACATATCCATATTATTATGGTATTTATGTCTATTTTTAAGTATATTTAGCTGTAAATTTGACGATTTGAAAGTACTGATACAGTCTATTTGAATAAAGTTATTTGAGTTTGATACAATTTAATTAGCATTACTAAAAGCTGTACTAGAAGAGCTAGAATATTTACAGAACTACTATGGTTCATTCACTGCTCATTTTCTGACACGAAAATGGCCGATCCTTTACATCTGAAAAGTCTGTGTTGAAGTTGTACTTATGTCCAATTATTCCTGCGAGAAATAAAATGGGACTCACTGTATCACAGCGGACATTGACGCAGCTCGTGCGAGTGTGGGGTAGCCCTGGGGGAGGAGGTTGACTGTTGCACTCCTTTATTACTTCGTAGTGGGATTTGCCACTAATCCTGCCAGTACTTTTTTAGATAACGTGTCTTTTGCTTTATCAGTGCAACGAGCGAACCAACACACATACATTTCATAAGACATAAACAAACCGAGCAACATCTCTGTATCCTACAATTCTTAACATTTGTATAATTATTTTCTTTATTTATTAGTCGAAAACATGAGCTAAAAATAAAACACATCATTGGCATTTTATTGCAAGAACTTGATAAAGCAACTTAATTGAAAACAAATTGATAATGTAAATAAATCGGGCGTATCACGCGCATTACAAGTTGGAGTAAATAACTTGTGCAATGGAAATATGTTCAAATTGATAATAGGAATGATTTATTGCCAGTGTTTATGTCTTGATGTCGCTTGATGTCTAGAATGTTCGAACAGTAACTGTTCATATCAGCAGTTCCTATGAAACCTAGGTTAGCAACAGTTGTTTTATTTTTAGCATATGTAATGCATTACCCGTCTGACCAATATAAGGACACAAATTGTCGTCCGGCTGCAATGACCATACATCGCCCGAGAGCCATACACCGACGTGACGGCCACTCAGCCTTCGCCTCCTACGTGAGAACCGATTAATTTCACAAAAAAGGTAAGAGGAAATTAAACCGCCACTACTTTATGAGCAATAAATTGAGAAAAGGCTCAATTCGCAATGGGGTTTCCGCAATTAAGATCCTAAAGATAGCGACGTAATTAGGACCGGGTAGTACTCCGACTGGTATAATTATAATCTGTGTTTTTCTGAAAAAATATATGCGTCGTAAAACCTATTGAGGTACCAAAATATGTGTTTAAAGTTACTGTTATAAAACTAATGTGAACTAATATGAAGTATTCACAGAGATAGATATTTTAACTGTGTACTCTCAATTTATTTATGACAGTGTAGTATATGTCCGTAAAAACTTGCATCACTTCAAGAAAAACAGTGATGTTCACAAACTCAATACCAGAAATAAAAATAAGCTCGTAACTCCCAGTCTAAGACTGCATAAGGTAGGGAAATCATTTGTTGGTCAATGTGTAATATATTTTAATGAGATTCCGCAAACTCTTGTTGAACTGCCTCTTCACAAGTTTAAGTCACAAATTAAAGCTAAGTTAATGAAGCGAGGTTTTTAAAGTGTTGAGGATTCCTTAAATGATAAGAATTCGTGGTCATCTTAGGTATGCCTCTGCACACTTTTTTGTTATGACTTTACTCTGTCAATTAAATTTTTGTGTATATAAGATTGAAAAGAGTAACCATCGAGTTTCTTGCCGGATCTTCTCGATCGGAAACAACCTCCGAACCGGTGGTAGAGTCACATTATATTTAATTATGATATTAACTACTATAGTTTTATTTTATGTAAGTTTATTTTTATTCAGTATATTTTTTCTACATTTTTTTTGTATATGACTTGTCATAAGTTCTTTTTATAAGTCTATATGAATAAAGATATTTTATTTTACTTTACTTTTAATATGTACACAACCACAGCTCCCTAAAGTGAAATAAACTTTACGGAATCCATAATTATGTATTACTTATTAGTTCACTAATTAGCTTTCTATTGCCGTACTCTGCTGTGTTGGCAAATTGAAATCAAGTCATCGCTACATTAATGGGTATAGGCACCATACGTGCTGGACTACAACGTCATCCACACACAATAAAATTCAGAATTTGCTGGCCCGAACTATAAGGTTCGGTGACTCGTTTCTCTGTCGAGATCCAGACGTGGCACGCTCTTCCAGCACATGAGTTTCCTTCCTCTTATTATCCCGGGTTCTTCAAGCGGTTCGTGAAAAGGCATTTCTGCAGGCCTTCAAGGTGAAGGGATGGACAGCTCAGTGATTCCTTCGTATTACTGTTCTTGTCAGCCTCATATCTGGACCTCACGACCGCTTTCCATCAGGTGCAGTGAGGTCATCTTTACAGGCAAATAAAAAAAACTCTGAACTGAGGGTAGCGAGCAATTTCGTCAGTAAATATCCAGTTTAGAAGATGCCTTAGTACCAGCTTACCACTGACTGGCTGTACTGGCAATATAAAAGAGGCTTAAACCACAAGCTTGCCAAATCACTTAACAAACCCGTGCTTTGTTCCGAAAAATCCGGACCATACTTTGCCTGACCTGAGTTGAACCCAGGACGTGTCAAGTTCTGTAACCACTCGGTCACGGTGGAGTAAAAAATATACTACCAGATAAACAAGGAATTACTGTCTGTTTTTATATTTTTTTACCTTATTCAAGTTGAATGAGGCCTTCAAGATTAAAAAAGCTGCGGCCGGAGTCACCGCTCTTCAATAAACAACACTGCATTAAATGGGAATAAAAGTACATAGTAACAGTTAACTTTACTCTTAATGATCTGAATGAATGACCGTGAAAGTGAAAATGGCATAGCAACTACAATGTTATCCATTCATGATTGATCAAACTCAAATCATGGAAACTAGAATTAAATTCGTTGACAAAAAAAATAAGTGTCTAGGAGCCTTATATGGCTCCAAACGGACCGCTTTGCAGTGTTCATTACAGCTCCGCAATGTTCAATGTCAAAGCGCGCCGCAGGTAAGCAAGTAATAGTCATGCATGTGTGAAGACTATCTTTCCACTTATACGTCATTATTCTGAGATTTGTACTAAGTTCCCACTCGGCACAACAGATGATGGCGTTATACTCCTTTAGCTCGCGCTAACATTATTTGCAACAGTCAGTTCATATTGACAAATTCAACTATCCCTTCAGAAATCAAAAATAAACATTGGATTGTCGTCATGCATGTATGATGACCTAATATTATGTATATCCCATTGAGTTGAGTGTCTGTCTAATGTACGTACACACGAGTGTACTTACTCGCACGAAGAAAATTACATAACTGCTCGCTGGGGTCACAGGTGACCCCAAATTGTAGGAATATTGTTTTATTATTAACTAATAAAAAATATTTATTAAACTTTAATAAATATACTTATAAGTAAATCAAACATGTTTATTAATAAAGTGTTTTATTAATTCTATTATATTCAAAAGGAATAACATGAACTAAATATCTAATTAAACAAACCCAGCTAAATTAAAATGATTATCACAAATTAAACATTAATTTTAATTTATGTATATACTGAAATCAAAGTGAACATTTTAGAAAACTCTCTGAATCACTTTTATTACACTGTTGACAGTATATTTGAGAGTGATCATTGCATACAAACTTTGAGCATTTTGTTGGTACTTTTCGAACATTTTTTCAAGGGCAGTTGTTACAACGCCCACGTTTTGTGGTACTTGGTGGGATGTGGTCACTTTGTGTTATCTCGTCCAATTCCGACTCAGAATCTGACCCTCCAACTGGTGTCTCATCGGAAACTTCTGCAACCATTGCGTTAGTTGTTGTTTTCTTCTGTTCATGACTTCCTCTGGAAAAAGATGCAACATTGACAATAAAACGTAATTGTTTAATTTTTTTTTAATCAAGCTTGAAAAAAACATATTTATAAAATGTATTTATACACTGGTCATGTAATAATTCACATCGAATTTAAAAAACACAAAAAAACAAAATAAACAGCTCACCTCTTTCAAAAAAGTAACGTTATTACTCGCTTTGGGTCACCGCTCAAGAGCGCAGCGACTCTTCCTTCCACTCTCGTGACATGGTCACTACTGGGATACAAACTTCAACGAGGGTTAAGAAGCTATCGGGCGCGCGGAGAAATTCGGACAGTGGCAAGTGCTTTATTTTCTAATGCGAAATTGCTTTCTTCTCATGCGACTAATCAAGGGTTAAAAAGCTTGCAAGTTAATTGAGTCTATTATACTTATTGTCAGTCAGCTTTTTTTATGTTATTATTCGTTTTATTCATATTGCCACGAATATCGAAGTAACATGTCGATATGTTCTTAAGTATACTGACTACGCTATGTCTAATGAAAACTACACAATTTTAGTAAAAAGTTTTATTTTAAACATTACCTACTAGTAATATAGGTACCTAACAAATAGGAACTTAATTGTGATCACTGTCCGGGCGAATGCTCTGACCACTACCGTAGCTCAGTGGCTGAACGTACAGACGAACGGACAGACGCACGGACAGACGAACGACACATTAACAAACGAACAGATAGAGTGATACAGTAGCAAGACTTCCGAGAGTTTCGTTTCATCATAAAGTTCAAAATCCCTACTAAAACAACTTAAAGTTATTTAAACTGTCAAAAGGTGTCCATGAAATGTTAGTGTCAAATTTGCATACATGTCAAAATAGTTCTAAATAGTACCAAGTTACCAACAGATGGAGTTATACTCATTTAGATCGCGCTTTAATTGTGTTTCGTCTCCACCTTATAGGAACATGGTAATCGTTTTAATTTATTCGCTTTCGATATTCAATAAATCCAAGTTGTTTCATAACGATTGCGCTTGCTTGCGTCCTTCGAGCCGGATATACAGTGCGTTTTCCGGCGACTTGTTGTGCGATAGTGCATAGAAACCAGTGACGGGCCGTCACTGAAGTGCAGGCAGCCTTCGACGTGAGAAGGTGTGCATTGACGGAGGAGCCGTCACAGGCGCTGGATGCTGCGGGTTTCCAAGCTGCCGGAGGAGCCAAAGTCGGTACGGTGTTGAAGCAAAGTGAATCGTAACGTAACATAGAAGTTTATTAGTGAATGAGGTGCAGTGAATTGTAAGTACATTTACATATTACACCAGTCAGGTCAAGAATTTGCAAGTTGAAGATTTTACAGGACTTAGAAAAAATTTTGTACTTTATGAACTTCAAAAATTTCAGATTTAATTTAGTTAGGACTTAGAACAAGTTCCCAAAAAGTGATAAAACGGGGAACCTAGGCCCGATTTTACATATAATTCAAAATTTCCAAACACTTGTAAAATTTCCGGCATTTTTTAACTCAGGAAAATGTAATAGTTTGTTTACTGAAGTTAAATAGTAAGTTGTTGTTTTAACCACGGATAGATTGTATAAACTGCAGTTAGATAAATACAACTCAATAGAGAAGGCCAAAGATAATTGTGAAAAGTCACCCAAAAGATAGAATTAAATTACCATATGTGCAGACTAGATTAGAGGCATTAGATAAGCAATTGGATCAGTTCAACGTAACGCATGACAAAATTATTCAATCAGTCACACAGATGAACATGCAGACAATGATTACTTTACTCAAAAAATTAATGAGGCTACCGAAGAATCATATTTTACTTAAAACCAGAATTAAAGGACCTATCAATAAAATGACTGAAGGTCAAATATTGAGTGTGAAAGAGGCTTCATCTAATTTAAGTCACTGTGAAGTTTCATCTGTCAGATTACCACAGATTTCCATTCCTAATTTTTCCGGTTTGTACTCAGAATGGGCCACATTTGAGGATTTGTTCTTGTCATTGATTCACAGAAACGCACGCCTAGATGTACAGACGATGCATTATTTAAAGAGTCTTTTGACAGGTGAAGCTGAACAATTTGGTACGAGAACAACATTTTATTTTATTTTTTATAAATACCTTTTACTATTTTAACTAATTTGAATATTTTGTTGATCTTGCCGGTAGTAATTTTTTTATTAATTTTTGAACATTGCGAACTCATGATGTCACAAATTCACTTAGTGTTCCCACATGTGTTTTTTCCTCGATTCGTGGTAAATAAATAATGAGGAAAAAATTAATGATTTACAGCACTACGGCTGAAACAGAGCTCGCTGTTCATCAAGTAGCATCTCACGAGAATGTGAGAAGTTGACTTCAGATACAATTTATTTTGCCAAGTTCTGAAACCA
Source organism: Udea olivalis (assembly GCA_947369235.1). Lineage (NCBI taxonomy): Eukaryota > Metazoa > Arthropoda > Insecta > Lepidoptera > Crambidae > Udea > Udea olivalis. Next base: position 547,184 of record OX376345.1, on the reverse strand, counting down.
AGCCCTACCTGAAAGGGTTAGGATTATAGCAAGGGACTTTTTTAAGTCCTACCTACCCGTCTGGGCAATGGGTGTAATTCAATGTACGTATTATTAAAAATAACTTCTTGAAAAAATATTTTCCATCTGGAGGAATTTAAAATCTGCTATCTGGAACACTATTAATACCAGCAGTAGAATCACCTAGCTAAAAATCTCACTTATGAAACAGATCGCGTCATTTGATTGGTTGATTGATAGATTATCAACCAATCACGTGCAAGGACGTTTATACGACCTAATAGGTTTCAATTGTGAGATGTCAATTTGATTACCGTCAAGAGTCCAATAAGAACCTTAATGTACTCTTTACGTATTTAATTAAAAATATCCCAGATCCTTTTCCCATACCCAATTGGTTGCTGCAGTGTTCTTTTTGTTAGTTTTTTTTATCCTACAAACTTTCTGTATATTAATACAAATGTAACCCACGGTATCCAAGTAGCTGTGTGTGGACGCGTGATCGCAATACTTTTTCCGACAAACGCACATGTGGTAGCGCGCTCATAGCGAGATGCTCGCGCGAACGGTGTTAGGGACGCTTGTGGACGATGCAAGTATCGTTGTGCTCCGACAGCGATACTACATCATCTTTATTCCGTGCGCCGCGAAGCTACGTCCTGTTCTTCCCATGTTATATATGCCATGATGTATATGCCAGGAGTTCATAGGCCACCAGTACCGGCAACCTCTATGAGCATAGACTTGGCTCACATCGAGAAACCTCTTGAAGCAGGCAACTCTAAATCTTCCATAGTAAGCATTAATATGCCCTGCTTGGGTCTGGTAATACATACCGGCATAAAACCAAGCATTTTTTTTATGACCTGGAATGGCGAAAGGATTAAAATAGCAGTATCCTCTAAAAAAACTTTTCAGAGTGCGTGCACGACCGTCTTGTGAATCACAAAGGTCGTGACATAGCGGGCTTAGTGGGATGTTAGAAGTATTCAATCCACAAAAGTAGCACTGAGCCCCTCGATGTCCAATAAATGAAGATAAATGTCCAAATAAACGCAAAGCGGATTTAGTATCGTTCCCGTCAGGCTGTGGCTTGAACGGAATCTGAGCTATTGTCAAATTATTTGTCCCGCCGAATCAAATCCTTCCTCGTCATAATCTGATGACATAATTGAACCGTATCTAGGTCTTAATACTTTTTGAATGTCCGGCACGTTTTCCACAAGGAACTGGTACGTCTCGTTATCTATATCTAGATCCTCTAAGTCCATAAGTGCACTTCTTGCCACATTTCCTTATGGTACTTCATCAATGAAAACATACTAGTGCAAGCCAACTGAACACTTGCTAATAGCAAAAAAACATGCAAAAACTTTGTACAAGCCATTATAAAAGCAATTATAGCAGTATGGGGCCTATTAAGAGGAGAGTTAATAGGTTTCTCCTAAATGGTCGGCAACGCGCACGTAATGCCTCTGATGTTACAGGCGTCCATAGGCTTCGGTAACTGCTTACCATCAGGCGGGCCAGAAGCTTGTTTGCCACCTCGTGGTATAAAATATATATATATATAAATATATATATATATATATATATATATATATATATATATATATATATATATATATATATATATTTTCCACTAAGCTCTTCAAATCGATTAAAATTGCCATATTGTTTCTTTTACAAAAAAAAATCCTCAAACATTTTTTTTTTGCGCCGGCCACCTCGGTATTGTTCACTATTCCATTACTACATCTACTGCTACATATTGTGTGACGAATCCCGCCACTCGTGCCATTCACCTAGAAGTGATATGTGACGTGACCTTTAAAGGATTGATCGCTGGATTTAAGAGGTTTGTGTCAAGGAGAGGACATTGTAGCGAAATATGGAGCGACAACGGCACCGATTTCGTTGGAGCGTCCAAGGAACTGCACTCATTACCGGCATAAAACCAAGGTTTTTTTAAGACCTGGAATGGCGAAAGGATTTAAATAGCAGTATCCTCTAAAAAAAACGTTTAAGAGTGCGTGCACGACACGACCATCTTGTAAATCAAAAAAGTCGTGACATAGCGGGCTTAGTGGGATGTTAGAAGTCTTCAATCCACTAAAGTAGCACTGAGCCACTCGATGTCCAAAAAATGAAGATAAATGTCCAAATATACGCACAGCGAATTTAGTATCGTTCCCGTCAGACTGTGGCTTGAACGTAATCTGAGCCATTGTCAAATTATTCATGGCGCTGATTTGTCCCGCCGAATCAAATTCTTCCTCGTCATTATCTGATGACATAATTGAACCGTATATCTAGGTATATCTAGGTCTCAATACTTTTTGAATGTTCGGCACGTTTACTACAAGAAACTGGTACGTCTCGTTATCTAGACCCTCTAAGTCCATAAGTGCACTTCTTGCCACATTTTCTTTCTGGTACTTCATCAATGAAAACATACTAGTGCAAGCCAACTGAACACTTGCTGATAGCAAAGAAACATGCAAAAACTTTGTACAAGCCATTATAAAAGCAATAATAAGCAGTATGGGGCCTTTTGAGAGGAGAGTTAATAGGTATCTCCTAAATGGTCGGCAACGCGCACGTAATGCATCTGATGTTACAGGCGTCCATAGGCTTTGGTAACTGCTTATCATCAGGCGGGCCGTAGGCTTGTTTGCCACCTCGTGGTATAAATCCTCTAAAAAAAATTTTTGAAAAAGCGTGCACGACCATCTTGTAAATCAAAAAGGTCGTGACATAGCGGGCTTAGTGGGATGTTAGAAGTATTCAATGCACAAAAGTAGTACTGAGCCACTCGATGTCCAATAAATAAAGATAAATGTCCAAATAAACGCAAAGCGGATTCAGTATCGTTCCCGTCAGGCTGTGGCTTGAACGGAATCTCAGCTATTGTCAAATTATTCATGGCGCTGATTTGTCCCGCCGAATCAAATTCTTCCTTGTCATTATCTGATGACATAATTAAACCGTATATCAAGGTATATCTAGGTCTCAATACTTTTTGAATGTTCGGCACGTTTTCCACAAGGAACTGGTACGTCTCGTTATCTATATCTAGATCCTCTAAGTCCATAAGTGCACTTCTTGCCACATTTTCTTTCTGGTACTTCATCAATGAAAACATACTAATGCAAGCCAACCGAACACTTGCTAATAGCATAAAAACATGCCAAAACTTTGTACAAGCCATTATAAAAGCAATAATAAGCAGTATGGGGCCTATTAAGAGGAGAGTTAATAGGTATCTCCTAAATGGTCAGCAACGCGCACGTAATGCCTCTGATGTTACAGGCGTCCATAGGCTTCGGTACTTGCTTACCATCAGGCGGGTCGTAAGCTTGTTTGCCTCCTCGTGGTATAAAATGTAAGATTGTTTTTGCCAATATCAATAAAATATCGTGATTCAATATTGTGATCCGACTAGATGGCCAGTGTCGAGTATACAACCGTTGCATTAAGTTGGCATTACGTGTTACCTTAGTCTATCCGTTGACCGGTTGGCAACACTGACAGATACTCGCCACTTGCCATCGAGCGGCTGAACGAGGCGGACGTGAGAGGATCGTGTACTCGAGGAATAAATCCAAGTTAATCACACCAATCATCGTTTCATTTCTGAGTTTGAGGGTTGATCTTTCAACTCAGAAGTGGGATCTGTGCAGCACACCCACAATTTACCAGAAACAACACGTGGAACACATTTTTTTTTCTTCTCTGCGGACTTGTTGAAAACTACATCGCTAAATGGATTGTGATGCTACTGAGGGTAATCGGCTACGAAAAAGCCGTTCCCGTCATACTCCAGACATAGAATACCGTCGTAAACGCCGTCGTGAACATGCAAAGAGTGCGGATAAATCAAAGGAAGCAAAGCGGAAATGTCGCAGAGTTGCACGTAGTGAATCTACCGACGTGAGGGAACGAGAAGCTCGATCGAAGACTCGCTCTGAGAAAAGACGATCCCGGAAACGTAGCCGTAGCCGTAGACGCAGACATGAGCATCGACCAAGCCGCAGCACGGAGAGAAGCAAGAAGGTGAGCCGGTATTCGAGACGCAAGCGGAGTTCATCACGTCGTGGTAGCAGCTCTTCGAGTAGCGGGAGTGAGACAACGTTACCAAGTAAGAACTTTAATGCCCATACTTTTGCCAATAGTGAAACTCAGTTATTTTTAAGTGAATTAGTCAAGTCTTTGAGTAGTGCTAAGCCAGAGGGCAATAAATTTCCGATGTTAGGTAATGTCATCCCCGAATTTGACCCCATGATTAAGGGTCAAACTATTCATATGTGGCTCAATAAGGTAGAAGAGTGTGCGAAATTATATAATTGGGGTAAGGATCAAATTATTCATTATGCGTTGCCGCGCTTAGTCGGCGTCGCGCGTACCTGGTATCAAGCCTTGCCTACAATGTCATTTTCGTGGCCTGAGTGGAAGACTAAGTTGATTGATTCCTTTCCTAGTAGTGACGATTACGCGGAATTATTGACCGATATGCTATCTAAACGAGTACAATTTAATGAATCATTAGAATTATATTATTACGAGAAAATAAACTTATTAAACCGTTGCGAAATTTTCGGCAGACGTGCCGTTGATTGCCTTTTGTATGGGATTGAGGATCGTTCCTTGAGGTTAGGTGCAAAAGCGGCTAAATGTCAGGAACCAGAACTGGTGCTTAAATACTTCCAATCTATAAAACAACAAACTAGGGATACCGATAGGGCAAAAACGAATGTGTCTGATAAGCGTGGCCTAACTAATTCTTTTAAATTTAATCAAAAATATAATTCAACTAACGATAGTAAATCAAAGATACAAGGTAGCACGTCGATTGTGTGTTATAATTGTAGCGAGACCGGGCATTTTAGTTTCAAGTGCCCCAAAAAGATATTAAAATGTAATGTTTGTAACCGATTAGGACATTTAAGTATTAATTGCCCCCGTTTGCCAAATGAATCAAATAAAAAAAACGAGAAAAACTCTGAAAAGACTGTAATGCAAGTTAACGCAGATAATTCAGGCAATGATAAGTATATTATTTCCTTAAAAATAAATGGTAACGTTTTAAATGCATACATAGACCTTGGTAGTCAATGCACACTGATGCAGTGTAGTGAGGCCGTAAGAATGAAAATTCCGTGGTCTGATGGCAATCTGCCGGTTATGAGAGGCTTAGGGAATAATAAAGTTATGCCATTAGGTTTAGCACAGGTAGATATTGAAATTCATGGTATTACAGAAAAGGTTGATGCTTACATAGTCGAAGATGGTGTTATTAAATATCCAGTATTAGTTGGTCATAGTTTTACGGAAAAACCGGGTATAGTTATAATTAAAACTTCAGATTCTTTAACATTTAAAAGAGATAATCAAATTAAATTAAACTTAATATTGAATGAAACTGTTACTGTCCAGCCTAAAGAAATCATGACCATTCCAGTCCTAGCGCACCAAAGCTACACTGGATCGGTGTATGTTAGAGGATCTATCAGAGGTCTACCTGAAAGTGAGTTTTATTTGATGCCTGGAGATTATGATTTAGATAATGGAATAGGGATTCTAATGGTTTTCAACTTAGGCAGTAAAATATTAACTTTGTCAAAAGACTCGTTAATTACTAGGGTTCTTGGTAATCAGAAAATGTATGACGTCAATATTTTAGATTTTACTGACTCGGATACCGAGTCAAGCCTAAACTATGGTGATCATTTGACTGACACAGAAATTGTTTTACTCAAAAATCTCCTCAAAAAGTATGAATGTTGTTTTTCTTCTAGTTTACGTGACTTAGGGTTTACAAACGTTATTAAAATGGAAATACAGCTAACAGATAATCAACCAGTCGTTTACCGTCCGTATCGTTTATCTTTTCCTGAACGTGAATTAGTGCGAACAATGGTAAAGGAAATGATCGATGCAGATATTGTGTCTGAATCAACTTCACCTTACGCTAGCCCCATTCTTCTTGTGAAGAAGAAGACAGGCGAGAAGAGGCTTTGTGTTGATTACCGAGCTTTGAACAATAGAACACTCAAAGAGCATTATCCTTTACCATTGATCGACGATCAGCTAGATAGGTTAGCTGGTAACTCACTTTTTATTAGCCTTGATCTTGCATCAGGCTATTACCAAATCCCGATTGAAGAGAGTTCACAGCCTTTGACTGCCTTTGTAACGCCTGACGGGCAGTACCAATTTAAAAGAATGCCCTTTGGACTAGCTAATGCTCCGTCAATTTTTCAAAGGGCGATGAATAGAGTTCTTTCTAAGCTTGAATATGTAGTTATCTACATGGACGATATCCTGATACCGGCACGCTCATTTGACGAGGGTCTTACGCGATTAGAAGAGGTTTTAGAGCACTTGGCTGATGCGGGATTGACATTGAAATTAAAAAAATGTTACTTTTTCGAAAAAGAGCTTGATTTTTTAGGTTTTCACGTGTCAGGGAAGGGCATACGCCCGGGCTCACGGAAAACTCTTGCCATCTCAAATTTTCCAGTACCCAGAAACGTGCATGACGCTCGACGGTTCATAGGACTCGCTAGTTTCTTTCGCAGATTTGTCAAAGATTTTGCGCTTCTCGCATGTCCTTTAACAAACCTTTTAAAATCAAAATTCGAATGGAAATGGTCTGATGAGCATACACAGGCATTTAATATTTTGAAGGAAAAATTAGTAGAGCGACCTATATTAGCTTTGTACGACGCGAACCTGGAAACAGAGCTTCACACGGATGCGTCAAAGATCGGTTTAGCAGGTATCCTTATGCAGCGAGCCGGTGATGGGCAATTCCGACCAGTAGCCTATTATAGTCGGAAAACGACAGACGATGAACAGAAATATCATTCATTCGAGCTAGAAACTCTCGCTGTTGTTGCATCGCTGAGCCGTTTCAGAGTGTACTTGTTAGGTATGAAATTTAAAATAGTTACGGATTGCAACGCGTTAAAGACGACACTGACTAAGAGAGACCTCATCCCTAGAATTGCTCGTTGGTGGGTGCAGTTGCAGGAGTACGACTGTAGCATCGAATACAGAGCGGGGTCTCGTATGGCTCATGTAGATGCTCTGAGTCGTGCTCCAGTAACCGAGCCTACTATTCAGGGAGATACGCATGTGATTGATGTTCTTCAGGTTGAGGTTAAGGATTGGATTGCGACAGTGCAGAGTAATGATGAGGAGATCAAACGTATTAAAGAAATACTCTTAGATGACAGTACAAAATTTGTTGCTGATGTACGAAATAATTATCAGGTTAAGGGTGAACATGTGTATCGTATTTTGAATGATGGTATTCGTTGGGTGGTGCCGAGAGGTGTAAGATGGCAGGTTCTGCGCATGAACCATGATGACGTAGGCCATTTCGGTTTTGACAAAACGCTTAGTAGGTTAAAAGGGGACATTTTGGTTTTCCAAAATGCGCCGCTTTACAAAAAAGTACGTTTCGTCATGTTTACAATGCGCACACCACAAGGCACCATCGGGTCAGAAAGAAGGTTTTCTACACCCGATCCCTAAAATAGAAATGCCCTTTCACACGTTACATGCGGACCATCTCGGCCCGTTCGTTCGCTCTAGGAAAGGCAACGTTTACATATTGGCAATAGTAGATTCTTTTACGAAATTCATTAATATACGTGCTGTTAAAGATACAAAGACTTCTTCTGCCATTAAAATATTTAAAGAATATTTTAGCTATTTTGGAACACCTTCAAGACTGATCACAGATCGAGGTTCATGTTTCACTAGCGCAAAGTTCAAAGAATTTACCAATAAACTTAATATAAAACATGTGTTAAATTCGGTTGCAACCCCTAGAGCGAACGGACAGGTCGAGCGGTTCAATCGGACAATACTGGATGCTCTCAGTACCAAATGTCATGGTAAGAATGAAAATACTTGGGATGAGTATGTAGGCGATATTCAATTAGGTATAAATACAACTGTTAACAAAACTACAGGCAAGAGTCCCTCAGAGTTACTTTTCGGTTGCAAGCTGATCACAACGAGTGAGAATATGTTAGGTGATGTAATTAATGAAACATCTAAATTAGTAAGTGGATCAGAATTAATGCAATTGAGATCTAATGCTAAAGATAGAATTGATAAAGATCAGGAAGTAGCTAAACGGAGATTTGACAAACATAGGAAAAGTGCTAAAACATATAACGTAGGAGACCTAATTAGATTAGAAAGAACAATAATTGACAAGGATCATTTAGGTAAATCTAAAAAGCTTATACCGAAATTCCAAGGTCCTTATCGGATTGTTAAGATTCTGCCGAATGATAGATTTGTAGTTGAGGACACACCACTTACTAGGAAAGGAAACAAACGGTATGAAAATGTAGTTGCAATTGATAAGATTCACCCATGGCTTAATTTTAATGATTGTTCTTCTGAGGCTAGTGAAAATGACGAATGTAACGATACGGATAATGAAATTGATAAATGAACTTGTTGAATTAAACTTAGCGCAGTCATGAAATGTTTTTGATAAAATTGCTAAATTTGTGTCGTGCTTCAATGAGAGGTTAGTGTAGAAACGAATAGCATTTTTATGCTGCATAGATAACCTCGCATTGTTGCAGAACGCGATAATTTGAAGTGATTGTGATAAATGATTTAGAAATGATTATGATCAGTGCAGATGTTGAATGAGACTGTGACTATAAATAGTACAGTTTCGCACAGATGGTCACTATTTAGTCTTAGTATTATCATTTATACACTTTTAATGTATTTTTAAAGTGTTTAATTATTATTGTATTTTGTTTATTTTTGAAAAATGTCTAATTGTCAAATATATTAAATTATTTGTTTTTTTTTATCAGATGGTAAGTGAGCACAAGTTACGAGCAATCAGTGCAGATAGAGAAGTATACCAAATTGATTAATACCTATCATCATCTGTGATGATTGTAGATCGTGATAGATTGTGTTAGACTAAAATGGCACAAGTTACGAGCAATCAGTGCAGATAGCGAATGGTATTAATTGAAATGGTATCGCACAGATGATTGTAGATCGTGGCAGATTGTGCAAGATAGTCATGTAGTTAAGTTTTAAGATTTTTTTGTAGTTTAGTTAGTATTAATATTATTATAATTGTTTTTTTTTCCTTTCACTTCCTCTCTTCATTTTTTGTATTTTAATTTAGTGAGAGGACTCACTCAGTATAGGATGGCCGAGTTGTAAGATTGTTTTTGCCAATATCAATAAAATATCGTGATTCAATATTGTGATCCGACTAGATGGCCAGTGTCGAGTATACAACCGTTGCATTAAGTTGGCATTACGTGTTACCTTAGTCTATCCGTTGACCGGTTGGCAACACTGACAGATACTCGCCACTTGCCATCGAGCGGCTGAACGAGGCGGACGTGAAAGGATCGTGTACTCGAGGAATAAATCCAAGTTAATCACACCAATCATCGTTTCATTTCTGAGTTTGAGGGTTGATCTTTCAAAAATATATATTATTTTTTTTCCACTAAGCTCTTCAAATCGATTAACATTGCTTTATTGTTTCTTGAACAAAAAAAATCCTCACACATTTTTTTTTGCGCCGGCCACCCCGGTATTGTTCACTATTCCGTTACTACACCTACTCCTAAATATTGAGTGACGAATCCCGCCACTCGTGCCATTCACCTGGAAGTGATAAGTGACGTGACCTTTAAAGGATTTATCGCTGGATTTAGGAGGTGTGTGTCAAGGAGAGGACATTGTAGCGAAATATGGGGCGACAACGGCATCGATTTCGTTGGAGCGTCCAAGGAACTGCACTCATTACCGGCATAAAACCAAGGTTTTTTTTAGGACCTTGAATGGCGAAAGGATTTAAATAGCAGTATCCTCTAAAAAAAAACGTCTGAGAGTGCGTGCACGACACGACCATCTTGTAAATCAAAAAGGTCGTGACATAGCGGGCTTAGTGGGATGTTAGAAGTATTCAATGCACAAAAGTAGCACTGAGCCACTCGATGTCCAATAAATGAAGATAAATGTCCAAATATACGCAAAGCGGATTCAGTATCGTTCCCGTCAGACTGTGGCTTGAACGGAATCTGAGCCATTGTCAAATTATTCATGGCGCTGATTTGTCCCGCCGAATCAAATTCTTCCTCGTCATTATCTGATGAGATAATTAAACCGTATATCTAGGTCTCAATACTTTTTGATTATTCGGCACGTTTTCCACAAGGAACTGGTACGTCTCGTTATCTATATCTAGATCCTCTAAGTCCATAAATGCACTTCTTGCCACATTTTCTTTCTGGTACTTCATCAATGAAAACATACTAGTGCAAGCCAACTGAACACTTGATAGTAGCCTAAAAACATGCCAAAACTTTGTACAAGCCATTATAAAAGCAATAATAAGCAGTATGGGGCCTTTTGAGAGGAGAGTTAATAGGTATCTCCTAAATGGTCGGCAACGCGCACGTAATGCCTCTGATGTTACAGGCGTCCATAGGCTTCGGTAACTGCTTACCATCAGGCGGGCCGTAGGCTTGTTTGCCACCTCGTGGTATAAATCCTCTAAAAACAACTTTTGAGAGCGCGTGCACGACCATCTTGTAAATCAAAAAGGTCGTGACATAGCGGGATTAGTGGGATGTTAGAAGTATTCAATGCACAAAAGTAGTACTGAGCCACTCGATGTCCAATAAATAAAGATAAATGTCCAAATAAACGCAAAGCGGATTCAGTATCGTTCCCGTCAGGCTGTGGCTTGAACGGAATCTAAGCTATTGTCAAATTATTCATGGCGCTGATTTGTCCCGCCGAATCAAATTCTTCCTCGTCATAATCTGATGACATAATTGAACCGTATCTGGATCTCAATACTTTTTGAATGTTCGGCACGTTTTTCACAAGGAACTGGTACGTCTCGTTATCTATATCTAGATCCTCTAAGTCCATAAGTGCACTTCTTGCCACATTTTCTTTCTGGTACTTCATCAATGAAAACATACTAGTGCAAGCCAACTGAACACTTGCTTATAGCATAAAAACATGCAAAAACTTTGTACAAGCCATTATAAAAGCAATAATAAGCAGTATGGGGCCTATTAAGAGGAGAGTTAATAGGTATTTCCTAAATGGTCGGCAACGCGCACGTAATGCCTCTGATGTTACAGGCGTCCATAGGCTTCGGTAACTGCTTACCATCAGGTGGGCCGAAAGCTTGTTTGCCACCTCGTGGTATAAAATATATATTATATTTTTTCCACTAAGCTCTTCAAATCGATTAACATTGCCATATTGTTTCTTTCACAAAAAAAATCCTCAAACATTTTTTTTTTGCGCCGGCCACCTCGGTATTGTTCACTATTCCATTACTACATCTACTGCTACATATTGTGTGACGAATCCCGCCACTCGTGCCATTCACCTGGAAGTAATAAATAACGTGACCTTTAAAGGATTGATCGCTGGATTTAAGAGGTCTGTGTCAAGGAGAGGACATTGTAGCGAAATATGGAGCGACAACGGCACCGATTTCGTTGGAGTGTCCAAGGAACTGCACTCATTACCGGCATAAAACCAAGGTTTTTTTTAAGACCTTGAATAGCGAAAGGATTTAAATAGAAGTATCCTCTAAAAAAAACGTCTGAGAGTGCGTGCACGACACGACCATCTTGTAAATCAAAAAGGTCGTGACATAGCGGGCTTAGTGGGATGTTAGAAGTATTCAATCCACTAAAGTAGCACTGAGCCACTCGATGTCCAATAAATGAAGATAAATGTCCAAATATACGCAAAGCGGATTCAGTATCGTTCCCGTCAGACTGTGGCTTGAACGGAATCTGAGCCATTGTCAAATTATTCATGGCGCTGATTTGTCCCGCCGAATCAAATTCTTCCTCGTCATTATCTGATGACATAATTGAACCGTATATCCAGGTCTCAATACTTTTTGAATGTTCGGCACGTTTACTACAAGAAACTGGTACGTCTCGTTATCTAGACCCTCTAAGTCCATAAGTGCACTTCTTGCCACATTTTCTTTCTGGTACTTCATCAATGAAAACATACTAGTGCAAGCCAACTGAACACTTGATAGTAGCCTAAAAACATGCAAAAACTTTGTACAAGCCATTATAAAAGCAATAATAAGCAGTATGGGGCCTTTTGAGAGGAGAGTTAATAGGTATCTCCTAAATGGTCGGCAACGCGCACGTAATGCCTCTGATGTTACAGGCGTCCATAGGCTTCGGTAACTGCTTACCATCAGGCGGGCCGTAGGCTTGTTTGCCACCTCGTGGTATAAATCCTCTAAAAACAACTTTTAAGAGCGCGTGCACGACCATCTTGTAAATCAAAAAGGTCGTGACATAGCGGGCTTAGTGGGATGTTAGAAGTATTCAATGCACAAAAGTAGTACTGAGCCACTCGATGTCCAATAAATAAAGATAAATGTCCAAATAAACGCAGAGCGGATTCAGTATCGTTCCCGTCAGGCTGTGGCTTGAACGGAATCTAAGCTATTATCAAATTATTCATGGCGCTGATTTGTCCCGCCGAATCAAATTCTTCCTCGTCATAATCTGATGACATAATTGAACCGTATCTGGGTCTCAATACTTTTTGAATGTTCGGCACATTTTCTACAAGGAACTGGTACGTCTCGTTATCTATATCTAGATCCTCTAAGTCCATAAGTGCACTTCTTGCCACATTTTCTTTCTGGTACTTCATCAATGAAAACATACTAGTGCAAGCCAACTGAACACTTGATAGTAGCCTAAAAACATGCAAAAACTTTGTACAAGCCATTATAAAAGCAATAATAAGCAGTATGGGGCCTTTTGAGAGGAGAGTTAATAGGTATCTCCTAAATGGTCGGCAACGTGCACGTAATGCCTCTGATGTTACAGGCGTCCATAGGCTTCGGTAACTGCTTGCCATCGGGCGGGCCGTAGGCTTGTTTGCCACCTCGTGGTATAAAAGATATATATTTTTTTTCCACTAAGCTCTTCAAATCGATTAACATTGCCTTATTGTTTCTTGAACAAAAAAAAAACCTCATACATTTTTTTTTGCGCCGGCCACCCCGGTATTGTTTACTATTCCGTTACTACATCTACACCTAAATATTAAGTGACGAATCCCACCACTCGTGCCATTCACCTGGAAGTGATAAGTGACGTGACATTAAAGGATTTATCGCTGGATTTAAAAGATTTGTGTCAAGGAGAGGACATTGTAGCGAAATATGGGGCGACAACGGCACCGATTTCGTTGGAGCGTCCAAGGAACTGCACTCATTACCGGCATAAAACCAAGGTTTTTTTTAAGACCTTGAATGGCGAAAGGATTAAAATAGCAGTATCCTCTAAAAAAACGTTTGAGAGTGCGTGCACGACACGACCATCTTGTAAATCTAAAAAGTCGTGACATAGCGGGCTTAGTGGGATGTTAGAAGTATTCAATCCACTAAAGTAGCACTGAGCCACTCGATGTCCATTAAATGAAGATAAATGTCCAAATATACGCAAAGCGGATTCAGTATCGTTCCCGTCAGACTGTGGCTTGAACGGAATCTGAGCTATTGTCAAATTATTCATGGCGCTGATTTGTCCCGCCGAATCAAATTCTTCCTCGTCATTATCTGATGACATAATTGAACCGTATATCTAGGTATATCTAGGTCTCAATACTTTTTGAATGTTCGGCACGTTTACTACAAGAAACTGGTACGTCTCGTTATCTAGACCCTCTAAGTCCATAAGTGCACTTCTTGCCACATTTTCTTTCTGGTACTTCATCAATGAAAACATACTAGTGCAAGCCAACTGAACACTTGATAGTAGCCTAAAAACATGCAAAAACTTTGTACAAGCCTGTAAGGGATGAAAATGATACACGAAAGTTAGTTGCCATCAAGATCAGAAAACGATGCTTGTAGCGACGGTTTATTTTTACAAGAGCGGTACAATAAAATTACAGACAGTCTTATGTGTCAAACTGACACTTACTTTTTTTTCTTTTTCTTTTTTAAATTAGAAACCAGGAATGCGTCGCCTACAATCCCCCCCCTTAGTGCTAAATAATCATTTAGTACTAGATCCTTCAGACGGTGCCAGTAAAGCGACGCGTGTCACAGGCCGGCGCAAAACCCCCGTGCGTGTGCGCACGTCTACTATGCGCACCCGTCCGTCGTCACCGGCGTGAGTCGCACTTACTACCCCGTGTCGCCAGCACCCTCGCTCGATATTCGGTTCTATGAGTTGCACGTAATCACCGATACCTAAAATGCCGCCCTCCTTAAGCCATTTTTGTCTCGGCAACAAGGTAGGTAAATATTATTTTAGCCAGCGGTCCCAAAACATATCGGTTAATCGTTGGGCGGTTCTCCAGCGCTTCCGGAGGCTTAAATCGGCGTTATCATATTTTCCGATAGACGGGCTATTAGCTGAAGTTCCTATTAGAAAATGATTAGGTGTCAGAGCTTCTGGGAAATTAGGATCGACTGATACATGCGTCAATGGGCGACTGTTGACGAGAGCCTCGACCTCTGCTAGCATAGTTGTTAAGGTTTCGGGGTGTGGTGCTCGATCTCTTAGCACTACTTTGAGGGCAGTTTTTACAGTGCGTACCATCCTCTCCCATGCACCCCCCATCTCCGGAGAGCCCGGTGGTATAAAACGCCAATCTATGCCCCTAACGGAGCCATCTTCGGTCAATTTTTCCAAATTGAGCTCAGCGAGACTTTGTTTAAGTTCTGAAGCAGCGCCTCTTAAATTGGTCCCATTATCCGAATAGACAACGCTCGGCTGTCCTCTCCGTGCTGACATTCGCCTAAGAGCCATGATCGCCGCATCAGCGGTGAGGTCTTCGGTAACCTCAATGTGGACAGCACGTATTGTTAAGCATGTAAATAATACTCCGTAACGCTTTAGCCTTCTGCGGTCAACCGTCACCTCCATCGGGCCAAAGTAGTCGATGCCAGTACAGTAAAACGGCCTTCGGTTGTGCTGCAGACGTGCTGCCGGTAAGTCAGCCATGCGCTGAGGCTGTGGAACTGCTCGGCGGTACCTGCAGTACAGACAGTGGCTAGCAATATCTCGTACGGTAGGTCGTAGGTTGATGACCCAATAGCGTTGACGTAATTCGTTCACGACCAATTCATTAGCTCCATGAAGAGCCTGTCGGTGGTAGAAGTCAACCAGTAGTTTGGACATTTTGTGTTTACCGTCTAGTATGTATGGTCGCATCAGATGTTCACTTATCCCACTAGCCTTATCGATTCGCCCTCCAACCCTTAGTAACCCACTTTGATCTAGGAAAGGAGTCAAATTCAGCAAGCGACTAGTAGCTGGTAGTGGTTTCTGTAATTGTAAACACAAGATTTCGGATGAAAATGAATCGTGTTGACTTTTCTTTAGAAGCAGCTGCTCTGCTTCATTCAATAATGTAGCATCTAAAACAGCAGCGTGCCCCTGACATCGTCTTATGAATAATAAAATTCTTCCCATCACTCTTTTAAGTTTAATCCATGAAGAAAAGTTATTCTCATCTGGTAAAGAAAATTTAAAATTATTTATTTCATTTGTAACCAATAAATTTATATTTCTTTTCTCACAAATAGCTTCCTCTTTAATATTTTTTGTTACAAAATCCTTAGGCCAGCATTCTTCTGGTTGACGAAGAAAATTAGGACCCTGAAACCACTCATCATGGTACTGCAATGGTGGTGTGTTCTCTTTTGTTGCTCGATCAGCGACATTCAGACCAGAGGTACATGTCTCCACTCCGACACTGATGTAAGCTCATCAATCTCACCGAGCCGGTGAGCAACAAAGGCTTTATAATTTCTTGGGTCTGACCTGATCCACTGCAGTACAGTACTAGAATCAGTCCAAAAATAACGCTTTGATGGCTTTATACTCTGGCCTTGCTGTACAGTGTTGGCGAGGCGAGCACTAATCATAGCCCCCTGCAGCTCTAAGCGAGGTATTGATACGGGGCGCAGCGGCGTCACCCTACTTTTACTGGCCACAAAACAAACCATCACCATTCCGTCTGATCGAATAAAGCGCCAGTAAATTACTGCTGCGTAGGCCTTTATAGATGCATCGCAGAAAATATGCATTTGTGTGTCCATAATAACCAGGTTATCATTTAAAGATGACTCACCACCTGACCGCTCCGCAGTGTAGCACTGCGTCCACACACCTGCATTGTGATACCATCGCGGGATGCGCAAGGTGTCCAGTAGCTTCAGTTCACCGAGCCACCTCGCCCAGCTCGCATGCTCCTCATCTCGAATGCAACACTGCCAGTCTATGCCGCTACGATGAACACTCTGTAAAATCATTTTTGCTTTTATTGTAAATGGTGATAAGAAACCATGAATGTCGTACACTGACATTATTATACTCAGCATCTTTGCTTTGGTGGGTCGCTCCATACCACTTAATATCTGTTCCGGTATTCGGTCAAAGGAGATATTGAAGCTAAATGAATCATCAGTAGGATGCCATAGCAATCCAAGCGTACGCTCACTTGTGTCTGTTGCTCCATCTTTAAAATGAATGGAACTTTGTGCAAGTGCTTCCGTAGGTATGGATTCTAAAACCTGCTTGCTATTGCTTGACCAGCCTCTAATCTCAAAACCACCCTCCTTATGAATCATACTAATTTCTCTGACTAATTTAATGGCATTTTCTTCACTTGCTGTTGAATATAAACAGTCGTCCATATAATGACTATTGAGAATGACATTTACAGCCTCTGGGTGTAAATCTTCAAACATAAGAGCATTTTTGTTCTTTATAAATTGAGCAATAAACGGTGAACACGTTGCCCCGAAAATTAAACTATCCATAACACAATGTTGTATTGGAGAATTCTCAGATTCTTGCCATAAAAATCGGAGAACGTGTTGATCTTCATTACGGATTTTTATTCTTAAAAACATATCTCTTATGTCTCCAATAATTACGATTTTATTTTCGCGAAACCGTAACATTATGTCAAATAATGAATTGTATAAGTCTGGCCCAGTTATTAAATAATCGTTTAGACAAACACCATTAACTTTTCCAGCAGCATCAAAAACCAATCTCAATTTCCCAGGCTTATTAGGGTTCAAAATGCCAAAGTGAGCAAGATACCATATAAACGGAAAATGACCTTCTTTTTCCTTACTTGTCAGTTTGCGGGCGTAATTACTGTCGAATAGCTTTTGTATCTCTAATGTATACCTTTGAGCATAAGCATTATCTTTTTTAAATTTACGTATCAATAATCGATGACGAGAAAGTGCATATTCATAAGAGCTTGGCAAAACAAATTCGTCCTTATTAAAAGGTAAGCCAACTTCCCACTGATTACCTATTTTGCGTGCTGTATTCTCTAAAATTTGTAACGCCCTAACTTGTGCCGTATTCTCACGGCGTAAAGGTGAAATCCCTATGGCATCAAAATCAAATGATTTCTTCAATGTGTTATTTAATTCGCTGATATCGGTCATTGACACATCAGTATGAGCGAGATGAAATATAGGTTGACTTACCGAGGAGCGAGTGCGACCACAGTACCCGTGAATGGACCATCCCAATTGACACTTAGTTGCATACGGCGCATTCCTGTTTCCGTGTAGTACTTCTAACGGAGCGATAAGAAAATAATTATCTTCACCTATAAGTAAACGTGGAATTACACACTCATTACACACCAATTCCTTTACAGGCAATAAATGCGAATAGTTTAAGCTAGATACAACTGACAAATTTTGCTTAGGTAAATTCAGCTTAGATACTTTACGAAACATTACATCGTGAATATTAGTGCCGTCCTTTGCGCTAATTTGTGTGTGCACCTTAGGGGCGTCCGATTGATACACTTCAAGGCCGAACGCGTCGATAAACTTAATTGCACTTGATTGTTCACTTTTTAGACCTAAACTATCAGCTAAGGCAGAGTCTATCATGGACACTGAAGCTGCGTCATCTAGCAGGGCATACGTAGATACTGTGCCGGTAGGTCCGCGTAATGTCACAGGTACCACTTTTAACATGACGTCACTGGAGGAGCACGACGTGGTGTCAGCATTCTCGGCGACATGAGCTATCGTCGCGTCCGAAGCTGGGGAAACCGGTTCTTGGGAGTAATCAGCTGTTTGTTCTAATTGCTGTGTGGGCTTTTTCCAGTGTAACAGTGGGTGATGTGCTAATCCACAATTATCAATGTCGCACATAGGAGCGGGACATGTATCACGAGCATGGTGACTTATGAGACAACAATAACATAAACCACTAGTTTTTACAAATCTCCATCTTTCTTTGCGTAAAGCACGGCGAAATATACGGCAGTCTGGCAACTCATGGTTTGATTTCTGACAGTAATTACATTTAGAATCATTTTCCAGGACAGTTGTTGTGAAAATAGGTCGACCACGCTGTTTTGTATCCTCTATTTTCCTATTCTGCGGTTCAGGATATTTTCTTGGTTCCCGTGGCTGTGGAAAACCAACACTACACAACATTAGGGATTCTTTCTTCAGGAAAGCAGCCAATAATTCGAGTCGTGGTTGTCCTTCAGCTAGTTTCTCATAAGCAAAGTCAGTCCATTTTCCAATAAGTGTGCTCGGCAACTTGGATAATACTGCAGTAGTGAGCTCAGGACTTCGCAAATAATCTTGTTGGCCAAGTGCTCGAATGGTTGCCACACAGTTGTTCACTCGCACAGAGAAGTTAATTATATCTTGGTGATACCAGCTAGGTAGTGGAGTCAATCTTTTTAGTTGTGCAGTAATATTCAATATAATTAAATCTGAACGGCCAAACCTTAGCTCTAGTGCCTCCATTACAACTTGAGGTGCAGTGTTACCAATTAGCAAGTCAGTCACTGCTTCCATGGCATCACCTCTTAGTGCCTTCCGTAATCTCCATAAATTCTCAGACTCACTAAATTGACACACTCGAGTAGACTCTTCGTAGGCACTTTTAAAATGTAACCATTCAATGCAGTCACCATTAAACAAAGGGAGATCACGTGGAGTAGCAAGGCGGCTTATTAGGCGGTCGTTTTGCTGTGAGGATGATTGATCTTTCACCATGTCCTTTAGAGCACTTGCTAAGTGCTGAATAGCAATATTGATGCTAGGGTCCTCACTTGTTTTTGGGGGTTGGCAATCACGTTCGAGCCAGGTCTCAACCCTGGACTGTTCATTTAGAACTTCACTGCCATGCTGACTAGAGCTTTCACTCTCCACTTCATTCTGCTCTTCTTCATTTTCCATGTCTATGGCAGCCAATTTCGCTTGGAGTTGCTTATCAATCAGCTCAAACTGTATCTTAGCCTTGGCTTCTGCAGCTTCTAACTCCAACTGCTTGCGCCGGGCTGCTGCTGATGATCCAGTAGATTTTTTTGATTTTACAGAACCCTTTGCCACGTGACCGTGACGTGTCGAGTTTTTTGAACCACAAAGTGACGACTGTTTTATGGGCTCACTTTTGATTTCTTCCATTTCGTGTAGCTTCTTAGGTTGAAGATTACCACAGCTGTAGCTACGATCCTTGGATAGTCCATTCTTGTAATCCTTTTTAGGTGCCTCTTGTCCGTCGGCTTCCATTATTTCCTGTCGTTGACGGCGCGTTAGTACTTTCGATGCCGGCGTCCGATACATTTGTTGCTAATCCGTAGATCCGCTCGAAGACCAGTTTTGTAAGGGATGAAAATGATACACGAAAGTTAGTTGCCATCAAGATCAGAAAACGATGCTTGTAGCGACGGTTTATTTTTACAAGAGCGGTACAATAAAATTACAGACAGTCTTCTGTGTCAAACTGACACTTACTTTTTTTTCTTTTTCTTTTTTAAATTAGAAACCAGGAATGCGTCGCCTACAAAGCCATTATAAAAGCAATAATAAGCTGTATGGGGCCTTTTGAGAAGAGAGTTAATAGGTATCTCCTAAATGGTCGGCAACGCGCACGTAATGCCTCTGATGTTACAGGCGTCCATAGGCTTCGGTAACTGCTCACTATCAGGCGGGCCGTAGGCTTGTTTGCCACCTCGTGGTATAAATCCTCTAAAAAAAACTTTTGAGAGCGCGTGCACGACCATCTTGTAAATCAAAAAGGTCGTGACATAGCGGGCTTAGTGGGATGTTAGAAGTATTCAATGCACAAAAGTAGTACTGAGCCACTCGATGTCCAATAAATAAAGATAAATATCCAAATAAACGCAAAGCGGATTCAATATCGTTCCCGTCAGGCTTTGGCTTGAACGGAATCTAAGCTATTGTCAAATTATTCATGGCGCTGATTTGTCCCGCCGAATTAAATTCTTCCTCGTCATAATCTGATGACATAATTGAACCGTATCTAGGTCTCAATACTTTTTGAATGTTCGGCACGTTTTCCACAAGGAACTGGTACGTCTCGTTATCTATATCTAGATCCTCTAAGTCCATAAGTGCACTTCTTGCCACATTTTCTTTCTGGTACTTCATCAATGAAAACATACTAATGCAAGCCAACTGAACACTTGCTAATAGCAAAAAAACATGCAAAAACTTTGTACAAGCCATTATAAAAGCAATAATAAGCAGTATGGGGCCTTTTAAGAGGAGAGTTAATAGGTATCTCCTAAATGGTCGGCAACGCGCACGTAATGCCTCTGATGTTACAGGCGTCCATAGGCTTCGGTAACTGCTTACCATCAGGCGGGCCGTAGGCTTGTTTGCCACCTCGTGGTATAAATCCTCTAAAAACAACTTTTAAGAGCGCGTGCACGACCATCTTGTAAATCTAAAAAGTCGTGACATAGCGGGCTTAATGGGATGTTAGAAGTATTCAATCCACTAAAGTAGCACTGAGCCACTTGATGTCCATTAAATGAAGATAAATGTCCAAATATACGCAAAGCGGATTCAGTATCGTTCCCGTCAGACTGTGGCTTGAACGGAATCTGAGCTATTGTCAAATTATTCATGGCGCTGATTTGTCCCGCCGAATCAAATTCTTCCTCGTCATAATCTGATGACATAATTGAACCGTATCTGGGTCTCAATACTTTTTGAATGTTCGGCACGTTTTCTACAAGGAACTGGTACGTCTCGTTATCTATATCTAGATCCTCTAAGTCCATAAGTGCACTTCTTGCCACATTTTCTTTCTGGTACTTCATCAATGAAAACATACTAGTGCAAGCCAACTGAACACCTGATAGTAGCATAAAAACATGCAAAAACTTTGTACAAGCCATTATAAAAGCAATGATAAGCAGTATGGGGCCTTTTGAGAGGAGAGTTAATAGGTATCTCCTAAATGGTCGGCAACGCGCACGTAATGCCTCTGATGTTACAGGCGTCCATAGGCTTCGGTAACTGCTTACCATCCGGCGGGCCGGAAGCTTGTTTGCCACCTCGTGGTATAAAATATATATTATATTTTTTCCACTAAGCTCTTCAAATCGATTAACATTGCCATATTGTTTCTTTCACAAAAAAAATCCTCAAACATTTTTTTTTTGCGCCGGCCACCTCGGTATTGTTCACTATTCCATTACTACATCTACTGCTACATATTGTGTGACGAATCCCGCCACTCGTGCCATTCACCTGGAAGTAATAAATAACGTGACCTTTAAAGGATTGATCGCTGGATTTAAGAGGTCTGTGTCAAGGAGAGGACATTGTAGCGAAATATGGAGCGACAACGGCACCGATTTCGTTGGAGCGTCCAAGGAACTGCACTCATTGCCGGCATAAAACCAAGGTTTTTTTTAAGACCTTGAATAGCGAAAGGATTTAAATAGAAGTATCCTCTAAAAAAAACGTCTGAGAGTGCGTGCACGACACGACCATCTTGTAAATCAAAAAGGTCGTGACATAGCGGGCTTAGTGGGATGTTAGAAGTATTCAATGCACAAAAGTAGCACTGAGCCACTCGATGTCCAATAAATGAAGATAAATGTCCAAATATACGCAAAGCGGATTCAGTATCGTTCCCGTCAGACTGTGGCTTGAACGGAATCTGAGCCATTGTCAAATTATTCATGGCGCTGATTTGTCCCGCCGAATCAAATTCTTCCTCGTCATTATCTGATGACATAATTGAACCGTATATCTAGGTATATCTAAGTCTCAATACTTTTTGAATGTTCGGCACGTTTACTACAAGAAACTGGTACGTCTCGTTATCTAGACCCTCTAAGTCCATAAGTGCACTTCTTGCCACATTTTCTTTCTGGTACTTCATCAATGAAAACATACTAGTGCAAGCCAACTGAACACTTGATAGTAGCCTAAAAACATGCAAAAACTTTGTACAAGCCATTATAAAAGCAATAATAAGCAGTATGGGGCCTTTTGAGAGGAGAGTTAATAGGTATCTCCTAAATGGTCGGCAACGCGCACGTAATGCCTCTGATGTTACAGGCGTCCATAGGCTTCGGTAACTGCTCACTATCAGGCGGGCCGTAGGCTTGTTTGCCACCTCGTGGTATAAATCCTCTAAAAAAAACTTTTGAGAGCGCGTGCACGACCATCTTGTAAATCAAAAAGGTCGTGACATAGCGGGATTAGTGGGATGTTAGAAGTATTCAATGCACAAAAGTAGTACTGAGCCACTCGATGTCCAATAAATAAAGATAAATGTCCAAATAAACGCAAAGCGGATTCAGTATCGTTCCCGTCAGGCTGTGGCTTGAACGGAATCTAAGCTATTGTCAAATTATTCATGGCGCTGATTTGTCCCGCCGAATCAAATTCTTCCTCGTCATAATCTGATGACATAATTAAACCGTATCTAGGTCTTAATACTTTTTGAATGTTCGGCACGTTTTCCACAAGGAACTGGTACGTCTCGTTATCTATATCTAGATCCTCTAAGTCCATAAGTGCACTTCTTGCCACATTTTCTTTCTGGTACTTCATCAATGAAAACATACTAATGCAAGCCAACTGAACACTTGCTAATAGCAAAGAAACATGCAAAAACTTTGTACAAGCCACTATAAAAGCAATAATAAGCAGTATGGGGCCTTTTGAGAGGAGAGTTAATAGGTATCTCCTAAATGGTCGGCAACGCGCACGTTATGCCTCTGACGTTACAGGCGTCCATAGGCTTCGGTAACTGCTTACCATCGGGCGGGCCGTAGGTTTGTTTGCCACCTGAAGGTATAAATCCTCTAAAAAAAATTTTTGAGAGCGCGTGCACGACCATCTTGTAAATCAAAAAGGTCGTGACATAGCGGGCTTAGTGGGATGTTAGAAGTATTCAATGCACAAAAGTAGTACTGAGCCACTCGATGTCCAATAAATAAAGATAAATATCCAAATAAACGCAAAGCGGATTCAATGTCGTTCCCGTCAGGCTTTGGCTTGAACGGAATCTAAGCTATTGTCAAATTATTCATGGCGCTGATTTGTCCCGCCGAATCAAATTCTTCCTCGTCATAATCTGATGACATAATTGAACCGTATCTAGGTCTTAATACTTTTTGAATGTTCGGCACGTTTTCCACAAGGAACTGGTACGTCTCGTTATCTATATCTAGATCCTCTAAGTCCATAAGTGCACTTCTTGCCACATTTTCTTTCTGGTACTTCATCAATGAAAACATACTAATGCAAGCCAACTGAACACTTGCTAATAGCAAAAAAACATGCAAAAACTTTGTACAAGCCATTATAAAAGCAATAATAAGCAGTATGGGGCCTTTTGAGAGGAGAGTTAATAGGTATCTCCTAAAAAGTAAAAGTAAAAAGTAAAAAATCATTTATTCACTTAAGCTTTTACAAAGAAGCACTTATGAAATGTCAAAATTCACAAAAAATATATATAAACGATAATAGACGTAAATAAAATAATACAATAATAGTACATATACTAAATAAACATAATGCGAATCTACCACCGGTTCGGAAGTTGCTTCTTATCGAGAAGACTCCGGCAAGAAACTCGATAGTTACTCTTTTGAACTTTGTTTTGTTTTACAACAAATAAATTCAGAGTACAGTCAAAAGAACAATAAATATACATTATTTGAGCAGAGGAGCAGATTATTCCTACTATGACCACAAATTCTTGTCGTTCAAGTAATCCTCCACGTTATAATAACCTTGTTTTATCAGCTTTGTTTTAATTGTAGACTTGAACTTGTGAAGAGGTAGATCAACAAGACTTTGAGGTATTTTGTTAAAGTACTTTACAGATTGACCCACAAAAGAATTTCCTACCTTATGTAGCCTAAGACTTGGAGTAATAAGTTTGTTTTTATTTCTAGTATTGTGTGTATGAGTATCACAGTTTTTTTTGAACATATGCAAGTTTTTGCGCACATACATTATGTTATCAAAAATATACTGAGCGTCCACAGTTAAAATATCAATCTTCTTAAATACTTCTCTGAGCGAGTCGCGTGGCCTAAGGTTGTATATCGACCGAATAGCTCTTTTTTGGAGTACAAAAATGGTGTTAAGGTCTGCAGCTGAGCCCCACAACAGTAGACCATACGACATAACGCTATGAAAGTAACTAAAATACACTAGTCTTGCTGTTTCAATATCAGTCAGCAGTCTAATTTTTCGGACAGCACAAGCGGCCGAACTAAGTCTCCCTGCCAGAGCCGTTATATGTGGACCCCACTGTAACTTAGAATCTAGAGTAATTCCTAAAAATACCGTAGAGTTCGTAATTTCTAAAGTCTCATCATTCATGTTGATAATGGTATCAACCTGTTTAACATTAGGCATAGTGAATTTAATACACTTCGTTTTCTTTGCATTTAGTAATAAATTGTTGCTTGTGAACCAACATAGTACTTTTGAAAGAGTATTATTTACATCGTCAAATGCTTGCTTACCTCTGTTGATTTTAAAAATCAACGAGGTATCATCAGCAAATAATACTATTTCACAAATATCTTTGACAAAGTAGGGAAGGTCATTTATATAAATAAGAAAAAGCAGTGGGCCCAATATCGATCCCTGGGGCACTCCCATGCTAATGGTGGCACCGGAAGAGGTGGTTCCGTTTATACTCACTTTTTGTGTTCTGTCTGTGAGATAAGATTGTATAAGTTTAGACGAAATATCCGAAACACCGTAATGTCTCAGCTTAATCAGTAGGATTTCATAATCCACGCAATCAAACGCTTTCGAAAGATCACAAAATATTCCTATTGCATCCTGCTTGCCTACCCAAGCATCAAATATGTGTTTGATAAGTGCTACACCTGCATCAGTAGTGCTTCTATGTTTAGTAAAACCAAATTGTTTCTCATGTAGTAATTTATTTAAAGTAAAGTGTGAAAGCAGCTGATTTAATATATTTTTTTCAAAGATTTTACTAAGAGCTGGTAGTATAGAAATGGGTCTATAATTAGATGGGTCACTTTTGCTACCAGATTTAAAAAGCGGGATGACTTTACTAAATTTCATTAAGTTGGGCAACTGACCTTCGTCAATGCAGTTATTAAAAAGTACTGCTAAGTGGGCTGAGATGATATTTATGATTGATTTAAGTAGACTTATCGAAATACCCCACAGATCTTCGGTGTTTTTCATATTAAGTTCCTTAAACACCTTGATTATGTCATGAGAATTTATATGAACAAAGTTGAACTGAAATGAGCACTCATCAACACTAGATGTGAGCAGGGACCTAGCTAGCGGTGCACTAGAATTTAAGGTACTTGTAGTTACAATGGGTATATTAGAAAAGAATGTTTCAAAGGTATTAGCTATGTCAATCTCAGACTCAATTAAATTATCTTGAATTTTAAGAGCCAATGAGTGATCTCGAGGTTTTGATTTACAAGTTTCCTTATTAATTATGTTCCAAGTAGTTTTAATTTTATTTTTTGCTTGTTTTATTTTGTCACGCAAAAATATAGACTTAGCCATATGGCATGATTTCTTAAAGATTTTTGAGTATAATTTGACATAATCTACTAGTTTTTGACACTTAGAATTAGCTTTTAAACCATATAATTCGTATAATTTATTTCTACTTTTATGGATGCCTGGCGTAGCCCAATCACTAAACTTAAACTTAAAATTATCGACCTTTAATTTCTTCTTAGGAAAAATAAAATTATGTTCCTGTTTAATTATCTCAAAAAGACGCATATACTGATCATCTATGTTGTGGCATTGGGGTAGTAGATTAGAAAGGTTTTTATTCACATTACTCTTGAACTTTTCTACTCGATTCTTAGTAACCAGTCTATAACTAATATCCACTGATTGAGAGACGTGACGGTGCTCAAATTTAGTCAATAGACCACAGTGATCTGATTTCAAACAATTTATAATTGATTTTTCAATTGAGATAAATGGTCGGCAACGTGCACGTAATGCCTCTGATGTTACAGGCGTCCATAGGCTTTGGTAACTGCTTGCCATCGGGCGGGCCGTAGGCTTGTTTGCCACCTCGTGGTATAAAAGATATATATTTTTTTTCCACTAAGCTCTTCAAATCGATTAACATTGCCTTATTGTTTCTTTAACAAAAAAAAAACCTCATACATTTTTTTTTGCGCCGGCCACCCCGGTATTGTTTACTATTCCGTTACTACATTTACACCTAAATATTAAGTGACGAATCCCACCACTCGTGCCATTCACCTGGAAGTGATAAGTGACGTGACATTAAAGGATTTATCGCTGGATTTAAAAGATTTGTGTCAAGGAGAGGACATTGTAGCGAAATATGGGGCGACAACGGCACCGATTTCGTTGGAGCGTCCAAGGAACTGCACTCATTACCGGCATAAAACCAAGGTTTTTTTTAAGACCTTGAATAGCGAAAGGATTAAAATAGCAGTATCCTCTAAAAAAACGTTTGAGAGTGCGTGCACGACACGACCATCTTGTAAATCTAAAAAGTCGTGACATAGCGGGTTTAGTGGGATGTTAGAAGTATTCAATCCACTAAAGTAGCACTGAGCCACTCGATGTCCATTAAATGAAGATAAATGTCCAAATATACGCAAAGCGGATTCAGTATCGTTCCCGTCAGACTGTGGCTTGAACGGAATCTGAGCTATTGTCAAATTATTCATGGCGCTGATTTGTCCCGCCGAATCAAATTCTTCCTCGTCATAATCTGATGACATAATTGAACCGTATCTGGGTCTCAATACTTTTTGAATGTTCGGCACGTTTTCCACAAGGAACTGGTACGTCTCGTTATCTATATCTAGATCCTCTAAGTCCATAAGTGCACTTCTTGCCACATTTTCTTTCTGGTACTTCATCAATGAAAACATACTAGTGCAAGCCAACTGAACACCTGATAGTAGCATAAAAACATGCAAAAACTTTGTACAAGCCATTATAAAAGCAATGATAAGCAGTATGGGGCCTTTTGAGAGGAGAGTTAATAGGTATCTCCTAAATGGTCGGCAACGCGCACGTAATGCCTCTGATGTTACAGGCTTCCATAGGCTTCGGTAACTGCTTACCATCAGGCGGGCCGTAGGCTTGTTTGCCACCTCGTGGTATAAATGCTCTAAAAAAAACTTTTGAGAGCGCGTGCACGACCATCTTGTTTATCAAAAAGGTCGTGACATAGCGGGCTTAGTGGGATGTTAGAAGTATTCAATCCACTAAAGTAGCACTGAGCCACTCGATGTCCATTAAATGAAGATAAATGTCCAAATATACGCAAAGCGGATTCAGTATCGTTCCCGTCAGACTGTGGCTTGAACGGAATCTGAGCCATTGTCAAATTATTCATGGCGCTGATTTGTCCCGCCGAATCAAATTCTTCCTCGTCATTATCTGATGACATAATTAAACCGTATTTAGGTCTCAATACTTTTTGAATGTTCGGCACGTTTACTACAAGAAACTGGTACGTCTCGTTATCTAGACCCTCTAAGTCCATAAGTGCACTTCTTGCCACATTTTCTTTCTGGTACTTCATCAATGAAAACATACTAGTGCAAGCCAACTGAACACTTGATAGTAGCCTAAAAACATGCAAAAACTTTGTACAAGCCATTATAAAAGCAATAATAAGCAGTATGGGGCCTTTTGAGAGGAGAGTTAATAGGTATCTCCTAAATGATCGGCAACGCGCACGTAATGCCTCTGATGTTACAGGCGTCCATAGGCTTCGGTAACTGCTTACCATCAGGCGGGCCGTAGGCTTGTTTGCTACCTCGTGGTATAAATCCTCTAAAAAAAACTTTTGAGAGCGCGTGCACGACCATCTTGTAAATCAAAAAGGTCGTGACATAGCGGGCTTAGTGGGATGTTAGAAGAATTCAATGCACAAAAGTAGTACTGAGCCACTCGATGTCCAATAAATGAAGATAAATGTCCAAATAAACGCAAAGCGGATTCAGTATCGTTCCCGTCAGGCTGTGGCTTGAACGGAATCTGAGCTATTGTCAAATTATTCATGGCGCTGATTTGTCCCGCCGAATCAAATTCTTCCTCGTCATAATCTGATGACATAATTGAACCGTATCTGGGTCTCAATACTTTTTGAATGTTTGGCACGTTTACTACAAGAAACTGGTACATCTCGTTATCTAGACCCTCTAAGTCCATAAGTGCGCTTCTTGCCACATTTTCTTTCTGGTACTTCATCAATGAAAACATACTAGTGCAAGCCAACTGAACACTTGATAGTAGCCTAAAAACATGCAAAAACTTTGTACAAGCCATTATAAAAGCAATAATAAGCAGTATGGGGCCTTTTGAGAGGAGAGTTAATAGGTATCTCCTAAATGATCGGCAACGCGCACGTAATGCCTCTGATGTTACAGGCGTCCATAGGCTTCGGTAACTGCTTACCATCAGGCGGGCCGTAGGCTTGTTTGCCACCTCGTGGTATAAATCCTCTAAAAAAAACTTTTGAGAGCGCGTGCACGACCATCTTGTTTATCAAAAAGGTCGTGACATAGCGGGCTTAGTGGGATGTTAGAAGTATTCAATCCACTAAAGTAGCACTGAGCCACTCGATGTCCATTAAATGAAGATAAATGTCCAAATAAACGCAAAGCAGATTCAGTATCGTTCCCGTCAGGCTGTGGCTTGAACGGAATCTGAGCTATTGTCAAATTATTCATGGCGCTGATTTGTCCCGCCGAATCCAATTCTTCCTCGTCATAATCTGATGACATAATTGAACCGTATCTGGGTCTCAATACTTTTTCAATGTTCGGCACGTTTTCCACAAGGAACTGGTACGTCTCGTTATCTATATCTAGATCCTCTAAGTCCATAAGTGCACTTCTGGCCACATTTTCTTTCTGGTACTTCATCAATGAAAACATACTAGTGCAAGCCAACTGAACCCTTGATAGTAGCATAAAAACATGCAAAAACTTTGTACAAGCCATTATAAAAGCAATAATAAGCTGTATGGGGCCTATTAAGAGGAGAGTTAATAGGTATCTCCTAAATGGTCAGCAACGCGCACGTAATGCCTCTGATGTTACAGGCGTCCATAGGCTTCGGTAACTGCTTACCATCAGGCGGGCCGTAAGCTTGTTTGCCACCTCGTGGTATAAAAGATATATATTTTTTTTCCACTAAGCTCTTCAAATCGATTAACATTGCCTTATTGTTTCTTTAACAAAAAAAAATACTCACACATTTTTTTTTGCGCCGGCCACCCCGGTATTGTTTACTATTCCGTTACTACATGTACACCTAAATATTAAGTGACGAATCCCACCACTCGTGCCATTCACCTGGAAGTGATAAGTGACGTGACATTAAAGGATTTATCGCTGGATTTAAAAGATTTGTGTCAAGGAGAGGACATTGTAGCGAAATATGGGGCGACAACGGCACCGATTTCGTTGGAGCGTCCAAGGAACTGCACTCATTACCGGCATAAAACCAAGGTTTTTTTTAAGACCTTGAATGGCGAAAGGATTAAAATAGCAGTATCCTCTAAAAAAACGTTTGAGAGTGCGTGCACGACACGACCATCTTGTAAATCTAAAAAGTCGTGACATAGCGGGCTTATTGGGATGTTAGAAGAATTCAATGCACAAAAGTAGTACTGAGCCACTCGATGTCCAATAAATGAAGATAAATGTCCAAATAAACGCAAAGCGGATTCAGTATCGTTCCCGTCAGGCTGTGGCTTGAACGGAATCTGAGCTATTGTCAAATTATTCATGGCGCTGATTTGTCCCGCCGAATCAAATTCTTCCTCGTCATAATCTGATGACATAATTGAACCGTACCTGGGTCTCAATACTTTTTGAATGTTCGGCACGTTTCTCAGAAGGAACTGGTACGTCTCGTTATCTATATCTAGATCCTCTAAGTCCATAAGTGCACTTCTTGCCACATTTTCTTTCTGGTACTTCATCAATGAAAACATACTAGTGCAAGCCAACTGAACACTTGATAGTAGCATAAAAACATGCAAAAACTTTGTACAAGCCATTATAAAAGCAATGATAAGCAGTATGGGGCCTTTTGAGAGGAGAGTTAATAGGTATCTCCTAAATGGTCGGCAACGCGCACGTAATGCCTCTGATGTTACAGGCTTCCATAGGCTTCGGTAACTGCTTACCATCAGGCGGGCCGTAGGCTTGTTTGCCACCTCGTGGTATAAATCCTCTAAAAAAAACTTTTGAGAGCGCGTGCACGACCATCTTGTTTATCAAAAAGGTCGTGACATAGCGGGCTTAGTGGGATGTTAGAAGTATTCAATCCACTAAAGTAGCACTGAGCCACTCGATGTCCATTAAATGAAGATAAATGTCCAAATATACGCAAAGCGGATTCAGTATCGTTCCCGTCAGACTGTGGCTTGAACGGAATCTGAGCCATTGTCAAATTATTCATGGCGCTGATTTGTCCCGCCGAATCAAATTCTTCCTCGTCATTATCTGATGACATAATTGAACCATATTTAGGTCTCAATACTTTTTGAATGTTCGGCACGTTTACTACAAGAAACTGGTACGTCTCGTTATCTAGACCCTCTAAGTCCATAAGTGCACTTCTTGCCACATTTTCTTTCTGGTACTTCATCAATGAAAACATACTAGTGCAAGCCAACTGAACACTTGATAGTAGCCTAAAAACATGCAAAAACTTTGTACAAGCCATTATAAAAGCAATAATAAGCAGTATGGGGCCTTTTGAGAGGAGAGTTAATAGGTATCTCCTAAATGATCGGCAACGCGCACGTAATGCCTCTGATGTTACAGGTGTCCATAGGCTTCGGTAACTGCTTACCATCAGGCGGGCCGTAGGCTTGTTTGCTACCTCGTGGTATAAATCCTCTAAAAAAAACTTTTGAGAGCGCGTGCACGACCATCTTGTAAATCAAAAAGGTCGTGACATAGCGGGCTTAGTGGGATGTTAGAAGAATTCAATGCACAAAAGTAGTACTGAGCCACTCGATGTCCAATAAATGAAGATAAATGTCCAAATAAACGCAAAGCGGATTCAGTATCGTTCCCGTCAGGCTGTGGCTTGAACGGAATCTAAGCTATTGTCAAATTATTCATGGCGCTGATTTGTCCCGCCGAATCAAATTCTTCCTCGTCATAATCTGATGACATAATTAAACCGTATCTAGGTCTTAATACTTTTTGAATGTTCGGCACGTTTTCCACAAGGAACTGGTACGTCTCGTTATCTATATCTTGATCCTCTAAGTCCATAAGTGCACTTCTTGCCACATTTTCTTTCTGGTACTTCATCAATGAAAACATACTAATGCAAGCCAACTGAACACTTGCTAATAGCAAAGAAACATGCAAAAACTTTGTACAAGCCATTATAAAAGCAATAATAAGCAGTATGGGGCCTTTTGAGAGGAGAGTTAATAGGTATCACCTAAATGGTCGGCAACGCGCACGTTATGCCTCTGACGTTACAGGCGTCCATAGGCTTCGGTAACTGCTTACCATCGGGCGGGCCGTAGGTTTGTTTGCCACCTGGTGGTATAAATCCTCTAAAAAAAATTTTTGAGAGCGCGTGCACGACCATCTTGTAAATCAAAAAGGTCGTGACATAGCGGGCTTAGTGGGATGTTAGAAGTATTCAATGCACAAAAGTAGTACTGAGCCACTCGATGTCCAATAAATAAAGATAAATATCCAAATAAACGCAAAGCGGATTCAATGTCGTTCCTGTCAGGCTTTGGCTTGAACGGAATCTAAGCTATTGTCAAATTATTCATGGCGCTGATTTGTCCCGCCGAATCAAATTCTTCCTCGTCATAATCTGATGACATAATTGAACCGTATCTAGGTCTTAATACTTTTTGAATGTTCGGCACGTTTTCCACAAGGAACTGGTACGTCTCGTTATCTATATCTAGATCCTCTAAGTCCATAAGTGCACTTCTTGCCACATTTTCTTTCTGGTACTTCATCAATGAAAACATACTAATGCAAGCCAACTGAACACTTGCTAATAGCAAAAAAACATGCAAAAACTTTGTACAAGCCATTATAAAAGCAATAATAAGCAGTATGGGGCCTTTTGAGAGGAGAGTTAATAGGTATCTCCTAAATGGTCGGCAACGTGCACGTAATGCCTCTGATGTTACAGGCGTCCATAGGCTTCGGTAACTGCTTGCCATCGGGCGGGCCGTAGGCTTGTTTGCCACCTCGTGGTATAAAAGATATATATTTTTTTTCCACTAAGCTCTTCAAATCGATTAACATTGCCTTATTGTTTCTTTAACAAAAAAAAAACCTCATACATTTTTTTTTGCGCCGGCCACCCCGGTATTGTTTACTATTCCGTTACTACATTTACACCTAAATATTAAGTGACGAATCCCACCACTCGTGCCATTCACCTGGAAGTGATAAGTGACGTGACATTAAAGGATTTATCGCTGGATTTAAAAGATTTGTGTCAAGGAGAGGACATTGTAGCGAAATATGGGGCGACAACGGCACCGATTTCGTTGGAGCGTCCAAGGAACTGCACTCATTACCGGCATAAAACCAAGGTTTTTTTTAAGACCTTGAATGGCGAAAGGATTAAAATAGCAGTATCCTCTAAAAAAACGTTTGAGAGTGCGTGCACGACACGACCATCTTGTAAATCTAAAAAGTCGTGACATAGCGGGCTTAGTGGGATGTTAGAAGTATTCAATCCACTAAAGTAGCACTGAGCCACTCGATGTCCATTAAATGAAGATAAATGTCCAAATATACGCAAAGCGGATTCAGTATCGTTCCCGTCAGACTGTGGCTTGAACGGAATCTGAGCTATTGTCAAATTATTCATGGCGCTGATTTGTCCCGCCGAATCAAATTCTTCCTCGTCATAATCTGATGACATAATTGAACCGTATCTGGGTCTCAATACTTTTTGAATGTTCGGCACGTTTTCCACAAGGAACTGGTACGTCTCGTTATCTATATCTAGATCCTCTAAGTCCATAAGTGCACTTCTTGCCACATTTTCTTTCTGGTACTTCATCAATGAAAACATACTAGTGCAAGCCAACTGAACACCTGATAGTAGCATAAAAACATGCAAAAACTTTGTACAAGCCATTATAAAAGCAATGATAAGCAGTATGGGGCCTTTTGAGAGGAGAGTTAATAGGTATCTCCTAAATGGTCGGCAACGCGCACGTAATGCCTCTGATGTTACAGGCTTCCATAGGCTTCGGTAACTGCTTACCATCAGGCGGGCCGTAGGCTTGTTTGCCACCTCGTGGTATAAATCCTCTAAAAAAAACTTTTGAGAGCGCGTGCACGACCATCTTGTTTATCAAAAAGGTCGTGACATAGCGGGCTTAGTGGGATGTTAGAAGTATTCAATCCACTAAAGTAGCACTGAGCCACTCGATGTCCATTAAATGAAGATAAATGTCCAAATATACGCAAAGCGGATTCAGTATCGTTCCCGTCAGACTGTGGCTTGAACGGAATCTGAGCCATTGTCAAATTATTCATGGCGCTGATTTGTCCCGCCGAATCAAATTCTTCCTCGTCATTATCTGATGACATAATTGAACCGTATTTAGGTCTCAATACTTTTTGAATGTTCGGCACGTTTACTACAAGAAACTGGTACGTCTCGTTATCTAGACCCTCTAAGTCCATAAGTGCACTTCTTGCCACATTTTCTTTCTGGTACTTCATCAATGAAAACATACTAGTGCAAGCCAACTGAACACTTGATAGTAGCCTAAAAACATGCAAAAACTTTGTACAAGCCATTATAAAAGCAATAATAAGCAGTATGGGGCCTTTTGAGAGGAGAGTTAATAGGTATCTCCTAAATGATCGGCAACGCGCACGTAATGCCTCTGATGTTACAGGCGTCCATAGGCTTCGGTAACTGCTTACCATCAGGCGGGCCGTAGGCTTGTTTGCCACCTCGTGGTATAAATCCTCTAAAAAAAACTTTTTAGAGCGCGTGCACGACCATCTTGTAAATCAAAAAGGTCGTGACATAGCGGGCTTAGTGGGATGTTAGAAGTATTCAATCCACTAAAGTAGCACTGAGCCACTCGATGTCCATTAAATGAAGATAAATGTCCAAATATACGCAAAGCGGATTCAGTATCGTTCCCGTCAGACTGTGGCTTGAACGGAATCTGAGCCATTGTCAAATTATTCATGGCGCTGATTTGTCCCGCCGAATCAAATTCTTCCTCGTCATTATCTGATGACATAATTGAACCGTATTTAGGTCTCAATACTTTTTGAATGTTCGGCACGTTTACTACAAGAAACTGGTACGTCTCGTTATCTAGACCCTCTAAGTCCATAAGTGCACTTCTTGCCACATTTTCTTTCTGGTACTTCATCAATGAAAACATACTAGTGCAAGCCAACTGAACACTTGATAGTAGCCTAAAAACATGCAAAAACTTTGTACAAGCCATTATAAAAGCAATAATAAGCAGTATGGGGCCTTTTGAGAGGAGAGTTAATAGGTATCTCCTAAATGATCGGCAACGCGCACGTAATGCCTCTGATGTTACAGGCGTCCATAGGCTTCGGTAACTGCTTACCATCAGGCGGGCCGTAGGCTTGTTTGCTACCTCGTGGTATAAATCCTCTAAAAAAAACTTTTGAGAGCGCGTGCACGACCATCTTGTAAATCAAAAAGGTCGTGACATAGCGGGCTTAGTGGGATGTTAGAAGAATTCAATGCACAAAAGTAGTACTGAGCCACTCGATGTCCAATAAATGAAGATAAATGTCCAAATAAACGCAAAGCGGATTCAGTATCGTTCCCGTCAGGCTGTGGCTTGAACGGAATCTGAGCTATTGTCAAATTATTCATGGCGCTGATTTGTCCCGCCGAATCAAATTCTTCCTCGTCATAATCTGATGACATAATTGAACCGTATCTGGGTCTCAATACTTTTTGAATGTTTGGCACGTTTACTACAAGAAACTGGTACGTCTCGTTATCTAGACCCTCTAAGTCCATAAGTGCGCTTCTTGCCACATTTTCTTTCTGGTACTTCATCAATGAAAACATACTAGTGCAAGCCAACTGAACACTTGATAGTAGCCTAAAAACATGCAAAAACTTTGTACAAGCCATTATAAAAGCAATAATAAGCAGTATGGGGCCTTTTGAGAGGAGAGTTAATAGGTATCTCCTAAATGATCGGCAACGCGCACGTAATGCCTCTGATGTTACAGGCGTCCATAGGCTTCGGTAACTGCTTACCATCAGGCGGGCCGTAGGCTTGTTTGCCACCTCGTGGTATAAATCCTCTAAAAAAAACTTTTTAGAGCGCGTGCACGACCATCTTGTAAATCAAAAAGGTCGTGACAT
Organism: Udea olivalis; assembly: GCA_947369235.1. Taxonomy (NCBI): domain Eukaryota; kingdom Metazoa; phylum Arthropoda; class Insecta; order Lepidoptera; family Crambidae; genus Udea; species Udea olivalis. The sequence continues at coordinate 511,432 of OX376345.1, read as the reverse complement.
AGCGGGCTTAGTGGGATGTTAGAAGTATTCAATCCACTAAAGTAGCACTGAGCCACTCGATGTCCATTAAATGAAGATAAATGTCCAAATATACGCAAAGCGGATTCAGTATCGTTCCCGTCAGACTGTGGCTTGAACGGAATCTGAGCCATTGTCAAATTATTCATGGCGCTGATTTGTCCCGCCGAATCAAATTCTTCCTCGTCATTATCTGATGACATAATTGAACCGTATTTAGGTCTCAATACTTTTTGAATGTTCGGCACGTTTACTACAAGAAACTGGTACGTCTCGTTATCTAGACCCTCTAAGTCCATAAGTGCACTTCTTGCCACATTTTCTTTCTGGTACTTCATCAATGAAAACATACTAGTGCAAGCCAACTGAACACTTGATAGTAGCATAAAAACATGCAAAAACTTTGTACAAGCCATTATAAAAGCAATAATAAGCAGTATGGGGCCTTTTGAGAGGAGAGTTAATAGGTATCTCCTAAATGATCGGCAACGCGCACGTAATGCCTCTGATGTTACAGGCGTCCATAGGCTTCGGTAACTGCTTACCATCAGGCGGGCCGTAGGCTTGTTTGCTACCTCGTGGTATAAATCCTCTAAAAAAAACTTTTGAGAGCGCGTGCACGACCATCTTGTAAATCAAAAAGGTCGTGACATAGCGGGCTTAGTGGGATGTTAGAAGAATTCAATGCACAAAAGTAGTACTGAGCCACTCGATGTCCAATAAATGAAGATAAATGTCCAAATAAACGCAAAGCGGATTCAGTATCGTTCCCGTCAGGCTGTGGCTTGAACGGAATCTGAGCTATTGTCAAATTATTCATGGCGCTGATTTGTCCCGCCGAATCAAATTCTTCCTCGTCATAATCTGATGACATAATTGAACCGTATCTGGGTCTCAATACTTTTTGAATGTTTGGCACGTTTACTACAAGAAACTGGTACGTCTCGTTATCTAGACCCTCTAAGTCCATAAGTGCGCTTCTTGCCACATTTTCTTTCTGGTACTTCATCAATGAAAACATACTAGTGCAAGCCAACTGAACACTTGATAGTAGCCTAAAAACATGCAAAAACTTTGTACAAGCCATTATAAAAGCAATAATAAGCAGTATGGGGCCTTTTGAGAGGAGAGTTAATAGGTATCTCCTAAATGATCGGCAACGCGCACGTAATGCCTCTGATGTTACAGGCGTCCATAGGCTTCGGTAACTGCTTACCATCAGGCGGGCCGTAGGCTTGTTTGCCACCTCGTGGTATAAATCCTCTAAAAAAAACTTTTTAGAGCGCGTGCACGACCATCTTGTAAATCAAAAAGGTCGTGACATAGCGGGCTTAGTGGGATGTTAGAAGTATTCAATCCACTAAAGTAGCACTGAGCCACTCGATGTCCATTAAATGAAGATAAATGTCCAAATATACGCAAAGCGGATTCAGTATCGTTCCCGTCAGACTGTGGCTTGAACGGAATCTGAGCCATTGTCAAATTATTCATGGCGCTGATTTGTCCCGCCGAATCAAATTCTTCCTCGTCATTATCTGATGACATAATTGAACCGTATTTAGGTCTCAATACTTTTTGAATGTTCGGCACGTTTACTACAAGAAACTGGTACGTCTCGTTATCTAGACCATCTAAGTCCATAAGTGCACTTCTTGCCACATTTTCTTTCTGGTACTTCATCAATGAAAACATACTAGTGCAAGCCAACTGAACACTTGATAGTAGCCTAAAAACATTCAAAAACTTTGTACAAGCCATTATAAAAGCAATAATAAGCAGTATGGGGCCTTTTGAGAGGAGAGTTAATAGGTATCTCCTAAATGATCGGCAACGCGCACGTAATGCCTCTGATGTTACAGGCGTCCATAGGCTTCGGTAACTGCTTACCATCAGGCGGGCCGTAGGTTTGTTTGCCACCTCGTGGTATAAATCCTCTAAAAAAAACTTTTGACAGCGCGTGCACGACTATCTTGTAAATCAAAAAGGTCGTGACATAGCGGGCTTAGTGGGATGTTAGAAGTATTCAATCCACTAAAGTAGCACTGAGCCACTCGATGTCCAATAAATGAAGATAAATGTCCAAATAAACGCAAAGCGGATTCAGTATCGTTCCCGTCAGGCTGTGGCTTGAACGGAATCTGAGCTATTGTCAAATTATTCATGGCGCTGATTTGTCCCGCCGATTCAAATTCTTCCTCGTCATAATCTGATGACATAATTGAACCGTATCTGGGTCTCAATACTTTTTGAATGTTCGGCACGTTTTCCACAAGGAACTGGTACTTCTCGTTATCTATATCTAGATCCTCTAAGTCCATAAGTGCACTTCTGGCCACATTGTCTTTCTGGTACTTCATCAATGAAAACATACTAGTGCAAGCCAACTGAACCCTTGATAGTAGCATAAAAACATGCAAAAACTTTGTACAAGCCATTATAAAAGCAATAATAAGCTGTATGGGGCCTATTAGGAGGAGAGTTAATAGGTATCTTCTAAATGGTCAGCAACGCGCACGTAATGCCTCTGATGTTACAGGCGTCCATAGGCTTCGGTAACTGCTTACCATCAGGCGGGCCGTAGGCTTGTTTGCTACCTCGTGGTATAAATCCTCTAAAAAAAACTTTTGAGAGCGCGTGCACGACCATCTTGTAAATCAAAAAGGTCGTGACATAGTGGGCTTAGTGGGATGTTAGAAGAATTCAATGCACAAAAGTAGTACTGAGCCTCTCGATGTCCAATAAATGAAGATAAATGTCCAAATAAACGCAAAGCGGATTCAGTATCGTTCCCGTCAGGCTGTGGCTTGAACGGAATCTGAGCTATTGTCAAATTATTCATGGCGCTGATTTGTCCCGCCGAATCAAATTCTTCCTCGTCATAATCTGATGACATAATTGAACCGTATCTGGGTCTCAATACTTTTTGAATGTTCGGCACGTTTTCCACAAGGAACTGGTACGTCTCGTTATCTATATCTAGATCCTCTAAGTCCATAAGTGCACTTCTGGCCACATTGTCTTTCTGGTACTTCATCAATGAAAACATACTAGTGCAAGCCAACTGAACCCTTGATAGTAGCATAAAAACATGCAAAAACTTTGTACAAGCCATTATAAAAGCAATAATAAGCTGTATGGGGCCTATTAAGAGGAGAGTTAATAGGTATCTTCTAAATGGTCAGCAACGCGCACGTAATGCCTCTGATGTTACAGGCGTCCATAGGCTTCGGTAACTGCTTACCATCAGGCGGGCCGTAGGCTTGTTTGCTACCTCGTGGTATAAATCCTCTAAAAAAAACTTTTGAGAGCGCGTGCACGACCATCTTGTAAATCAAAAAGGTCGTGACATAGCGGGCTTAGTGGGATGTTAGAAGAATTCAATGCACAAAAGTAGTACTGAGCCACTCGATGTCCAATAAATGAAGATAAATGTCCAAATAAACGCAAAGCGGATTCAGTATCGTTCCCGTCAGGCTGTGGCTTGAACGGAATCTGAGCTATTGTCAAATTATTCATGGCGCTGATTTGTCCCGCCGAATCCAATTCTTCCTCGTCATAATCTGATGACATAATTGAACCGTATCTGGGTCTCAATACTTTTTGAATGTTCGGCACGTTTTCCACAAGGAACTGGTACGTCTCGTTATCTATATCTAGATCCTCTAAGTCCATAAGTGCACTTCTGGCCACATTTTCTTTCTGGTACTTCATCAATGAAAACATACTAGTGCAAGCCAACTGAACACTTGATAGTAGCATAAAAACATGCAAAAACTTTGTACAAGCCATTATAAAAGCAATAATAAGCTGTATGGGGCCTATTAAGAGGAGAGTTAATAGGTATCTCCTAAATGGTCAGCAACGCGCACGTAATGCCTCTGATGTTACAGGCGTCCATAGGCTTCGGTAACTGCTTACCATCAGGCGGGCCGTAGGCTTGTTTGCTACCTCGTGGTATAAATCCTCTAAAAAAAACTTTTGAGAGCGCGTGCACGACCATCTTGTAATTCAAAAAGGTCGTGACATAGCGGGCTTAGTGGGATGTTAGAAGTCTTCAATCCACTAAAGTAGTACTGAGCCACTCGATGTCCAATAAATGAAGATAAATGTCCAAATAAACGCAAAGCGGATTCAGTATCGTTCCCGTCAGGCTGTGGCTTGAACGGAATCTGAGCTATTGTCAAATTATTCATGGCGCTGATTTGTCCCGCCGAATCAAATTCTTCCTCGTCATAATCTGATGACATAATTTAACCGTAACTGGGTCTCAATACTTTTGAATATTCGGCACGTTTTCCACAAGGAACTGGTACGTCTCGTTATCTATATCTAGACCCTCTAAGTCCATAAGTGCACTTGTTGCCACATTTTCTTTCTGGTACTTCATCAATGAAAACATACTAGTGCAAGCCAACTGAACACTTTCTAATAGCATAAAAACATGCAAAAACTTTGTACCAGCCATGTGCATGTTGCGTACAGATATGTGGAACGCCGACGTAGGCCACCGTTACTGGCAGTGCCACGTGGTAGGACCCACCTTCAGAACAAGTCTCCGCTGACGCTCACACTACATACTCTCAATTTAGTAGCTGAAAAGATTGACGTTTTCCATTGTTCTCTGAGCGAATTCACAAGGATAACGCTGTATGTGCTATGTTATAGTGGTTAAGTTGCTTGTCTATCGCATTGGCTAGTGTATCTGTAAGGGTAGATATAAGCTTAGCTAAATAAATAAATAAATTATAAAAGCAATAATAAGCAGTATGGGGTCCGTTAAGAGGAGAATTGATATGTATCTCCTAAATGGTCGGCAACGCGCACTTAATGCCTCTGATGTTACAGGCGTCCATAAGTTTCGGTAACTGCTTACCATCAGGCGGGCCGTAAGCTTGTTTGCCACCTTGTGGTATAAAAAAAATATATATATTTTCCACTAAGCTCTTCAAATCGATTAACATTGCCTTATTGTTACATTTACAAAAAAATCCGTAAAGAGTTTTTTTTGCACCGGCCACCTCGGTATTATAACGATGCCGTTTCCTTCCAGTCTCATGGACGTTAGAACCTCCACGATGGCTGGAAACTTCATAGTTTAACTTACTGGCCATCAATATTCTGTACCTGTCCTTTCAAAATTTTATTTATCGTTCCACGTTTCCTGTTCAGCATTTGAGGCAGTCCTACGTAATCTGTGAGTCCTACCAAAACCATCGTACTGAACAAAGCTTGCAAGCATTTTAGCAGATTACCAGTATAAGTTTAAATTACTTGATGGTGATTATTTTAAATACTATAAATAACCAAATGTAACAGTTATAATGTATCAGGAACCCGTGTATCGGGGTAAGCATATCATACCTATTTACTTACTATTACTATTAGATATTCTTCTACCTAGGACTTTTTGTATTCCTTAATTGTTATTTTGTTACAGTTTCTTTCCTACATATACTTTTACCCTATACAATAAACAAGTCTCTCGATTGGCTGATCTTTTATTCACTATTCCATTACTACATCTACTCCTAAATATTGTGTGACGAATCCCGACGCTCCGGCTCCTGTATTGCTGGCCTGCAACGGGAATTTCGTCACAAAGTCATACCTTACAAGTAAAGAATTAGCAAGTGCTTTGAGAGTTTGCATAAGATAGTTCCAGCAAAAATAATTTATAGAGGAAGTAGAAGAACTTCAGAAAACAGGTAATGTGAAAAATAAAAGTTAGCTGAAATCTTTATGTCCAGTATTTGATGAAGATGGCTTCTTACGCGTTAGCGGAAGGATCAAGAATGCTCAATTTTATTCCTGTCAAACCTGGCATTTCATTCCTCCTCATGCTCCTAATGTTGGTGGACTTTGGGAGGCTGGAGTGAAGTGAACCAAATTTAACCTCAAGCGCGTGATAGGGGATTCCACGCTCACCTATGGAGAGATGACCACCCTCCTCAACCAGATTAAAGCGTGCCTTAACTCACGCCCAATCTGTCAATTGCCAAATTGCCCTGGAGATCCCACTCCCCTTACTCCTGGCCAACTTACTTTGGTCACTGCGCCAGACCGAAATTATCTAGACTTAAATATAGGAAGTTTGAGACGTTAGCAAGTAAGTAACACAATGTATTTTGCAGGATTTCTGGCGGCGGTGGTTGAATGAATATCTTGCGAATTTGCTCCAGCGGTATAAATGGACAAAACATACCCCAGAGCCTGCAATATATTGTCTTAGTTAAGGAAGATAATCTTCCACCAGTTCGTTGGTTACTAGGCAAACTTGTTGAGATGTCAAGGTTGTGCAGTTCGTATCTCTTAGATGCAATGGTTCGGTTATTAAACGACCCACGTCGAAATTATGTATCCTACCTGTAACATCCAATGCCTATATAATGTATTAGTTCGTTTTTAAGCTATTGTGCAATGTTTTTGTTAAGTTTTGTCTTTAAATAATTGGTTGATCTTATAGTGGGCGGTCAGTACCTACTTAGTAGTCCTATTGTAATTTCGCTCTTGCCCTCGTGGTAGGCGGTCAGAATTTATTTAGTTTTATATAAAGGACATAAACAGATGTCCTTGGTGGGCTGTATGTCAACAGGTGTCCATGAAATGTTAGTGTCAAAGAAGGGCGGCAAAACTCGACTGCATATTTTACAAAAACGTTACCAAACGGAAACATCTTAAATAAATAGAGTTGAATTTATTGCCATAAAATCGGGATTTTTATAGAAGGCGGGTCAATGATAAATTATTCCCGATTTCAAGAAAACAAAACTTACTTGTTTGTAAGTGAAACATGTATGAGTTTTTAGTTAGTTACGATTTTTGAATATGTAACTCTCATTTTCATTTGTACACGTTTGTCTATCCATAACAATTTTAAATGAGTTTTTCCTGTCGCCATGGTCTGCTGGAAGATATCTCTTTCTAGAGATAAACTAACTTGTACTTTTGTACTCCTTATTGTTTTCTATGTAACTTGTCTCTTTGTGTACGAAATTAAATAAATAAAACTTTTCTGTAGTGCGAGAAAAAGTGCAAAAACTAAACGGTTTTATTTCCTGTAAGAGTAGTCCAATCTACGCAGAAGTTTTCAATTCCTGCAATCAATTCTATTTTCAATTTGTGTTTTGGTAAGTTATATTTCAACTTTTTTGACCTAATTTAATTAAATTAATACACTTAAATGAACATTTTAAAGCCATATAGGTACTTGTATTTTGAATGTATTCTAGTGCAGTGTAAAAACAAACTGATAAAGAGGCTGTATGGGCACTTACTTCTTTGCCTTCCCATTGCTGTCGTCAATGTCAATGCCAATCAACTCGCATTATTACGTTACGTTTGATTTTTATTTTTTCGTTTTCATCAAATAATTACCTACTCCAGAATTACCTGCACCACCTGTTGCAGAATAACATAATCAAATTGAAAACCAGCAAACAAATAATAAAGCAAACACTCAAATAGCTCTTCCAACAATAATAAGAGCAGCTGGCACTGCTGGCCGTTGCTTGTTGCCAGAGTGTGATGAGCTGGAAAAACTTCATGTACCTGAGTCTATACGCAGAAGGGTCCTATCAGACATTAAGTACAAGGGAGTGAAGCCTTTTTAGGATATTATTGTTATTGTGCTGCTGGAAATCACACAGTTGGGTGTTGCTCGCACATAATGTCCATTTTATGGTACATGGGGTACGTTTGTCATCAGGATCATTTTGAAGCTCCTGGTACATTTTTGGACAACTTTGTGATTATTCGAATAAATGTAAATAAATAAGTTAATTTGTTTTTTATTTCATAGCTTACATAGCAGTAAAACTTAAATAAGCCTCACACTGAGCTAAACAAACCCAATTTAGGTACACCAGAAATGTACTTCTTTTGTTCTTTGTCTTGTTCTATAGTTTTGTGATGATGTGATAGGTTACGGGTGACAGATCGCTCGTGCCGCGCACCGATGCGGCAGGAGCTATCCGCGTAGTATAAGAAGCACGCGGCCATACTAACAAACTCGCAGTGCGCCATTGAATGTGTAGTCTGGAAGAGATTGCTTTATAGCGATAAGACCGCCTAAATTGTACATTTTATGTCTTTTTACTGTATAACTTGCTGTATTTGTTTGTTTGCGCACTAAAGATTATTTATCTTTATTTTATGAGGATGTGGTGGATGAGGCCCATCGAGGGTTCTCATTGCACGTATCATGTAGCGCTGTTGACTGAACAAGCACGTTCGCACACTCGTGACGGGACCCGTCGCACGGGCGTGGGCCCGTCTGCAAGGGTGCGGAGTCCGCCTTCCCGCGCAATTCTCCGGAACGGAACACTTTACATGGAACCGTGCCTAGTCCGACAAAATGCGAATATTGTACGTTGTATTGTATCACTATAAGGCGTATCTATGCAAACAGTGTGTAAGCATCAGTGTTTTTGTATTCATTAAAAAATGATTAAAAACCAACGATTTAAATTATAACCTCACTACCTTCAATACTATTTTGATGTCTTTTTAACAATTAACTTTTTTGTTAGTCTAGCGTAGTTCTAAAAACATCAACCGATTTCTTTTGTAATATTTTATTTAAACCCCGTGTCTGTGGAGTGGAGGATTTCATTCATCACAGACACGACTTTTCTGACAATTACGCTCCCACAGTTGAGAGGTTATATTCAGATACTCATTTAGATCGCGCTTTAATTGTGTTTCGTCTCCATCTTATAGGAACATGGTAATAATTTTATTTGATCGCTTTTAATGTTCAATAAATCCAAGTTGTTTCATAACGCTTGCTTTTGTATAAATTATAGGGCCCAAATCTAGGCCCTATAATTTATACAAACCACTGTCATACAACATCGAACTGGCTGATTTTGTGAATAGATACAAACCAATCACCATATTAATTTCTAAATAAAACAATGCAAAAATCACTTTCGTGGCATACAATCACCTTCATGGATAAAACGCCACGAAGGTGATGCCACGAAGGTGACGAAATTATCCCTTTTGCATAAATTCCTGCAAAGTTTAGCCGCGACGTTTTAAATCTTAAACTACATTAATATCTCGTACGTTTTGGGGTTTGAGCTAACTGTGATAACAATTGCTAAAATACAATGCAAAAAAGACACGGTTCCAAAACAAAGCACAGGAAAAAAATAAATGCGTATTCTTCTAAAACTTATACGATATTTTAATGTAGGTACAGTTATTGTTATTGTTGGAGTCGGTGTCAGCCAAGAAAACACTACAATATACCTAGCAATATACCAATTTTTAACATCTCACGTTTACGTATGTATGTAGGTAGTTACAACCTACATTGGCTGACACCGACTCCGAATTTTTGTTCATTTCTTGATTTTCAGTGAATAGTTCTTATTTATTTTATACATCGAAAAATTATCGTCCAATTGCTCCTAAGAATTGGAGAGTTCGATTACTTTGTCATGGATCCCATAATCAGAACCTAACCAAACTCTCTTTAAACTACCCTTGAAGTATATCCTTTCACACACAGTCACAGACTATAGGGGGGCTAGCTAAGAGCAACACGCCACGAAGATTTCTACAATACAAGTCATTCAAATGTATGGGGATAACCTAGGCGCCAGTGACAGCTTATGTCATCCCCATACATTTGAACGATTTCTATTGTAGAAATCGTCGTGGCGTGTTGCTCTTGGCTAGGCCCCCAGATCAGTGTTGCCGTTCAAATACTTTTTAGTGTCGTACCGTATTGTTGTCGTAATGTTGTTAATGTCGGAATGCAACGTTCGGTTTAAATAACTTTATTCTCTTATAACACATGGTCACTTAAAATGAGATATTACAATGTGATTCAATAAATAAATTATTTAATTAGTTCCTCTGGAGCAGATATACATCACTATTTTCATTCATACATTACGCAAATTATATTATATTATCTTATTATATTTAATTATTGTTACATTATTGTTATATCATTATTACATTATTATTACATCATTATTATGTTAAATCTATAAACATCAATTTCTGACAACAAGACAATCACAGCTTAGCCACAATCTTTGAGATATTTTTGAATTTTATACATTTAATGTAATTATTTTTAATTGAAAAACATATTTTATACACGCTTTTAAAGAATAATAAAATAAAGGAATTATTTTATACATGATTATTGCCCTGCTGATAGATATCTTTTTTGAATAGCTTCAAGTTTTCAACACCCCTTTAGATATTCAGGCAGTCGATTGAACAACTGCGCCTTCAAATAAAATTGTTTTCTTACCGTAATCAGTACGTGGTGTAAAAAGTTGAAACTTATTCTGATTTCTAAGCTGTGTGCTATTTTCCGCTTGCTCTACTGAATACCTGACTGAATAGAACCGGAAAAAATATTTTTATAATTTTTTATAATTTTTACGGCAAAAAATAAAATGAATGGAATGCAAAGTTGGTTTTTACTTTTTTTTTTTTGTTAAAACTAGATTGTGAACCTACCTGAATGTTTTCAAATAAATTTTAGAACAAAGAATATAACTCTACAATCTTTCAAACATTTTTTTTGTATGGAAGCTGGCATAGCCACCAGCCGCTGCAAGTTTCTGCGCACAATAAAAGCTGTATATTCTGAGTTCGTCAGGAGTGCGACAAGCTTCGTTGGACTTTCTCCTGGACGAAGCGAGGCCGTATTTACGCTCGTGAGGTGGCTGGCAAGCAGGCTTTTCATATCCGCTCGCAGGACGACATCGAGAGGATCTGTATTGTGTTTTTATATTATTTCACAATTATTTAAATATCATCCACATTCACACTACCTACAGTCACGTTGGGTGCAATACTGCATATTTTACTATGTACAATCATTGTTTTTACGCTATCCACAAACCAAACTTACTACTTATGCAATGACTAGATCTCGCAACCTGGTTGTTGGACTTTTTAATGCTGGGTCACTGGGCACTAAGCGTGAAGAATTTGTGGCTGTTGAGGAGCTAGCGTCGGATGTGCTGGCAGTGAATGAGACATGGCTGAGGTCTGGCAGGAGCGCTGAGGCCCCAAAATTGCCCGCCTACAGCTTACATCTTACCCCTAAGCCAGACTACATGAGGGGAGGTTGGGGTGGGGGGGTTGCTTCCTACATAAGAAAGAGCATTATTGCGCGAATAATACAAGCTCCACTTACATCAACAACAATTGAGCAGATGTGGGTAAGGGTACGCTTAAATAACCAAAATATAATTATTGGTACAGCTTACAGGCCACAGTGGATGGACGTGGAAACCTATCTGGATGCTGTCACAGATTCCATTACCTAATTTTCCGAAGAGAGATGTCCTCATACTGGTGGGCGATTTCAACATCAACCTCAATGATGCAACTCGTGCCAGATCAAAGTTGTTCTTGGATTACTTGCATAGCATGGGTCTTTTTCAGCTTGTTACTGAATCAACCCAATTCACTGATCATAGCAGTCCCCTTATCGACCTAATCTGTGCCGACATTCAGGCCCAAAAAGTGGTGGTAAGGCATTCCCCTGAGCTGGGTAGGCATGCAATGCTAACAGGTGAGTTTAAGATAGGAAAGGAGAAGCCTTGTCCCCAGTGGATGACGTATAAATTAATAAATTAAAAAAGTTTTATTTACGTATACTTTTTTTTACGTATAGACCTCTCAAAAGTATTTTGCAGGACCAGTTGAATACGGACCTTAACAACATTGATTGGAGCTACTACAATATTTCCCAGAGCGTCAACGCTATGGTTGCAACTCTTACCACCAGAATTGTAGGTCTTTTCGATCTGCACGCACCAATTAAAATAAGGAGATATAAACACCATTCTCACCAGGAGAGCCCAGATCGGCAAGGTAGCTAACGGTAAGGTCATACCAGGAGTGAGTCTTACTGCCCAACACCGTCTACTTGTGATAGACCTGCGAGTGAAGCCTCGAGGCAAATGCCGGGAGCGCTGACCGCCCCGAACCAGGTGGTGACTGCTTGACGTAGCCAGATCCCATGACTTTGCTGCCGCTGTCGGTGACCTATGCATCGCAGCGGATAGTGAGTCCGGGCAACAGCTCTGGGATAGGTGTCAGGCAGCTATCACCGGGGCGGCGAGGGTGGCGTTGGGTGTGTCTCGGGGTGGACGTAGGCTTGACAAGGAGACCTGGTGGTAGAACGAAACAGTCCAGAAGGAGATCAGGGTAAAGAAAGCCCTCTTCAAAGCGTGGCAAGCGTCCAAATCTCCTGAAGATCGCGCCGCGTACAGGGATGCCAAACGTGCCTCTAAACGAGCTGTAGCCAGAGCCAGACGTGACCACTTACGTCCTTTGTACGACAAGTGGGAGTCGTCTGAGGGGCAGAAGCTCGTTTAGAAGTTGGCACGTTCGAGAGTCAAAGCGGCCCAGGATATTTCCATGTATCGCTGTGTAAATGACACTCCTGGTAACCTGCTATGCGAGGACCGCACGGTGAAAGAGAGATGGCGCTCTTATTTCCACGAGCTGCTCAACAAGCAGCACAAAGAGGTGCAGCCACCTGAACTCCCTCCAAATCAGCGACTAGTGCCCCCGGTATCGCCTGATGAAGTCCAGTCGGGTCTTTGCCGCATGAAGAACCGGAAAGCTGTCGGACCCGATGGAGTCCCGTCATCGAAGCGTGGAAATCGATGGGTTCTCGTGGTGTGGGCATTCTTACCCATCTTTCCAACCGCATTCTCCTCACCGGGAAGACACCTGACCAATGGAGACTGAGCATTATCACGCCACTCTTTAAGGGCAAGGGATCGGTGCAGGAGTGCAGCAATTATCGCGGCATAAAGGTGATGTCCCACACCATAAAGCTCCAGGTGTCTCCTATGTATAATAAGTATGTATTTACAAAAGAAAATGTATTTAAGTATGTTTATCCGTTGTCTAGCATCCCATAACACAAGCTTTAATTAGCTTACTTTGGGGCTAGATGGCGCTGTGTGGAATAATGTCCAGGGATATTTATTTATTTTATTTATTTATAAAGCTCCTCAAGCGCATTGTAGACTCTCGGATCCAACAGTAGTGTACAATCTCGGGGTGCCAGTATGGGTTTCGACCGGGTTGCGGGACCGTAGACCCCGTATTTGCCTTGAGAACGCTCATGGAGGGATGTAGACTGAAGAATACACCTCTGCATCTCCTTTTCTTAGACATGCAGAAGGCCTTCGACTGTGTCCCTCGTGAGTTGATCGGCTGGCGCTGCGGTCCAGGGCCGTTCCCGAAGTCTTTATTGACATTATCTGGGACATGTACCACGATTCCAGTTTCATAGTTAGGACTGCGGTTGGTGACACGCTTCCGTTCCCTATCACCGTTGGAGTACACCAAGGCTCCGTGCTTAGCCCGTTTCTGTTCAGCGTTATATTAGACGTTCTGTCAAACAGCACCCTAGACCACCATAAGCAACCACATGAAGTACATGGCCTGCAACACCACAAATCCCCAGTCCGTCCGCATAGGCGTTGACGTGGTCCAGCGCACGGACCGTGTCAAATACCTGGGATCCGTGTTAAGCGCGTCCGGGGACATCGACCGCGACGTCAGAGCCCGAATTTCTGCGGCTTGGGCCAAATGGCGTGAGGTGACTGGTGTCATTTGTGACCCCAAAATGCCGATCAAGCTGAAGGGGCAGGTCTATAAAACCATAATTAGGCCTGTCCTTTTATATGGCAGTGAAACATGGCCGTTACTAGAGCGACACAAGCAGGAGCTGCGCGTCACGGAAATGAAGATGCTGCGGTGAATGTGTGGAGTCTCACGCAAAGATCGCGTGCGTAACAGCCACATCCGCGGCAGCCTTCGGGTTCGTGACATCGCAGACAAGCTGCAGGAGTGCCGCCTTCGTTGGTATGGTCATGTCTCACGGAGATCGGCAAACTACATTGGCAACAAATGTCTGGCCATGCCGCCCCCGCCAGGTACCGGTAGAAGAGGTCGACCCAAGAAGCGGTGGCTCGACGTCGTTAAAGGTGACATGCGTGCTAACAGACTGGGATGCACAAGACCGCGCGAAGTGGGCCAAGAAAATAAGTAAGGCGGACCCTGGGACCCCACACACCAGTGTGGGTTCACAACCGGGATAGACCGCATGGATGATGATGAAACACCCCCTGCATCCTTGGATTACTGACACTATTAAGACAATGATGCGGATTAGAGATGGTTACCACTGCAAGTTCAAGCGTCATGGGTCAAATACAGATAGAGTTATAAGAAAATGAAACAGATAGTGCTGGAAGCTATTGAGCAGAAGAAGGAATGTTTCTTTGACAGGTACATAAACTCTAAAATTGACAACCCCAAGAAGCAGTGGCGTAACCTTAAGAGTTCTGTGATACCTAGCAGCAAGGCCGAAGTTGATCTCCCACCTTGTCTTAATAACCCTGATCGAATAAACGACCATTTTCTAAATGTACCTGGCGAGGATGTTGTCTCATATACCCAGCTTACCTACTATGAGTACCACAGGCACCATGACTCCGCCACTTTTTCACTCAACTTAGCAGTGATATGGTGCTAAAGATGATCAAGGAGCTCAAGTCGAATGCGCAGGGTAGTGATGGTCTGTCCCTGGACATGCTGATGTTGACCCTGCCACATTCTTTAAATGCCATCAAGGCCATATTTAAAAAAAAATTGAATCAATCAATGGCTGAAGGCATGTTTCCCACTGATTGGAAGATGGCTGTTGTGAGACCCTAGCCGAAAACCAGTCAGCCCTCTCAGATGGACCTCTCAGGACCTCCGTCCTATCAGCTTACTCCCGTGCATCTCAAAGGTCCTCGAAATAATAGTGTGCGACCAACTTACACAGTACCTTGAGACTAATAGCACAAATTACGCATCTGACAAATAGCTCGCTTTGAACAACACGCCATTTTTGACGCACGCACACAAAGGCGAGAGTTAACAGGCGAAGTCAGTGAGTTTCAGTGAGTCGAAAAGTCGCACTGTCGCGAGTGTTTCTGTTTTTGTCGAACTTGGTGCAATTTTTCACATGATGAATTTTGTTTTTGGCCGTTTCTGTCATGTAGGTATAACCGACTTATTTCATTTTAAAAATTCAGAGCGAATATAGTAGTAACCCTAGGCGGTTTACGCAAGTCTAGGAAAAAGGTGAGAGCAGTCCTTCTGTAAACTCTTTATTTTGTGCTAATAGGATGCTGCCCACATATCAGTCTGGCTTCCGCAAGGGTTTTGGTACGGCAACTGCTCTTGCAGAAGTTGTGGACGGTTTGCTCGCTGCTCAGGATCAGGGTATGGTCAGTTTCTTGCTGCTACTGGACTTCTCTCGAGCTTTTGATTCTATCGACATATCTTTACTGCTCTCTAAACTGGTTTTCTACGCCCTTGACTCTTGGGAAGGCAGATGGTTTGCGAGCTACCTGACAGATTGCCTACAATGCGTGGAGCTGAAACAAGTAGATGGGTCTAAGTTGCGGTCAGCGGCACAACCTGTTACCCGTGGCTTTCCCAAGGATCAATTCTGGGCTCTATTCTTTATATACTGTACAGTCCGGACATTGTGCAGAGTATAGGGAATTGCCGGTACCACTTGTATGCTGATGAACAGCTCAGTCTTCCGTTTCGAACTGAGAATCTGGTACAGGCTGTTGCCATGGTGAACAGAGAATTGAAAAGCTTGTCCTCTTGGTGCACGGCCAATTGCCTTGTTCTTAACCCCAGGAAATCCCAATTCATGATCATAGGCTCGAAAATAAACACTCAAAAAATCCAAAACCTAATGCCACCAAATATTTTCATCAATGGGGCAGCTGTGGAGGTTGCGGACGGGGTAAGAAACCTTGGGGTGATTCTTGATAGTAGTCTCCAATTTGGGGGTCATGTGTCTGAGTGTGCTAGAACTCTTTCTACAGGCTGAAGTTGTTATACCGGATGAGACCTTACCTGAGTGAGAGGGTGAGGATTTTGTTGTGTGAGTCCCTAGTCCTTTTCAAATTCAATAATTGTGACACTGTGTATGGTCCATGCTTGTTGGCCAGTTCAGTCAGACTCATACAGAGAGTTTAGAATGCCTGCGCGCGTTTTTGCTTCCGGATTCCGCCAAGAACTCATGTCACGCCTTTCCTCAATACTGCAAACATACTAAAGATGGAAGCTCGTAGAAGGCTTCATCTGGTTGGTACTGGGAAGCCTAAATACTTGTGGGACAGGTTGGTGTGGGCCCAGGGGCGGGATGGGTGTCCCAGAAGAACGTGCACTCATATTTTTGTAACCCCTGAACATCGCACTATGGCTTTTCGTGGGTCTTTTAGATTTGCCACTTAACGGTGTTGGAACGACCTCTCCCCACCAATGCGCGATCTGAAAACCATCAACACATTCAGGATTGCACTAAAGAAACACCTTATTTTAACACAAAAATCCAACCCACAATATAGCCCACTTACCTGCAGTCCATCCGCGGCGCGTAGGTAATCATGCATCATAGTAGCCACTTATGCAACTGGGCAGGCACTGATACTTTCCTTTCCTTCACATTGGTTCTTGTGACTCTGCTTTAAAAATGTTTTATTTTTATTTTGTATGCACAAGCTCAAGCTTTGATTATTAAATGAATAACACGCCACATCAGCGTTTTACGTGGCAACATGTGGTTTGGTTTTGTTGTAGTATTTACAAGTTTATTTGGTAGAGTGGCAGTAATCTGTCAGTGTGACTGTATAGCTGTCAAACTCAAACCATAGATTTTTTTTTCTCTTTTTCTTAATTATTTATAGCTTTAGGCACACTTCACTTGCAAACGACAGATTGACACTATTTTTCCCTTGCTTACCCAAATTAGTAACTTTTTGTTCTTTATATTGCATTCACACACATACACATAAAGATCATGAAGGATACTCAACAGGCCCTGCCAGAATACCAGCGTCTCTGCAGTTTTGTGCTTAGCCCATTAAAAATTTCGTAAAAACTGTTGTATCTTGTACTTGTTTACTGTATGATTGTATTTTTGTTTGTATAATTGTTTACGTTGGGTTAAGAAATTATTTTTGTTTCTTTTCTTTCACATAAACAAACAAAAAATGTCTGCTTAAAAGGTACCATAAAGTGTCTTATTTCCGACTTATTTGAAGGTAAAGATCGATATGAAAAAGGTGATTATTAAACTATAAACCTACTAATCATGTGGCTTTTCGTGTTATTGTTAACCAATAACAGATTTCAGGACATTTAAACTGTTGATTTTTATGGAGTGTATACCATACCAGTTTTCTGGTGAAACATCTTAGAAAAAAGTTTTAAAATTAAATATCTAATACACTTTCTCCCGTATCCACAAACGCTAATCAAAACTTGAAGACATCTCAAATTGATGATGGTCTGTCACATATCAATAGAAATGGGTGGCCATCCACCGAAATCTTACAGTCTGATCAAGCAGTGAGTTCACTTTGTGAGTTTGCCACCGAACGCGTAGATTAAGTTTATTGAACTCGTCACTATATTAAAATTATGCTGTATCCCCGTTGCAATGACACACTGCTTGTACTTTACTACCGCCTGTTGTAAACACAAAACAAGTTTAAAAGAGTAACTGCTGAGTTCCTCGCCGGGTCTTCTCAGCAAGAAACAGCTCCGACGCGGTGGTAGAGTCGCATTATATATATATAATGTTTATTTACATATCCATATTATTATGGTATTCATGTCTATTATTTAGTATATCTTGCTGTGAATTTGACGATTTGAAAGTACTGATACAGTCTATTTGAATAAAGTTATTTAGGTTTGATTTTGAGTTTGCAGAGGTGTCCCGCCATTCCTGACTCGCAGGCTACCGTATCTACCCGCGTGCCGCGTCGCAAGCGCAATCAAGCGCAAGCGCATACGCAGACAGCTATTTATGCGCAGAACGCGGCTACGACTACACTGCACCGTCTGGTGCCATATCCAAATGCTCAATTAATTTGATTAGTTGCTAACTATATTAAGAAGTATTTACTAAGGGAATTCGTTTCTTGCCATGTCATTTTCGAAGGTGAAGGTCGCAACCTAACTAATTACCTCACTCACTTCTCGCTCACCTCGGGGGCAATATATTATAATTAAATATAAAAGCAAACATTACTTTCCTTTACGGTACTAAAATACTTTATAAAATCATAAACCGCGATTGTAAATTAAGAGCTGTTTTTATGAGGTAGTTCATAACTGTGTTATGACGTCATAAAGTATGCATGCGCTGAGTTCATGCACTTGTGGAGAGCAAAGTTAAATTGCCGCGGCCCCCGGGGGCGAAGGCGGAGCTGCCCATCAACTGCCCGGAGCTGAACACCGAGTACCTTCCGACACGAGTAACTTACTTATTTCTCAGCTCGCTATTTTTTTAAATTGCATGTTTGGCATTGTCTCCTTCGATCATATAGATACTCGGATTTTCGGACATAAATTACTACAATTTCTTGTTGATAATGCATTCTACACGGTAAGCGAATTCTTAACCAGACGACTTGGCGAATATTAGTTTGATAATCATCTTGGTTGGCAACTCTCAAATGTATTTATTTGTTATTGTAATATTTTGGAATGGGAATTTTGACACTTGTTTTTTTTATTTTTTTATTTTTTAATCTTAATTCCATTCTGTTGTTGTTTAATGTAATATTTGTATAAATTAATTGTAACATATATTAGCATGTTCATCAAAGAACGGATCACAGAATGTACAGAGGCGTTCACATCAACCTTTACAAAACCATAGAAAACTGGGTCTTATGACAGCAGCATAAGGCGCCCCTATGTACAGGTTGATGTGAACGCCTCTGTACATAATAATTATAATTTTAAGACCTTCTAGATCTGTGCATCACAAATAAATTATATTTTATTTTATCAAATTCATCGGGCTCTTTAACTTATTAAATACACTGGATTTCATCAGCGGTAACTGTAACCTGCAAAAGATTGAATAATATCATTTATTTAATCTTACATATTCAAGCCCAACTTCTTTGCTACCATACCAGTGCAAATAAGCCTATCCATGCCATCCCTGGGCAAAATCCAGACTAGGGTTCGTCTTCATCATTCAATAATCAATAGCTCCGAATTTATTATTGTGTGGTTACTCTTGCTGTGGTTTAGAATCGCCCATAATGGTATATTTGTAGTTTTCATCATTTGAAACAGGAACAAACGAAACAAAACACCAAGCACGGCGGAAGGCTTCTTAGAAATTTACAGAATCGATCCCAAGTAATAATTATTGAAAGCGAAATTACATCCTCATTCTTCATTTTAACTCTAGAGAACTTTCCACCAAGAACAAGTTCTGCCACTACCACGGAATACTCAATAGTACTGACGTACCAGTTTCCATTATGAATGCCTTTGTATCACTTGTTTAAGTTGCAAACAACAGCGGTAACGAACGAACTGGGCTTAAGTCGCCGTCACAAGCATCCTCGAGCGCGCCGTCGAGCTCGTCGGCCCCGAATTTCTCTAATTGCCCTCTTAGAGCGCCCTGACCCTCAGCGACAATGGCACGGTGTCCGGAAATAAGAGCATCCGATCGTCTTAAGGGCAGGGGTGGCGATGTTGACTGAGTATCCGTTCTGAGGCTTGCAAGACTTGCCACCATATGAATAGAAAATAGTGCATTTTTAAATGCTAAAAATAAAAACGTATAATGCAGTTTTTGCACGAGCGAAGCTGCGGTCCCGCGGCTTTGGGGCCCCGCGGTGAATGCCCTTCGCTCACAACAAAAAAAAAAAAACTAACGCCCACCTGGGCAAGAAGCACACACCCCCATCTGGGCAAGAAGCACACACCCCCACCTGGGCACCTGAGCACACCGCACACGTCACTTCCGTTACAGATTTTCCGCTTCACGTTAGATAATTAAGTGCAATCTAGTTGGGTAGTGATTCAAGTTTTTCAGCCGACTTGTTATTGCTCATAAGAGATAAGCAATGTGCTGTTACAGTGATAAATTCCTTAAGCTATTATATTATTGTGACTATGACATATAAAGCACTTTGACGATGTTAAACCCTAACCAAACACGTCGCACACTTCTGGTAATTAAATCATCATTCTTACCCAAAACATATTAAGTAATACTTAGGAAGGGACCATAATGTAACAGTTGACCCTCAGCTTACATATTATTATTCTACTTGGATGCCTGGGTTCCGGCAAGTCACAGGTCATTGTCCCCACCTGGGGCACCCCACACATGTTCCAAAAACTCGTCTAACTTTTGCAAACAGTGTAAATATAAAACAATGTTCAACGTGAGTAATAAGTGGTTTGACCTGTGTAATGCACATGATGTAAATTTAACTAAAAGTTTCCCGTGCTGAAATAGTTCAGCACACAATCTGGGAAGTGGTCGAGTGCTTGATTTATTATTTATTCCTCTTTACATGCAAATCGACTCATTATAATTTGGCTTGCACTATGGCTGAGTTATGGCTAATTAAAAAGCAGTTTTAACGACACCCATTCGTGGAGGTTCGCTTGACGTACCCGGTAGTGCTGGGCGAGGACAACAAGGTCGATAGATCGATAGATTTACTGCAATGCAAGGGATGGTAATATTGTGGTTTAGCCCTTCACTTAATTAAGGCGTCAAGGTGGTATTTTTAGTGCAAAAATCAGAAAATAGTAAGTTATTTGGACATACGGCAATAAATAAATAATTAAATAAA
Organism: Udea olivalis; assembly: GCA_947369235.1. Taxonomy (NCBI): domain Eukaryota; kingdom Metazoa; phylum Arthropoda; class Insecta; order Lepidoptera; family Crambidae; genus Udea; species Udea olivalis. The sequence goes on along the minus strand of OX376345.1, from coordinate 490,715 downwards.
TAGTAAATAAATAATACATTGCACTGTTTATGCTTAAAATTAAAAAAAAAACAAAATCAATAAAACTTTATTCAAGTTAGACCAGTTACAGTTCTTTTGAATAGTCTAAACAATTAACTTTAGCTAATAATATTATAGACATCATCATCATCCGTGCGGTCTATCCCGGTTGTGAACCCACACTGGTGTGTGGGGTCCCAGGGTCCGCCTTTCGGATTTTCTTGGCCCACTTCGCGCGGTCTTGGGCATCCTCAATGGTGAGTCTGTTGGCACGCATGTCACACGCATGACATGACCATACCAACGGAGGCGGCACTCCTGCAGCTTGTCTGCGATGTCACGAACACGAAGGCTGCCGCGGATGTGGGTGTTCCGCACGAGATCTTTGCAAGAGACTCCACACATCCACCGCAGCATCTTCATTGTGATGCGCAGCTCCTGCTTGTGACGCTCTAGTAACGGCCATGTTTCACTGCCATAATAAAAGGGCAGGCCTAATGATGGTTTTATAGACCCTTCAGCTTGATCGGCATTTTGGGGTCACAAATGACACCAGTCACCTCACGCCATTTGGCCCAAGCCACGGAAATGCGGGTTCTGACGTCGCTGTCGATGTCCCCGGATATAATAATATTATAGAAATACATAATATTAATACGATCTATATACTACATTTAATACATACATATAATGTGACTCCACCACCGGCATCGGAAGGCTGATTCCACTGAGAAGACTCGGCAAGAAACCCGAGGAGACACCTGAGCTCCTAGATAAGCTCTGGCAATCTTACTGAACAATGCCTAGCCTCTGACTTTGCTGTGGTCTGTGATTTGTAGCCGGTCGCATCCATTTCTTCATGTTGGAAACAGAGAAGACACAGTTTCGCACATGAAGGAATGGATGCGACGGGCTCAGAACTGGCAGCGCTGACATAACTTACTCGTAGAAGACATCCAGTAGTTTAGCTGTGACAGACTGTTGACTGTTGTTAGTTTCCCCCCATATGGCGACAGCAAAGTAACCACAGGCATGCAAACCCAGCGGAAATATTTATTTCGTTAACAGTCGTTGGATCTGTTCCCTTTGCGTTGCAACCGCACGTAACCAGTGCGTTACACAGATCGACAGTTAATTGGATGAGGAAAATGTAGTTAAACTGCAATGGAGTAATGAAATGGCTGCATTAATAAACACAACCCGATAGTCTATAAAATCCATCACAACACTATTACCGGCGCGTGACCATCAAACTCTTCAGTTTTATGATTTCTCGGAACCGGCGCGGCCTGACCACGCTGTTCTTTACGGCTCACTCACTTGGTTTATATGAGGATGTAAACCGATATTATTCCTTGTTTATTAGAAAACTTGCAGTGTGTCGGGATTCTTTATTTGTTGTCAGCTAGTTACGTCCATATTACAGCGCATGGAGCAGGGACATAGCAGGAAGTGGGCAAGCAATAGGGCAGGACTATTTAAACGGGTCACTCGTTGCCGTTGCCCATCCCACGTCGACATTGCCACCCCATAATTTAGGAAAATAATCCCGGAAACCTGAGTAGCGTTGGCAATGTTAAATTCGTAATTTTAACTCCAACTCGTAATTATATGGTTATACAATATTTTGTATTTATGTTATTTAAAAATTATGTAATTTATTTATAACTTAAAATATTTTTCAATCCTTTTTATATCTCTGCACTTGCTTACCCTTTCTGTCATCTTATGTCTACCTGTAGTAGGTTGTCTGGAAGAGATTGCTTTTAGCAATAAGACCGCCTAAATTGTACATCAACTTTCTTTGTAATACTTGATTTTTCCTCTGTTTTTGTGCAACAAAGATTATCTTATCTTATTTTAATGTTACCCTTGGGTAAGGTATTGATAAAGAACATCATAATTTTATACGAACCACCCAATGCCAGTGTAGAACTGCAAAATAGGCCCAGATATCATTGCAAAATGCAGGCCGTCAAATCAACGATTATTACAGCTCCCATGAATTCCTCAACTTCTACCCTATTATTGAAATTTATGATTATTGACTATTAATACTTGTTACAGCATCAAAATATTCCGCCCACGTTAACGCCCAATCGAATATTGATGGCTTCATTGTTTAGCAAAGAAAATTCTACTAGCATGCGTGTCCGATATCCGCACGTGCCGGCACGTTACGCCCGCGGGTAGACAAACTCGCACAAAAGTGATCGCGACGCGCGTCTGCCCACGTGATCGCACTTGCGTCAGCGACGAGACAGGGACCATACATACATACCATACATTCACGTCTTTCACTTCACGGGGTAGGCAGATACTATAGATCACATCCTTGTACTTGCTACGATTCTGCTCACACAGCTACGCTTCTTCCACTCTCAACAATCCAATTGTATTTAAAACATTGCATGGTTTAAAATGTCAACGAAAGCTAGTTTTTACTAGAAAATGGTTCACAATTTTTGAACCATTTTCTAGTAAAAACTAGCTTTACATTGAAATTTCACATGAAAAGTTATAGTTACAAAGTATAACGATATTGCATTGCATTAGTCTGGTGTGGTACTACCCTTGTTTTTTCCTCACAGAGTGAAGATAAATAACTAAAAAGATATTTCATTAGAATTTCCATCAGTATCTTTGCTTCTAACTAATAATCTGATCTCATTTAAATTAGCTGCTAGGATCCCACTGCTGGGCAAAGGCCTCTCTTCCCAACTTCCACATACGTATCTTTGACCTTTTTACCCTTTCTTTTTTTTTGTTTAACTAATGTCGCCCTTCAACCTCGTTTTCCGTTTGGTGGCTTTAATTCGGGAAGCTTTTTGCTCTCCGTTGTCAGTAGCGCGCGAAACACAACGTTCATCAGATACAGAATACAATGCCGCTCTCCCTACATTATTCACAATCTTTCAGTCAAAAATGTAACAAAGCCGAAATGTTTATTTCATACGATTTATAATGAATGCCCTAGCCACTGAGTAGCATTATCATAGTATGTATTGTAGTTGACTCTGACTACTGCCTTGAAACTTGCACTTTTTTACGTTAAGATTTTTTTGTAAGTATTACTTAGGTTTTTTCGCGAGCTATGAGTATTTCTTTAGTAATTTAATCAAAAAAGTAGTCAGGTGAGGGATCTTTTCATCATCACACACATATTCATAGTCCCCGAAGTAGTTTCTCCTTGTAAACGTTATTAATTTTCTGAAGTACCAGAAACAGCCCTAAATACCACAAATATAGGTATATTTAATCGACAGACAGGTGTGCTCGCTCATGCGTCAAATAAAACCGCCTTTTCCAATTCTCAACTCTCCAACTATTTTTCGCTAAACGGGGTGCCAAGATGCGACCCTTCACGTTTCGCCCGAAGCTCCTAACCACTCGTCAAGTTCAAGTTGGCAATCTGTGCGAATAACTTTTGGTTATTATGTTGAAGCACCCTCCCGCAGGTCAGTTGCACTGTCGCGTGCACCTGGGCGGCCGATGCTCCGCCGCGCCTGCGCCTTTTGTGCTATTTTTATTCCCATATCATTAAAACTTCGTGACCACTGACACTAGCAAAGGCCAAAGTATATCTCATCTGAAACAATTTCTCATCGATCTGAATACAATAGGGATGGCCACCGACCGCTAACATAAAACAAAAATCCACTCTGAAATTACGTGTTTTCATCGTAGCGTCGTACTAGTTTGAATGATTATTAGACTGCATTATGCATGATAATATACTCACGTTATATCCGTGCCTGGAACCTTTCAGGAGGGAAGAACTCCAAGCCTATCCATTTCTTTATGCCATCTATATTTTTTGTAACGTTTCAAAAATGTTTAGGTTTTGGCCATGTTTGCCTAACTACCTAATTAAATAGGAAGTACCAATTGAGGTTTTTTATCAGTGAACCACAACGAGAAGATTGAATTTATTTATGAAAAAAGCTAGAGAGAGCTTTTCCGCAGTGATTAGGAGTAATCTTCCAGACCATAAGACATCTATAGAAAAGCTTGGTTGGTTGTGTGGGGGGTTGCCCCTGCGTGAGGGACGAAGATCGCTGTATTTGAGAAACATAGCCGGACCTTTGCAACGTTTGCCGACCAATATAAATTATTAGTTGATTTGTCCATACCCTCAATATAAATATTATGGTGTACCTACTACTTAGTTTGAAAAAATATTGCAACTTGCAATCAACTTCTTAAGTAAGTGGAGAGTCCTGATTCCTCAATTTGGTATTTTCTCTTATAATCGATTACTTTAGGTTTTTCATGTTATATAATAAAAAAAATGTATTATATAAGAGTAAATGAGATCTGTAAGTGTGTAAGGGCGTTAGGGTGTCTCGGCGTGGGGGCCACGAGCCCCATGTGCGTGCGGTTAATGTGTGAACCACTTGATCTAGTTGCTTTTTATCTTAACACACTTAACGTTAACGAGGACGTTAACGTATGAATATTTGTTTTCTTACAATACAATTTTTCATTACAGCTTCACGGTTAACATCATGTCACGAGGCATTCTAGCATGTAAGGTAATGTAATAATGCAAAAAGCATCAAGCAAACAAGATAATATACTTAGGGAAATAAAATATTTTTGTTTCTGCATTTTCAAGAAAATTATCGAGTGTATAAGAAATTACACAACAAAAAAACATGTTGTAGCGATTACCCGTTGTACTAACTATTTGCTCGTCAGGGACCAAAAAAGTGCCTCAACGCAGAAAGTTGAAGAAAAAAACGTAACCCGAAAACTAGGTACCGAAAATCGGAGAACATACATGGGAATGATTCGAGTAGCCGTAAGGATAGGTGCTCTACCTCTGGGCTTACTGAAACTTTTCAGAACACCTAGTCTCCGTATATTTTCTGTTAGAAATGTTAATGTGTTGACTCGTAACATTTATGATTTAACAGTCTTATTGCAGCACCCAACAACAAGTGAAACCAACCAACGGGTTGGTTTTACTTTGCTACTCACAGCTCAAATGTTTCAGAATCTAATTGGGAGAGTTAAAGCACGGATGAATATCAATCCAATCTTTAAGAATTTTCCAGTGAAATAAAATTATAAGGTGGATCTAAAATGTCTAATGGTTCTTATGAAATGTTAAGCTTGTTAAAGTTTTTTAATAAAATGTCTGAAGGATAAGGAAATGTTCGATTATTACTGAGAAATTTTGTCCGACACTGCTTGATTCTTTTATAGTGATTTGAATGAGACGGGAGTCATCGTAATCATTGTTATCTGCATATTACCCATAGTAAAAATATATTTCAGGTTAAACGATTAAGGTGAGGAAGTCGAAGTCAAAGTGTACAGTCGTAGATATTGTACAGCATCACATCGTCATCTTCATTCGCAGCCACAATACGGTCACTGCTGAGAATATAGGCCTGTCCCATAGATTTGCCAAATGCATCCACAGGACCCCCACGCCATTCACCAAATGATCGAAATCCTTAAGTTGAAGCCTACACGGCTATAAGTCCTATGTATGAGCCCATTGCCACCTCAACTTACTAACTCGCTGTACAACTCAATAGTTTTTCTTCAAGAATTCTCTTAAGCCTACATTATTATTGAGGTTGCAAATGAAATATTGTTTGCTAATAATATTGTTTACCTAGTACTACAGTTCGTTTTCCGGTCTCCCGCGTGCGCGTACGCACCCGACCCCGTTCGAGCGCCTAGTTAACCGAAATAGTTGTTGCATCCACAACTATAACTCGCGTTTTGAGAACACACGCCATATAAACAAAATATGTATGTAACGTACAACATCATATTCGAGTGCTGTGTGTGCCACAGCTAGCGCCTAGCAACCGGCCGTCGTGTGCTAATATGCTGATATCATCATTTCGCTCGCCTAACCAAGTTTTGTGATCTTCTTATTTAATCTTATTTCTTTCATAATTGTGTTTTTACTTAAAGCAGTTATTTATGAAACAAAACAATGCAGGTGTTTAAATTCCCAGTTAAAGGTAGAAAGAAAAATATAGACAACCAAACTAGTAACACTTATTTTAGGGAGTTTTTTGCAACTCGTCACCCAGTGCATAGATAATTGTTAGCTTTGACATAATAAAGTAATTGCTTAAACTTTCCTAATCCATAAATAATTAAATGACAACATAGATAGTTATCAACAGGTGCGATCGAACATAACTTTTTCTATCAAATTGAATCATGTGTTCTTTGTAAGCGATTCCGATTATCAGCAAAACTTGCTTTAACACGGATTTCATATCACATATTTCGCAACTATTCATCGAAAGACTGAATCCCATTTGTGTTCCACATTTCGTTTTCACGAGCCTGTTGTAACTCACGCGTATGATGTAGGCAGAAATAAATATCGTTTGCTAAAAAATACATCTACGTCGCACATAAATCTCTGTCTTGTCATCGGGAACGTTAGATATTAGTTTAGATTCTTATAAATAACCTTAATTTCTGCCGTTGCTATTTTATTTTGGTATAGTCGATGACAACTTTTTTTATACAAGCATGCGAAAAGCCAAGCGGTTGCCGTCTCCTGTGGATACTCCAGCACCAGAGTACATGTTATTAGAGTATGTACTTTCACTTGTGCGTTGTCTAATGTTATTAAACTGAATCAAATTCAATAAGTAACACTTAATTCAAGAAGATCATATAAGTAACAGTTCTTTGGAATCGTCAATAACATTTTAAATTCGGCTATGGATATTATAGACATACTTAATAGTATACGATCCATATACTAAGTAATTTAAACGCTCTATGGCAGCAGACGTCTTTTTGTGGTCATATTTAATCATATAATTTTTTAGTTCATTTTTCAGTCCCATTTCGGTTTATCCGATAGGATAACAACAAAAAGCTCATCCAAAATATAAGCATATAATTTGCAAGACGATTTTGGCCATTCTACAGAAGTTCCGAAAATCAATATTAATATGGATTTGTCAACTGTGACAAATGTCAAAACGCCTACTACAACAATAGTGCAATTTAAATTCAAAAATGATCACAAGAGCGAAGGCAAGAGTGAACGTTACAAGCGCACAACCACCACCACCGCCCACTCCGTCGCCCAGCTCGTCGTCGGTGGAGGAGTTTGTTACTCCTCCTGATACCGCAACGAGCTCAACTTCGAGTGATGAGAGTGGGCCACCGCCGCCACGACCGCCGCGACCACCTGCGCGACGTGGACGACGACCACTGCCGGCACGCTTGGGGCCTGTGGGGCAGTCTGCCCCGCGCGAGGCCCCCGCTACCGGTGGTGTAGTGCGCCGCATGCGATGGACATACGACATGAATGTCAACTGCATGCGCGCCTATTACGGGACTACAGAGGGAGGAACCAACCTGTCTGCGTATCGTGACCGGATGCTGCCTCTGTTTCAGGCCCTTGACCCGACCGTGGCTGTTTCCGCCCAACGTCTGTCGGATCAAGCGCGGGCGATTCAGCGTCTCCAGATGCTGGATCAGCCTACGCTTGATCGGCTTCGCCTGGAGGCGCTTCCAGTTCGCGCGACTTCTTCCTCGACACAGGACCCGTCCAGCGCGCTGTCATATCCGAGTCCGGTTACAGACTCGGTTCCGGTAGCGCCTCGGATGGTTTAGGATGGATTAGGTTACCCAGGCAACCCCCCCCATGAGCCTTCGCCTTGTCGTGGCGGGGGGGCTTAGTACTGGTGGTAGGTGGAACCACCGGGAAGCTAAGAGGGCTCAGGCATGGCAGTGCGGTGGACTTCCCACCCACCCATTGCCTGCCGCCGGGCGTGGTGGTGGTATGGTGCTACCACTGCCCGCCCAAAGGGGCGCCCACGGGCGCAGCGCCTTAGGGCGCGAGGTGGGAGCCGCGGTGCACAACCGTTTGGAGGGGGTCAGTGATCCGCGGCTGGCCCCCCCTGTACACTGCGGCTCGGCGGGGCCGCACCGCCAGATGTGGCAGCGGATCCACCTTTTAGGTGGATCGTGGTTGCGGACCTAGTAGGGTCCGCGTACGGTGGGAGCCAGCGGGCTTCAGTACGGGGGTGCTTTTGCCCGCAATGCACGGCTTTCACCCCGACGGCGGAAGTACCTGCGTGCTCCAGGTACTTCTGTGGCCTCCCCCCTTCATTGGGGGGTCGGCTGGAGGGGGCCCCAATACGGGGAAACACTGGCGGCGGGGCGTTGTGAAACTTTTTAGGGACCCCGCCTCGCCGCTGAAGTGTTGAGGTCGAGTACCGTGGGGTTTTAGTCGGTAGAAGTCCGACATAACCTCGTCGTTCCCCCGAGCGACGAGGTATCCATGAGGATTTCCCCACGATAATAAAAAAAAAAATAAAAAAAATAAAAAAAAAAAAAGGTTACCCAGGCAAAAGAGCAATTGAGGAGGGCTTTGTAGGATGCGATTTCAGAATATCGCTCCACACGAGTCTCTAGGCCGCGGTTACCACGTTTGCCTACTAATAGACGCAACCTAGCGTTAATGGGGGCCCTGAACGATTTACTAGCTCCGTTCATACGGACTAGTGAAGATTTAGCTGATACTCACTCGATTTTGTACTGCGGGGCCATTGCGTGTTGCTCGTGTCCAGTTTCCGGACTCTGACCGTGCAGTGCGACCTGCCGCAAATGTACCCGCATGGCAAATGCGAATCGAGCGGCGTATCAACACCTTTAGGACCCTCATTCCAAAGCTGGTCTGCTTCAGCCGGGGGAACCATCGCCCTCGGGTTATGCGTTACGTGAACCAAGCCTTTGCTGGGACGGGTGTTAGGCCCGAACAGTATATGGCTTGTGTCACGGAACGCATTGACTTTCTGAAGCAGAAGGTCTATGCGTGGGAATACCGTATCCGTCGCTACATTGCCTTTTCCAAAGTGACCAAAGGAAGGTGTACCTAAACTGGGAAGAGATGAACCAACGTGTGAAGGACAGTCAGCCACCGGATGCAAGTGTCATGATTGACTTTTGGCGCAGCATCTGGTCGATGCCTGTCGAGCACATGGAGGGTGACTGGATGCGTACTGTCGAGCATGAATGCGAATCCATCGAAACCATGGAGTCAGTAACTATTGACTCCGAAGACGTTAGTTGTGCAATTCAGACGGCTCAGAACTGGAAAAGTCCTGGCCCGAATGGATTGCACAACTTCTGGATCAAGTGGTTTCGATGCTCGCATTCGTGCTTGGCAGTGCAGTTCCAGGAAAAATTTAACTCGCATATCGTTGCGAACAATGTTTTGGTCCCTGCTCAGAATGGATGTAGGGTCCCTTGGTACTAAAGAACTCCTCCTCATAGACACGACTATTTGCCAACAAATCCGGCGGAATCGGAAAGCTCTTTCAACTGCCTGGATTGACTATAAGAAGGCCTATGATTCGGTGCCCCATTCATGGCTCAGGAGGATCTTAGAGCTGTATAAAATTTAGATCTTTCTTGAGCACATGCATGGGGCAGTGGATCACAGTTCCTCGTCAACCAGGTGGTGGAAATGGCTCTCCTGATCCGCAGGACTTCATAAGGATAGAGCGAGGTATTTTCCAGGGCGATAGTGTAAGTCCTTTGTGGTTTTGTTTAGCTTTGAATCCTCTTAGTACCCTACTAAAGGATTCAAAGCTAGGCTATCGGCTTCGCAGAGGGGGTGAGTTCATCCCTCATATGTTGTACATGAATGACCTGAAGCTGTTTGCACCAAGCCCCCAGGTCCAGGTATTGATGGAACTGTTAAAAATCACTAAGATTTTTAGCAATGCCATCAAGATGGAGTTCGGTGTAGACAAGTGTGCGGTCATGCATGTACAAGAAGGGAGGGTTGTAGATTCACCGAATTTACAGCTCTCTGAAACGATGACACTCAGATCCCTCTCTGAAGCCGAAACTTACAAATATCTTGGTATGTCAGAGTCCTAGGGTATATCAGTATGAGACGTTAAGCAATCGGTGAAGGAGCGCTTCTTTAGTCGCCTTACCTTTGTACCTTTATACTCAAGAGTTCTTTGTCAGGTGGCAATAAGGTGCGCGCCTACAACGGTTGGGTGATGCCTTCATTGGTATAGTCCTTTGGCCTACTAAGATGGACTCAAACCGAGCTGTTCTCACCTTCCTAACGGAGAGTACTTGCACAGGCACAACCTGGTAGCCAGGATCATCCACCAGCAACTTGCTCTTCAATATGGCCTTGTCGAGTCGGAGGTACCGTACTATAAGTACGCACCGGTATCAGTTCTCGAAAATAGTCGTGCATTGCTCTATTGGGATCGCTCTATCATCACGGACAGGACTATTGTAGCCAATAAGCCTGATATCGTGCTGGTAGACCGATCCCAACGCCAGGCAGTGCTCGTCGACATCACCATTCCACATGACGATAACCTCGTAAAAGCTGAGAAGGACAAACTCAGCAAGTACCTTGACTTGGCTCACGAGGTGACCGCCATGTGTAATGTTGATTCGACGATCATTGTCCCTATAGTCGTATCGGCAAACGGCTCAATTGCGAAAAGCCTCGACCAACATCTCGAGAGGCTCTCGCTCAGCGGTTGGGTCAAGGGTCAGGTGCAGAAGGCGGTGCTCCTGGACAAAGCTTACATTGTCAGGAGGTTCCTCTCTCTGCAGCCCTAAACACCGGTAGTCTGGGCCTTGCCTGCTCCGCTGCCGGTGGCACCCTAGGTTAAGGTTTTTATAGTGATTTTATAAATCATTGTTTTTATAATTTCAGCTTAGGTTTTATAATTGTAATTATTTAGTTTTTATAATTGTGATTCTTAAGTTGTTTTTATTGTTGTAAATCATTGTTTTTGTAAGAATACTGTACAAATTTTAAACCCAAGTTTTATGCTAAATAAAGAGAATAATAATAATAATATATTCTTTATTGCACACAAAACTTACAGTACAGAAATATTTAACAATAAATGCAAGTACAATTTGGGCGGCTTTATCGCTATAAAGTAATTCATTCATATAATACAGACCACCACATATAGACCACCGGCATATTAATATTTTTTTCAGTATCCACACCACCTCACCACCACCTTTATACTCGTACAATCCAAACACCTCAGTGGTCTTGCTTAGAAGATAAAATTATCTTCTGGTCAAACAATTTCTTTAATATTACAGCTTTTTTACTATAATTCAAACGCCTTTTGTTTTAGGACTGAAACAAATTTATTTTGGACCATTTCTACGCGAGTAAAATATGCGCTCTACGAAGGGGTTTGCTTATCTGGTAAATCCTTTAATAATTACAGAATCCTGTTTGGTTTGGGATTAAAGGTGTATTTCAGGATTATCCGAAACCAGGAACCTTTTAGCGTGACGCGTCGCGTGAATAAGGAATGAGCAGTAACATAACTGGCGCCTGTCTGTTGCTTGCTAAAAAATATCTGCTTTATATCTAAGATTTATATTGAATAAAGAAGTTAATCAGCGAAAATATATTATTTGCTTCCCCAGAAAAAACACATTTGGTCTCCCTTCAACCCAAGCAAAATGCCATGAGCGTCCTTGTCGGCAAAAGGTTTATTGGGTTGATTAATCAAATTCTGGTTTAAAATGAGCTGAGGCGGCCCGAGCACGATAACATTTTTGAGAGTTTCTTTTAATGTGTGTACTTTGCGTCGTTAGCGCTGACGCTCGGGACGCGCGGACGATTAATTATGATAATTTCATTTAAAAGTCAAAGCCCACTGAACTGAATTAAGAAAAGATAAAAAATAAATTAAAATTGTTAACACAAAACTATCTTTGTGTTGATCTTTAAAAAATAATGTTATTTTACACCATAGTTCTGAGCTACAGAAGATAGGTGGGTCAATTAAACCAGTCATGTACTGTACTTAAAGATTAAATGTCTGTTTCCTCCTAGACACTCAATGGGTGAGCTGAATATGGCCTGAAGCGGACGTAAGCAGTAGCTGGCTTGGTTGACGGTTCCTTCGATGGCTATATAATCGGCACAGGCACGTTAGGCGCGTAGGGTACACCGGCTTCAGCTGGTTGGTAGACTGAGGGTAGCTTTGATCCTGGAAGCCCAAGGGATAGGCGTTAGCAGAGTGCCTTAAATCAGCTGACTGCTTTAGTCGAGGACCGGTCACCTCAATATTACAGTCAGTAAATCTAGCATTACAAGCAGCTCAAGCGGTCTATTATTTATTATCACTAAGAACAGTTACAACTAAAAACCGTTTAGATTTGTGGGGACTTACCCCAGCGGGATCGAACTAGCACTTGTTAAAAATATTTATTTCCAGGTAGTTGTGAATTCGTTTGATATTTACCAATGACATTCATTGGTCCACATCGAATAGCACTGGTGGAAACGGGTTCTACTCAGCTCTATTTTGACACATGGATGCGTGCTGTGGAGGCGAGCCAATGGGTGAGTACTGTGCGTGACTTCCCTAATGACGATACATCGCATAGCTCGAGCTGCACATCTTCCTCGCACAGCTACGAGTACCTTGCGGCAGCGTACTCGTATCTTCGTGGCATACTCGCTCCGTTACACAGCATAGCATGAGAGGAAACGGTCTAACAATTTCGTAGCTTAGCTTGCACATCCTCGCAGCATAGCTGCGTAGCACATCTCTGGTAGAAAAGTAGCCAGAAAGTTGTGAAAAGGGGAATGGATGGAAAGTTGCATATTACTAAAAATCAAATTTTTTATTTGTTAAACATAGTTTACAGTGGATGGTCAGAAAAACAAAATGGTCGCTATGTTTTGCCTTGCCTAGGCGTACAAATATTAACTTACACAATAAAATAAAATAACAACAATATTTCAAATATCATGCATAGACATATTTTAAAATAATTAAAATTGAATACCTAATGGGTCATTAATTATATAATAATTTAAATTCCATATTTCTAATTTAAATGCTAAATTAATTTGTCACTTAAAAAATCATCTATAGTGTAATAACATTTTTCCAATAACATTTTAAACAGTTCCTTTTTCAAATTCGCTAGTTCTAAAGATTTCATTGAAGGAGGCAGTTTGTTGTAAATCTTAGGTGCCATGCCAAGGAAAGATTTTTGCAGAAGGGCAGTGTTAGCTGACACGATCTGCCCCTGTTATAGTTAGGTGCTTATCTCAAATAGAAATCAATCACCGCGGTTAGCTTATCAACACTCTACGTTGTTGTAAAAAGTGGTCCACGCGGACGAAGTCGCGGGAAAAGCTAGTTGTTAATAAGTTAGTAATCTTAATCTAGTTTTAAGTAAGGGATCAAGTATTAGTATGTAAATTAGAATAAGTTATTTAAGTAAATATGTTTTCTTTGTAAATAAATAGCTTATTTAGTTTTCATAATTTATTTATTTTAACGTGCATCTACGAGTAGTGTGCAACGTTACACTAAAAGATAAGAAAATTAGATAAAACCAGAAAACTCCTAGACCGAGGTGAATTATTTTAGCTTCCTAGATACGCGGTAGCGTGACAAAGCCAAGTTCAAGCTTGTAATATTTAAAACATTAAAACGGCATTTTTTAAATACGTTTCATTCGTGTAACATGTGCGAGTACTGAAATGTTTTTATACGTAAAAGGAACCTGACCTAATTGGGGATTTTAAACCCTTCAATATTTAACACACGTAACTCTTGGATAAACCTTTTTAACAGTCATTATCCGTTTGAAATGAGATTCACAAACCGAATTACAGTTTGGTCTGTACCAAACTGTAATTGAATTTGAATGACTGTTCATTCAAAGTAAAAGCAATGATATTACCTATTAATTCTGTTACATACTGCTTTAAAATATTAATCATCTGCTGGATGCTGAAGCAAAATTTTCGAGACAATAACCACATATTAAAGGAGTTCTCTGTTCTCGCAGAAAGAATGTAATTAGTGGAGTATGAGAAGATGTCGTCGCGGGCACAATGGTGCTCGACGACGCAGGCATGCAGCGCGTGCTGCTGCACCGACATGCACGGTGTGGGCCGCTCCTCGAAAGCCAAGCTACCAATTAAATTAATAATTACCAATATTTCTTACTTATTAATTGCAGTTATTAGTAAAAGGGAATTCACAACTACAAGTATAAGTAGACTGTTCGTCCCCCTCGAGCCAATTCCGTCGGGGTGAATGTAAAGTGTTCCCACAGCTCTATGTGAGCGGAATAGCGAACCCTGTTACGTAAAGCTCGTGAAAATAGGTGCTTTACCTAATCTTGCCCAACGTAAGAGCGACATCAGAAATTAACTTTCCAAACTTAACGAGGTTTTTGATTCTCTTGAATGTGTCAAATTGTATTTTATCACGTACTCAAACAGACGTGTTTGAATAAAGATATTTTGAAACTTCAGTGACGTTTTTTGTTTACGAGAATTTGGTCGTGTTTTATGGTACCTACTCGAAAAATAAAAAGTAAGCAATATTTTGTTGTTCGATATGTTCAGGGTTGCTTATATTTTTCTGGTTGATTCCAAATAACTTTCGAATTATGACGTGACTTAATTGGAGTTTAAATATACTCGTAGGTAGAGCAATTTGACAAGTTGAGTGTTAACCCCGGACAATTATCGATAGTTTCATTGGTTTGGCAACTGGCAATTACGAGATCGCGAGGATCGGCTGCGGCAGGTGGCCACGCGTTAGAAGACGGCCGAACTTATAAAAAAGATTAGACAATATATTTTGTACGCTCCTATCACTAAAAGTGATTACATCCAAATAACCGTGTGCAAATCCAAATCCGTATGGGTTGGATTTGGTATAAACCCACTTCGCTTCAGGGTCTAAAATGATAAATGTGAGATAAGAATACGAAAAATATGGTACAAAATAACTATCTACATAATTCTTGAACTTGCCTTTCTTTGCCTCAAGCGTTATATAATATATATTCAACTAAAGCAATAAAACAAAAGAACGAGAAAATGGCCTCACAAAATAAACTATCCAGTTTCGGAAAACTTGCATGGTGAACGTATTCTCGACGAGCGATTAACGATCCAACCGGTGTGCGCCGATTAATGTACCGGTTCCGAATCCGGTGGCCGATCTACCAGCAAACATTTCACAATACCTAATTAAATACCTACGATACCAGGAAATTCGCGATTTGTTATTTTAAGCTTAATTAATAAAGGCAAAACACACAGTGAAAATGACGAACCCATAGTTACCGAAATGTAAAGAATCCTCACATTTTAATTATGGCGATACTGAAGGAATGAAACCCTTTCTGAATGGAAAGAACGTGGGAAATACCGCGGACGCAGCACTGCTCTACATTAAAGCAATGTAGTTTTGTAAGCATGTTATTGATATTAGCCAAAACATACCACATTACAAAAGTAGGTTAAAACCAATAAATCTTAAACATCTGCAACTGTAGTGGCTATGTTTAATTTATGCTATGAAAAGTGTTTGCTCAACGAGAAATCAATATTTCACAACCCAGCACCTACTGATCCTCAGGTTTGATGCAGACCAGACCAGCATATTAGCCGGAACATCTCTAGGGGCACTAGATATGAACGCATATTAACAACTGGTTTAAGCTTGAGAGTGATATTGCGACAGAAACTAAATTTGTTTTCGATTGTAGGTACTTTCTTCGTCTGCGCTAACAGTAAAATAAAAAAAAGTTGTCAGCTATTTATTAAGTTCACGTTTCAATCTGTTGACGAAAAGAGGTTGTTGTACTTGTAATGAGCAAATGCATCGGCGTCTCCTGGGTGTTGAAGTTTTCATCGGCGCAGTTGTTACCTTTTTATCAGGTGACAAGCTTGTTAGCTGTATTTGATTATGATGATGATCTTTGGATCTAATAGAACCTTAATATGAAAGTAGTATAGGACGTCTGCCTGTCAGCGCATCTCACACTACGCAGCAACGTGCAAAAAGCGGACCAAATCAGCCTCGAACGGTAACGGATGTTAATCGTCCCTCCCTCCCCTTTCACCCCCCAGATGCACTGTCGTAAACTAGTTCACGAGCCCGAGCGTTAAAACGATCGCACGTCCGATTTATCACTCTACATCAAGGTGAATTTATTCCTTCAGCAAGAGAGGTGGAGTAACCTAGATCAGACACACACACACAATACTTGGCTATTTTTTATTTTCAAACAAGCATATTTTGAGAATGAGGTTTTGGGTTCCTTTAGGTGCTTTGAGAGATGCTGTCGTCTCTTACTAATTGTATAGGACAATAAGTATTGGTTGACTCATACGACCCAGCAGCACTCCAGCAGGTAAATAAGACGTACCTACTGGCAGTTGACAGGGCAAATAATGGTCAGGAACAGAATAGAGACATCATAAATTGACCCTCTGATAAAAAGTAGCCCTAACAAAAGTCGCTGGCTTCCAGTGGTCGTCTTTGACCTTCTACTCTGCAAATTATACAGTTAAAATAGCATAACTATGCATGCTCTGCAGTGGACGTCTGGCGGCTGGTGATGATAATGATGATGATTAATGTAAAATATAACCAATATGACTCTATGAGAACATGTCTGCCTTCACTGCGTGAATGAACTCTCTTGATTTCATCTTACAGCTTCATTACTGCGGCAAACGTAAATACTAATGTTTATGTTGGTGTCGCGCCGACTTGACATTCGGAATCCGCTTTGCGTCTCAAACGCTCTTTGTAACTTTTCTCATTTAAAAGCCGACTTGCACAACCGGTCTTGAATTTAACCTTCGACAACTTACGCAAACTTTAAATTACAAACTAACATCAATCGGAGCAAAGATGGTCGAAATGTTAGATAAAACACATGGCATTTTTTGTTATTTATTGCGAACACAAACAAACGGCTTAAGTTTCATTAATTAAGCAACAAGTTCATTACTTAACTAGTTAAGCGGCTATTAACTAAATTATTTCAACAAATTTTTAATTAAAAGAATGCACATTTTAATGACGCAAACATAACTGATCGTTATGAAGTCACAACTAATTAATTAAAAATGCAATTAATTTTAAAGGAAGCTAAAATTATTAGTACCAATTATTAGTATTGCAATGGAAACACGATAAAATGAGCTTACTTGTAAATAAATGATGTGTTATTATCAGACGTATTTGGTCTGTATCTGTATTCATGGTGTGGTGTAAATGTAAACTATACTATAAACAATATTGCAAAACCCTACAGTAAGCCGTCAACATATCTAAGAAAATTAATAATAAACGTGAATTTCAAAATTCACATAATAAAACTAAGTCCATGTGAAAAATAATAAATAACGAAACGAACAAAAAACTACAGAAAAAAAACTTTAAACTTAAAACTGTGGATTAAAATGTGATTAGTGATCCATATTTAGTAACGAACACTTATAATGAATGTTTTACTTCCATTGGAAACTGTTACCAAATACTTACCCTGTAGCCAAACTAGTTGAGTGTCGGAAAACGTGATCGAAAATACATTTTATCTAAGCCCTGTCAACCACAGAGAAATCAACACTATACTACGTAACTTAAAAAATTAAACATCTTTCGGCATTGATGAAATCCCCCCTACTTTAATTAAAAGTTGTGCTGACTTATTGACTGTACCCTATTTCCCTATACCATGTTAATAAACCAATAATTTTCCGAAGGTGTCTTTCCGAACGTCTTAAAAATATCTATAACTTAACCTATTCATAAGAAAGGAGAAACTACAGATATCAATAATTACTGCCCCATAGCCCTGTTGCCAGCATTAGCCAAAATATTTAAAACCGCAATGATAAATCGTCTGAGTTCCTTCTACGAGAAATTCAATATCTTGCACGATAGTCAAAACGGCTTTAGGAAAAACCGCTCTACCACTCTAGCGATATATAAATATGTCAAAAACATATTGGACGCAATAAATAGGAAAACTTACGCTGTAGGCCCCTTGCTCGACATGAGTAAAGCCTATGATAAAGTCAATTTTGAAATTCTTTTAGAATAGTTATATCGGACGGGAATCAGAGGAATAGCACATAATTGGTTCAAATCCTACCTAGACAACCGCCTTGAATACGTAGAAATTGAAAATACAGACTTTGCAAAAGGCAAAATTACCTACATTAGGCCTGATAGAGTCCATGCCACTGGCTCTATCCCACAGGAAAGCGTCCTGGGATGTATTTTATTTCTAATCTACATAAATAACCAGGTGAGTTGAACGACCACTGTATCCTCTTTGCTAATGACGTTTCCGTTCCGATGTTAGAGAATTAAAAAAAACATTAAACTCAATCTTAGATAAAATTGTAAATTGGCTAGACTTGCACAGCTTAAAACTAAATCTAAATAAAATAAAATATATTCAGCGCAACCCATATCAAAAACTTGCATAACAAATATCCTACAACTTTAGAAATGCAAAACTAGAGACTGTTAACTCAGCTCCATTGCTGGGCGTAGAGCTAGACTCACACTTAATTGGAATAGTTAGTAAATTGTCCTCTTTTATTTATGCGCTCCAACACCTTCAAAGAGTTACTGATTTTAAGACTGCCCTTGCGGCACACTAAGCTTATGCGTATTCTAGAATCTCCTACGTAAGTCTTTATTCTCCAGAAAAAAATCTTAAGAAAATGACAAACATTGATCAAATGGAATCATGTAGGACTCACTTTACCAGATATCAAATACTGACATTTACGTCCATATACTCGTACATCCTCGAATCGTGTAAGCTCGTCAAAAAACAAAGTTATTTATATTCCCCTCTATATGAAGTATCAAACGAAACAATAGATTTTTAAATAAACCTACAAGTTCCATTTTCCAAATTAAAATTAGTGTCAGATAGTCCCCATTATATGTCAATTAAGATTTATAACCACATACCTAATACTATAAAAAAATTAGAAACTAAGTACCTCTCTTTAAACCAAAACTTAAAATTATTTCTAATTAATAAGTGTTACGAGTATTATAACTTGTAGGAAGTTTTTGGAAGACAAAATTAACGATTTTTAGGGATGGGTAATTCAACACCATAGACTTATTATTGTTATTAAGTTAATTTTATGTTGTTAACACCACGGACAATGTATTTAATGTGAGGCGATTAAATGCCCTCTATTTGCCATGCCCTTGCAGGGCGTCACATGTAATTTTATGAAATACTGTAAGACCTTAATTATGTGACTATGCAATGATTAAATAAATAAATAAATAGATGTGTTGCGTTGGTTGCACGTGAACATTCGCTTTTATCGTGTTCATTCATGCAGTGACGGTTGTGTGCGCGGGCGCACCCAAACGCAGCCGGTGGCGCGGAGACGCCGCAGAGTGGCCTCGGCCTTGCACCATCTCGACCATGACACTGTGCAGCTCGGAAAATATACAATAGTGGCTGGAATAGCCCTGACTATAGATATGCGCCAGATAACACGTCAATTGTCATGGTCTCGAAGTCAGGATAAATATCCTTGTGTCACGAAGTGCCAGACGCTTTCCAGCACACCCAGGCTTGAATTAACTATTCTGTACCTGATCTGAATTGACCCATCCAGGAATCGAAGCCGGGGTACCGCGCAAGGCAAGGCGAGAAATCATGTTATCAACATTGCAAGTGCACAATTTGATGATTGTGCACAAGCGATAAAGTTGATTGTCCATGAACAGTTTTTATACCAATTTCATTTTTGTATTGACAATGACAATTGTTTTTGTTTTATAATAGTGTTGTATTTAACGCTTTGATAGTCTACCTAGGATTTTTAATCTCATGATGTAATACATAGAACAATCTATCTATATAATATGTGAAACATCTTAATCCATAATCCTCAACCTCAGGACTGGCAGGCGGCAGTGTTAGCGAACGAGTTTTACTCTTCGAGGCTCTAAGGACGCGACAGGCCACTAAGCTCTGCCAGAGGTGGCTCCAATTAGGCCTGAGTTACGTACGCGTTTTTCTTATTTGTTTTATTAAAATACAACATACACACATATAAACATATTCGAGTGTCCCTTTGAAACGAATCATGCGCCAGACAATATGCGACACATTGCCAAGAATTTGTCTGGATTATATTGAAATTTGGAAATATTCATTTCCCTAACCAATGTATCAGTTTTTGTGGATGAGTGGCTTTAATTAAATAGACGTGAATAGTTTTATATTGTATCTTTAGACAAGAAATCAGTTCACCGTCTACAAAAGAGTCTGAACAAATTTCTCACGATGTTTGCGAGAGCTTCAAACTTAATGATTTTTTTGTTTATAATATAAGGTGTCTGATGTGGACTGATCTCCCATTATAAATAACACCATATTTTCTTTTTAGTTAATGAAAATTACGAATAATAGAGGCTTGAATGGGCTTGCCTGGCATATTATACACGTGTTAGAGGCTCAGCCTTTAGAATGATCGTCTTATAGAAGTTAGCTAAACTGTAATTAATCAATCAAAGTTTAGCTTTGGGCAAGGCTTAAGCGGATTTCACGTCGATCTGATAGTATTGATTGACTTTCAAAACCAAATCTCGAGCACCTTGAAAGTTATTCTAAAATTTAGTTTAGTGTTAGGATAAACTTTAAGCAGCAGCGGAAAATTATCGTTTTTAAACATGAATATTCATGAAGGTAAATAATTTCCATTTCGATAAGCAACCCTGAACGCTGAAACCAACAGCGCAATTTGTTTACCACTAGAAATAGCTTGAATAATATCAAGAAGCGTGAAAGCTCGGGGACGCTCCGGCACGCGCTCGGTTGCGTAAGAGAAACAATCATTTGAATTTAGCTAGTTTTTTGCAGAACATCGCGTGGGTTTTACTTTAGCTCAGTGGACCAATGCTAGGAATATGAAATCCATTTATTGTAAACTATAATAATTGTATTGTTCCGCTGAACCAGCGGAACGACCACCTGACGACCAGTACCCTATTCGAGAAGTACTCGAGATAATCAGAGAAAAAGAACACCATAATGGCAGAAGTTAGAATTAAGATAAGAAAAGATACTCTTTATTGCACAAAAACAGAGGAAAATCAAGGATTACAAAGAAAGTTGATTTACAATTTAGGCGGTCTCATTGCTAAAAGCAATCTCTTCCAGACAACCTACTACAGGTAAAGGAAAGATGACAGAAAGGGTCAGCAAGTGCAGAGACATAAAAAGGATTGAAAAATATTTTAACTAATAAATAAATTACATAATTGTATATATAATAAATACAACATATTATATAACCATATAATATATACATATAATACAGGACAGGACATTGTAATAATAACAACGAAATAACTAAAGTAGACACAGGATAAAACTAACAACAAGAGGAAAAAAGAAAGAAACAAGAAGACGAAGAGATAATTTAATTAGGAGTAAGAAAATGTGCTTTCAAAGACAGGAAGGGACTGTGACTGTCTGATGGACAAAGGTAAGGAATCCCATAAACGTATGGATTGCACAGTAAAGGAGTTGGTATAGGTGTGAGAGGAATGAGGAGGAAATTTAAGATGAAGTTTTCTATCTGATCGCATCATACCATGATCCCGGGTCGGTTGCAGAAACTCAAAGCGCTCTTTGAGGTAGGACAGGGACAATGGGTTAAACAAGGTGGTGTAGAGAAGAGATAGGACATGTAAATTGCGACGAAGACGCATATATAGAATTGTCTTTAGCAAATGTGTATCTTTAAGTAGATTTATAATTAAACATGTGCTCAGGTGTTATTATGGCCCAGAACCGACGACCCTGCGGTGGAACCCGACACGGCTTCGAGCTGCTGCGCCCGCAGAGTGCTCATCAGATATCCGCTTAATTTTTAAAAAACATTGTGGCTTTCTTGGTTGTTGATGGTGGCTTCTTTTACAACGGCAGTGTGAGTAGATCATTTACTCGCAATATTGACTTGAAGATATCGAAGAGAACAGTCATTGCACTAGTTGAAAGAAGTAATTTAGTACCAATAAAAAATACGACACTTATTATAATGGACAATAATACGTAGCTGCCGGAATTGTAATTCGCAGAAACGTTTAAAGCGATATATTTTCTAATCTCATTAGTAATTGTGAGATATCTTCTTGTAAACTAGAGGTTTTTGGTTGCAGCCTCAAAATACTAAATACTAGTTGTTATTTAAATAGCTTGGCTAACTCGCGCGCCAAGGGAATAGCTGAGCACAAGGTGAGGGTCGCGCCCGCCGCGGGAACGCCAAGGACCGGCGCCGGCGCTCCGGGAACCATTACTCAAACTGAAACGTTTCTCAATCAATCCACTCGGAACTAACGCGGAGTGACTGAGTTACAGAACACTAACCAACTGGCCACTATCATGCCAGAATACCAGCTTCTTCTCAATCATTATTAAAAAAATGAAAAATCGTTTATCCTATAGTTCAAGTGTATCAAGTCAAAGTTTGTCAATTATATGTGAAAAAATGACTGGCCCGTGAGCGCATTACAATACTGCATTATGTTTATCTGCTGTGTTTACAGTACAAGTTCTAAGTTTTGGAGTCAAATAAAATTAGGTTTAAGATGACTGATATGAAATATGTAGATGTACATTCAGTACTTTTTAAAGGCGTTTAAACTACATATGTTTAGACATTATATCTCAGTACGTCAACCACGAGTTGCCATTTTAAATTAACGTTATCGTTCGCGTAAAAATGTATTGGATTTGACATTGCCATGTCATGTCATATCGAATCCCAATACATTTTTTTTACGCGAACGATAACGTAAATTTAAAATGGCAACTCGTGGTAGACGTACTCGAAGACCGTTTTACTACGCTTGTAGTCGTGACATGTACAATAGTGTACTCGTATATGTCGCAGTAAGATAGATAAAGCCGTAATAAAGTTATATCCCTAGGGATATAATTATCTACCGTAACATAGTTATACGAAAGCGATTCATTACCATTTCACTAGGAATATAGTTATAAAACGGTCCAAGTTTAGTGATATACTTATATCACTAGATTAAGTTCCGTGTTATAAATTTATTACTTGATTAAGCTTAGTGAAATAGAAATCTACCATATATTATTAAATAAAACAATATTATATTGGTTTTATCTTTATTAAAAAATCAACTTTATGTATCCTGCAGTTAGTTACAATACTTTATACTACATCTGCTCGGGAAGTACCTTGATACTTTATCAAATTTACGGTAGAAAGTACGTCATTGCATATCGAACAAATATGCGGGGAGAAAACGCATCTGAGCGGGAGAGAAAAGTGTATGAAAATCCATTTCTTACGTAGTTTTTCTTTTTTATTTTTGGGTAAGACTATGCGACGGTAACCTAAATATCAAAACCAAAAAGTTTTTACAGTGAGTTTTCATCTCCAAGTTCGCAAAATGACACTGGCCACTAGCTGTGTGTCGGATGGTGTCGGGCTGGCAGTGCGACCCTGCGGCGGCAGGATAAACAATTTGAAAAAAGAACATGTGAAAATTGCAGACGCCTTTGGCGCCATTTTCAATTTGTGTGTTGTTTGAGGATTCAGTTTTCGTAGAAAGTAAAATAAAACTATCAAAATGATAAGTAGTGCTAGTGATGATGAAGATGTGCCTGTAAGAAGCCTTCAGTGCTATGTAATTCTAGATGTCATGATTCCTCTTCTTGTCTGAACAAAAATTAAAAAATACTTTTAAAGAAACCAAGATATTATTAATTATATCCCTAGGGATATAACTACATTACGGCTTTATCTATCTTACTGCGACATATATACACACCGTCTTAGTGTCACTATAGTGTCACTTTACTCTCGCTTCGCGCTGAGTTCATGCACACTAGCATAATGCAAACTTGTATGTCAGTTCATGTCACTACTAGTCAGACTATACCTATAGTAAAGAACGTAGGTGGTCACAACCACAGCGCACCGCTAAGGCAACCTGCTTCAGCGTTATAAGACATGTGTTATTTTTCTCAACGAAAGCATTTTTTCAGTTGGTTTGCGTAATACACGGTAAAATTAGTACCTATTCAATAGGTGTATAAATAGCAGAAGTAAGGTGTTCATTATTCCTGCCTCATGACAGTCATGACATGACTAAGCGTCAAAGTCCATGTTACGCATACGCATCTTAATTGTGTCATTCATGACAGTTAGCTTTCCAAAGGTGTTTGATAGCTTATTAACTTTATTCTTATGAATATGCAAATATCACAATTATTTGTTTTGGTTTTATGAATCATAACATAAATCACCTCTGCACATTCCTTTTAATCAAAAATGATTTATTCATGAATATCGCCTTTAGTTATGAATGTATGTTAATGTTCTTATCTAGATTCAACTAAGATATAATTTTATCTTAAATTTTGTATGGGATAAGCCCCTGGGAAACCCACTGATCCAAGGAGTCTTCCACCGCGAGGTCGTACATTACGCAACCGCCACATAACTCATCTGTTTGCGCCGGTGCTGATGAAGCAGTGAATCATACGTACTCGTCTGCCGATAGACAGCGTGTGCAATCTCCGCCAGCCGCCTACGTCATCTTGCAATGGTTGCTAAATTAAAGTCATGTTTAGACGATACTGCTTATTCCACAATAAGCAGTACCAAACCAAAATATCGTTACCACTAACGATATTTTAGTTTGGTTGTAATTAATCGCCCTTAATACACTTATTATAAATTACTTTTCAAAACAATGAATTCTAAACTGGTCACTGCAATTTCAAGAGAACTTACTCATTTTTAGCGTTGCAAGAAAAATATCCGAGCCTGACAATGCCAATTACAAGCAAGAAAAAAACGAATAATGATAATATTACATTCACTGCCAACTTTCCAACAAGGATTACATCTATAAAGTTCCACTTGGCAGAAGTACAGCCTGTACAGTGGTGTTAATTTTTATAATTGCAGGGCTAAATGTTTAATTTCATTACACTACTTTTAAACCCACTTCAACATAGATCTGCCTTATGATGGGTTTCTGAAGGAAAAACAGTTCCTCACTTGTCGGGAACCTCTTCGCGATCATCCCTGACCTGACCGAACTTGTTCCTTGGAGCATGGGCCGACCGCTGGTGTGGGATGCGACCTGCGTCGACACGCTGGCCCCTTCCCATGTTCCTAGAACATGCAAACAGGCAGGCGCGGCGGCTGAAGCGGCTGAACATAAAAAGACACAAAAGTACCTGAACATAGGATCAGGGTACACTTTTGTGCCTTTCGGAGTCGAAACCCTCGGTCCGTGGGGTCCAAGTGCACAAAACCTCATTAAAATACTGTCTAAAAGACTGAATACTTTCACTGGTGACCCAAGAACTGGTACATTCCTCGCGCAACGTGTGAGCCTAGCCATCCAACGGGGGAATGCTGCCAGCATCTTGGGCACCTTACCGCAGGGGCAAAATTTTCTAAGTAGTTTTTAGTTTTATTATTTAAATTTAGGTTTTTCTTTTTAATTTTTACTGAACTGTGTATATAAATATCATTTAGTCTATTTAAATAATAGTTATAAGTCCAATGATATTAACCTTGTTAATAATTGAACAAACTAATAATTTGTTTTAAACGTGTAGTACAGAGGCGTTCACATCAACCTTTACAAAGGGGCACCTTATGCTGCTGAAATAAGACCCATTTTGCAAGGGTTTTTGAAAAAAGTAGTTATAATGAATAAAAACGAACAAACCTCTACTACACGAATGACGTTAGAGGCGTGTGAGACCAGTACGTCTACCACGAGTTGCCACTTTTATATTATCGTTCGCGTGAAATTTTGTATTGGGATTTGACATGACATGACAATGACAAATCCCAATACATTTTTATACGCGAACGATAATGTAAATTTATATTGGCAATTCGTGGTAGACCTACAGCAGTCATCAATCACGGATTAATTGGTGCCATTATGCAACCTCTTCGGCATTCTAAGTTTGGATTGATTTGCAATATGGTCTTCTCGTAACCAGTGACCCAAAAAGGATAACAATAAACCAAAAAGAAGTCCCAAGGAGGCACATACTTGTAAAATAACCTACTGTTGAGTTTCGTTTTGAGGCAGCGCTGTGTCAGAAATGGCTTGTGTTGTGGACCGTGGCGTCCTCGTGACGCTTGTTATAGAATTGGTGTCAGCAGTTATTCAATTTACATGAACTTCGTGGTAGCCTAATAGAAAACCGTGAAGGTGCAAGAGTTCACTCAGCTGATTTAATTGTAAGTTCCGATTCAGCAAAAAAAATCCTTCGTTTTCCTTATCTGGATGGGCCATTATTCATTGATCCAATCCAATGTAGGTAACTAATGAAATTGACCCTTAACTGAGGTTATATTTCACATTAAATACTCAAAATACGTTAAAAATGTCCCGCTTGGCTTGAACCTATTGACCTAGAGAGATTGGCAAGATGTTGAATTTCCCCAGCCCTGCGGCCGGGTCGTCGAGAAAGCGGCGCGTCAAAGGCGCTCGGCGGACATGCTCACAGCATTTTAAGGAAATGATACGCACGGGTATTCCGGGCGATTGTGTTGGTTACTAAGCAGGGCCGGCATGCTGGTCAAATTGGAAAAATGTGTTTTTTGCTTTTTTTATTTATAAAAGATTAAGTTATCGACTCATATATGTGTTATAAGAAGCAGTTTTATTTTCCAATCTTTTGCCCTTTTATCATTCTTAGTTGAAAAGAAAGTTCGAAAAATAGAGACAAAACGAACAAAACGTCTGTGTGGCAGCTGTCAGGTGAATTTCCTCGAGCTCCAGACACCGGTAGAATTCGCACTTGTCAGAGTGATAAACGTCACCCGAACCCGTTCCGAGACAACTGGAAAACTGTCAGGTGCAAGCTGTCATCCTCGATTTCACTCGATGTCAATTTGGAACGGGTTCGAGTGATTTTCACTCGTCAGAGTGTCATTTCCACTCGATTTGGAACGCAGTCGAAGTAGTGTGATACGATTAGGTACTTTATACTCGTCCTATAAATTAAAGTAAATGAAATCGCCGTTCTTCTTTGCAGCAGTTAATCGACAGCTGATAGCGGCGAGCTTAATGCGACGCGTGACGAACAGCGACGCGCCCGACGCCGCTCGCCCGCAGTGAAGCCGCGGATAGAAGTGGCGCTTTATTTAATCTGTGTATGCGCTGATGGCACCTGATGGCGCCGCGCTCGTAAATCGGAACTTTCTCGGGAATGTGTAAAGTTGCGTAGGTGAACGTGTAGTCTCGGGCGAGTGCTCTCGCTCGGGTTCAATGAAACATTCATTCAGATTAAATGGAAACACTCGAAATACTCAAATATTAAAATTGTTGTTCAAATTTCAAAAGTTTTAGTTTCTTTAATTTCTAGTTAAATGAGATAAATAGGTAATTTAAATAATGAACGGTATCAGTATCTATGCTTCTATTGTACTAATTTCAGTCGTAATATTTACGTACTTTACGCGTGACGAACAGCGACGCGCCCGACGCCGCTCGCCCGCAGTGAAGCCGCGGATAGAAGTAGCGCTTTATTTAATCTGTGTATGCGCTGATGGCACCTGATGGCGCCGCGCTCGTAAATCGGAACTTTCTCGGGAATGTGTAAAGTTGCGTAGGTGAACGTGTAGTCTCGGGCGAGTGCTCTCGCTCGGGTTCAATGAAACATTCATTCAGATTAAATGGAAACACTCGAAATACTCAAATATTAAAATTGTTGTTCAAATTTCAAAAGTTTTAGTTTCTTTAATTTCTAGTTAAATGAGATAAATAGGTAATTTAAATAATGAACGGTATCAGTATCTATGCTTCTATTGTACTAATTTCAGTCGTAATATTTACGTACTTATATACCGTCACGACTTTATCCCAAACGGGGTAGTCAGAGGCAAGTGACTGTTGCCGTCATGGTGAACGGAACACTCAGAAGCCCACTTTTCACTAATGGTATTAGAACCCAACGAGGTAGGTGGTGAGCCTTTCGCCGCTATCCGGATTGGTTTGGTTTTTTATCGATGTTTTCCATCACCGGAGAGTTAGCCGGAAATTAAACAATGAACACAAAGATTTTTTGATTCTGACCAGATTTGAACAGTTTGAGTGCTTAACTACTAGGCTACGACGCTCTTTTGAGCCATAATATTTGCTATTACGAAACAAACGAAATCTAAATTGGGTCTTGAACCCAAACCTTCCACCATCCTAAGTTTGGTCGGCGTCATTTATCGAGCATGTATGTCCATTCTCGATTGATGATTAGCTTATTATAACCCTAACACTTGTAGTACATGAATAAAAAATAAACGTTTATTAATGCTTTTTTGAAATGACCTGCCGCAAGTGTTTTAATTTTTAGTTTCAGTTATAGTTTTTTGGTGAGTTGGGAGGAAATCCTCAGGTTTTGTGGACCGACCCATGCGTAGTTGAACAGTGTATGTACCCACGTGGGAAGCTGCGAACACATTAGCGCATCAAGCAGAGCGAGCGCGACGGGTGAGCGCACGCGCGTGACAGCGGCGACGCGGCGGCGTTGAGGCTGCTACTGCTTTTGATATGCTAAAGGACTACTTTGAGCCCCGTGAACCCTCAAAGTCAATTTAGTCGCCTCATAAGATTTAATGGGTATCCTATCATAGCTCCACTGGCCTGCTATCAAACGATTCCTAGGCAGCTCTTGAGAGTCGTTACCATTTTTAAATCCCTTCGTCGTGCCGCGTATCCCTCTTCGGCACGATGACCGTTCTACATGTGATGGGCTTTGCTAACGCCCAGTAATAAACCACAAAAAGAAGCTGAATCACAGCGTAATGCTGATCAGAAAGAAAAATGCCAGAAATGCAGATAGTCGACAAAACGGTTCATGCGGTAACTCTATTCAAAAATATCCTTGCTTTTGTGTGCTACGGTAACAACAGTATTGTTAGCGAAGTTTTTAACGTGTAATAAT
This sequence comes from Udea olivalis, assembly GCA_947369235.1. Taxonomy (NCBI): domain Eukaryota; kingdom Metazoa; phylum Arthropoda; class Insecta; order Lepidoptera; family Crambidae; genus Udea; species Udea olivalis. The sequence goes on along the minus strand of OX376345.1, from coordinate 461,900 downwards.
TACTTTGTATGCCATAAGGCCGTATGCAAATGAGTTCATATGAGTAACACCGCGCACGCAACACTTTCGCGTTGCGAAACGACGCGCCTGCGCCGAATACGGAGAAGGCCACGGCCATTTGGAGGCCGCTGCACGGGGAAAATATTACATAAAAATCAGCAGTTTTATTTGATTACAATATGACTCATATATATTCAGAACGTGAACGATACCACATACACAGCATTTCAACAATGGAAATAAAATAAAACAAATCGCCAACCTACTAAGACTGAAAATATTTGAAATCAGTGGTTACTACCCATATCAAAGGACTATTCAGTAATTAGTAGATACTCAAAAAACCAGCAAAACAGAATCTCTACATACAATTTGTCAAATATGCTACGATATATCCGAGACATGAGTATTGATCTAGGCGTGCGAGACAGATTTCCAGATTCTTAAGCTATTATTAAACTTTTTCAAATGAAAAGATCCCTATAAAAATGTTTGCTCCTTGGAATGAGGGTGGTATGAACCCGTAATTGCGGCATGTCCCGCGCATTCCTGAGGCGGCGGGGCGGCAGCCGGACGACACCCCCGCGGCCGCGGGGTCGGCGGTGGATGACCCAACGGTCCTATCAGGCTTTTATGGCGCTCATCTTAACTTAAACTGACTGGTCTTTGTTGACCGGACAACAACAAATGTTATTGCTCTGCCATAATGCAGGTATTATTTCTTTTTATTACTCCTCTGTTTATTATTACAATTTATTATAGCTTTACTGTTTGTATACATGCACTTTTACATTTCCTATATTATAAAAAAAACTCGTTGAAGTTTCATTAAATGCTAAGTAACAAAGGACCCCGAAAAAGTTGATATAAAAATGTATTTCACAATTTTTTTCATATTAAGAGTTGAACATGCGTGATCAAAACGTCATATCAGTTGCCATTTTCATAGAGTACTTAAAGTTACAGTAGTATGGACGGTGCGAATTCGATATTATATCTCGGAAATGGACTCGGAACCAGTAGTGGCCCCCTAAGGGACTTTTAATCATGGCACTTGATTTCATAACATATCAAAATTTCAGCAAAATTTACAAAAAACACATTTTTCTACCAACTTTTTCGGGGTTTTTTTTTTTGTACAAAATACATCGTTGTCGAATTCAAAATAATTGTAAATGAATATTTTGTTGCCTCCGGTTTCATTAGGCAATAAGCTTCTACTCGTAGTATCGTGCCCTGCAGTATCAACTCTAGAGAACGCGCTGTTCGAATCAAGCAATCCCAGAGGACGAGTCTTAAATCCTACAAATTAAAGTCAAAGTCAAATTAGGTACTTATTTTGTGAAATTATTTAATCTCGAGTTCAAACCACGGGCTAACAGACAAGACCCTCGACTACGCAGACACGTATTCGTAATGACTACTGGTCTGTTGGCCCAATATCTCTTTATTTATTATAAACTCAGTTCTAATTTTTCTAGTTTCTATCTTTCTGTAGAAAATAGTGCATTGATAAAAGCTAAAAATAAAAATTGACTCATTCGATTTCTTATCGATTCTGGGTTTGATTGCAAAAGAAACTTACCTACTTATCTAAATTCACGACAGTTATTTCGTGAATTTGCCTCAGTTTCATAAGTTTTAAAACTAAGCCAACAAAACGTATGTATGTGCAGAGCGAATAGAAAGATTTAAAAACGACTTAGTGAAAGTAATGTTAGAAATATGGTATGGTTTCATTTATTTATTTACATTAGACGAGATTGAGGCAAGGTAGAGGACGCTCAATCGCAAGTCGAGGCAAGAATCGCCTTGCAAGAACCTGCTCCGCCGGATCTCCTCTCATACATTTTTGAGCAGTTTGCACGTTGTGGGAACCCGGCCATACTTTAAGGCACTTTCACCAGCTCTGGTAAGGAAATACAAGACCTTTTACTGAATGAATACTTGGTGCACAATTAGTCAATGCTCTGTTTTTTAGTGTAAGTATAAACAGACAAATTGTTTTTATTAACATCCAGACGGGCTGGTATCTCACATCCTACAACCTACAAGTCAATGAACCGCTAACTCGAAGATGTTTCTTGATGTAATTATGACTACATCCCGACCTCCAGACAGTCTGCGGTCCGCATCCCGCACCCGCATCCCGCGTACGTTCAAGAGCCGCGGTCATCGGACGCGTGTTAGCGTAATCAACTAATGAGTCGCGGCCGGCGCTGGCGCAGCGCTGACGACGCTGCCGCTTATTTCGATTTGCGACTTCGATAATGGATGAAGACGGCGAACTCCAAACCTGTCATCTAGAATTATACTTACCCAGAAGCAACAACGTTTTAAATTGTGTTGTTGTCACCAAGTCAAGCAGCTACCGGGCTTAGATTGTTTTATCATAGGTTTTTGAGAAAAATTTCATGAGATAGATAGTTAAAAATATTATTGTATTGATCATTGTCTTTATTAGTTCCGGGGTAATCTGTTTACCCGTATTCGGTCATCGATGTCGGAATAAATTAATACACAGTATGCATTTCCGTACATATTTGTGGGCAATGGGTAAGAAAAACTGCTGGATGACTACTTGCGATCTTTGTGTTTCAAAATATCAACATCTGTATTTCAGTATATATATTCGTTCTGTATAACCAAATACTCAGGTCCAAAATGGTGAAGTCGGTAAGCAAAATGCGCGTCCCGCCGTCTCACGCGCAGGCCGCGCATCCGGCGGCTAACGGGCCCAGATTATGTTTGATGAGAAACGGTAAACGCTGCCCTGTAATTACCGCACAGACACCTGCTAAGAGGTATAGCGTGGAATTAACATAAACATATCACAAGATCAATAAACACGTGAAATAACGGGTTTAACATTTGAAGTACCTACCTTCTTTAGTTTTCGCCAGAATGTTTTGTTTGCCTTTGCTTGTTCAAGAAAAACGTTATTTCAAAACAATATTATCTGCTTTTCTGAAAAAAATAAACTCGGATTGCACATTATTTTCTTATTTAGATAAGATCGTAGTTTCATGTTTTGTCTTTTTATTTTTTACATTGGTAAAACCTATTATGGTATTTATGTCTATTATTTAGTATATTTTGCTGTAAATTTGACGAATTGAAAGTACTGATACAGTCTATTTGAATAAAGGTTTTTAAGTTTGAGTTATGTTTTTCTGTCTTTTATTACAAGTAGGTAGATTGATTTCAAATAAATAAAATCTGAGCTATCAAACAGTTCTACAATGAACGTTCTTCTTTATTCAATTATCCAGTCTCCCTTTGTGAGAGCTATTCCAATTAAGTACACGAAAGAATAGAAAAACTTTGTTCATGTGAGAAATCCGTCGGTTTTTTTCATGATATTTACTGATCTCGTACTTACAGGCCGAGCGTTTGGCAGAAAAGGATAAAAAAAATATACTCAATTCATCAATCAAAAAATAAATTCTATCAAATCATATCAAATAACTTACCTGCAGATTTTCTTATGTATAATTATCCTATTGCCGAATGTTGATTCAACGACGAAAACGTTACATCAGCGCCATAGGGAGGACTTCTGCCCTTTATGCCAACAGGGGATAAAAACTGCTTACTCAGCCGTTTTAAGTTACTGGTTCCATCGGCAATATTTAGCACAAGTGCTGGGAGCGCCGTGTGTCGCGGGCGCGTGTGCGGCGCGTGCATGGCGCTCCGCAATACAATCTAATTTCCGGTGCGGCTCTGCCGCCGGCTCGGCTCGGCGCTCGAGGCTCCAACGCTTCCAATTTTATTTTTTGCTTTCCTTCCCATCGAATTACAAGTTTTTAATGTGATTTGCCTATGTGGACACTTTTTGCACGACCCTGAAATATAAAGTTTGAATATATACGGAAGTCAAATTAGTAAATAATCTTATTACTAGAATCTATAGCTACGAGTAATCTACTCCGTGCTGTTAGAACAGTTCATTTTTTTTTCAACTTTTAGGTTCGACAAAGTAGGTACTGAAACCACAGATGACCAGCTAATAGATAGCAATGCCTTCATAGGGAGCTCTGCTCCTGATTGAATCTAGTTAATTATGAAGTTATTCATCGATTGTTGTAAATAAGTAAATTACAAATAAATAAAGATTATACTTAAATTGAAAATCTCTGTAGACTCTCTTCCTTCACGCGCTGTAATTGTGCTGTAACTATCAACATATGTTAGCTGGTTCATCCCTGGGAAAATATATATCACTATGAAATAATGTAAGTATCATTTCCATCAGCCCATGAGAGATTTGCATTACAACGATGATTGTAGTTGAAGTTATATGAACTCAGAATTAAATTATTTAACTTAACACGTGCAAAGCAGCACGAGCTACGTTTATAATAAGTTCTGTTACTATTTTTGTTGATGTTAACCCGTGAAGTACGGTAGAAACAGATGGCTCTGTGGTAGAAAAAGACAAGCTTTAGATGTAAACATCGCGGCCTCATGCTGTAACCTGAGCTGCGGCTGCGGCGAGATGTCTATCTGTCGCACGTGCGCCGGCGCACATGTGCACGAACCGCACCATGTACTGCAATGCAACGAAGGCTTATAAATAAACCCCTTAAGGTTTCCAATAAATTTCAATATATTAGGTAGCATAAGGTAGTAAAGTTACAAGTTTGAACTAGTTACAATAGATAGAGCCTATAAAATGCAGTAGCTCAAATAAGACTCTAATTCTTGTGAAAGATTGAACTCCACCTATAAATAGGATAGATTATATGAATAATAAAAAATAGCATGCTTTAATAAAACAAATACAAATAGAGAATTTCAGTTCGCGTGATGACAGTCGTCAAGGATACCCACGCAATTACTGGAAACTGCGCGTACGCATACCTTCAATTACAGCCAATCAGCGGCCGTAATAACACTCATAACGCGCCACCAACATTACTGCGAGTAGCAACTATAGCCAAGCTGCACCGCCGATGCATTTGCACAATCAAGGTGAATAGCGAAATAATTTAACATCCCAGCTACTGTTTTCTGATGAATTATGCTCCTCACTTATTTATTTCAAGATTAAATTTTCAGCACCTCCACAAATTTATATATACTTGGAATTACTAATAGTAGGTAGGATATCCTTTTTTATTCTCTATTTGTCATAAAAGAGTCATAGTAACGTAAAACTATAATTCGATGGTACCTATTATGTGTTAAACATCAGTGAAAACAAAACTGATTATTGCGTTATTTAATTTGAGCAATCTTAAAGTGTAATATTTTTTTTGTTTCCTGAATAAATAAATAAACATCAAGGACAATTTTCACCAAGATCATCTGACCCCAAACTAAGCAGAGCTTGTACTATGGGTGTCAGAAACTGATTACTACTAATACACTTAAATATTTCTAAATACACAAATAGATAATAAATCAATATAGAAAGAGGGTCGTGGCTTAGTGGTTAGGCACTCCAACTCGGATCGCGGATCGTGTAGTCCCGAGTTTAAATATGGCCAGAACCAAAATCTTTGTGTTCATTGTTTAATTTCCGACTAACTCTCCGGTGATGGAAAACCTCGATGAAAAACCAAATTAACCCGGATAGCGGCGGTAGGCTCACCACCTACCTGGGTTCTAATACCATTGGTGAAAAGTGGGCTTCTAAGTGTTCCGTTCACCATGACGGCAACAGTCACTTGCCTCGGACTACCCCGTTTGGGATAAAGTCGTGATGGTATGTGTTATGTTGTTATAAATCAATATCAATCCTTAGATTTGAAGCGGAGAGTGGCTTGATTTCACTGGGGCGTTCTGTAGCTCGGCGGATCTTATTACAAACCGAAAAATAAATACTATTAGAATGAGTACCAACCCAACTCTACGAATAAATAACTATTTATTCATAGAGTTTCAAGATTACACATACATTGTTTGTTTAACTGACTTAGGTATGGTTATTTGGTGAATCTGGCAGCTTTATAACATATATTATTATACACGTCATAAAACTGCTGCACACAGTTAACCACTTCTAACGAGGTTCAAAATGTTGGAATAATTAATACGGTATACCTATCGTGGAAATCAGCCAAGCGAATGTACTCGGATCTTTCTCATGGGAGCTCACGCAACCTGTGCCCTTCTATTTCAATATCGTCAAAGGTTTAATTCTAAACCTCAAACACAGCTCCACCCTTGCAATAACGACACCCATAATATAATTAGTTAAACAGCTGTAGTCGAGTAAAGGGTAATGAATTTTGACCAAGAATATTAAAGTTAACCAAAAATGTTTGTGCCACGCCACATGATTCAGAGAATATTAAAGTATTTAATTCATCAACTAAATTCAGGATCTAATTAGTGAAAAGTAAGTATGCTTTTTTTTGTATTAACAGTATATTTTATTCCGGTTTTACCAGACACCGCCAACACGATTTCTGCTTCGCCCAGTGGTTGACTGATAGAGAATGCCATTAGGCAATACGTCCGCCAATTGTACTTTTTCTTTGTGCAATGAAGAATAAATAAATAAATAAATAATAGTGCAAGCGGTCGTTGCTCTGCCCAGCTGACTCCATTGGTGGGTCGTGACCGTTACCTCCTCACGACACTCCGGCCCCTCTTCACAGCTGCGACGGCGACAGCGATAAAGCGCAGTAGTTACCATTCGCGCTTTTAACTCCTCCATGCTGAGATGCTGAGTGAACCATTTTTTTGTGACCGCGATACTAAACACCATAAACTACGTGGAGGTGAAACGGTTATCGACGTGACAAGGGATCGGAATTAGAACGAAGATGGATTTGGGAACTTGAGCTTGAATAAGTTTATTCCATGTTTAGTCACTGCTTTCAGTACGACTGCAAGAATTATATCGTGGGCATCAATTAGATGATTGAATATGATATTCTCTTTCGTTAAATTTCGCTTATGTTGTATTGGATCTGGCCTAACAGCCCAGTGATTGATTTTCAGTAAAAACAAACGAAACATTTTATTTTTATTGTAACACTACGCTGAATGTAAGCTATTCGGTGTTGTTAGGTACTGCATACAAATCACACAGCATAAATTAGTAATACAGCATATAATAAACATAACTCTGCTAACTCGCATTGTGAAACCAAATCAAGTACTTATAACAGAGTTGCTCAGTTTCTCACCAGCCCCCCGATTCAGAACGAAGTTATGGACCGATTCGGTAAAAGCGTTTTAATAAAAGTAAATGATCCGATAGCAATCAATATTTTTATAAATTAAAGCCAAAGGCCATAAGTTTTTATTAACTAAATTCCATCAAAACTACCCTACTTAAAAAACGGATTAAAAATAAATAAAATAACCGAATCGGTCGATAATTTTGTTCTGAATCCGGGTGCTGGTCTTCTCAAACAGAAACAACTTCGACGCGGTGGTAAAGTCGCATTATGTTTGAATTTATGTATTCATGTTATAAATAGTACATGGGTCTATCATTAAGTATTATTATACACTTTCTTTGGTTTTTGACAATAATTAGAAGTTGTAGGATAAAGATATGAGTTTTAGTTGAAGTCAGACGAGTATAAAATTTGAATTTTTATTTCATCTCCGGATTATTTAAAAAATGAAAAACATGCAAAGCAAAAACATGTCAGACACGCTTTCAAGAAACTACGTGATAGGTCGAGTTGATGTAAGAAATGGTGCCCTTGTCCAAAATTTCCAATGCAGTAGGTACTTTGGCGTAGTCCAATCAAGTGAATAAATAGGTTGATGGAATGGCGCTGCAAGCGCTCTGCTCGATGCGGGATTAAATAGCTCTATTGTAACAGATGTTTTATTGTAAGAGTTAATAGGTACCTAGTATGTATGTACTGACTAACAATTTTTGTTTTTGAATTGTTTAAATGAATTCTTTTTATTATATTCTTTTATGGTTGGTTTTTTCTCTTTGTTTTATATTCTTTTAGGTTTATTTGTATCAAAATGACACACTGCTTGTACTTTACTAACGCCTGTTGTAAACCCAAAACAAGTTTAAAAGAGTAACTGCTGAGTTTCTCGCCGGGTCTTCTCAGTAAGAAACAACTCCGACGCGGTGGTAGAGTCGCATTATGTCTGTATACTGTTTATTTACATATCCATATTATTATGGTATTTATGTCTATTATTTAGTATATTTTGCTGTAAATTTGACGATTTGAAAGTACTGATACAGTCTATTTGAATAAAGTTATTTGAGTTTGAGTTTGAGTTTGATAGCGGGTGCTGGCCGTTGTATGCAGTTCCATAATCGACATGACAGTAGAGACGAGGGCGGCGCGGACGCCGGGTTATCACCGTGATTGATTGGCAGCCGCGATTAGCTGCCTCCACGCGCCGGATTTGACGCCGGCGCGCGCGGCGGAACCTGTCCGGCGAAATGAACTGCACATTTGCGTTGCAAAGGTTTTTTGAAAATTGAGTCTTTTGAAAACGTGTATGCGTAATACCTTTAACTTCACGGGATGAATAGCGGTGCAAATGTACCCATGATTCGCAAATAAAGAACTTTGACTTTGACGTTGAAGGTTCAAAACTTTCTTGAGGCTTTTAAACCTTTTATAGTCATAATAAATCATAGCGTGAAAATCACGTCGACTGAGCTCCGTTGCTGCAAGCGAATTCCCGCCAGATTCTCGGAAAAATGATGCTCATTCAAATGAAAGTAAAAAAAAATATGTGTGTTCTATTTTCAAATATATTAATATACAACCAGCCTATAAGATAAATAATAATAAATAAATAAATAAATATGCGCCAGACAACACACCTCTTGTAATGGTCTCGAAGTAGGGATTAATATCCCTGTGTTACGAGGTACCACACAAGAAAATAAGCCAGGGGCGTCTCCCAGCACACCCAGACCCGAGTCATTCAGAAAAGATCGTTTCCTGAATTCACACGACCGGGAATCGAACCCGGAACACTACGGAAATCAGGGCGAGAAACCGTGCTACAGCGCACTGCGCCAATCGTGTCGTCAGATGGTGGTTGCGAGTGTTAATCAAATGAGTAAAGAGTATCTAACTTGTTTTGGCATGCCCCTCGTAAGTGCAGCCGTAATACCATTTTGAATCCGTATTTACTTTCTTTCGTACCGAGACAGGAAATTTGTTCCAGAGCCGTATTGCAGAAACGTAAAAAATCCGTAGACTTTGTGAAGAAGGTCGAAATTTAAGTCTTCATATAAGAAAACCACGTTCATAGGTGTTACCTTAGAATAATTACACATAGAAGGATAGTTCCATACAAAAAGGCGCGCCATTTGTGATGCCAAAATTAACAGTTAAAATAACAACTCTTTACACATGTATTCACAATTTTCAGTATTTAACATGTATGAATAATAAGTTGTGTTTCTCTGTTATGTTGTTGCAACCATTTACAACACAAATAAACATTTTGAAGAAGCTCTTACCTCGAGAAATTAACATCGGTAAGTTCAGATCCAGACGTAACGTCCTGCTATTTGTGGCATCAAAACGGGTGCCCCGACTCGCCTTCTATGCGTAATTATTCTAAGGGTGTTTGGATTCCGTTCCGGTACCAATGCATCTATTGACATAGTTAGGATAAATTTACATAGTTAGGTACATACTCGTGTTGCGCGATTCCGCCATTACCTAGCTAGACTTAACGCTTTCAGGCAATTGATCAGGTTCAAAAGGATGTCTGCATCTGCAGACGGCGCACATAACCTATGGAAACCGCCAGATACACGTAAACAAAAACAGAGGCGAGTGATTGAATGCGTGTGATTAACCCTGCGCTGGTCAGGGACGCGTCTGCGTCGCGCGTCGGCCGTCGCTCAGGCACGAACGCTGCATAATTCAGCGCCGCTCATCCCGGCGGGCACGACTGTGACGCGACGCTTGCGTTTAACGGATTACATTAATAAATTACCAATGTTAGTTGCGGCCCTGAGTGCGGGAGAAATCTATTTCATGAACACTGTAAATAAATGTACCCCAAGTTTCCCGTGCTTTCGCTGCTTCATGGGCAGTACAAAATAAAACAAATTTTAATCAGACTGCTTATGTGTTCTTTTCATGAATACTTGAATTAATTAACTTTAATTACGAAGGTATTTTTGGTCCTATCATGTTTACTCAGGTTCTTTTTATTAAGGATAACATTCGGTAAGTAACGTTTTTTCTTCAAATGTTTGTACTTAAGAACGAAGTTAACAAAAATTTGAATCTATTGTGACAACCAACCAAGTGAAATATGTATAAGCTGTCAAGGTGAGAACCCACAGCGATTAATTTTTTTTAATAATTTGTGGATATATTTTAGCATTTTTAGCTGTTACTGCAACTGACGATTAGTTTAATGAAGCCTCCGGCATTCTACCTTCACGAAGCCTATCTAGTCTATTATTTGTCTTTCGATACTGCTTTTACCAGCAGGGTAAAAAGGTTTTTCAGGAAAATGTAAACCTAATATTTAACACTTAGCGGCAAAAGCGTTAAAATTGCAAAAACATGATAGCCACTTAACACAACTTCAGCTGGGAGTAGTTCCAAAATCTCAGTTTTCCAGTCAGGAAGCACCTCGAGACCATGATGGTTTCGCTAGTTGTTTCAAATTCACTTTTTTGAATTGCCGCGCCGGTTGAGCCTGTATAATTAAAACTATTAACTATTATAAATGAATTTGTATTTGTATTTGTATTTACTCATACGTTTATACATACTGTAGAGTTGAAGCAAAGTTGAAGTACGGCAAAGTGGTGCGCATGTATGCCGAATGCCGACAGCAGCGCGTGGGCGCGCGGGCGGCGTGCGGCGGGCGCGCGGCACTCAATAAGGGCGCTGGCGGACCCGCGCGGAATGCGGCCGCGACCCGTAAAGCCGCCTTTATAGCGCGGTGATAAAACACCATCATACACAATATTAATAAATATTTTCCCACAGCATCGCAGTTCCGTCTTATTAACTCGTAGCTTATGGAAAAACAGATATTATTTTCGTCGTGGCGTCGTATCCTAGTGGTTAAGCACTCCAACTCGGATCGCGGATCATGTGGCCCCGAGTTCAAATCTGGCCAGAACCAAAATCTTTGTGTTCATTTTTAAATTTCCGACTAACTCTGTGATGAAAAACATTGATAAAGAACCAAATCATCCCGGATAGCGGCGGAAGGCTCACCACCTTCCTCTTTGGGTTCTAATACCATTGGTGAAAAGTGGGCTTCCGTTCACCATGACGGCAACAGTCACTTGCCTCTGACTACCCCGTTTGGGATAAAGTCGTGATGGTATGTTATGTTATGGTATTATTTTTCAGTTTCCTTGGTATAAACGCCTTTCAGCTGCTACATACGGAAAATATAAAATGTTCTTGAATATGTTTGTTTTTATTAAGTAACTCGTATACCATCAAATCGCATAGTAAGAAACGAAATGTCTGATTAATATAAAACATACAGCCTAACAAACCTTAACAATATTTCTGCATAAAGGTAAGTTATATGTTTAATGTTGTCTCTACAAAGAACATTTCGTGCTTACTTTCATATATCAATAATAATTGGGTCCCACAATACTAAGTGGGTATTCTTCCCAGACAGACTTTAAGGTTCAAAAAAAACCTAAAAGGTTTCATTTTTACAATGTAACTTTTGTATCTGTCAAGTTAGAAGCGCTTACCAAGAAAATAACCCTAATAAGCTTTATATTGTATTTCACAATGTTCGATACTCAGAAAATCATATCGTGCCACCTTTTACCCGCTTTTATCCTTACTATAATTTATTTGTAGCCCAACTGCCTACCCTGAACCAGTATCTGAAGAGTCGTTATCTAGGTCTAGGACACCGTCTCATACTCGCAACAGGTCTTGAGCATCTCTACTTCAGCTCGAACCAACACTCATGGAAATAGTCATCTTTTCAAATGCACGTCTTATTTGTTTGTAAGTGTGCAATCATATTAATAAAATACTGAAAGAGGACATCATTGACATATTGACAATTGTTCTCAAACGTCCCGCATTTCGGGCGAATGTCTTCTTGACTATTTAAATAGCCTCAAATTCCTATATTTATACTTCAACAGGTCCTGTTTTCTCCTTAGACCAGAATCGGATAGCTTAGCTCAGTAGTCATGAGAAATTTGTGATAAAATATATGTTTTTTTAAGGACAAACTGTACTGACTTTAAACGGTCGTAAGGAAAGACTGATGCAGAATTTTCACCTTTAATTAAGCTTACAGTCCATTTACGTGCAGTTCATATAAAGAAGGGAGCGTACCGACGACCATATACGGGTGGCACTTAGCCTCTCTGATCCCGGGAGTACTGGTCCCAATTAGTGGAGTCCCACGTCGCGGTGAGGACGTGGACTGCATCTTTTTACAACGACCGGTGCGCGCGCGCAGCCCCCGCACCGAACCCCTGTGCCGCCCGCTAGCGCCCGTTTACCGTGTCGCCACTTCGTTGCTCTCTAAAAGCAGGATAGAAGTTAAAGGAAAAGTTAAGTAATGCAAATGATATTGGCACAACGATATTTTCTGACTGGCACTTATATAGAATTTCTGAGAGAAATTCTGACAAAACTAGTCGTAGATCAAGTAAAACATTCTGCACTAAGTTTACATGAGCCCAAACTAATCTAAGCTTGTGCTATTGGTGTGGTCTCAGGGTCAGATACACCTACGGTTTTTTATTTTGTTCTTGATGGTTTCTTTCACTGATTACGAGAACGGTAAAAAGTAAGAGTGGTGTTAGAAAAAAAACAAATTAATCCCAATAAAAGCAGGAGCCCTGGTCACGGCGGCTGGACGCGTCGCGACGGAAATAAAACGAGTTTTTGCACCATTGACTGACTGTGGAGCAAATAATGATTACAAAAACTCGCTTGAGGACGAACCAGTGCAATTACCGGCTGTTGTACATACACATATTAATGGATTATCTGAATGCGCCAAAACGCGCAAAAACTGGGCTCTGTGCGACATGTACTACATCACGTTGATAGCAATTACTACCGCTGCTAAAGGCTTAGTGGTAGATTTTAAATATATTTATCGAGTGAATAATTTTTTTTACACATTTTAGAACTATCAGTTTCAAAATCAAGGAATTCATTTGTTTGCCATATTTTGTTAACGTAATGCGACTTTGTTAACTTTGTTGCACGTTTTTGATAGAATTTACAATTTTGATTAGTAAAATTTTGTCGCTAAACTAGATTCATTGTTGATAGTGATAATGCGCTTGTATATGTAAGATGAGAATCTCGCCTTGACGTATAAATGCTTATTATTGTCAAATAAATCAATGATGAATCCGAACGAATCTAGGAATTAGTAACTATAGGGTGTCCCAAAAAGTAGTGATAAGCGCAAGCCCAGTGATAGAGCATCACTGGGGCTACCCGAATCACCCCCATTATGTTCCGCGATTTTTGGTAGTTTTCGAGTATTGTTTTTTTTTTCTAATTTTAAAAAAAAACTGGGTTGAGGTACTTTTTTGATCACTGTGGCACGAATAATCGAGATACATGTCCCATTTTCTTTTATCGTTAGCTGAATACCAGGCCTACTTTATTTAAAAGCATTTACATTTATAACACTGATCAATAACTTAGAAAAAAAAAGATTTCTAGATTATTGATCAGTGTTATAAATGTAAATGCACCTAAATAAAGTAGGCCTGTTAAAGTTACATAAAAAAATATCCAAGTGTTTCTCAAAAACGTGCCTATTATGTCAACTATTTATTACATAAATTTCAATGGAAAAGTTCAACGGCATCATACTTAAATTTACATTCAATATATCGGTAATGTACAATTCAAGGCGTTATGGTAGCAAATTCGGGTAGCCCTAGTGATGCTCTATCACTGGGCTTCCGCTTATCTCAACTATTGGGACACCCTGTATGTATATGCCGGTTCGTAAATTCGTTACGCTAAATTATTTAAGTATTTGAATTCTTGAGTCATAAAATATAAGAACTTGAGAGATTCACTTTTCAAACGGCTATTAGCAATTCGTTTCACCTTCCGATTGTAAGATATGGCCGAACGACAGCAGTCTGTAGCGTCGAGCGATTCAATTAAAGCCGAGAAAAGTTACGATTAGGGCTGACACTGTTTGGAAGAATTTCTAAGATCTACACTGACTCTCTCACTGAAGTCGTATCTTACTTTATATTATAAATGTGAAAGATGGGAGTATGTATGTACGAGTATGTATGTTACTTGTACACTTAAAAACTCGTACTTAGGTTACGGATTTAAATAAAACTTTGCAGTAATACAGTTTAAACATCAGAGTAACACATACACTACAATTTATATGAAATTGATGTAAAGGCCATAAGATGTAACGATGAAATTCACGCAGGCGAAGCCGCGTGCGGAAAGCTAGTAATATATATACAATAATGCCTTGATTAGGCAAAACTTACAATATTATAATATGTGAAAATATTACAAGTATGACTTGTTGTAAATTTGAAGAAGGTAAACATCAACTACGATTCCGATGTTCGTGCCTCGTTTGGATTCAAGAAGAAGGCACAAAACATATTTAAAAACTACTGATAAATAGCAAGTACTTATAGATGAATGGTAATCTAATTAACTAGTGTCCGAATCGACCGACGACATGTTCTGAATTAGCGAACCGTTCACTCTCAACTCGACTTTAGGAGAACTCATTAGCATGAAAATAGCAGTTTTGTTTCTTATTTAGATATTGTGTTAGATTTATTATAAACTTAAAATATAGCATAGTTGGCTCAGTTAACGTGTAGTTTTTGACTCGGTGGGGTCAACCCTGCTGACAGGGGAGAGAGCCATCGTCGCGGAGTGCGGCCGGAGGGAAGGACGCGTCCTCTATAAAACAGAGTCCTTTTTTATTCGCTACCGAGGATAATGCGCCAGGCTCACTGCCCGCTGCCTTAATACTACTATTTGCGTGTGTAAACGAACTATACGTACAGGAAATGTTCAACCTAATAATTATTGACGATATTTATATTATTGTTACAGATCTACTAACCCCATATTAGGTAAATAAGGAAAATATGGTAGAGCACCGCCCTGTCATTTACTTTCGAACAAAATAGTATTTTTAACTTCGTCAGTTGTTTTTGCATAAGTTCATAATGGAACTAATTATCTTTGAGATTTCAGAATACGATAACATACTTGTTCACTATTTTTGATAATCTGTTGTACATGCTATTGAGACTAGTGTTTTGGATGCAAAACTGACACACCATAGAAAATATTATACTGTTAAGTGAAAAACTCTACAAATATCAAATAGAAAAATATTTTTTGTTGAACAGTGAACAGTCAAGAATTAAGAAAAGTATTGGCTGAAGAGATTCACTGTTGAAAGAATAGCCGGATGCGGAGAAATTTGAGATTTCAAATAATGACTAGCTACAGCAAAAAAAAACAATTATAATACTGAATTGTTTGTTAATCAGATAGAAAAGTTAAAGTTTTGTAATATTCAAGTACTGTTGATGAAAAGTGATCTACGATGGGTATAATAGACGTCCCAATAGATCTGTACGTCTACCACGAGTTGCCACTTTATAGGAAGACGGGCGTCTTAGCCTAGGAACTAATAACAACATGCGATATACCATTAAAAAGGATTTTTTATGTACTTTAATTATTGTTATGGCGGAAAGTGCCAAATCACTGTGTGGAAATAGTTATGGCTCAATAAAGCTTAACTCCTTTTTAAAAAATATAAGTGTTTACTTTCTATGTTTATCATCATTTTTTGGATAAAACTAACATAGTGAAGTAAATGCTAAAGGAATATAATATACGTACAGAACCCTCAATGTGCGAGTACAACTCGCACTCTACTGATTTTATTATTTTAGTACTTCACGTTAGTTTTGCAAAAAAAAAACAAGAAAATGATGATGAGCATAAAAATAAACACATAAAAGTACTTTTGAGAAGGAATCTGGTTTAATTGTGCCATAACTTTTCCCACACAGTGATTTGGTACTTTCCGCCATAACAACAATTAAAATTCATAAAAAATCCTTTCTAAAGATATATCTCATATTGTTATTGATTCCTAGCCTGGCTTCTATATATTTTTGCCCGTCCTAAAATTTGTATTGGGACTTGACATGACAGGACATGACAATGTCAAATCCCAATACAATTTTTTACAGTGATAACGTAAATTTGAAGTGGCAATTTGTGGTCGACGTAGGTACTGAACCCCTTTTAGAAATAGTTCGACCGCTTGTTTATTATTTTCCAAGTTTCAGTAAATTGGAGCCTTTCAGAGCACGGGTAAGAAATCAGCGACAAACTCTTACAACAAGATTAGTCAAGCGACTGATTCGCCAACGGCCAAAAGCTACCAACGCTAATCTAAATCCAATCCAATACCTAACTTCTTACAGAGAATTATAAAGTTTTTACCCTCGATAAGCTGTGTATGTTTTTGTTTTGGCTCAGTTCATGTCGTCGATTAGGTACTATGTGTACACTCTTCTGATCCGTGGCTACATGGATCAATAGACATGAGAGGCTTTTGAAATGCTATATCTGACTCTGCTCAACATACTATGCAATATTGATATGAAAGTATATTTCAAATGCCTTAACTCTTTGAAACAGGAGTTAAAATTGACAAAAATCACTCAAATAATATATTTAAATTAATTACGTGATCAGCGTTTTTTGAACTGTCGTGCGTCAAAACTAGGTACAGACAGCTCCTTTCCTAATTCGGCAAACGACTTTTTCTTACTGGATAGTCTCCCCGTAACCTTAGCGTAATCTGTGATCGCCGGGAAGCCTACTGTGGATTCAACTCATTGGTTCCCAAATTTTTTGTCGAGTTTTAGAAATATGGTAGAAATGTACCTGTCCACCGAACCAGCAAAATTTTGAAAAAAAGTTTGGGAACCTCTGGTTTAACTGAACTGACTACAACAATAAGGTGTTAATTGAAATTCATGACACAACATACAAATGGATATTCGTATTACGCACTGGGAACCAATGAAACCTGCGTGATCGCATCACCTAATCCTGCTCTTTTGTTGAGGTCTCCTTCAAGCCAGTCTTTGTTGCATCCGATGGCGGTGAGTCAGATGCACAGTAACCTTCTCATTACGGAACGGAACCCTCGGTAACGCGACACCGCGGTCGCATCAGACAGACGGGGACACGAACTAACAAGTTGCAGAAGGTTTTGTTTGGATATTGCCGGTCACCTCTCCGGGTTATTACCATTACCACGCAAATACTACTTAAAAACTAGAAACTGCGATGCCTCCAAACTTTTTACATCCGACCAGTTACAACAGATAACCAAAGATGTTATTGGAATCCCGTTCTGAAAGTGAAAGGTAACATCAAGTGGCAGATTTTTTGCAACTCATGTGGATGATTGCGGAATTGGGAGTTCATTTTTCTACAGTTCTAGCGACACATACCTAGTCGATTATTTTGAACGGAATGTGAATCTGTTTGTACTCCTGACTTCTAACGTACATATTATCTACTCCTTTTTTAACAAAATCATATAACTAGACCCTAAACTGAAAAGAGCTTGTACAGAGGCGTTCACATCAACCTTTACAAAAACCTCTGCAAAATGGGAGTTATGTCAGCAAGTGAATTTTTATTTTTAGCATTAAACAATGCTCTATTTTGAACACAAAGATAGATTACTAGAAAGAGAACCAGAAATCCTGGGACTCAAGCTTGATCCTGTTTGAGTTCCAGGATCAGGTCGAACTTTTCTAGTTTCTATCTTTATGTCAGCAACATAAAGTGCCCCTTATTAAAGCTTGATGTGAACGCCTCTGTACCGTCGTGAGTCAACTAATAGCTAATAATCTAGGTAATATCTGTATCGGTGTTACTGTGATTGACTGTTTTATTTATTAAAGCTGAAGGTTTTAGATGATGACCTGTTGGCGCAATGGCAGCGATCCTGCCTTTAGCGCCGGAGGTCGTGGGTTCGATCGCCACCCATGACAAATATTTGTGTGACAAACATTTGTATTTGTTGTGTGTCTGGGTGTTATTATCTATTTAAGTATGTATTTAGAAATATTTAAGTATGTTTATCAGTCTTTGACGCCCATATTACAAGCACTGCTTAGTTTGGGGTCAGATGATCTTGGTGTGCATTGTCCCAGGTATTTATTATATTTTTATTTATTTATGCATACGGACACTAAGAGAACAGAAATAATTATGTTATCCTAGTAGTTGATAGCAAAACCTAAAATAAGCGGACGTTCTGCGCAATGTTCTATGTGTGGACGCTTGCAAGCGGGTGCAACGCGCCAGCTCGGGTTGCGCACTATTACCGCGGGATGCGCCACGGCTCGAGGCAAATCACTTTTCATACCAATTAAACTGTATGCTTAACCAAAATTAAAAATATACCATAAACTTTAAATTCAAAAACACCTTCAGGTTACAGCATCTTGCTTTATAGACACGCTGTAATGGATTTGTTATGAAAAACAAAAGTAGCTGTATCTCTGCAAAAAGTAGTGGGTAGTAATACGTGGTCGTATTTGATAGAGGCTTTGTTGAAGTGACTTGACTACAGCGCGAGCAAAAGAATTAGGTGTATTGATAATGGTAGAACCTGTAATAATTTAAAAACAAATAGTTGAAGCAGGTTCCTTAAATTGATCTGCCGATTAATAGAACCACAAACCTTTGTGCGGATAGCGAGCACCTTCACCACCGCGTCATCAGAGCTCGGTTGTGTCACTCCTCCACGCCGTCACGTTCTTATCAATGGCCGATTAAGTAATGATTGTATCTAGTCCGACACGAATCTACTTCCTACTGCCGTTCCAGGTTGACCTTTATGTAGATAAGACTATTCATAAACTATCATCTTTTTTGCAGTCAAATCGGCAAAATTACTTTTTCTTGGCAAGATTTCATTAAAGTAATAAACTCCACACACCTGTTAGTAAATATATGATTAATGGGTATAATTAATAGGTTTTTACAGAGTCGGCAACGCACGTGTGTGTCATTTCATTCATTCATCGCGTTCATAGGGTGCGCTAACCGCTTACCATCAAGGGACCGTATGCTTGTTTTCCACCGACACAGCATAAAAATATTGTGAGGGTAATTCGTTTACTAGGTCGAAATGCTTGCGTTATAAGAAGGGAGAATGAAATTCCTTAACTTATTTTTGCACACCTTGTAAAATGCCTTGTTCGTTTTTTTGATTAGCCCGTTGGTGAGGTAGCTAGTGGTTTTATAACACCGAAAGGTATTTGCGTATATATAAATGCCAAAAATGTCAAAGGGCAATGTTATATTTAATTTAAATAAATCGTACTATTTTCATTTCATTATTTTTATGGTTAAAAGATTCATATCCGGTGAACAAGTACTGACTCTACTTCATTTGATCTCAAACCAATGGTATTTTTTATAACCATCTATCCATATTTAATTACGTCACGCTTCACAAAAATACTTGGTAAAGACCCTTGTTGCTAAAAAAATCATCTGCCTGACTAGCAAACACATTAATATACACAAAAAAATATGATTGAATATTGAAATCATATAGAGAGGTATTGTAAGAAACTAAATTGCCCCCCAACGGCCGCAGCCAACTTGCTAATCACATCTTCCGGCGAAGCAGAATTTAGAATTCCTTAGCAAAATTGTTAAACAGAGCTCTTAACTCCATTCCTAAGCCAAATATCGTAGTTGTCCTTTACTTTAGGCACTTAATAAAATACAAAACTTTAAGTTGCTCCCTCACCTAGAGATTTTTTCTGTAATGTAACGTTACAGAGTCGAGCATTACATCGGTGAGGGAGGAGAACCGCGCATTACACGCAATTTGTTGCTACAATGTGTAATATTTTGATAAAATTTCCCTGAAGTTTTGTAACGCAGATTTGTAATGTAATGCTCAAAATCGAATCTGAAATGCAAATTACAGGCAAATATTCGTCATGTTAGGGAGGCAGTACTGTATTGTAATGCTCAAAATCGAATTTGAAATGTTACATACATTACTGGAAAATGTTCCAGGTGAGGGACCACCTTTAGGTAACGAAAGCCAGTGGTTTTTCTATGCACAAATCTTCTTCTTTCTGATCGCAATTTTGTCTTGATCAGAACGGTTTGTGACGTGTATTATCTAGCAGTAAAAATGTTATTTTTTCAATAAGTAACTACCAGTAAATAAGTCTCAGTAGGTTGGTAATAGGTCTTTACGTAGGCAGCATAAGTTGACGTGCTGTCGTGCGTAATTCACTGTGATGTCATTTCCACATCAGCCTACAAGGGCATTTTACAGCTGAATTCTCAATGTAAGGATCTTTATGGAGCGCTGTAAGCTCCAACTTATCCATTTTTTTTTCTGCAACAGAAAACACACATTCTAATGCGAGATCCGAAGCGAAGTTTACGGATCAATGACTCTAACGGCCGCGCGGCTAATGATACATATCGGCACAAGTATTCGCCCATCTACATACGAGTACATGGTTCACTATACATTACATACAACGTGTAAAAAACATCCGCTTGGAGTCGAATTACCATATATTTGTTCATAAAAAGTTTTTCTATTAACTCTGAACGGAAATATGCTTATGGTGTGGTGTTATTATGACTCCGCAGGCTCTAATTATTACATCATGTTAAGTTTGATTTTTAGACTTTCTTTAATTCAAAATAATTGCGTTCCAAGTATTTTACTGAAACAAACTCACCTAAAGTGAAGTTGTGGCAAAATTATACGTCTTCTTCGTCCACACACATCTCTTGCACACCAAAATAAGCCATCCCAAAAAGTTAGCAGAAAATATCAACCAGAGAGTGCCCTTAACTTATTTTTCTAACATATGTAGATCTCAATAGGTAAAAGTTCAAGGAAGTATACCTCTTTTTGATAGAACAGAGTTTTTGCACGTGCTCTATCTATAGCATACTTTAGTCACAATGAAGACAAGATTGAGGCAAGATTGTCTCTGCGAAAGCCGTTGAACAACAGTACATAACTAGCAGCAGCTTGTGGTTAAGAGATCTCATCTCATCACTATCATATTATTGCACTACGTATTAATGACTATTCATTAGCAGTTGTGTTTCTTAAATGTGATGCGTTATAGCTATTGGTATAGCACTAAAATATTGGGTCCTGTTACCAAGTCGGGCAAAATAGTATTTTAAGGAATAAAGCCTTTGTTTGTAATCGGCGATCGATTATCTGCCTGCATTGAGCATGGTCAACAACTTTATTCATTAACTTGACTTCGATGACAGATGATCAGAGTTACTTTGAAAGATTGATGTAATCAAAAAGTCTAGGTCTTGTCTGTTTTCAATTTTAAAGGTGATACGTACCACCCTTCCGTTGAGTAAGTGAGCATGTCTTTTATTCTGCGCATCATTTTGGCTACTAGTAGGTTAAGTTCACGAGGCAAACATTTGGTTTGTACATACTTTTCCGACTCAGTATATTTGTAGGGGACAAAAATACAACCATCTTTTTTCATATTTTCTTATCACCCTGAATGATTCACATTACTAGAAACACGCACTAAGTTTTTTGTGTATTTGGGAACTTGGTCGGACGTATCTACCTGGAACAGAATCGAGCCGACACTCTCTAACACAATGTGTGTGTGTTTTGGAAAAACTAACTAAAATGTTCATAATTAGTCTTCAATAGTAAGAAAAGGACACATTACCACAAAAAAGTGTGCTAGAGTAACTAAACTAAGTAACGCTTGCTTAGGCAGATGTTGTTGACGAAAAATTGCGTTAGTAAATCGCAGTCTTTGCGGTCCGCCAATTACTAACAAACGCAACTTCCTTAGTTGCAAAGAAGCCTTATCTGAGGAGGTACTTTTCAAAAGACGTTCATTCCATTTCTGGCCTTCTTTAATTTTATATTTTATATAAGCCGGCAACATAGAAATCTAGACATACCATTAGTCGGATTCCTTCGAAACATGATAACTCCTTGCCAAAAAAAATATAAAGTTGCTTGATTTGAACAAAACACGACTATTCCGGTATTGATTACAGGGGTGCCAAACGCGATTTGCAGTATCTATCAAAATATGATTTATCCGAAACACGAGAGAAACAGAAGATAATATTGCAACAAAAAAAAAACCAACTTCAAAACAAACTATTCCAAAACAAAGAACTAAAAAGTAAAGAAATAATTGCGTATTCTTCTAAAACTTATACGATAATATAATGTAGGTACAATTATTGTTATTGTTGGAGTCGGTGTCAGCCAAGAAAACACTACAATATACCTAGCAATATACCTATTTCTTACATATCACGTTTACGTATGTATGTAGGCAGTTACAAACGTACATTGGCTGACACCGACTCCAACAATAACAATAATTGTACCTACATTATATTATCGTATAAGTTTTAGAAGAATACGCAATTATTTCTTTACTTTTTAGTTCTTTGTTTTGGAATTGTTTTTTTTGTTTTTTTTTTTTGTTAAAATTTTTGTTTATTTCTTGATTTTCAGTGAATAGTTCTTATTTATTTTATACATCGAAAAAGTATCGTCCAATTGCTCCTAAGAATTGAAAAGTTCCGTTACTTTGTCATGGATCCCATAATCAGCACATAACCAAACTCTCATCAAACTACCCTTGAAGTATATCCTTTCCAATAAAAAAGAAGCATCGAAATCGGTTGGCGTGATAATGAGTTATTCGTCCATTTGTCGCGCATATGGTTTATCTAGATTTAAGACTTATATGGATTTCCCATGGATGCCACTGTCAGAACTGGACCAAATTAAAATGGGACCACACGGGCAGCATAAACTTTCAAATAAAAAAAAAATCTCAAAATCGGTTGGCGTAATATTGAGTTACCCGTCCATTTGTCGCGCATTTTGTCTATCTAGATTTAAGACTTATATGGATTTCCCATGGATGCCACTGTCAGAACTGGACCAAATTAAAATGGGACCACACGGGCACCATCAGCTTTCAAACAAATAGAGAATTATCAAAATCAGTTGGCGTAATATTGAGTTATTTGTCCATTTGTCGTCCATTTGTCGCGCATTTTGTCTATGTAGATTTAAGACTTATATGGTTTTCTCATGGATACCACTGTCAGAACTAGACCAAATTAAAATGGGACCATTCGGGAAGCACCAGCTTTCAAATAAAAAAAGAATGATCAAAATCGGTTCACCCAGTCGAAAGTTATGAGGTAACAAACATAAAAATAACATACAGTCGAATTGAGAACCTCCTCCTATGTTTCTTCCTTACTTACGTTATTGAGTCTTGTACTTTTTTACGATGTAATCCGGCCTTCACATTACCAAACACATTTATTTGGTCCAGTTCTGACAGTGGCATCCATGGGAAATCCATATGTCTTAAATCTAGATAGACAAAATACGCGACAAATGGACGGGTAACTCAATAGAACTAAGATTACTCTAGAGACAATATTGTCTAGGATCCTGACATGTGATTGGATTATCAAACTTCACAAAAATATGATAACGTCAGGTTTTAGCAAATATCAAATTAACGATTTGATTTTGCTTTTATCTTAAGTTTTTTTTAAATATCTAAAAGGGATTAGTGTGATACGTATTCTATTTATCTCTCAGTAACCTACAGTGTTAAATAAAATAAAAATTAAAGAAGAAAGTACTGTTGAAGGATAAATACTGGCTCAAAAAGTAAAAAATGTGGACGTCGTTATAGAAAAAAAAAACTTTAAGATTTTTGAAGGAGGTGGTTCACAAAACACGTTTTTAGATTTCATCAAATTACTGATATTGTTGAGGGGATAATACAGGGAATTCATCCGGTGGAAACATGATTTGATAAAGTTGGCTCGATAGGATAAATTCACAAAGTTACCTCTTATCGTTACATTTTGTCTTCTATTTTTGGTTTTATTTCTAAAATAATTGATCTGAAAATATGGGTCCTTTACCAAAGCAAAGTTTAAAGATAACTGGAGGGATTTCATCCGATGGTTATTTTTTATTACATCCATTCATTTTTTAATCGATTATTTTAGTGTTTTTCGGTCCGCGTGGCGCTCATCAGTTTCCTTCGGGAAATGTTGTGCAGAACCACCTCGCCTTAATGTTTTTCTGTCTTTCATAGACTAGACTTTGATTTATGACTTGTTTAAGAATATAATAATTTAAGGAGATTGCCTAATTTTTTATGGTAGTTGGACCAAGGTTGTTGCCTAGAATTAGAATTAGAATAATTAGAATTAGAATTAGAATTAGAATATTTATTGGCAGAAATATGGTGGATTACATGATGTTCTTAAAGTACTGATACAGTCTATTTGAATAAAGTTATTTGAGTGAGTTTGAGTTTGAGTTTGAGTTTGATAGTTGTACACACATTTTATCTATTTATGAAGACGTGCAAACATAAAAATTATAAAAGATTAAACAATTAATAATTTCATTTTAAAAAATAACACAAAAAAACAAAATTAAATAACACATAAATAAATTGATTCATCATTAGTAATACAAATTAACAGATAACACTAGAAGCATAAAATTCATTCAAATTGTTAGTTTTTGGTTCAAGTACTGAGACACAGAATAATAGCACTTCCGCGCAAAGAAACCGTAAGCCTGTTTCTTGAATTTAACTATGTTCATCACCCTCAAACTATCTGGTAGGTGGTTGTAGACTCTGATAGCCATGCAATATGAACTTTTACTAAAAACAGCCAGCCTTTGTAACGGTACATATAGCCTATTTTCGCGCCCATGTCGCCCATTTCTATGTGCTTAATGCTCACAAAGTGCATTTTGTTCCCCAGATTATCACTAATCTGTAATTCAAACTGCATACAAATCTATTCCAGGAGTCCAAGGAAAAACAGCCTCTTGTTTTTAGTATTTGTATTTGAAAAAATATTGTGCGTTGAATTTTTTTTTTTTTTCCTGGGGCCAATTTTTTTTTATATATTGTTTATAGTTCATGTTAATGTTACAGTACCACTGAACCAACGCCCATTCCTAGGCAGCACTTGGTCCAAACCTTGTCCTTTAAAGCAATAAATACCTTATCTTTTTTTTTCTGGTTTAAACTATGAGTAATCCTTAAACAGTCCTATCAGAACATGATTTTTCTTGTTAAGTATTAATCAAAACATGATTATTCCACTATGCCTAAACAAAATAAGTTTATTCCATTTTTGTATCATGATTTTCTGGGAAACTATAATCTATACATTTATTATATGAAGATATTTTTTTATTTTCTAGTAAGTTCTTAATTCACCATAGACATAAAAATGTATTTAAGCTAATTCATGTCTAACACACAAATGCTCAATTTACAGAGAAATAGTAAAATAATTATGGAATAAACGTCTTGAGATAAGTACCTCCTCATCTTATGACGGCGATGATCTTTAAACACTTCACACTATCTTTTGTTTTTTTCCTATTCTTACAATCCCAACGAATGCAAACAACGGAGCCGACCACAGGCAGCTCGGCGCGTGCGGTCGTGTACGTTTCCACTCATTAGCGCTGCGCCGCGACTACGAGCTCTGTGAGTGTACACTGCCCTATCGACGAGCGCAGCCCGGTTCCGACTCAATGCTGCTATTTCACCTCACGTCAATGCCATGCCAATATCATTAAATAGCAAGTTTTACTGAAAACAAAAATTAAATATTAGGTTTCCTTTCATTAAATCTGCAAAAAATACCATCTACTGACTCATTAGGAACAAGCGCGATTCTTAAACTAATGTACAATGCGCTAACTTTTACATCTGGCTTGGCGGAATTGGAAAAACTGTTTTACATAACACCAATGTGGATTTCACTTTTATGCCCAATTTCAATCATTTTACCACAAAACCAACTCTGATCTACAGTGATGATATGAAAGAGGCACAAGTTAAAGCTCTTTTGAAAACATATTATCGGCATTGTGAAGTATTGAAGAATAATTAAACCGTCTTGTGTAACCCTATTTAGAGATTCAAGATTAATTAAAACATTCAACAGAAGGGTGTACGTGACCCTAAATCATCCAGTGGCATTAGCGGCTCCGCCGGCGACGAGCGCGGCTCTGCGTGCGCCTGCGCCGGTATTAATGAATAAACTACACGTCGCATTCCTTTGTCACATTCAAAGCCGGTGAACACAAAAGAACGACATTCGTTAGCCTACACGAATTATGAAATCTTATAAATCCGAGTACATACTCCCGGTAAAGAGATTTGAGGATGCTTTATTCGGTGCTTACTTAACTTATCTCCTCCGAATTAGCGGGCCTTCTACGGTCCAAATTTACGAATTTTCCTGAAACCTTGGAAGGGTAAAAAGGACACAAAAAGAATTTATACATACAATATTAGATATATATATTAGAATACCAAAAAATCAACATCAATTTCGAATGCTAAGTATGTTTTTTTAACGATCGAAAATTCACGTAACTACGTGTTCGACGTACGGGACTAGGGGGCCAGGATACTTTAAACAAAGGTGGACTGACTAAGAAAAACCAAAAACCAAAATTAGATAAAAGTTTTACATAACTGTTTTATATATTATTTTCGTGCTTTCATAACGACGATCTTCTCACAATCACAATTACCATTTTAATCTAAGGTCTTGAAAACAACTGTGCCTCTGAGTTAGTAGATAACCAACGGAACCTGTAACAAGATTTAAAGTTGGGACATTCCAAGGCGAGCCTTGGAGATAAGCTTGTTGCAACCCAACAACTACGGCTATTAACTTTATGCCTTCTCTGAGGAATGCGCTAGACTGAGAGTGGTGAAAGCTGTAGATAAACGCTTTTGCCGAGCAGAGAAACTGCAGCCCAGATTAGCAATTAAAGACTTGCCGACAATGTATTAAATTTATCCCTATTTAAAAACCATCTCTTAGGGGCACGATCAATCAATTCGTCCCATCAGCACGTCGTCGTCACCAGCTGGACTCACACAACGGAGTTTCGGCGTCGCGTCCGCGAATGAATGATTTGGGACTAAAGGACCCGCATCGGAATCACAATCGCCGACCAAACGCGTGTAAAAAAGATAACATCTGGGAACGTTTTTTGTTCGACAAACTCCCTTGAGTTTGGGTTGCTATACATTTTTAAATAAACCAGAGCGGATGAGACGTTCAAGAACTTTAATACATTTGTACTTCACAACATTTTTGCGTTTAGTTAAATTATGCATTCAGTTAACTTAGTTAAATAATGCTTAGGATTAGGTGGCGGTAAAAATACGAGGAAACGAAACCGACTACGAAGAATGAGAAACATAATCATGGTTAGCT
Organism: Udea olivalis; assembly: GCA_947369235.1. Taxonomy (NCBI): domain Eukaryota; kingdom Metazoa; phylum Arthropoda; class Insecta; order Lepidoptera; family Crambidae; genus Udea; species Udea olivalis. The sequence continues at coordinate 434,580 of OX376345.1, read as the reverse complement.
ATTTTGAGTATTCAACTAATCCTCCGTTGAAAATAAAATGTTTCTATGAACAGCGAAAAGACTGGTCTACATAACAAGGGCAACTTGATTAAATTTAAATATTTTACTATAAAAAGCGCTGTCTGGTTGGTAGTTTACACAGTTTTAATTTGCAAATATTTTAGGGTAGCATTTAGTTTTTGATTTACTTACTCTAATTGTCTCGAAGAAGCATACGGGCGAGGACACGTCAGCTTGTCAGTGTTCTGGCGGCAAGCAGATAGCAAAGGGTTAAATAACCACGATAAATGAATCCTTACATTAATGTAATGTAGGTAAGACGTTTAAAGATAGATGTAAGGAACAAGCGCGACACTATCGGCAGGATGTCACATTAGCGCGCGGCGTGACGTCACTGCGCGCGCGCAGCGCGGACACTATCGCGCTGATGACTTCCAGCTAAGTGTCCCCTTGTACTTAGCAAGTTAACAACCTTTGATCAATTAAAACTGTGTTTCCATTTATGTACTATATCTTTGATGTTTGTTTGTTCAATTTCCTAAGTATATTATGTACCTACTCATAATATATGAATTCCATCCATCATAATACTATCGAAACTATAAATCGCGAGTACTTAACTTTTTTCTAATTAAATTAAAAGTGGTTTGAAACTGAAAAAATGAAGTCAAGACTGAATATTCTGTTAAAATATAATCTTTCTCATGTTCCGTGCGGAATCCAGACAGGTATTGTAGAACTCTGCATTTATAGTCTACGCAACACGCCTACGGTGGTTTTTTTGATATCCCCTGGAGCCAGACAATTGGTATTAAATACCTATTAAATGGGTTTAAAATTCCACACGGCATTAGTATGTGCCCCGCAGCTTTCACAAGTGTTTGGTTTTTTTGTTGCGCACGCGTCACTCACACACAAGACGGATGTGTAAGCGGATCGACGCGGCCTTACGTACAAATTGGAATGGAGTCTCGTAATTAGGCAATGCGGCGAAATTGTAAGTCACGCCAGTTTGCGAAATGTCTCGCACAACGTCCCACTTGTTGTGCTGACGCCATTGACACAAGCAGTAGGGTTGAATTGTAATTACTTACATAGTTTAAATGTTACTCAACAGCCCTTACTTGGGTTTGGGTGGCCACAGAACTTTGCTCACCTGGATTTGGTGTATTTCTTTCATCTTAGTGAATCATTCTGTCAGGAGAAGTATTCATTTCATAAATATAGAAGCCTGGTATTCCTTTTTCATAACAAAGTACAAAGTACCTAACAGAGAAGTCCATACTAAAAAATACGAGTAGCATTAAACTAAATTTACGAATTGCTGGGGTCATTTATTATATTCATCTTAACTGCTTACCAAATACAATGATTGTATCCAACGTAGGGGTTTTGGCGTCCGACAATTCAAATGCAAATAATCGAATTACTAAAAGAATTCATTATCTAATTCCTACAAGAAGATTGAGTTATTTTAGATACTTATAAGATTTTCCTCGAAAATGTCAATCCTACCTTGAATAACACAAAATGGAAAGATTTATTATTTTTTTACAACCAAACAAATTCTCGCAAGGAAATGGTTCGCACAGAACAGAACAAAGACTGTCGATTTAATCTTCTGGCGAAAAATAAAGTTACAACAGACTGACAAAATCCTACACAGCGACCGCCTGAGCCATCCCCGAGCCTGAGCCAAACATCTCGTGAGTCACTGGTTTCAGTTCCGATAACAGCACAATTTGCTACCGAAATGTCCGTCGAATCGGTAGCTGCATTTAAAAAACTACTTCTATTCAAATGAAGTCATCAGTTTTATTCACGTCAACGTGCGTCGGCACGGTTCAATTCACTTTCTTTGCTGCTACCAGCTACGTCGCATACACCATACAACACCATTCAAACTTCAGATTACTAAAATGAAAGCAAATCCTATTAATGATTATTAAACAACGTTGTAACCATTTGTTTATTTGAACATCTTCTGGTGAGTAACTCACTATTCAAAAATTTGACCCGAATGCTGGGTCACTTCTTTGACCTTTATTATTCTGTACGTCTACCACGAGTTGTCACTTTAAATTTACATTATTGTTCGCGTAAAATTACATTTAACATTGTTATGTCATGACTTGTGTCATCCCAATACAGTTTTTTCACGCGAACGATAACGTAAATTTAAAGTGGCAAGTCGTGGTAGGCGCGCTGGACTTATCTTCCGCTAGTAAATTCGCATTATGGTAATTTATGACATGTACTATTGTTGTATGATTTCATTTGCGCCATTTATTTTCCATATATACATTATTAACAAAAAAATAAGTGCTTTGTGAAAGCCTAAATTATATATTTCTTTTTACTTTGCTTTTTATGTCTGAACTGACTACTTACTTTATTTGCAAGATCTTATTTCTATCCACTTCAATATTGTAAACTTAACAACAGTGCAATAACAAAATGCTTTTAAACAGCTATGTAGAGAAAATACTAAATAGAGAATTCAGTACCCAGCAGCGGAATGAAGAGAGAGATCTGATCCCACGTTAAAACCAATAACATTTTAGCCACAGAATAAAGCCAGACTTCCATTCATCGACGGAGACTTTATTTTTCAATATTTGCAGCTGAGAGTAATCTCTCTAAAACAGGAAATGATTTGCGGTTTTCGTCGGCCGCCGTCGTTCACACTAAAATACTTTTTTTATTATTTTGCAGAAGCGATATTCAATACAGTTCAATCTGATGGTTTTGCAATCTTATTTGATTGTTTGCCATCCACCCAAATGAGAATAAATGAAACGAGTTTGTCAAACTAGTCTTAGTATGGTCATGAATGTTGTTTAATGGGACTTGTTTTACCCTGACCTTTTAAATAAGCGAAATTTCCATAGTTTCGAGTCGCAATATGAACACCCAAGTTGTCTTATGTTAATAATATTAAATCATGAAAGCTGTTTTGTCGATATTAGATGTGCAATAAAGATTGTCTTATCTCATCACTAGCTGTTCGTCAGCGGTTCGCCCGCGTAGACTGTCTTCCCCATCAAAATATAGCCTAAATTAAAAAAAATATAGCCTACGGCACTCTTTGATAATGTAGCTTTATAATGATGAAAGAATTTTCAAAATTGGTCCCGTAGTTTCATAGCCTATTCAATAATTAAACAAACTTAAACGAACAAAATAAGAAACAAATCTTTCCTCTTTAGAATTTGGTATAGATAAAATAGCCCACCTTTGATCGTAATAAGTATGCTCCATCAAAACGATAGTTTATATTTAGTATACTATTTTACGTTACTGAATAACCTTATGACAGAATATATTACGGTTCTGCTCGCATTTTTAGAAGCGGCCATAAGGAATAAAATGGCAAAAGAGGTATGTGTAAAATATAGGGCCACCACTGGTGCAAAGTAGATAAACAATGAGTAACGTTTATAGTAATAAACTAATTCATATGGTGTAACCGTGCACGCAACAACTTTAACCGATGGCGTTCTACGGATAATGACGGCTCCACTAACCGATGCGCCCGCGCCGCCGGACCGCTTCGCGCGCTGACGCATTACCCTACTTTGGTATTTCTTTATCTGCTTCTTGTTGACACACTGCTACTGGTAGTACCCATTCAAACGTAGTATTTACCAACACACAATCCCATTTGGCTTGGATTGGTTCGTTTACGCTTAGGACGCGGAAACTTCTGGAAGTTGACCTTGAAAATCAACCTCTACCTATCCCAAGATAGGTCTGGACCTATTTTGGGATAGGTAGAGGTTGATTTTTCCTGTCTGACGGTGTCCCCGTATACCGGGATGCCCCTGCTGCGTGAGGAGGCCTGGCGTGAAGGCTGGGCCGTCCGCCAGGGACGGCATGGTCCTCCGAACTAGGCACCATGTCTTCCCGTCAAGGCGATGAGGTATACCGGGGGTCTTTTTAGTGGGTATGCCGTCACCTTCAGTGACGGAGAGTCTTACACTCCCCCGCTGCCCCACCCAGGCAGCGGGATAGTGCGTCCGTGATGCATTTTTTCCCCCGCAGAAAAAAAAAGGTAAGGGTTGATTTGGTGTTTAGGTTTATCGAAATTCCCTATCTGATGCATCACTAATATTGTATATTTGTAAATACGTGCAATTTATCATACAACACACACATTAGAATCTATTATTTAAATTGCAGCAAAGTTAGTGTGATTAAGTTTTATACAGGCGAATGTACCTACGGAAAACGGACTTTTGTTTGTAGTTTTGTTCGCAAAGATCTACTCGCCTACCTGTGGCTCTAATCAACCGTTCTCTTTACAAATAGACCTTGGGGAAACCGATCCCTTTTGTTTACCTTCAGGAGATTTAGTACAGCTCATATTATTATTTGGGTGTTTTTGCAGCATCACTGGTTAACTGGAATTTTAATGTCATTGTTAAATTGAGATGATTGAAAATAAATAAATATCTGGGACAATTCACACCAAGATCATCTGACCCCAAACTAAGCAGAGCTTGTAATATGGGCGTCAGAGACTGATAAACATACTTAAATATTTCTAAATAAATACTTAAATAGATAATAACACCTAGCCACACAACAAATATAAATGTTCGTCACACAAATATTTGTCATAAAAACATGAACATATTAAATTAATCTGCACCCTGTTAGTTTAAAGATGTGTAAAACTGATTTTAATTACAACTTGCCGTCACATTCACTACGGAACAGCTAGATGGGCAAGCTAATTTCCCCTGAGGTCAAGCACAAATACGACTGATTCAATAATCCGACTTTTTTCGGGTCTGGTGCAAAATATTGCACCACACGTCAATAGTTTTGGAAGCAGACAGACTCGGAGGTACCGGGCTGACGTCGGTATTGTGTCATTCATAGGTGCACAATTGGCAGGTCAACGCTCAATTCAGTGCCTCTGACGTGCGTGACTCACTCTGCCTCAATTTATGTGTGGAGACATTGATCGGGCACGTGTGTATAACGCGCGAATATTTAGGAGTGCGTATCGACCTGTCACGATCGAGCGCACAGCTTGACATTTAAGGTAAAGGTGCCTGGCTGCCTGCAGGCAGGGCCGATCGGCCCGAGCGCCGTGAAGGGAGGGAGGTGCACATTCCGAATCTCGTCATTAGCGGCTGTGTGTGTGAGAGCACACAAGCACAGACGCCGGGGTACGCGACAGCTGCGCGACCTCGCGCGAGACCGGCTCCTGCGCCGACGCGCGATTCTCTCGATTGAGGATTCAATACGAGCAAATAACATGCTATCGATTCTTCGCTGGATGCAATAAAATTTAACAACATAACTAACGAAGACTCCGTTCTCGTGAGCATGTTGTTCCTGTTCTGACTTGATCTGAAGATGGAACAAAAACCTGAGTTAGATTAGATCTGTGTTAAGTACTATACAAAAATTATAGCACCTGACCTAGAAAAAATGTTCCTTATTACAACTGTCTTATTTGGTCAATACTGACGAAATATGAAACTCAATTTTCCAAATTGTTACTACAAGATAATTATTATGATGAATCACTTTCTGCTTATACGAAAGTCTTTGTGTAAAGATGCCAGACAATATCTAATTAGTAAACCTTTAGTTACTGACTCTTTGTTAGAACGTAGATAACCGGCGAGCAAGGTTTTATTCAATAGAGCAGATAAAGATAGCATCGCACGAGTGGCAATTCCGCGAACCTTCCCCGAGACAATGAGTGGAGGAATGCGGCGGTTATCGGCGCCGGCGAGCGCTGCATAGTGCGCGCATTCCCCGCATTGCCGGCCAGCTCCTCGCCCGGCGCGCGGCGGGTCGGCGGGAGAAAGCGACACGCCTCGCACCTACTCTAGGTAACCGGAGACGAGCTTCACTTGACCACGAGACTGTTGACATTGAAACGTCAACGACGTCTTGTCGCATTTGCCACACACGTGCACTTGCTGGTCTTTATCTGTTTTATTGTCATAACATTTATAGTTTCTCTTTTGAACCTTTTCAAGGAAGGTAATAGAATGCTCATAATATCAATAAATTTTGGCTTTTATTGGCACTAACTCTTGATTCGCAAGAGTTGACATCTCAATTAAATATTCCAACTATGGACCACCTATTAGGTATACGTGAATGTAACATTTTATTTTCAGCATTGCATAGTGAGTATGGAGAACAGAGCATAACATCGCATAACCAGATCTAGGATTGTTAGATGCATTTCAAAAAAATCTTCGTCTGTTGTTTCAGAGATGTTCTGGCGAGGAAGAACTAAACTTCTAAAAACGGCCCCTTGGAATAATTTATTTTGTTCGCTAAATGAAAACGTAGGTGTGAGCGATGGTGCAGTAACCAGTCTGCATGCACCTGGCCGCGGCCGCGGTGCGTGCGCCAGCGCCGGTCCAGTGAGCAGCGCCAATGTGTGCACTCCACGCTGGGCTACTTTTACAAGTCGGAATGTTAGGTACAAAAAATATCTTTATATTGAATTGTAGGTAAGTACGGTGTTGATAATGAAGGGTACTAATAAAACTATGTTTTCATTTTAAGCGCTCACCTAAATTATCTACTTTCGTAGACATCTGCTTTGAGAGTTATGACACATGCCGGTGGTTAGCTTTGGTTCCTCTCAACCATGTATATGTATAGGTAACCATGTATAGGTATGGGAAAAAAAACAAACATAGCCTAAATCGAAAACCATTTCGAGGTATTTGTATTTTAAACCTTATTTAAATATTTAAAGGATCTAGGATATTTTTAATTACGTTAGCATTCATTCATTTGACCCCAGTTTGCCAACGTACGAAAAGAGTACTTTGAGGTTCTTATAAAGGACTCTTGACGGTAATCAAATTGACATCTCACTATTGAAACCCATTGGGTCGTACCTATAACCGTCCTTTCACGTGATTGGTTGTTAATCTTTCCATCAACCAATCTTGTGACGCGATCTGTATCATAAGTGAGATTTTTAGCTAGATGATTCTACTGCATGGTATTAATGGTGTTGTCAGATAGCAGATTGTAAATTCCTCCAAGTGAAAAATATTTTGCACAAAGTTATTTTTAATAATACGTACATTAATTCACACCCATTGTCCAGACGGGTAGGTAGGACTTAAAACAGCCATTCGCTATAATCCCAACCCTTTCAGGTAGGGTTTGGTTTCAGAACTTAGCAAAATAAATTGTATCTGAAGTCTACTTCTCACATTCTCGTGAGATGCTATATGATTTTTTTTATATTGCCCGTCAAGATGACCTCACTCCACCTGATGGAAAGCGGTCGTGAGGTCCAAATATGAGGTTGACAAGCCCAGTCATTCAAACGAATCACTGGGCTGGCCATCCTCACCTTGAAGGCCTGCAGAACGATGAACGGTGAGCTCTGTTTCAGCCGTAAGTGATGTAAATCAATAATTTTCTCCTCATTATTTATTTACCACGAATCGGGAAAAAAACACATGTGGGAACACTAAGTGAATTTGTGACGTCATGAGTTCGCAATATTTAAAAATTAATAAAAAATTAACTACCGGCTAGATCAACGAAATATTCAAATTAAGTGGTTACTTAAAAAAGTAAAAGGTATTTATAAAAAAAAAAATATATAAACAATTTGTTCCCATACCCAATTGTTCTGTAGTCTCGCCCTGTACATTACTGACAGTACAATACACCTCAAACACTTTCTCAAGAGTGGAGCGCGCCGACGCGAGACGGTGACCTTTTTTCCTACTAGTCATTTTCCACTTTGCCTATTTTCATGATTGTAAGTCCATACTTACCTTTGACTGTCAACTTTATAACTTTCACTTGGATACCTAATTCTATTGTTTCAAACTATATGTCCAGGAAACAATGGTTGACAAAAATGTTCTGTTCGATAAACTCATTTGAATAAGTAGTTTAAGTACTACGCTTCCCGGAATAACACTTGCGTATAACTAACAGACCTGGAGCGAGCAATTTAAGTGGAAGATTAGAAATCAAAAGCATGGTTCACATTCACGTTTGTTGTTTAATAACTGGTTGCCATTATCTCGCCACAGTACTTAACCTGGCTGATCGCGCTGCAGCTACAACTGGGCTACACAAATATCATGTGTGCGTAAAAGAGGTATTTACTTGGAGCGGTACCTACACATGCTGCGCGCACAGTCTGAGGCGCGCCTACAATTATTGCCAATTGACCGCCATTTTTGCGCGAGTACTGGTTTGCGGTGGCCTCGGTGCACGAGCACTTTTTTTTTCGGTTTTCTTCTTTCATAAAAGAATTTTTTTTATAATGGTTGTTAAAATAAATAATCACCATCACGCCTTCACAGCCTCACTTCCACTTCATTCCACTCCCCGATACACCTTTTTCGCAACGTAAATCCATAGCAATAGAAGAAAGAAGAAAGAAAGAAAAACCATTTATTGACGAAAACACAATTTTAGCTTAGACTAGAGGGTACAATATACAAAGAAACAAATCAGGGAATAAAAACTAACAAAGAAGTAAGTAGTGGGCCAATCAGGACCCTGCCTCAGCATGTGCCACTGCAGTGCAAGCACGGCAGAGACGCAGGTTTTCTGGCAGGGCCTGCTGATGTGGTCGTCCGCCCATAAGATAATAAAATAAAATAAAATAACAAATAAAATTGTATGTGCCTATTATACTCGTAGTGTGCAGGTACAAGAAGAACATAATGTATTGAAGTGTGTGCATACATTTTTGACTGATTTATGATGGCATACGATGTGTAGTAATATTACTATTACTAGCGGATATTTTTGCATATTGTACTAAATGTAGAACTACCTACCTAATCATAGCAAATAAATATCTTGAAACTAAAAAATATTGAGTTATTCGTGGCCATGTATCGTCTTCAAAAAAGAATAATATAGACATTTGAGTGTGTTTAATCTGAGGTAGGTCAGCTGTCAGTCACACTCACATAGTGACAGATATTCTACCAGTGACTTTTACTTACTTCCACCAAAGAGGATATAATAACTAGCGTTCTAACTGCCACGTTGAATGGTAACCGCGTGCAAAGTGACAATCAAAGGAAGCAAATCCATAACAGACATCTGAAGAAGAAAAAAGCCATAACTTCAAGTTAGATAGGCCCTTCTTTATCGGTACTCAATATTATACAGTCTTCGAGGAGTCTATAATTATGGATTAAGATGCGCACTAAGTGTTGTGCCTGTGAACCGGCACAATCAACTCGCTCACGACAAAATCGCGATGGCACTCACGCGCGCTCGTGAGGGATCCAGCGATCGCTTCCTACGTGACTTGATCCTGCGATTCGCTCGTTCTCATCAACAATAACACCCTTCCTTATGTTCAGCAATAATGTGGTTTTCAAGCATTCGTGAAATAGGCATCATAATAACCGCATCAACGAAGCTACCTCAACACATATTCAAAGGTTATTGCGAAGATGCGATTACTCTTCAGGGTACGATTACTCTTTAGTCTTTCGGCACTTAGCAGTGAAAGTTGCTTTACTCTCTGGCATCGCTGGAGCCTAAACGAGCGTTGCAGTCAAACATTTTTGGTCGTGACATTTATAATGATACAGATCATTTGGCCACAGAAGACATCTTCGCTTGGACTCACCACATTTCTAACCCTCGGTTTGTTTACCGGATATCAGCAGAACCAGTTACCAGACGTCTTTGTTCCTGGAGCGCGTCGTCGGACGTAGGTGGGTACGTACTTGTACTTTCTAAAGGCATTGTGTGGTCGCAGTGAAACGTGAAACTTGCCTGCGCGCAGATGCATACTTTGCCCGACCGGTCCGCCACAACAAAAACATTATTAGGTTTCTCGGCAGGATTACGACTCCGGTCAAAGTCTGCTGCGACGAGAAATAAACGAATGACTTGTAGAGTTCACATTATAATATCGTACTAATTTTACTTATATTACGACAATACACACATTACCCAAAATCACACCCTTCACTCACACTGCACGTTATCTTGCGATATTCAATTCAATTTGTGTCTCTCATTTGTAACTTGAAAAATTACCTAGGGTCATTTCGCCTGTTCGCGTCCACTTAGTGGAGTTGGTAAGTTTGAGAGAGAAAATGTCAATTTTTGTGCATTCGCTTTGAACGAAAAGTGGATTTTATTAATTCCTTATTTACTCTTTTTCAGTTTCCTGCACACTTTTAGATAAAGCAACTTGTAGTTTATATTATAAATCGAAAAATTGCTGAAACAGGCGATTTACCCATTTCGCGTCCAAAAAATCCAGATTGCGTCCGCCTATGGACCAATTAGCGTCCACTATTTAAAATAGGGAAATATGGGAGATGAGTTTTATAATTGTAAAGGAAAGCTTCGGCTTATAATCAAATTCTTTATTTTATAAATTCAGGTTTTATATTTCTTGTAACATTAATCAGACTATCATCATCATCATCCGTGCGGTCTATGCCGGTTGTGAACTAACACTGGTGTGTGGGGTCCCAGGGTCCGCCTTTCTTATTTTCTTGGCCCACTTCGCGCAGTCTTGTGCATTCTGGTGAGCTTGTTGGCACGCATGTCACCCTTAAAGACGTCGAGCCACCGTTTCTTGGGTCGACCTCTTCTACCGGTACCTGGTGGGGGCGGCATGGCCAGACATTTGTTGCCCACGTAGTTTGCCGATCTCCGTGAGACATGACCATACCAACGAAGGCGGCACTCCTGCAGCTTGTCTGCGATGTCACGAACACGAAGGCTGCCGCGGATGTGGGTGTTACGCACGCGATCTTTGCGTGAGACTCCACACATCCACCGCAGCATCCTCATTTCCGTGACGCGCAGCTCTTACTTGTGTCGCTCTAGTAACGGCCATGTTTCACTGCCATATAAAAGGACAGGCCTAATTATTTATTATTTTTTATTTATTAAAGTAAAAAAAAAAATGCACAACATAACAGCAATACCAGGGCATTGTACAATTTAAATAAAAACAGTTATGAAACAATAATAATCAAATTAAAAAAAATACACAGCAATGGTTATAATTTATAACGGCCCTCGCAAAATTTGAGGCATACATTGACAATAACGTGGGGCTCGTCAGCAAATACATCACATGGTACAGTTGCCAGAAGGAGGTTCAGATCGTTGAGCCCACGTATGAAAGGTGAGAAACGGCGAGCCTGAGTTCTGGTAGTTGGCACCGCCAGTAAGTTGTGCCGACGACTACGCGTATAATTGTTAGGCACAAAAAATCTGCATAAACGGGTCACCAACTGGTGACAGTCAGATTCACCGCGTAGGATACGACAAATATAAACAACCAGATGCCAGTTACGTCGCACCTGCAATGAGTTGAAACCCAGTGCACCTAAAAGGAAACTAGTCGGGTAAAGAAAAGGGTAGTAGTATTATGGTTTTATAGACCTGCCCCTTCAGCTTGATCGGCATTTTGGGGTCACAAATGACACCAGTCACCTCACGCCATTTGGCCCAAGCCGCGGAAATTCGGGCTCTGACGTCGCAGTCGATGTCTTCGGACGCGCTTAACACAGATCCCAGGTATTTGACACGGTCCGTGCGCTCGACCACGTCAACGCCTATGCGGACGGACTGGGGATTGTGGCGTTGCAGGCCATGTACTCCGTCTTCGCCACATTAAGTTTCAGACCGCCGTTTTCAAGTGATTTTTTCCACTTATTCACCCGTTGTACCAGCCGTCCCCTGGCCGAATCTGCTGGCGCAATATCATCAGCATACATGAGCCCGTGGTGGTCTCGGATGCTGTTTGACAGAACGTCTTATATTACGCTGAACAGAAACGGGCTAAGCACGGGAACTTGGTGTACTCCAACGGTGATAGGGGAGGGGAGCGGTAACCAACCGCAGTCCTAACTATGGAACGTCGTCCAACGCTTTCATTAAATCCGCTTCTGAATATGTATTTTTTTTCTTTTTACTTGTTACTGTGAAGAACTCATCTAAAATAAAATAAAAATACAGTTTAGTACTGTTCAATACGAATTCATTTTTCTAGCTTTAATTGTAACATGAAATTCTAATACTCAATCCTAAATCTCAAATAAATCAATTAAACACATAAATTAATAAAGAAAATAAGATTAAATCTCCTTTTAGGATGGACGCAATCTTTTTCATGGTCTCTTCTTTTTGCTATAAATAGGTCCAATTGGCGTCCAAGTATGATTTCCAACATCTGTATCTTGTTTTATAATCCTGATAATGTGGACGCGAATTGGCCATTACAATATGCATGTAAAGAACATTAAAATAAATATAAAAAGTATACTGTTTTTCACTTTTTAACGTGCGATAATTAACATCCAACTTGAAGACAGTTAGACCAGACAGCGTGCAGCGTCCACTGCGGACGCAAAGTGGATATTTTATAAATTTACTGTAGCAATTCGCGTCCACCTTATTTTAACCATTATTTATTAAAATACAATCTCAATGATCCCTATCCTGACTAATATGGTCCATGGCTAAGGTCTGGAAACAACATTCAATCCAAAATGTGACATTAATCAATTGAAAACTTACCGTGAAACGCGCAGCTGCTCACTATTTTTTTTTTAAATTACGCTCTCCTTCGTTTCACACGTTAAACTAGTGAATTTTCTACGCAATAAGGGTAGCGCGCAAGAAGCTTTTGTTAATGTTTGTGTACCTGTCATACATCTAGGCATTCATAGAAATGTCGTTCGTGCTTGTTACTGTGTCGGTTTGGTTATTTTCCACTGTTTTTAAAGAGTGATCCGTAGTTTGGACGCGAATGGGGGGCGGTGGACGCGAGAAGGCGAAATGACCCTACGTACTATTGTTAATATTTTAGGTAACAAAGTATGTTTCTTTAATTGGCTTATGTTCAAGTAATGTTATTGTCTATTTCGTTGTATAAACGGTGTTGAAACATTGTAGAATTCAAATAAATAAATAAATATTATAAATACGAAAGTTTGTGAGGATGAATGTATGTGTTTGTTACCTACTCTTTCACGCGAAAACTACTGAACGGATTTGGATGAAACTTTACAGTAATACAGCTTATACGTCAGAATAACACATGGGCTATAATTTATTAGGTTTTATGTAATTTGGCCATAATATAATATAATGATAACGCGGGCGGGAAGCAAGTTGTTAATTTTAATTCTTACCTATCGGAGATATTACTTGGAGATTGTTGCTGCTTTTGTCGTCGTGACATAATGACAGCAGTGCCTTCGTAGATATTTTTGTCTGCACAAAGCTTCAAGACGAAAGTCAGCTCAGAAAAAAGAGTTCACTTTTGTCTAATGTCCAGTTCACGCAGCTGCGAGCCAGCGGGCGGCGGCGAGGTCGACGCACTCGCGGCGTTGTTCGGCCGGCAAGGTCGCCGGCGCGCGCGCAACCCTTCCCATTGCGAGACTTCCCGTCTCCATCCACGGCAGTGTTTACCTTGCATTTGTTCCAATACTCACCAGCGCAGAGCATCATGGCTTGTACTTCTTTACGTCAAATAACTTCCTGTCGAGAATCAGTTTCATATTTCCCTTCCTTATACCTAGTAGGTAGGTACTAAAAGCAATCATGTTGTTGCCATACAACTAAAAATAATCAGCATCTCATATTCAGGATTATGAAATGTCAAGGTTCATAGAGAAGTACGCCAGGATTTTTCTATATAGTCTATGTTATATTTTATTTTTAATTATCTACTTGTAATTAACCTCCGCACTATTCATCATACCAAAAATGTGAAAGGCGATCACTATAGCTGCAGTCTGCGCCCGCACGGCGAGCTCTGCCACATTCCAAGCGATAAGCCGGTCGTCATCCATTACTGCGGCTTTATGCTCGCATTACCGACAATTTGTACTAAACGATGCTCCATCGACTGCTATCGCGTTATCGCCATTGTCTATTGTTGGGACTGCGCGGGCGCACGGGGCGAGGCCCGATAGCCCCCGACCTCACGCACCGAGCCCTTTATCTAAGCAATGCAACTCACTCATTAGGCAAGTACATTTTAACGCACTCAAGATGCAGCGGGTGGTATGAATGAATATCTACGATTAATGCTCTCTTGTCAAAGTTTGAATGCAAATTGATTCGTGGTAAATGCTTTTGACAGCAACTTTGAGATTTACAGCACCGTGACTTTGGTTATCGTTTTCAATTTTTTTGACTGACCTTGTTAGTACAACAATGTCAATAGCAACACAGTGCAATGCATGAACATTTGGTCTGTTAAATGAAATGACTATATTCACGTACCTAAGTGACTCCGATCAGTACCAGAAATTGTCGATATCTCGATCCTAAATGTCATATTTTGGCCGTGATCACGTCTCGTCTGCGTGGCCAGTTCGCACGGTCATGTCTCGGCCTAAAAGCCGTGTTTACCGCCACGACAACTCTGCTCCGGGTTATGACCCTATCGCTGCGTACATACCTACTTCGTGAATTAACAACTGCTAACAGCGTTGCATCATATTGATTGCTCTACTTCAGATACTTCCCCCTTCTGCGGTGTTAGCCGGATAGGGGTGAAATGTATTGTCCCTGCGATCTTTCTCTATCATTAGCCCTTTTATCTTAAGTCTATCTTTGCGCTCAAGGGTAAAAATTGAATTGTCTAAAAGTACTGTGAAGTATAAACTGCAGGTGTGTGGTAAGACTTTTTTAAGATAATATCACTGACTGACAGATATAACTGCGTAAAGAAGAAAATATTTATGTCGCCGCGCGGACCGCGCGGTCTCTGTCCCGTCACGCCATACGACCTGCGCGCCTACAAAAGATTTTAACGCGCCGCTACGCGCTCTTTACTTAGATCGGTTCAGCTTAACAAAACAGAACATACTATTTGAGGTAAACATGGTGTGTGGCAAACTTACAGTGTCCTTCATCCTTCAATTTAAATACCTTGGCCACATGTTAACTGACAACCTACAGGATGACGTTGATATATGTAGAGCGTGAGAGAAGGGCGTTGGCGGTGAGAAGCAACATGCTGGCTCGCAGGTTTGCTAGAAGCACAATAGAAGTTAAAATTACTCTTTTTGGAGCTTACTGTCAATCTTTTTACTCTAGCAGCCTGTGGGTTAAGTATACGCAACGAGCCTTCAGCGCCCTAAAGGTGCAATGTAATAACGCGTTTAGGGCACTGTTGGGACTGCCGAGGTATTGTAGTGCCTCTGGCATGTTCGCAGACGCCCGCGTCGATGGTTTTAATGCCATTATGCGAAAAAAAGCCGCATCAATGTTTCATCGGCTCCGAAGCAGTCCCAATAGGATTATGAAAATGATTGCATCCCGCCTCGACTGTCCTATCCAACAGCACTGGGTGAGTGTTGTCACAGGTCTAATATAACATTAACTGTAAGAAATTTAATGTATGCATGACAGTTGTAAGAATTTTGATAATAAATATTGATTGTTTGAGTTTAAAAGTAATTCCGGTAATTAAATGGTAATTTAATGTCATGACATGACTTCTATAATGCTTCCTTTTTAATAATTTTGTTATCTCATGTAATTCTCATATCTGGACATTTTAATTTTAATCAATGCAATTGTTTTAATATGGATTTAATCTGAAATAAATGATTTTTATTCTATTTATTTATTGATTTATTGCATAATTATGGGATTAAATATTGAAACCAGTAAAAACAGATATAAATTTTTATAATATATTTCTGTTTAACAGCCAATCGAACGGGGCAAGAGCGACCCCGACGTCTCGTCGGGTTACAAATTTAGATACGTACAATATCTACAGTTCATTATAACATACATATACATACACAAACGCGACACTCGTACAAAGGTACATCGTGACTTACACTACACGGAGCCTCCACGCGGCTTTGTTTCCACAGTACACTTATCATACGATACACTCGTAATCGTCAGAATACAAAAATAATACTGAATAATAAATAGGTCAAAGCGTCCGTCACTCATCGCAGCCGGTGCTCAGCACACGGTCTCCATGGGGATCTTGGCGGGAGGAGAGGCGGAAGCGGGCGCTTGGGCGGGGGCGGGCGGCGCCGCCGTCGTGTGCGTCAGCGACTCGCCGCAGGAGGGCAGGTGCGTGGAGGAGTGCGTGGCGCGAGCGGCGGGCGCACTGGAGCTCCTCAGGCCGCACCAGCGGCGGCAGCACGACGCGGCGGCGCAGCGGCGCAGCGCGGCCCACGCGTGCGGCTGGCAGCCCACCACGAGGAAGATGAACACGCCCTGCAGCGCGTTCAGCAGGTCGGTGGCGTACCACACGTAGTCGGGCCCGCCGCACGCCCACGACAGCACGTCCGCGCCCCACGTCACGCCCATCACCACCACCAGCTTGGCGCACACGCGCCCCAGCGCAGCCCTGTGTTATAAACGCAAGGTTACCAATTGCTTTCATGTATCTTGGAGACCTTATCTATACCTGGTTATGAATTAAATTGTGGACAGTGATGTTAAGGTTTAATTTAAAATCCAATCTAAGAAACAGAGCTTGTCCTATATGAGTGTCAGAGACTGATAAATATACTTAAAAGTTCATAAATACATCGACACAGAGCAAACACAAATGTTTGATACATACACTCATTATTGTAACCCTGTAAAATGATAGTTGTCGATGATGGTAAGATTCTAAACAACCTACTCACTTAACAATAACATTAAGACAGGTAGTCTATGTGTTGTATCAGATGAGCCAAAATACGCAGTAAGAATTACAAGACAATGGAATATTCCTATATTCCATTGTCTTGTAATTCAACATAATATCAACAAACCTATTGTTTTAGCACTCAAATGGCAAACAGGATAAGTGATCCAATGCTTCGATCATAACTACCTCATTATAACTCACCTTTCGGAAGTGGACTTGACCTCGTCCCGCCGCCAAAGGCCGCAGGTGAGCTGGCGCGTGGTGGAGACGAACAGCGCCAGGTTGACGAGCAGCAGCACGCCCACCGGTCCGAAGAAGTAGACGAAGATCTCCATGTCGCCGTAGAACCAGCAGCGCTGCACGGCGAAGCGCGGGCGCAGGAAGGGCGCGGCGCCGGCGGTGGCGGGCAGGTGGTCGAGGATGGCCGCCGCGCCCGCCACCACCAGCGGCCCGCCCCACGCGTACAGCATGTACACGCGCAGCCGCCACATCTCCTGCCCGCGCTCCAGGCTCGTTGGACGAAAGTCACTGTGCACACGCAATCACACATTCATCTCACACCCATCTTTTCAAAACCTTACTAATCTTACTTCTCACTAATCTTACTTGTATAATAACATATTATATATAATATTACTAATGCGAAAGTTTGTGAGGATGTATGTGTGTATGTTTGTTACTCTTTCACGCAAAAACTAATGCACGGATTTAATAAATAAATAAATATCTGGGACAATTCACACCAAGATCATCTGACTCCAAACTAAGGAGAGCTTGTAATATGGGCGTCAGAGACTGATAAACATACTTAAATATTTCTAAATACATACTTAAATAGATAATAACACCCAGACACACAACAAATACAAATGTTCGTCACACAAATATTTGTCATGAGTGGGGATCGAACCCACGACCTCCGGCGCTAAAGGCATGATCGCTGCCATTGCGCCAACAGGCCAGTCAAAACTAAAAAATTTAATGAAACTTTATAGTAATAAAGCTTATACATCAGAATAAGACATGCCAAATATTGGTGTTGATTCAAAGCGGTCGTCTTACCAACGATCATCAATTGTAGCGAAAGCTTTGTGTCAATGATATAGGCTGCTTTTATTCTTGTGTAACGTAAGTTGCGACTGTGAGCGGGTGATTACTATTTATCTAATAATAATTTTACTATGGTAATAGAGTCACGATAGGTAGTTCAATAATCCGAAACTCATTTTAATTAGTTTTGTAAGTCATTCACCCTACGGGTTGTAAGAGTACCTCTCGATCTACCTATAGAACGAAATAGAAATTGACTTTTCGACCGCTTTTGATTTACAAAAAAACAAAGATAATTTAGGTACTTGGAACTAACTTTTTGTGACAAACCGGCTGAGCGCGGAGATGATATGATTCGATCAAATGACACTGTGGAGCCTGACATTTCGACATATTTTTACAGGTAATATTGACTATTCTGTCTATTAATTCGATAATAAATAGCCCCTAAAGGATTCTAAAGACGATTTTTCTTTATTACAACAATTCAACAAGACTTAGGAAGTTTTTTTGTAACTTATTTGGCACGGCTACATTATCAATGATGATAATTTATCATATTTGATGGAAGATGTTGGTGTACGTACAGAGCCTTGGCCTGTACTGGAGAAAACCTTAATTATATTCGAAGATGAATATTTGGAACAGAACAGTTGTTCGTTGCTTGGAGCCATGACCTTCGGGAAATTCAACCCGACAATGCCTCGAGCCTGGAGCACAAAATAAATACAAACCTGAAGCTCGATCCTTCGATGACCAATAAAGAGCGGAAGTTTATGATTTCCCGATATCCTTGTCGATATAGCTATGCAAATCCATGCCTCATTAGAGCCTGTACCGACTTCTACGAGAACAATACCACTACGTTGACAATATGTATCCTTGTAATATCTAAAATGAAACAAGCAGGGCTTACCTAATTGCTCGCCATATTATCATAACAAATAGTAGGTATTATAAGATGGACTGCAGTAACGGCGTGTATTACATAACGTTTACAAATAATCGTAGCCTAAAATGGTCTTTATTATTTCGGGGCATATTGCCAAACTAATGCTTTTATTTGGATTTGGATAGTACGTATTTCCCAAAGGAAAGGAACAGGCATTGTGGTTATCATTTACCCGTGTGGCGGTATGTTATCAACGTCAAGCTGAGTCTGCCTAGCCGAATATCAGTGTAGGCACTCACTACATTTGGGGACGTAATTAGAACCGAAACTAGGAAATTACTACAGAGACTGCTTGTTCAAACATCTATACTTACCTCTATGGGTAGGTAAGAGACGTTACGTGTAGGTATTAACTTTATCCTTTGAAGTTGGATTTTCGTTGCTTATTTAATGATTTTAATTAATACGTTAGATAGATGGAATCTATTCATACAATAACAATCCTTAACCATCGTGGTTGCTCAGGCAAAATATTGAATTTTACTCACCGGAAAGTCCACCAGATGTTGAAGCACATCGTGTTGAGCCAGAAAAAGGCCGAAAGGAACAGGAAGTGCATACAGACGGCTGCGCGGCACATGGAACAAAGGAGTCACTATCAGCACTGGGTCAACCGGGAACACGAGAGATGACGGCAGGAGCGACGCTCACCTAGCGCGCGGCACAGCGTCGGGGGCACGCGGTCGCTGGCCAGCTGCGTCGTGGCCAGCAGCACGTCGCCCAGCATCAGCGCCGCCACGTAGTGCGTCTGGCAGCGCCAGTGCAGCGCGTGATGCGCCGCCGGCAGCGCGAAGCCGGCAGCCAGCGTCGCCGCAAGGAACGCTGCGCCCACCGCCAGCCCCGCGCCGTACAGCATGTGGCGCGCCGCCTGCGCTGGCCGCGTGGCGCGCGCGGCGCCCTCGCACGCCAGCACGCGTGCGCCCTCCTCCTCCGCCACGGCCTCTGCACACCACGCTCCGCCCGGCAGCCGCGCACCGCCGGCCAGCTCCAGCGAGCCCTCCGTGCCCAGCCGGGCCCCTCGCAGCGCGCCGGCTACCGCGTACCGTGAACCTTCCGCACAAGCCGGCCATCCGCCTCCCACGAGGCTGCCGTTAGCGAGCGTCCGCAACTCTTCCAGGGCGACCGCGGCTCGCACCTCGTCATCTACGCACTTGTGTCCATCGAACGTTCTCGTCTCCGGGCAACACTTGGACGGCGGCCACGGCACGTCCTCCGCGCAAACGAGCGCCACTGACACATCCGCGCAGTACCGACTCGGCGGCAGCGCCGCTCCGGCACTCCGCAACAGGAGCGAGCCGTTGTTCGCGAGCAGGGCGTAGGGCGCCGTGTATTCGGGGATGGCGCGGATCTCGTCGCAAGCGGGTATGGCGGCCTCCGCGAGCTTCCAGTGCGGGGGCAGCTGGCCTCGCGGGAGGAAGGCGCCGCGGGCAGGCGCGTACACCAGCGGCGCCCAGGCCGCAGGCTCGGCGGCCGGCCGGCACGCCGCGACCATGGCGGCGCGCGGCAGCACCTCGTCGCGCAGGGCGTCGGGCGCGAGCTCGTGTCCGTTGGGGCAGCAGCGCGGCACGGCCGGCGCCGCCGGGCGAGCGCCGCCGGCCGCCGCCAACCACAGGCTCCATACAACGAAGCACGTCGTAATCATCTCGTCCTGGGTCCCGTGCTCACCGGTCCAAAGTTTTCGAAAATGAGCACATAATCAGGTCGCCGTATAATCGGCGATGGTAAAATAGATTCTAATAATTATCCCCTCGTGACCAACCTATTTAATATGATATTCACATTATCACTAGCACTGGTAGTTAACATGTTCACTGTTTGCGAGCGAAGTCGAACACGTGCAGTAGAGTTTGGCGAGCAGACGTGCGTGCTCTCGCTCTGAGGGTCGGCACGAGACTGGCGCGCGGCGGAGCGGCGAGCGCTCGCGGACGGCACAGCTGACTGGGCGGCGGCGGAGGAAAGCGTCCGCGGACGAACAACAACAACACCAATAATACAGGCACTTCGCACATTATACCAAACGTACGCGGGAAAGCTTCTCGTAACGTAAGATTTTACTTAGTAAAATCGTGTAAGCAGCGCCAGGCTTTGAATCGAAGTAGGTAATATATTGCTAACATGTAAACCTAAGCAAAGTAAAATTTCAGAGACAGTACCTAAATTAAGTGAAAATCATAACTTGGGTAGGTAGGTAGGAAGTTAGTGCTACAGTGGTACTTAATCAAAAAATAACTCCGACCAAGCAGACTCGAAGTAGGAACGCGGACATCCTGTGTGCAGTCCATCCTATCGTATAGTTGAGGTTCACCGAGTTCGCTCGTTTCTTGTTCAGGTGTGGCATTCTTTGAGTGATACGCTAAATTACGATTCAGGTCAGGATCCGTTTTTTTGCTGATTTTTTTTTGGTACATCTGCGTATGATTATATATTGAATCATTGACGGTTATAAGTTTGTTAATTACTGATACGGACTAGAAATATGAGATGAAAGTGAAAGGACTTGTTGTAAACAGATGAATAAAATAATATAGAATAGAAGATTCACACAAGAATATGACATACAATAGGTATTTTATATAAGTACTTCTAATGTTTAAAAAATAATAGCTATTTATAAATAAAATTAAAGTTAGCGTTATGGTCGCCCTCGACACTCAAGCTATTATTTTTTTTATCGTGCAAAAGAGGTCAAATCTTTCTATCAAATTAAAGCCCTCAACGATAGAACACTCAATAATTAAATTTCACTACGAAGCGGGACTAAAGTGACCACTTTAGGCACTAGGGAGTAAAAACATACATACATACCATCACGCCTGTTTCCCAACGGGGTAGGCAGAGACCACATCTTTCCACTTGCTACAGTCCTGACACACCTCTTGCGCTTCTTTCACTCTCATTAATCCTTTCATACATGCTCGTTGGTTATGGGTACTCCTGACCTGACCTTTTCTGAGCACGTCTAGGACTTGTCCTAAGTACGTCCGTCTAGGCCTGCTCCTTCCAACAGCTCCATCCACCCTCGCTTTGTAAATTTGTTTCGTTAACTGCCTTTCATCCATCGTTTCCATATGCCCAAACCATCTTAGCATACCCATCTCAATTTTTGTGACAACATACTCTTTCACACCACAACGCTCTCTAATTATGCTATTCCTTACTTTATCACTCAATGTCACTCCTGCCAAACTTCGCAATGCTCAGAAAAAGAAAATCTGACCTCAGGGTCAGATCAAATTTTTCTAGTTTCTATCTTTGTGTATAATAGACAACCTAATCGTTTGCATTTCCTTTTTTTTATATTGCCCGTCAAGATGACCTCACTCCACCTGATGGAAAGCGGTCGTGAGTCCAGATATGAGGTTGACAAGCCCAGTCATTCAAACGAATCACTGGGCTGGCCATCCTCACCTTGAAGACCTGCAGAAATGCCTTTTCACGCCCCGCGTGAAGAACCCGGGACTATAAGAGGAAGGAAACACATTCCTACAGGCTCCATACTGTTGGTTGGTATTCAATTATTGTTTTAACTCATCGGTGCAATATTTAATAAAATAAAATGTCCATTTTTCAATTATTAGCCTGGCCAAGGTTCTTTTCAGCCCATTAAAAATAATTTTCATCCTTGAAAAAGATCGGTAAAGTCGTTTCTAAATCGGATAATTGAACTAATCACTTGTCGAATCTTCATAGATCGAAGAATTAAATGCGAGTAGCGACATCTATTTTATTGGCGGGCCGAATGGCTGACAAAGCAAAGCCGATTTTAGACCGCACAGCGGCATCTAGGGTAATTCAACGCAGGTTATCCTTCCAATCTTTACTTTATTGCATTGCCGGTAGATGGCTCTTTCTTCCCAAAATTATTAAAATATTGTTCTTTTAATATAATATACCTATTGCATTTTTAAAATAAGGAATGGATCTTTATTAATAAAATGAACCAATTTTTGTAATTATGTATTAATTGTTTGCTTACATTTCCTCCAAATTTATTCTTGAGTGGTTCTGTTTCACTTATTTGGCGTAGACCTAGTGTCCTAGTCCTTCTATCAGTTCTGTACTGTTTATGGTTATCATCACAGAAAAAAGTACGAATACACATGGTTTCAAAAAGTGACAGTTGATTTCATTCAAGAAATTTCCTTATTTAACAGTTAATCAATCCATCAAACGTTTATTGTTATCATCATACTATTTCTACTTTATCACAAGACTTAATTAAATCGACTCCCTAGCTAGAGCGTAACGATTGTATAATCACGCGATAAAATTTCACGAATTTAAAGGAGGTTCTTTCTAGCGAATTTTATTCTAAATAAGTACCTACTGTATATCGAAATACTGTCTCTTTTGTTTATGTACTTATATATATTACAGTCCGCATCAACACAGTTTTCGACCCACGAAGGCTAATTGGTGCCTAACAATAACAAATTAACCTTGCTTGACTAATCCCAATTGCAGCTCGCACCATGAAGTAATAAACTGAAGGTTTTTTGTTTAGAGGCGGTACAGACAGCAACTCAGGAACTAAAGTCCGTGAATGTCACATTGCTATAGCTCAATTAAATAGAATATAGAATAGAATAGAAATAAATTTATTTTGACACATAAAATATACACAGGTTACAAAGACAAAAAAACATTACAAAAAGTGTCAAATAGGCTACCACTCATCAGATACCAGCTACTAACACTCATTGACTTAAATTAAAATCAAAAGAATCTTAATAGCCAATAAGGTTATAGAAGAATAGGTAAGTAATCTATGTTGATTTTATAAATGGGAAAGATTTGTTTGTTTATATTGAAAAGGCTTCGGAACTACTGGACCGAATTTCATAAATTCTTTCACCAATATAAACCTACATGATCAGGGAGTGACCTATTTTTTTTATTCAGGCTATTTTTGACGGGTAAGACAGGCGAAGGCGCTGACGGACAGCTAGCACAGAATAAAATTCAAAACAGCTAGTATTACTATGTAAACACAATAATATCACATACAATACCTACAGTGTAAACACAAATTAGACATGCGCGGCGCTCTGACAGATAGCCCGCTTAGAACAACACGCCATTTGACGTTTTTGACGCACGCACACAGAGACGTGAGTTTACAAGCGAAGTCAGTGAGCTTCGGTGAGTCGGAAAGTCGCACTGTCGCGAGTGTTTTTGTTTTTGTCGAACTTGGTGCAATTTTTCACATGATGAATTTTGTTTTTGGCCGGTTCTGTCAAGTAGGTATGTATAACTTTCTAACTTCATTTTAAAAAATTAAGCGAATATAGTAGTAACCCTAGGCGGTTCACGCAAGTTTTGGAAAAAGGTGCGAGCGGTCCTTCTGTAAACTCTTTATTTTGTGGTATAAACAAATACCTACTACCTAAAAACTAATGCAATATGATATAATGTATGACGTGTACACATCTGTTTATTTTAAATTCGGAATAGCTATTAATATGCGTTACAGAGTCAGTCTAAGCTTTAGCTAAGTTCAAAACAAACTGTCTTGAATGTTAATTAAGTACCTTCAGATTTCATTTTCATTTTATTTTATGAACCGTACAACTTCAGGCCTGGCGATGGCGGCCACACACCATTTTGTTTTGTATAGTGCTCTTGTTTACCTCCCTCCCTCCTTCTGAAGTAAAACGGCTGTGAGGACCAGGTGACAGAAACGCAGTTACTACCTACTGTGCTGGTCAGCATCATCTTCAAGGCCTGCATAAATGCAGCCCCGCCCCGCATGAAGAAGAAGAATTGTTGTGGGCAGGTTCAACTAGTCCAAGTCAAATTTTGGGTGAACTTACTTGCCCAAGCATTCAGTAAACCTAAATAAAAGATTACATTAAGTCTTCAGCGTAAGAACTAGGTACCTTACCCACAGTAAGGACTAACTTTTTATGTCTTTCCGATAGAACACCTATATTTTATAATTCACAAAAACAATTGAGTTAAATGTGAAAGTTAAGTTCGCTCGAGCCTATTGCAAATAGCCTGTTTTATATTGATATTGTATAATTCGTATCAAGAGGAAGTAGGTACCTATCTATGATGCACTAAATTTTGCGAAAAGATAAAGACAGATTTATGAAAATTGTCTTTTTATGGGGGTTTTGACAATGTGTCGTAGCGCGGCGGATTGCCCCAGGGGTCGTAGCCGAGCACCGACAGCATGGGCGCCAGCTCCGCCATGTCGGCGCGCACGTCGGCCGGGATCTGCCCCACCCACTTGTCCAGCGCGTCGCGGTTCACCGGACGCACCACCTGGTCCGACGATACCTCTAGGCTGCAACACACCAGAGAACAACTCAGACATATTTATGTAATCGCTAATTTTATCATTGTTCACCGCCGTAGAACTGTGGAACGCTATGATTTGCAATAATTAGATAAGATTCGCTACATTAAATGTAATCACAGTATCACACATTCAATATAATAAAAATACGACACGCTACGAGTAACTTCATTGGTTTGTGGGCAGGGCAACATTATTTCATTGACTATACCCACCATCATTTCATGCTGAAGATACTTAAAAGAGGAGTCCAATCACTGATATTATGCATTATATTAAAGACAAAATATGAAGGAAGATGCTGAATTATTAATAAAACATTCTATGTAAATTGGATGTCTACACACACACGCGCGCTCGCATGCACAAACGCACACACGCACACACACCACATATTTTTCCGGTCTTGGTTGATTTGTATTGTATTTTTTTATTTCATTAAACCTATTTAAGTTATGTGTGTTAAAGAAGAGTCGCTACTTCTGGCACGGTTGCTAACTGCACTCAAAAGATGAAGTCGACCTTTGTTTATTGATGTAACCATGGTTAATGATGAAATATATATTTTTTTAATATTGTAAGCAAATGAAATTAAATATTTTGTATTTTGTAGATACAAAACCGTAAACCGTATTTTTTATGTAGGCAGTTATTTAAAACATGCAGTTATTATCGAAACAGGTGGCAGATAAAGCTCCTGACACAAATTAACGGTTATAGTGACATTTGAAACGACGAATACGTACGAGTATTGTGGTCGGTTATACTCGTATTAACAAAATACTAAAGTGCCACCACCACCACCAAAGCTCAAGCTTAACCAATATTATTTAGGTAATTTCACCACCGCCAACAAAATGGTGGAATTTTCCAACTGCAACCTGTAGGGATTAGGCAGAAGTCACACGCCACTACGCCTGCAACTGCCTGCTTACTTGGAGAGTGCGACGCCGTTGGGCTGGTTGATGTACCGCTCGTGGTGCAGCATGGACTCGTCCCAGCGCAGCTCCAGAAAGTCCGCTACGCGCCGCAGCGTCCCCTCCAGCCGCAGCACCAGCAACTGCACACACATACATTGTCTTTGTCTCCCTGTATCAATTTTTTTTGAAGAAGCATCACACGTCGATCGTGTGTCAGCCGAAATTCCATTGATATCGGTGAGTTAACCTGAGGTAAGATACGGAGGAGTTTTCCGCCAGTAATTGAGCTCCACTTCCGCTTCAAAACACAGCTAAAGCGTTATTATATTTCTGCATTAGGTACGGCTCTCCAGCCATATGTGGTCAACTCATAGACTTCGTATCGGTCTGGATGCTTAAATTGGTTCAAAATTTAATATGCCAGGACAAGAAGTCAACGTAACAAACACGTTTTTGCTACGAGTACAGCGCCCAAGCTGCTGGACGTACCTACCTATAGGCATTGCGTTACATAATCTCAAAAAACAAGTAGTATATACCTCATAGTACACCAGCAGACACCTTTCCGGGCCTAGCCTCAGACACTGCTGGTACATTCGCTCCGCGGTCTTGTTCCAATCGATCAGGCACTGTCGATAAGAAGTCCGGTCGATGATGCTTATGGATACCTGCGGGAGTTAAGTACATACCTTTGAATAAATAGACCAGAATATATGATAAGTTAAAAATACTTACATAATTAACATAAGTGTATTAGGTTGATACGTGACTTATAATAACCGACTGCACCTAACTGGAGTTTCGCCTAAGTTGACTGTCATGTTGTTCTTTACTTCATTATTTATAGTCCCTTTCATAGTCCCAAACTAGTAGACTATGTTAAATCTTACTCCAAGATATTTAAAAAATCTTGCAATGTTGCCAAGTCCATGTTTTTGCGAGACAAAATAAAACAAGCAAAAAACAAAATCAAAGCGACTTGGAACATTATAAACAAAGAAACTTGTAAGTCCATACCACGCAATAACTCTTTCTCACTTAAAATTAAAGATAATATTATTAAGTCTGACGTTGATATAGCTAATACATTTGAATCATTTTTCTCTGAGATACCTTTTATTACTACCAGTAAACTAAATTCTAGTTCACTGCTAGCTAGTTATCTCCTCACATCAAGTGTTAATGAGTGCGCCACTAGTTTTTGCTTTGATCATATATCTCCTCATACCATTCTCAAATCGTTTAAAGAACTTAACATAAAAAAAACGGAGGATTTATGGGGTATTTCTGTTGATATACTTAAATCAGTCATAGATACCATCTCCCCTAGTTTAGCGTTACTTTTTAATAACTGTGTAGACAAGGGTCAGTTCCCTAATTTAATGAAATTTAGTAAAGTCATACCCCTTTATAAGTCAGGTGAGAAAAGTGACCCATCCAATTATAGACCTATTTCTATTCTACCAGCTATGAGTAAAATTTTTGAAAAAATTATATTGAATCAATTACATTCTCACTTTGCTTTGAATAAATTATTACATAGTAATCAATTTGGATTCACTAAAAATAGGAATACAACCGATGCAGGTGTTGCGCTCATCAAACACATATTTGATGCGTGGGAAGGCAAGCAAGATGCAATAGGAGTTTTTTGGGATTTATCAAAAGCATTTGACTGCGTAGATCATGAAATCCTACTGATTAAGCTGAGGCATTACGGTGTTTCAAATATTTCACTTAGCCTTATAGAATCTTACCTCACTGATAGAATACAAAAAGTGAGTATCAATGGTACGAACTCTTCCGGTGCCACCATACGTATGGGCGTGCCCCAGGGATCAATATTGGGTCCTCTGCTGTTTTTAATCTATATAAATGACCTGCCTTATTTTGTCAAAGACCTATGTGGGATTGTATTATTTGCTGATGACACTTCTCTAATTTTTAACGTAGATAGAAGTAACAAAGCGCTTGACGACGTAAATAATACTCTTTCTAAGGTACTGCATTGGTTCACGAGTAACAATTTACTGCTTAATGCTAAGAAGACCAAATTTTCTATGCCCAATGTAAGACAGGTCGATACCATTATAAACATGAATAACGAGCCATTAGAGATTGCGAATTCCACTGTATTTCTGGGAATTACTCTCGATTCCAAGTTACAGTGGGGTCCGCATATTTCTGCCCTGGCAGGAAGACTTAGTTCGGCAGCTTGCTGTTAGAAAAATAAGGCTCCTGACTGATATCGCAACAGCAAGATTAGTGTACTTCAGTTATTTTCACAGTGTTATGTCGTATGGTCTTCAGTTGTGGGGCTCGGCAGCGGATCTCAACACCATCTTTGTTCTTCAAAAAAGAGCCATCCGCTCCATTTACAACCTTAGACCACGCGACTCGCTTCGTGAAGTATTCAACGAGATAGATATTTTAACTGTGTACTCTCAATTTATTTATGATAATGTAGTATATGTCCGTAAAAACTTGCATCTCTTCAAGAAAAACAGTGATGTTCATAAACTCAATACCAGAAATAAAAATAAGCTCGTAACTCCCAGTCTAAGACTGCATAAGGTAGGGAAATCATTTGTTGGTCAATGTGTAAAATATTTTAATAAGATTCCGCAAACTCTTGTTGAACTGCCTCTTCACAAGTTTAAGTCACAAATTAAAGCTAAGTTAATGAAGCGGGGTTATTATAGTGTTGAGGATTTCTTAAATGATAAGAATTTATGGTCATCTTAGGTATAATCTGCTCCTCTGCACACTTTTTTGTTATGACTTTACTCTGTCAATTCCATTTTTGTGTATAAAAACAAGATTGAAAAGAGTAACCATCGAGTTTCTTGCCGGAGTCTTCTCGATCGGAAACAACCTCAGAACCGGTGGTAGAGTCACATTATATTTAATTATGATATGAACTATCATAGTATTATTTTATGTAAGTTTATTTTTATTCAGTATATTTTTGCTACAATTTTTTTTTTGTTACATGACATGTCATAAGTACTTTTTATAAGTCTATATGAATAAAGATATTTTTTACTTTTACTTATAACATTTGAAATAAGAAGCAGGGGTGCCAAAATGAATGACAATTTGCATTTGACGTTGCCATGACGATGACATACCTGTATAACCTGGCAAAATTTAAAAACCCTTTCTGCCACAACGTATGAAGGATATAAAACAGGTAACATTTTAGATTTGGTAGAATTATAGTTACAGTAAAAATGTGTTCGGATGAAAACCCCTGCTTTTTTTAGGTTTTTACATCAACAGTATAGTTTGATGCGAGACAAAATAATTTATTTGAGCAAAAGCCTCATAAATTCTGAAGTTACTTTACTTTAAATGAGAACAATTAAGTGTGACAGCTACTATTTATGTAGATTTTAATAAATTCATAAATCTTAAAAGTAAAAATGTTTATTGTACTTTTACCACAAAGCGTACCCTAAACAGAACCTTTTTTACTTCTGTCTATGCTACATTGAATAGAACATAGGAAGAATAATACCATAATACAGAAGGAGCCAAATAAGTTTGATGCAATCAAGAATTATCAGTCTATCAGCGCGACCTAGTCGGCCGGAGACAATGTTGAGGCATAAGCATTGAGCACGCAACTGCTGGCGCTCGGCTAAGCTGAATGTTAAAGCACTGGAAATGCAATAAGATACAAGGAAGCACATGGAATAGATAATAGAAATACCAAGTCACTCACATTGCGCGTGATGATAGAGTGTGCGGTGGCACGCCCGTCCCTAACTATGAACAGGAACTTAGCATTCGGGAAGAGATCGATCACATAGCTGCCTATGTTCAGCACGAGCGGGTCCTTGTTGCAGAGGCGCGGCGCCGGCTCGCCGTGCCGCCTGATCACCTCGAGGCAGAAGGCGGCGATGGCGTTGTCCAGCACCGCCTTCGTGACGCCCGCCTCCTCTAACCGACCGCGTTCCTTCGCGGAGTACAACGAATGCTCGCCGACTTGTAGCACTCGCGGGATGACGCGCGTCTCCTGCCCGCAGCGCACGTCCGGGTGCGCGTCCAGCATCGCGCGCATCAGCGTCGTGCCCGAGCGCGGCACGCCGCCGATGAAGATGAGCGGCAGCTCGCGGCCTTCCACTAAAGGAGCCGCGGGACCAATATCTGGTGATAGTCAAATTTACAATTGCATTACTTACTTACTACATTTTTGAGATGTGCGTGTTTGTTAGGACAAATCTTCACTTGTTCAAAGCAAAAAGAAACGAATGCAATTTCAACACTAGATATCCGGATAACCTAAATTTACCTGCAAAAACAACAGCACTATACAGCAAAAATTCTTATTGCATGGCCATAAAAATATATAACAGACTTGACAACGAACTAAAGAAATTGCCGTTGAATATATTTAAAAGCAGGCTAAAACGATGGTTGCTGGAACATTGTTTCTATTCGACGGATGAATATTTCCAGTCATTTGTGAATCGTTTTTAATAATGATATGTATTGAGATTTAAATATTAGTTAACTTAATGTTAATTTTGTGTAACCCCCTGACATCTGCATTCCGACATTTAATTTAAAATTCGTGATTTTATATTATATTTTTTTGTTTTTTTTTATTTTTGTTGGACCAATTTATGTTGCTTAATTTTGCATGCCATCTTATGGTAAATTGTGCGAACGAATTATATTGTGTCACTTTTTTGTACCACTTTTTATGCAATAAATGAATTTGAATTTACTACAAATATCCCTTTCAAAAACCAAGAAATGCATGCATTGTTCAGAATCGAAATTTAAAAAACATCCTCTAAAATACAGCCTAATAGTGCAGTGTAGTTCGCCTGACATCAGCCTATAGGTAGGCCCCGTCCGGGGTCGATTTAATCGCTCTTCGTTTGTTGGTTAGTACAATGGTGCTGTGTTCAGTGGCATCATCTGATAATCATGTGTTCAATCAAATGTTTTCGTATACTAATACAAAAAATAGGTCTGAAGATCACTTCTTGACAATCCCTACCTCGGGTCGGCGCCTCCCAGCCTGGGCCGCTGCGCCAGGCCCACAGCACGAGCGCGCACACCAGCAGCGCTGCGAGACCCTGCCAGCGCACGCCCATACCGCCCCCGCCCCTGCGGCGTCGTCCCCACCCAACCTAAATATACGCCACTTGAGAAGTGCAGTTTTGAATCATAATTTATTAATTAGTTACTAGCTTTTCGCCCGCGGCTTCACCCGCGGGAACTTCATTTTTGTAAAATGTACCAGATACGTACCCAACATCTGTATAAATTGTAGCATGTGTTACTCTGATATAAAAGCTGTATTACTGTAAAGTTTCATTTAAATCCGTTCAGTAGCTTTTGCGTGCAAGAGTAACAAACATACACACACATACATACATCCTCACAAACTTTCACA
This sequence comes from Udea olivalis, assembly GCA_947369235.1. Lineage (NCBI taxonomy): Eukaryota > Metazoa > Arthropoda > Insecta > Lepidoptera > Crambidae > Udea > Udea olivalis. The sequence goes on along the minus strand of OX376345.1, from coordinate 403,293 downwards.
TTTACTCGTATAATATTAGTAAAAAGTAAGATATTATTAGTAAGATAGTAAGATTGCACAAAACAAATATAAATTCCGGACTTTATGACACGAGGCTTTCTCTACCAGTCGCACGCAAGGTTGAACAAAGAACTTTGGTAGCGTGGGCTGCGCTACTTACTAGAATTAATGTTAAACCCAAAATAAGGTACTATTCTTTTTACCCAGCATTAGGGATCAAAACGAGACCTCATAGTGCAGTAACTATTTATTTATTTATTCATTTAAAACACATGCACGCTTACAGACTAAATCCAAGGTGCTTAAAAGTACTTATATACGGATTACGGAATCAAAATTATTAATTACCTACTTAATTATAAGAACAACAGAAAAAAAAAACAAAAAACATCTGATTATCAGCAAATTACAATGTTGAAATCAGAATAAATGTCAAAATATAAAATTGACAGAATAAAATGTCACAAAATTATAAGAAGCAAACACAGCACAAACAAACTAAAACAAATCCTAACATCCTATTATAGTGCAGTCATTGAAGCGAAAAATACGGTCTTACCTCCGATTTTTTTAACTGTGAACCGATTTGCATGAAATTTTGGAATTAGCTCATCTTACCCTTAACTTCAAAAGTGAAAATGATCTGAACTCCGCCTATCATTTTTAAGGGGTGTAAACAACCCCTTAATGGAAAAATTGACATTGAGCCATTTTATCGCTAGAAAACATGTCTAATAGTAAGTGGTGAAATTGTAAAGTATTTTCTAACATAATTACCTCATATTAAAATCATTTTCAACCCCTTGAAAAAAAAAATATTTTTTTAGTTACTAAGTAGAAAAAAATGTGATAAGTTTTTGGACCATAACTCCTTCAATTTTCATGCTATCACAATTTATAAAAAAACATTGTAAAGGTAATTAAGAGAGCTACAACATCCTTTATTGCAATATATAGTAAAAAACCTTTTTCTAAAACGGTGAAGGGTTAAAGGGCTTAAGAGAGGCTGTGATTGCGCTGCCACGCGCTCTTTAAACAATCATATCTCCGTCAATTTTTGTTTGACAGAAAAAACAAAAAAACCAAATTGTTTGTCAGAAAAATACCTAAATTTTTAATCCGTACACTTTTATACGTATCTGTCGTCATTTTTGAGATATTATAAAAAGAAAGTGAGTTTTTTAAAAATTTGAATATTATTTTTTTTAATCGTGACTTTTTTGAAAAATATGTGTTCTGAAGCAGCCAAACTGATACTATCTATCAAACTCTTCATAATAAAGTTAATTCTAGGCGGAATACGATTAATTTTAATTTTGGTGGAAATGGCACTTATGAAACCCATTGATTTAAAAGAAAAAACATTAGATGCTCCCCTTATTTGCAATACAGCTCACTTATTTTACGTGCAAAAGACTTTTAATAGTGCTCATTTTAAAGCTTATTTCAAGCACTACAAAACCCTTTTGTATTAGAATGCATAAAATGCATCTGCTCGCCGCTAGATGGCATTGACCACATCGATTAAATTTCAGACAAAATAAAAAACGGCTTTGATCTTTAATATCTAGCTTAATATTGCACTTAGAATACTTTATAAAAAACAAAATTGTTCATTGTTTTACCTGCTACAATTTTGTTCTTCGTAAAATTTTCGATAAAACGTATATTTTTGGAGATATTTGCAAAAAACCGATGAAAAACGTGAAAAAAATGCGAATTTTCAATTGCCAATAACTTGAAAAGTATTGGATTTTTTGAAAAACTTTAGAGATGATTTTTTGCTTAAAATAAGGCCTTCTATCGATATCCGAGGTTATTTTGCAAAAAAAAAAATTCACCCCCGAGAAGGGGTGGCAACCACCCCCAGGGTGGTTGCGGAGTTCAAATCATTTTCACTTTTGAAGTTAAGGGTAAGATGAACCTAATTCCAAAATTGTATGCAATTCGGTTCACAGTAAAAAAATTCGGAGCAATAATGCTACAATGACTGCACTATTAGCCATCTTGCAGATTGTTGTCACATGTATTGTCACAAATGTAAAAGACAGTCAGTGGACTGGATCAACACATTAGTTTACACACACACACACACACACACACACGACAGTAATATAGGCTGGCTCTGTACTAATAATGTCACTATTATAGGTACTCAATGTAAAACTGTTTTAAAATAGGAGAGCGAGTCAAGCCCAACACGAGTACCTATTGCATTACTCTCTGGGGTGTCTCTATACTTTAAATGATGATTAAATAAGGACGACCGACTTGGTGTAATGGTTAAGAAGTTGGCTACTACACCAGAGGTCGCGGGTTCGATCCCCGCACAGTACAAACATTTGTGTGCATGAACATGTCTGTTTGTACTGGTCTGGGTGTCTCCTATGTATAATAAGTATGTATTTACAAAAGAAAATGTATTTAAGTATGTTTATCCGTTGTCTAGTATCCCATAACACAAGCTTTAATTAGCTTACTTTGGGGCTAGATGGCGCTGTGTGAAATAATGTCCAGGGATATTTATTTATTATTATTTATTATTTATTTATTTGAGAAATAAAGTTATTTTATTTATATTATTAAATGTGTATGAACGTCAAATTTGATGTCAATTTCTAATCTTATGTCGCGTATACTATTTACTCTTTCCAATGGTGCGTCAAATAGGCTATAGGTTGTATTTGCCAAATACCGTTTACGAGAACAAGTTACAACTTTACATTTATTTCCATTAAGCGGGAGAAGATTGCTTCGGCTCCATTCCCATACAGAGTTAACGTCCCTCTGCAATGCCTCAGTATCGTCATACCAACTTCCAATGCCTAGACTCAATTTAAGGTCATCCTTTCCTCAACTTTCTGGTTTTAGCTAACAGAGTAGGTATGACTGTTTCAGTTTTGCTATAAGAAATAGTGGTCAGACCACAGATCTTATAAAACTGCTGGCTAATCTATTCAATACGAAGCAAAAGATTAGGGCGAATGCAAAAAAATACACGCCCAATATTTTTTTATCAATTTGAGTAGGTACTATTAAATTAAACCCTATCTGAAACGAATGCTGGATACACACACTACCTACGGTCAGAAGCAATTACTCACTTATGAGTAGAAGTAATACTTTGCATGAATCAATAAGTCAAGACTGTATTAAGTGAGCGTGGAAAAGTATTTTGGTTGAATTTTAATCCTAAAAGTTGGTGAACAGTAGTCTTAAATAGATAGTTGTCCGAAATTTCGACCATACGATTAGGATAATATAGATAAAAGGTGATGCTAATTAACGAACTGTTCATTATCTTACAAATTATTTCAGGTTAAACCTACCTTATTCACTTAAATCACCTTAAACTGAAAACGACAAATAAACCAACCACTGTTCCAACACCACAACCTAAAGACCAAACTTAGTAGATTAACTTTATTTTTTTTATAGAAACACAGTCAAAGCAAGAACACATTTTAACTGTTTCGGCATTTCCAGTAACAGTGATAAGTGTGATGAAATTGCTTCTTTCATGTTAATTAGAATTTTATCAACCAAGGTGTGTGTGTTGAGATACCTATACTTTTAATTACTTCGCAATTGCGTATTGATAACTCAATAGGGTCTACGAGTATATTTACTCGCTTAAAAACTTTTGTTATAATTTTTTCAGGCATAGTGTTTTTCCCCTTCCAGGACGTGGTGGAAGGGGCTCGGAGGAGAGCGCAGGAGGTGCTCATGCAGAGGTGGGCGGAGGACCTGAGCGACCCGCTCTATAGCCGGGACATCAAATACGCAATACGGCCGGTCCTCAACCAGTGGGTGCGTCAGGAAAAGTGGCTTCTGACGTACCGGCTGGTGCAGATGCTTTCTGGGCACGGGTGCTAGGAAAGTATCTGCACAAGATCGCTGTACCCTCGTGGCCGCTATTGGAGGGGACCTCTCACTCCCGGCCGTAGTTAAGGCCATGGTCTTGCGAGGAGGTGATGATGCAGAAGGAGACCGCGAAGAAGGGCCGAGAGGATGATCCTCTGGCGGACAGCGGTTCGCTCGTCCTCCTCCTGCTCCCTAAAAGCAGCTCCGGGGTGTAAGCCGTGGGGCTCACACCCTAGTCTAAAGTGCTCCTTTCTGGGAGCGTCCCAGTATACCGAGATGCCCCCGTGGCAGCGTAAGGAGGACCGGCGCATAGGCTGGGCCATCCGCAGGGGCGACGTGGTAATCCTTTAGGCTCCATGTCACCCTAATTACATAGCGGCGAGGTATACCCGGGTGTTTTTAGTGGGTATGCCGCCGGCTTCACCGGCGAAGAGTCCTACACTCCCCCACTGCCCGACCCAGGCAATGGAATAGTGAGTAATGCATTTATCACCCGGATAACAAAAAAAGGCATACTCAGTGTTTTTAGGAATAATAATAATAATAATAATATCCCTGGACATTATTCCACACAGCGCCATCTAGCCCCAAAGTAAGCTAAATAAAGCTTGTGTTATGGGATACTAGACAACGGATAAACATACTTAAATACATTTTCTTTTGTAAATACATACTTATTATACATAGGAGACACCCAGACCAGTACAAACAGACATGTTCATGCACACAAATGTTTGTACTGTGCGGGGATCGAACCCGCGACCTCTGGTGTAGTAGCCAACTTCTTAACCATTACACCAAGTCGGTCGTCGAAGAGGAATAATTATATTATGGCATAACAACTACCTATATGTACGCTTAACTCATTAATTAAACTATTTACCTGTATACCGGCCATCTTAGGTAGCGTAGCTGAATATCGAGTGTAGGCTCCAGTTTCTTCAAAAATCGGGTTCAAACTCTGACTGCTAAAGCAAGTGCGACAAGTTTTGGAAAAATCCATTTTTCGACTCTCTCCAACGACAAGCGCCACAATCATTTAGTACCAATGTTATTTACAAATGTGTTTGCGGAATAATTGTGTTCCCATATTTTTTTAAAGCTTAATGATGCTCAGGGATGCTAGCTGAAGCTGAGGTCGATAGCCTCTTGGCCATCATTAGAAAGCGCATTGCGTCCCTGATACAGCGAGTGCGGGGCAGCACCAACAGCCTCCTGAAGACGGTCGCGGCAAGACTGGACGTGGACAGCGCCTTTATGCGGCACTGGACTTACTTCCAGCTTGCCAAAGACACTGAAATTAATTATAATACCTTTTTGTACTAACATAGTTTTTAAGATTAATTGTTACTAACACTATGGACTTTGTTTCTGCAATAAATCATTTTATTTTTTTAATCAGATAATGGCATAAAGATAACTTAGCATAATATTCTAACGCATAAAATGAGAATCGCATAATATTAACTTAGCATAATGATCATCGGCATACTAATCAAGCGTCTTAAAAATTACTCTTGAGAAACATGAACCCGATGCACTTCGAGAAAAGGTTAGTAAATTCAAATTCATTTATTTATTTGTGATACACAGGTAAATAGGATGTTAAGTAGATTTTTGTTTTGTAGGTACATGCTGTGATCTGCCTTTTGGCATACAAATTTCACAATTACATTAAAATTTACAAATAAACAATTAGGCTACTGGATAAAAATAATAATAATAATAACGAAATTACAAATAGTTAATGTCATGCTAATAATAAAATACCAAAACTTAACTTAAAAAGTCATACATTTATAAATATTGTTGGCATTCAAACGAGCATTAGGAAGTATTAAAATATATTTATTTTAACTTCAAAAATTCGTCGATGGAGTAAAAAGAATAATCAATAAGAAATAAAAATAATTTTTGCTTAAATGTCACATAATCATTGCAATCCTTAATGCTAATGGGAATTTTATTATATATTTTTGGCGCCATCGCGAAAACACTTTTTTCATAAAGGCTGGTTTTGTACGGAATACTGTTCGTAACGCATAGTAAAGTTCGGTTGCGGGACTTAGGTACAACTTTAAATAGCCGTGGGTGTTGCCTAATGAAAAGAGCTAACTCGAAAATGTACATCGAAGGCATCGTTAGTAATTTCATATCTCTAAAATATGTTCTGCAGCTATCAGTTCGCTTTAATCCACAAATGGCCCTTATGCATTTTTTCTGACATTTAAAAACTCTATCCCAGTTAGTTGTATTGCCCCAAAAAATTATTGCGTACCTTAATCTGGATGCAACGGTGCCGTGATATGATGTTAAAACTGAACAATTTGAGTACGTAGGTGATCCAAATTGAATAGACATGTTCGCGGCTAAGGCGTGGCGGCTAGGGCGTGGGCTACCCTGCCGCACCTTAACCTAGTCCCAACTCATCATGCCTTGTTTTTTTATGCTAAATTAATTATTAGGAGAATAGTAAAAATGGGTAGACTGGTACATATATGCGTCTCCTCAATAGTCCAGATGTATATAGCCCAACAGATCTTGAACCTCATGTTAAAATACGATTATGCCAAAGTTACACTAAGACGGTAAAACTTATGCAACATGCTATGCTTAAGAAAATTAGTCAAAAAAAAATATGCGAGTAAAATGTAACCTAACTCAAAACTTAAGACTATTCGACAGAAATAAATTTCGCCAAGGCGATGGAATGGAGTTATCAGAGCGCTTGCCCAAAATCAAAACTACCTGGCTTCGAATCCCAAGTCGGGCAGTGTTTCTGGATTTTTCGAAACATGGCTCGGGTTTTCAATGAACAATCAAGTTGATCAACCACACGCCGTTGACGAGGTGAGAAGAGGTGGCACGACGAATTCAACTCGGCTGGGCAGCGTTCGGGAAACTGCGCGACTATTTCACGTCTCATATCCCACAGAGCCTGAAGACTAAAGTCTGCGAGTAGTGCGTGTTGCCAGTGATGACATACGGTGCTGAGACATGGTCCCTGACAGTTGGCCTCTTAAATAAACTCTGGGTTACACAGCGCGCTGTGGAAAGAGCTATGCTGGGTGTCTTTTCGCGTGATAAGATTCGAAATGAGGATACCCGCAAAAGAACCAAAGTGACCGACATAGTTCTTCGGATAACCAAGAAGTGACAATGGGCGGTTCACATTGCCCGCAGGACTGATAACCGCTAGGGAGTAAGGGTCTTCGAATGGCGACCACGAATTGGAAGATGCAGCGTAGGTAGGCTACCCACCCGGCGACCAATGACTTGGTGCAAATTGCAGTAAGCCGCTGGATGCATTAGCCCAAAGTCACTCTGTGGCGTTCTATGTGGAAGGATGTCCAGCAGTGGACCTCTAAAGGCTGTTGATGATGATGATGACGCAGTCGACAAGTGTGTTACGATAAAGGATGACTCAATTTCCATAACCGACCTTAGCCCAGCAGTGCGACAGTACCGAGTATATAAACTAATTAGTCAAAACATAAGAGGCTCCAATACTGCCATTCAAAACTAATCTATGTTGAGTGAATTTTCAGTAAATAATTCGTTGAAATTATACAACTTTTTTTATATAGGCCAAAATGTCACATAGCTTTACGCTACGCCTGCGCTGTCCATTCTTAAAAATAGTATCTACCCATCATATGCCATATTATCATACCTCGCAGGGACCTCGTAGTTAGTACTGGGACGGTTAGTAGAATACATTCCTTCGCATTGTTTTACATTCCTGAATGATTCGTTCTCTGGTCTCGTGATAAGGGACAGTACTTACACCAATTAATAAAACAAAGTAATTACATTGTTCAACGAAACTTGTAATTTCTGTTAACAATGAATAATTTTTTACGTAAATTTAGCCATTCATAATTTTATTTACACAATTAAATACGTACGGGTAAGTACATTACAAAATCAATTTTAAACGTGTTATGATAATGTACAAATTGATCTATCTACAGTAATAATTTAGATGTAACAATAACAAATTAATAACATAATACAATGAGTTTTTAAATTTATTAATGTTTAGGAATCTCCGAATCTCACCTCAAACGCAGCTGTATAATTTTTTTTTTAAGAAATACGATTTTGCGATGTAGCTTACGCAAATGACTAAAGCCACCAATACTTTACAAAATTACACATACATATTAAATACAGGTGTATTTGATCAATACGGCAGCAGAATTTGAGCTACTAACTGAATAAACTGAATGGCTCGGGTCATTATGGCATATTCTAATAAACATAACACAATTTACGTCGCTTTCATTGGCATTTACGTATCTTTATTTACCTATAAGTATTTGTAGAAACGCCTTGAGCGTAACTGATTTTATTTAATTCGAAAACAGTTTAACATAAAGCTAGAACGCATTCTAAATTAATGAAATAAATTATGATGCAATCTGTTGCAACTGCATTCGTCGTGTTCCTAAGTTCTAAGGAGATTCATTCTTCTACCGTTTTTAGGTAAACATTGTCCTCCTCCTTGTCCTTCTCACACGTATCTTAATCCAGACGACCACACATCAAGTGTAACATAGCGTATGTGTAAGAACCTTACACCGATATAAAGAGTACACGTCTGTTGTATGTACGAGATTTCCGAATACTAGTTTAGTGCGTGCGACATACCTAAACGGCTTCAAACCCTCCTGCGATTGTGTCACCTTTCGGTGTAGGGTAACTCACAAAAACAAATCCCACAAGTCATTTAACAGTCAGTTTAAAAAATAATTTGCTACTTAAGAACACGTGCCTGAGATATGATATATCACACAATCGTCACTAGAGGTCGGTAACATAGTGAATAAATGCCTGCCTCTTGGGCTTTTCCACAAGTGCTCGCCACATGAGCCACAGCATTTTTCTCTCTCTACCCGTATTACTACAACTGCCCCCAATGGCAGAATGGGAGATTCAAACTGACCATGAAACCACAGAATAAAAATAATTTCAAAGATCTTCTTTTATTGAGTGGCGATCTCTGGGTTTTTAACCACAATCCCACCAATGTCACGCGCGAATTAATAAATAATTGTAAAGATAAACATTAATAACAAAAACAATCGTGAGAGACAATAACATGCTAACTAATATTATACAGAAGGTATAATCAAAACTCGAAGAATTCTTTAGTGCTCATCTGTTGACTTTAGTTTTTCTATTTATTTTTTCGGTAATCATGTAAGAAATTAGAATAGATTCGTCTTGAAATTAACTGTTTAAGTATTGGTTATCGTTGTACGTACTTCCCATCATCTAATGTTTTACTTGCATCAATTTTTGTGATACAAAAAAAAATCTACCGTGTTACTACCGGGGCAGCAAGTAATATCTGTAGTAAAAATAACTGCCCGTGTTACAACTAGTGGGCGGACTTGTGGTAACACGGGTGACGAGTGGAAATGAAAGGCCGAGGGCGAATGGATTAGTGTATTAGGACTAGGGCGGGTGCGGACCGGCGGGGTCGGGCGGGTCCTTGCCGGCGCGGGCCGCGGGCGCCGCGCGGTGCGCCGCCAGCTCCTCGTAGCGCGGCGGGTTGCCCCAGGGGTCGTAGCCGAGCACCGACAGCATGGGCGCCAGCTCCGCCATGTCGGCGCGCACGTCGGCCGGGATCTGCCCCACCCACTTGTCCAGCGCGTCGCGGTTCACCGGACGCACCACCTGGTCCGACGATCGCTCCACGCTGCGGACGGTCACACACTCATGTTAATTAGCTGAGTAGCTGACCCACAAACCGGTCGAGGAACTCACTCGAACTAGTTACACAAAGTGTTCTCAAATATTACCGTTAAATCGATAAGAAATAAGCACACAATGCCTCGTTATTATTTCATTGCAAAGATAGCAACTTGGATGTTTGTTAATTGTATTATATCACCTTCACATAGAGCTTGTAATACAGGTGTCAAAAACGATTAAACATATTTTACACTATGTGATTCTAAGACACTTGCAACAGATATGAGCTCTTGCAAATAAAAATGAAGGGAAATGTTGCTGGTAAAAGCACCTAACAAACATAATATAAAATATCCTACTTGGAGAGTGCGACGCCGTTGGGCTGGTTGATGTATCGCTCGTGGTGCAGCACGGCCTCGTCCCAGCGCAGTTCCAGGAAGTCCGCCACGCGCCGCAGCGTCTCCTCCGGCCGCAGCACCAGCGACTGCACAGAAACACCCGGTCAACATCTGCACCCTTAGGGATCAATCCAATCCACTAGGAATAGTTTTGTCACACAACTGTCCTACAACGAATCATTTCACGTGAGCCGGAACATGTCGCTTGGCTTGCTCCTGCTTCGAGAGTGAGCGCAAACAAAATAACAAAATTCCGCGGCAATTGGTTCATGGACATTCCACGTAGTGGTTGAGGGGATGCGCAGCATGTTGCTCCATTAGTGTATCCGCGGCTTTAGGGCCTTTCAACACTAGCAATTTACAAGCGTCTTCCCGAAGACTTTGGGGTGCAAGAAAGGAGCCTACCCGTGCGGCGCATAGTGACGTTATATGCGACCGGTCAACAATAAGCGTGCAGGTCGGCAACCCAGATTGCTTAATCCGATCATCGCGATTTCAATTGGCGAAGAGTTGGGCTATTCAACTCTTCGGGAATTCAAGTCAGCGAATAGCGATGCAACGCGCCAGCTAAGTTGGGCCGTTGGGCAGGCCGCGTGTCATCGTCTTCCTAGAGGCGCAACGACCTCTTCGTGATACCACGGCGAGCTCATCGCGAGCTCTTTTACATAACACATTACTTGACTATAGTAACCCTCCGTTGCCGATACTACAGCTGGTAAAAATGATTTGTTAATGCGCCGCTGCCCATATAATGTTGTCCACTAGCACTATGAGGCCTTAGTGAAGTTTCTGCTGTCGTCATGGTTAACAGCATTCTTAGAAGCATATACACACCCTTGACTACGTCTCTTTATCATTTTGATCATTATCAATACAGAAAGATCAAAATTCGCAATTCGCTAGATTACAAAACCCAAAACAAAAACCCAGTACCTCGTAGCGCACCAGCAGGCACTTATCCGAGCCCAGCGCCTTGCACTGCTGGTACATGAGCTCCACGGCATGGTTCCACTTGCTCAGGCACTGTCGGTACGACGACAAGTCGAAACCAGTAATGGTTACCTAAAACCAATTCCACCATCATTTTGCTGTCGTGTTTAGGGAATCAAAATATTTTATTTGTGGGTGTATTAATGTAATATGTGACACTATTCACAGAATAGACACTAGTGCTCGAAAAGACCATGAAATAGCGAAGGGTTTATTTACAAAACTTTCAAACTAGGCGACTTACCTTACGTGTAATGATGGAGTGGACGGTAGCGCGACCGTCTCTCACCATGAACAGAAATTTGGCATTCGGGAACAGCTCGAGCACATAGGTACCCATCTTGAGCACGAGCGGGTCCTTGTTGCAGAGCCGCGGCGCCGGCTCGCCGTGCCGCACGATCACCTCGAGGCAGAAGGCAGCGATGGCGTTGTCCAGCACGGCCTTTGACACGCCCGCCTGCTCGAGGCGCACGCTCTCCTTCTGCGAACGCGTCCAGTGCTGGCGCATCTGCAAGATGCGCGGGACCACGCGCGTCTCCTGCCCGCAGCGCACATCCGGGTGCGCGTCCAGCATCGCGCGCATCAGCGTCGTGCCCGAGCGCGGCACACCGCCAATGAAGATGAGCGGCAGCTCGCGGCCCTCGACTGGCGCAGCGCCACGCGGGCTGCGCGCGCCGCCACCGTCCGCACCCCCGCGCCACACCCACAGCACCAGCGCGCTAACCGCCAGCGCGACGCCCAGGCGCCAGCGCGCGCCTCTCCCCATCCCGCTGGTGCTGCTCCTCCTGTCGTCCCTGACATTGTAACAAAAATCTTCTCTAAGAATCGGATATAATCATAACATAGATCTTACAATGGTGTTACATGCTAAATATGTATTTTTCGTTTACTCAAAGCTCAACTTTAACCTATCAGAATATATGAAAATAAGGCCATTCATTAATTTCTCGATTCCTTGTCTTGGAGATTATAACTACTAGTCAATGATGTGGTGCCAATTTAACTTTGAAATATATATTCGACTATTCTTTATTTTGTGCTTTGGGGAGGTGAGCAGAGCGTCTAGGATTAATCTGATGTGGTCATAATAATCGAATTAAAGATCACTCTTAAGGCCCACCGCTGTCATGAACTGTACTATTTACTGAGTGATGTTCGTGACGTTCTGGAGGAACCAGCTTGTGCTTTCCCAAACTGTTGTTTAGTATTGAAACATCGCAGTCGCAGAAGACATGGACCGGAGTCCCTTTCTCTTCGCGACAAAATCTGTAGGTTGGTGACTTGGCGATACCAAACCTGTGACCTAGCTTGTTCAGTGCCCCGTACGTACCCTCACTGATGATATTTGTATCTGTTCTCTTCTTAGATCAAGGGGGTCAACTTGCATGAATAACTATCGAGTTATCGATAGGAGCCTTAGGCTGGTCCAGTAGGTATTTCCTGCTAAGGTGTCCTAGTTACCTAGGAAAGGGTCTCGGTACCCAGCATACCCTGTTGTAGACCCCGAGTTTCTTAAAGGCTTTAGCACAATCAATAGTAAGTTTAGAGTTGATTGAATCTGCAGCGCATATCATAGAGTAAAAAATAATATACTGTTATTTTTCAAAGAATGGTTTCAGGATCTCCTTTGCGCAATCAGGAATCGGCGCTTTGAACCTCTCGCCATAAATTCCATTACCGGCCTGACCATTCACATCATAAGCCTCTCTCTCTACTACTCCTTCCTTTTTGGTATTTCAGGTCATTCATTTTTCTTGAATAGTACCTTGCCACCTTCAGCATCTGGTGCCCTCAGTATGGCCACTGTGGCTTAGATTTATCCTTTGATGCATATGGGGGGGATATAGTGACAGCTTAACTTAAAAATATAATCATCACATTTTTACAAGCTCTCATGATTTAGAATTTCAGACCATAATATTGACTTGGCTGGCACTTTTGCAAAATACAAGATATTTCACTAACATAACATTTACAGAAAACATTAAATTGACTAAAGCTATATGTATTATTCCATCCAAATCAAATAATCTACAGATGGCGAAATAATAGAAACAAAAAATACAAGGTTCTTTTGTACGAACATTTTAATTGTTATTCATAGTGATTAGTATTCTGACCACGTTCACATGGCTCAGCATTGTACATACAATGGGTGTAGTTTGCTACAAGAAATTAATTAGATAGTGGTCAAATGAATACTTTCGTATAAAAACAATTTCGTATAATAACAGTAAACAATCAATGGGCCATCTTTACACATGGACATCTGATCCATTGATGTTCAGTTCCCTAAGCAGAGCTTGTACTAGAGATATGTACTCAAATAGATAGTAACACCAGAGTATGTTATTAGATGTCTTTGAATAATAAATAATTTTATTAACACTATTGACTTACTATATTTTTAGAGTTTCCTGTTTTGATTAAAACAGATCCTGCAAAAATTAATTAATTGTAAATACTAAAATTATAATTATCGTAATAAAATAAAGTTGTTGAAGTTGAATGAAGGTCATGTTTGATAGTTTCTAAACAATATATTGTGGGACACTATTAATAAATTACATAATGTACCTATTATTGAAGGATCGCTTTTAGGTCAAAAGTTAAAAATTTGATACAATCGTTATTTATGATCCTGATTTTAGGTAAACCATTTTTCCAAACACATTTATTATGAATAAGTAATCATCGTGTAAGCCCCAAAACTAGATTTAGTAATGATGTAATAAGAATCATGCAACACATTGTTATAATATTCTTATCACTAACATAATTGCACAACAAATGAGCTTGGTATTTTATACAAGGGTAAATTGAGTGCTAATAATCATCACAATTTATTAACATAACTAATGAATAACTACTTTTATCCAATGTTATTGATCAGCTGCACAACTGAAAGCAGTGTACAAGCTGCTTTAAGGATAGCTGAGAATGATGATGAATTCGTAAGCATGCCACCAAATCCTGCACTTTATTTTATTAAAAAAGCTTCTCAATTACTTTATAACATATTTGCTCGTAAAGGGTTTCTTATTTCACAAATTTCAATAGCGTATTGTATCTCATTATGTACTTGTGCGTTATTGTAATGTAAATACATGAGTTTTTTTTATTAAAGGTAAAACGCACGGTTTATCAAGATGCACCGTCTAAAACAAACGGTACTTTTTTAAATCTTAGCAAAGAGTTTTTATGTCAGAGAAGAGGATATCATTTTATGAATAAAATTAACTTTGGGAGATAAAAAATAATAATAAAAAAAAAACTTTAATTTAATTAATTACAAAAACACAAAAATTAAAAAAATATCTGTAACAAAAACACAAAAATATTAATTTACTTCATTAATACTGGCTGTTTTTTATGCTTTTGCTTTAAAAAAAGCGCCGATGCGCGCGCATCGCTAATTTGTGAACAAGTAAATAATTTATAACTGCTTTAACGAGTTATTAAAGATTTATTCGTTTAAGAAAGTTCCAGTTTTATTTATTTCCTCGCAAGTATGTTACAAAACGTCGTATGACATACGTGCGCTTTGTTAATTGCAGCCTCTGCATTCTGGTAGCCCTCGCCTACGGCTCGGGCTAGCAATATCGCCTCGGCTGTAATTTTCAACTTACCGCACTTATATCATAATGTACTATTATAATATTCTCCCAGACCACCAGTTGTGCCGTGCTGGTGGCGGCACTTTAACATAATACTTTCCACAGCCCCATATCTTCCCATGGGTATCGTAAGAGGCGACTAAGGGTTTTTTGCAGCAGACCATCTGCTCTCCAGGTGGGAGACTTATGTCGGCCGGTTGTTGTTACCACCATGCAGTTGTGTAAAACCCGCCAAGTCATTCTGACCTATCTCGGTCAGGTCGCGTTCCGGGATCAGCACTGCACTAACCGGTGCCAGGGGGACTGTGATCGTGGCAATTGTTAGACCAGTGGGAGCCTTAGCGGCGGTATTATGTGTGTAGTGTGTATCGGCCCGCCAGCCAGGGAGACCCGTAGAAACGGTGGTGCCGCTGGCCGCCCGCGGCATAGTACAGGGGCCCAAAAGGGGTTAACCACCTCTGGAGGCTGCCCCACCAGGTCGCGCATAATCTCGGGGTGGCTCGTCGTGCCGGGTGGTGCCCGGTTCCGATGGGTCTCAGCGACCACACCCGAGGGGGCACGGGGGCCCTTCCGTCCGGCGGACTGGCCTACACTATTCCACACGATTAATACTAATGCAAGGCACCACGCTTTGTCTTTCATTGCCTCGATCACAGTCGTACTTTCACGCCCCTCCCATCCTTCAACTACTATAGCAGCCAGAAGCATGAAAAAATGGCCAACAGCGGCATCCCTATCCCCCACCAACACGCTGTTTGAAGTGGAGTTCGCTAGCATCCGCGGACTCCATGCAAACCTCAACGCCGTCCATCAACACCTTGAGACGGCGAGGCTTGCGATGCTCTTTTAGACGGATATACAGATAGGCCGCCCTGCCGATACGTCATGCCTGCACTGCCCCGGCTATGTTACCCGGGTACCCGGGTGGGCTGGTGTACCAGTTGCGTCAAGACCTGACGCAACTGGTACACCAGCCCACCCGGGTACCAGATATTGTCGGTCATACACCCTCCTTATTGGACCTTCTGCTGACGAGTCACCCAGCCGGGTATAAAGTGTCGGTTGGTGCTCCATTGGGCTCCTCCGATCACTGTCTGGTTGGCGCTACAGTGCCTTGTGCAGCTCCCCCACAACCTGTGGAGGTGACGCGGCGGTTATGGCACTTCTCGTCGGCAGATTGGGAATTTGGGACGGATTGCGAGAATACTTTGCCTCCGTCCCTTGGCGACAGTGCTGCTTTGGAGAAAAGGATGCTTCAGAGAGTGCATCTGCTATAGCTGACGAGATCAGTACTGAAATGGGATACTACATTCCTTTTACTGATGTCGTCAGTGCTAGCAAAACTGGTCCCTGGTTCAATCGCGAGTGCCGCAGCTGTTGAACAAAAACAGGCGGCGACCGTGCTTGGTTCTCAATGATCATTCAAACCTGGCCTCCCTGAAAGCAGCCTTTAATAAAGCCACCAAGGCCACGAAGAGGGCTTACATTAGAGCAGACGCCCAGCGAATTGCACGTGTTGGCCAAGAACTCATCACGCACCCTACGGGTAGCCGCTCCTACTGGCGACTGGCTAAATACGTGCAATTTAACTTCTGCGTGCCTTCGCTGACCCCACTGAGATTCCCTGATGGATCGTTGGCTCATCAGCCGCAAGAGAAAGCCAATTTACTGGCTAACCTCTTTGCCGCAAACTCTTGCATCGATGACTGTGGTGCTGCGCCGCTTGAAATTCCACATTGCGGCACCACAATGCCTGATACTCGTATCGTATGTTCGTGCCGAACTGCAGTCACTCGATGTCAGGAAAGCCAGTGGCCCTGATGGAATTTCAACCAGTTCCCAAAAAAGGGGACCGGTCTGACCCTGCCAATTACCGTCCAATAGCCGTAACCTCAGTTTTAGCTAAATTGTTTGAGCGGATCATAAACATGCAGCTCATCCGCTACCTAGAGGATCACTCTATCATTCACGACCGTCAGTACGGCTTCCGACCAAAACTGTCTACGGGTGATCTTCTAGCGTACGTAACACACATCTGGGGGGAGGCTATGGGCAAGCATGGGGAATCTTTGGCCGTCAGCCTTGACATTGCCAAAGCATTCGACAGTGTATGGCATTGTTCGCTTTTTTCCAAGCTTCCGGCATATGGTCTGCCACCTCGCCTATGCGACTGGGTCGCCGGATTTCTGGAGGGACGAAGAATTTGTGTCCTTTGCGAAAATCACGCTTTCTCCAGATTAATGCCGGAGTGCCGCAGGGCTCCGTCTAATCGCCGACGTTGTTTCTTCTGTATATCAATGACATGTTATCTCTTGGTAATATTCATTGCTATGCGGATGATAGCACGGTCCACGCGCGTTATTTCGAGCGCCCTGGGGCAAAGCAGGCTGACATCGAGGAGAAGAGGCGAAGTCTAGTTGTTGAGCTTGACGGAGTGTTGGACCGCATTTCAGAATGGGGTGCATGCAATCTTGTCGAGTTCAATGCAAACGCAGGTGTGTGCATTCACAGCAAAGGCGTCGCCGTTACTTTCCCATCCCACTCTTCAGAGCACCTCGCTACCGATTAAGGATAGCCTAAACATCCTTGGCATTAATGTTCGTAGCAACCGAAACCAGCGGGACTACATTGAGAGCGTCATTGGAACTGCATCCCGTAAACTCGGAGTCCTGAACAGAGTGAGACGATTCTTCACGCCTGAGCAGCGTTGTATCTTGTATAAGACACAAGTTCGCTCGTGTGTGGAATACTGCTCTCATCTCTGGGACGGTTCCGCCAAGTACCTACTCGAAGCTCTTGACAGGTTGCAGCTGCGTGCTATCCGTATTATTGGAAACCCAGAGGCAGCTTTGACCCTTGAGCCTCTCCAATTTGCTAGAGACATTGCCAGGCTAAGTGTTTATTTATTTATTTATTCTTCATTGCACAAAATTAATGATACAATTGGCGGACTTAATGCCAAAGGGCATTCTCTACCACTCCACCACACGATTAAACAGATAAATTAAACACGGTGCACGAGATTAAACTAAATAAATTACTTTTGAAAACAACAACAGATGCTAATTGTTATAAAATAACAAAACAACAAAATAAATAATATATAAATTCAATATAAATCGATAAAAATAAACATACATAAATAGAAGTCAAATTCAAATTCAAATTCAAATTATTTATTACATTCATGTTGTACATTGTTGGTCTTATATTTAAATTAAGTTCAGAACATGAACCCTGTAAGGGCACTGCAAACTGGGAACACTTAAAATATTTAAACTATACAAAACAACAGCCATTTCACACTATCATTATCGATAACATTTATCTTTCATCCATCATTTGTTAGTGACATGTATTTTCATTAAAAAACTCTGACAGCGAATAAAAACTTTTTTCGATAAGATATTGCTTCAATTTTCTTCTAAATTTACTGATATTTGATTCTCTTTGTAAATGAATTGGAATTTCGTTAAATATTTTTACAATCATGCCTAAACAACTAAACCATAATATAAATAGAACCAACCAAACCAAGACTTGCTTGCCACAAAAAAAAAACATAATAATAGCCATATAAACCCCTCAGAATAACCTCGTATTAACTTTGAACCACATTCACCTAACAGTGACTCAAGGACCCATCCCTAATGCGTGACCACCGATCCGTAATGCTTTCGAACAGCCACTTTAAACCTGTAATTACTAATAGATTTTCTTATTGGAACAGGAAGTTTGTTCCAAAGACGAATCGCAGATACAGCGAAAGAACTAGACATGAAACCGGAAGAATGAGAGGGCGTAAGAAGGGAAAGAGTATCTTCAGAACGCAACTGACGACAATGTGAAGAATGAAGAAACTGAAATTTACATTTTAAATAAGATGGAGAATTAGGATCAAAAAGAATAGAAAAGAGAACATTTAAAATTCGAATGGACCTACGCTGCCGGATAGGCATCCAGTTAAGTTTAGAGCGGAAAATGGAGACGTGGTCATATTTGCGCAGTCCGAAAATTAAACGTATACAATTATTTAGAAGTCGGTTCCATTTTGTTCAAAAGCTCCTGTGAAACGTTACTGAGACAGACATCACCATAATCAATCAACGGCAAGATAAGGGCTTGCACTAGCAGTGTCTTTGTAGATGACGGCAGAAAGTTCTTCAGGCGATAGAGAGCGCGAAGAGTCCCAGTTACTTTCCTGCTCACTTCACTAATATGCTTGGTCCAGCTGAGAGAGCAGTCCATATGAATGCCAAGATTTTTCACAGAAGGGGAGTAAGGAACAACGATACCGTCCATTACAATAGGTGAAACTGCACTCATATCAAGCTTCACCAGTTGAGCCACCGATGATTATGGCTTGGCATTTGATAGGATTAACCTTGACTCCGAATTTGGCAGACCACTCAACAACACACTCCAGATCGCGGTTAACTTGTCCAATAGCGCTGTTAATCTCAACAGTCTTTCCCTGCTTGTAGATCTGTAGATCATCTGCGTAAAAATGGTGGGGGCATCCAAGTTCGCCAGCCAGAACGTTTATAAAAATTGAGAATAGCATAGGTGACAATATGCCACCCTGAGGGACACCAGTATCCAAACCTGACCAATCAGAGAGAGATTGTCCCACTCGAACAGCTTGGTGGCGATCACGGAGATACGAAGAAAAACAATCAAGCGCTGAAGGGGAAATTCGAAGGTAAGAGAGCACAGCAAGGAGAATGTCGTGATTAACGGTATTAAAGGCGTTAGAGAAATCAATAAGAACAAGTACCGTTAGGCACGTCTCCTCCATGCCGGCTTTGATGTCATCAGTGACCTTTATGAGAGCAGTGGTGGTGCTGTGACTGGGGCGAAAACCAGACTGGTAGGGACTAAGGAGGTTATTAGCGTAAATAAAGGAGGATAATTGTTTGTGAGCAGCAGCTTCTAAGACTTTGGACAAAAAAGGTAAAATTGAAATTGGGCGAAACTGATTGAGCGAGTCAGGGCTAGAGACTTTGGGAAGTGGAATGACAAAGGCTTTACGCCATGCAGAGGGAAAACACCCACGATCAAGAGAGAAATTAACAATATGTGTTATCACAGGAAGTATTTGGGCCAAAATTAGAACTATCATTGTTCTACTAACATCGTCATACCCGACAGCCTTGGATTTTATGGACAATATAATCTTGCGAACATCTGACTCTGACACCGGTGAGAAGGAAAGGGTTTCTATTGGCAAGGGAGTTAAAGATTTTATAATAGATAAGGTGGAGTTTAACGTAGTAAAATCGAGAGAAGTGGAATGGGAGAAGTGAGTATTAAGCTCATTTGGAGAAAAAGAAGATAGCGTAAGATGAGATGATGATTTGCCGAAACCAAGAGATTTAAGAAATTTCCAGATATCAGAGGAGGACGAAGACAGCACGTTTTCATGTATGTAATGGCGTTTGGCAGCCCTCACCACCATATTGCAGCGGTTTCTGAGTTTTTTGAACTTATCCCATTTCAGGATACAGCGATCAGCTTTGAAATCACGGAACGCCTTGTCCCTTATAGACATGCCATACGGACTGCTTCTGTTATCCAGGGGGCTGGCGGCCGTCTCACTCTCACCGCGCGTCGTGGAGCGTGTTTGTCGAATAACTCCAAAATAGCATTATTCAGTGCAGAAACCTTACCGTCAACTGAGTCTGCCTCAGCCAACAAAGACCAGTCAATGGCCGTCGCCTCAGACTGCAGCTTATCCTCATCAATCTTTGAGAAACTGCGGAGATGTACAAACTCAGCCCTGCGCTTAGGTGGACGAATGTTATAAGACAAGAAGATCAAGTCATGATGAGAAAACCCTGGCGCTAGGAGCTGTCCATGCTTAGATACGAAATCAGGAGAAGAAGATAAAATTAAATCAAGCAGAGTGTCGTCAGAGTCAACGTTACGATGTGTGGGAGATGAAGGAAGAATAGACAGGGTGACAGATGCAACAATGGACAGAAGTTTACGGGAACGAGAACCAACCTTCAGAAGGTCGGTGTTGAAGACACCCATCAAGTGTTCACCAAGTGTTCTCTATCGCTTCTACAATGGGGAATGCTCTGACGAGTTATTCCAGCTTATCCCACCCTCACCTTTCCACTCCCGTACCACGCGTGCTGGACTAAGGTTCGGTGACTCGTTTCTTTGTCGTACCATCTAGACGTGGAACGCTCTTCCAGCACATGTGTTTCCTTCCTCGTATAGTCTCGGGTTGTTCAAGCGGGGCGTGAAAAGGCATTTCTACAGGCCTTCAAGGTGAGGATGGCCAGCCCAGTAATTCATTTGAATGACTGGGCTTGTCAACCTCATATCTGGACCTCACGACCGCTTTTTTTTAGAGTTATGATAAGCGTTATGGATGTGAATTCTTCCGAATCATCTATCGCTATTATTCATCTAATGAATCAAAAAAAAATTGGCATTTAGCTCAACAGATCGCGCTACAGTGACCGAAAAAGTGACTCAACCCAGAAATTTTAAAAAATTCATAACTCGAAAACTATGTACAAAAAATCGGGTAACATACATGGGGTATTTTCGGATACCCCTGAGTGTGAGGAAGCTAAAAAAAAGCGTTAGCGTTAGCGTTGCCGCGTAAATTGGGTATGGCAAATTTGGTGAACATTTACTAATTTTGGCATAGGAATGGTTACATTTTACAGTTGACGCATCACTTTCTCAGATGCAAGAAACATCTTATTTGTTATGCAAATTTACTATTTTAGATATTCAATATTTGTTAGAGAGGATCTATTTTCTTTTTTTGGTGTAACTTATAATTTTTAGGGTAAACATATTAGGTTCGCAAAACTTATTTTGGTACACAAAACATTTGTACATCTTTATAATTCCTATATACCATACCAATGAGTGATAAGATAACAGTGATTCCAAAATTCCAACAGTATAGAAGGATATTCCGTTTCATGCCAGATGTTTGATATCTGACTTAAACAAGAAAAATAAGCAGAGATTTGTGAATTGAGATCAGGATCTTCCTACTCCAAAGCTTCAAGAACAAGGTTGACAGAGGGACCACTAAAATCTAGATATGTACCTTCAAAAGTACACTAAAGGCCTGTAAGTCAAACTCAAATAACTTTATTCAAATAAGACTGTATCAGTACTTTCAAATTGACAAATTTACAGCAAAATATGCTAAATAATAGACATAAACACCATAAAAATATGGATATATAAATACACAGTTTACAGACATAATGCGACTCTAGCACCGCGTCGGAGTTGTTTCTTGCTGAGAAGACCTGTATTCACTTTGATTGGTAGTTAGTGCAGGCGATTGATTAGTGCGAGCGATTAGTAACCAGCAGGGTAAAGCGTGTTCTATTTTTTCGAGAGTCAACTGCGAGTAGCCTCTCCGCGCGCCTCCCTTCCCACTCACTCGCCGCGTGCCTGCCACTAAACACATTAGTGTTCAAAACTTGCAAAAAATGGCGAAGTAGACGGAAGTATACCATAAAAATGTGTGCAGAAGTATGTAAAATATGAATGTCTTTTAAATTGTAAAGACCTTAGGTACAAAATTAAAGGTGTCCAAGATTTAAAAATGTCACAGCAACTAAACACATCCACCAAACAGAATTGCACACTACTTGCACCCAAAACTGAAACTAATCAATCACACCTACTAATCACCTGCACTTGCACTAAGCAAAGTGAATACAGGCCTTAATTTCCAGCTACTGATCGACTTTAGTCAGTGCCTTGCACACATTTTGCTATGATCTAACCAGCCCTATTGCTTTTGTTATCAGGCTCTGCTGTAGGAATTCTCTGCCATAAGATAGCACACATATAATACTTATTACTAATACCTACTTTACTCTTGATAATTTGTATGTTTCTCATAAACAAATTATATATAACGCTCTTCTCCTAAACTGAGGATAACAAATGTAAAATATAGATAAATTCAAGGAAAATTATAGTTTTATTTGCAACTAGTCACTTACTGCTGCTTAATTTTACAAGATAAAAATAACGGTCACTTACCTACATTGAGTAAACTCTGTTCAGATTTATTGTTAGATTTCTTGCCAACACATCGCTTTGCTTAGGATTTTATTACTTTTTTTATAAGCACAATCTAGCTATTATCAATAACAGTAGGTTGCTTTTAGACCGATGGAAGTCTACAGTAGTTCTCCAGAAGTCATTGATTATAAATGATTATAATATAGTTAAAAATATCTAAAACGCCGGCGAAATGTAATCAAAGACCTACAATTTTAAATTATTTAGTTAAGAAAACCTGAAAACCACAATCGAATCAACTTTATAGGTACTTATGTCAAAAATTGAATCCACCCACAGATTGAATTACATTCTCTATGGGTTGCACATTCACGGATTCACTCACTCACTCGCACACAGAGCCAAGAATAGACCACAGAGTTTCGAGATCGAATGTTCTGACCACAGACTGCAAGTTGCTCGCATTTTGTTTAAAAGCTTGTCAGCCAATGATGCTGCAGTATTCGATTTTCTTGCGATCGATGTTACTTGTTAATGAATATCCCTGCGGCTGCAAGTTTTAACATTTATTAATTATATTTAATATTACTGTACTTTACTTTTAATAAGGAAAATACATTAAAAAGGGGCAACATGTAAACTTTTAGTCTGACAACTTGTGCACATGTTATTTTACGGCCTTTCAAACTTGAGAGAAATCATTTTCGAGTGGGAATTGTTTGGGAACAATTTTTTTTTTAAATACCTTTTACTATTTGCAGTAACTGATTTGGATATTTCATTGATCTAGCCGGTAGTTACTTTTGTATTAATATTTAAGCATTGCGAACTCATGAAGTCTCAAATTCACTTAGTGTTCCCACATTTTTTTCCCGGATTCGTGGTAAATAAATTATGAGAAGAAAATTACTACTACTCTGGCTTTCTGAAAGAGCTCAGTATGACCTTTGACAAAACAACTCATTTCAAAAATGTACAGTTTTTGCAACGGAAGTAAGCCCAACTTCCCAAAATATGCTCTACAGGATTCGCCCGGTGCAATCCCACATATGGCTCTGATGCATTTTTTTTGCGCTACAAATGCCCTTAGTCTCTCATTACTATTACCTCAAATTATCACACCATAACGTAGATTGGAGGCTTTATACGCGTGGTAAGTTGTAACAGCTGTTTGCTAGTTACGCTCCCTGTTTTTAATAGAGCATAAACAAAGCTGTTGATACGCTTGCATAAAGCCTCTGTAATTTCCAGTATAAATCCTTGTCTATCGTTACACCTAAAATTTTGTATGTGTGATTTCTTTAATCTTTTCGATATTGAGCCTAAAATTGTATCATGTTTTGATTGATTGAATTGTAGGAAATTTTATTTATTTAAATTTAATTTTAGATTATTACCCTCTAGCCATTTATTAATATTATCAACTGTATTATTAATTTCAATTTCATGGTAATGTATAGAATTGTAAGTATTTTTAACTGATGTCACAACTGTCACAATTATTGATATGTCATCTGCAAATAAAAAACATTTTTGATCAGTCACTTTGGTTATGACGTTTAGGTCTATTATAAACATTGGTGGACCCAGCTCACTTCCCTGAGGCATACCACATATCATGTCTTTGGGGAAGACGAACATGTTACGAGTTCACTATTAATTATTTTATTCATAATGACGCATTGACACCGATTCCTCAAGTAGGATTATAGCCACTGTAGGGTAGGTTCTCTTATTCCAATTGTTTCAAGTTTAACAAGAGGTCGTGGTCTACAAAATCAAACGCCTTGGACAAGTAAAAAAATGGACCTGTTGTTAAATATCCATTATTTAGTTGTGTCAGTATTGTCTGCACAAGAGTTAATATGGCTAATGTTGTTGATTTTTTTTTAGAAACCGAATTGGTCTATAATAATGATGTTGGCTATGTTGCAATAATTTAGTATTTTTTATTTTTTTAGTATCCTCAGGTGCATACAGTTCTCGAACACCTTCGATGAAATAGGTATAAGAGTGATTGGACGATAATTGTTGACGTCATTTTCTTCACCCTTTTTAAACAATGGTTTGACGACAGATTGTTTTAAGCGAGTCCGATAATATTAGTAAAAAAGCGCGACGGTAGCGATCGTCTGTGCGTGGATTATAAGGTCCTCAATCGCGTGACAGTAAAAGAACTGCATCCTATCCCCCTGATTGATGACCACATTGATCGGTTGGGGAAGTTTAGGTACTTTTCAAGCCTCGATATGGCCACAGGCTTTCACCAAATCCGCCTGAAAGAGGAATGCATCCATTTAACTGCCTTTGTAACCCCAGAAGATCAGTTTGAGTACCTTAGAATGCTTTACAGTTTGGCAAATTCACCAATCGGATACCAGCGCATTATAAATGACACCTTACGTTGATGACGTGCTCCTTGTGAGCAATAGAGTTAGCGAAGGTATGCATCTCTTCCCCCCCATGAGCCTTCGCCTTGTCGTGGCGGGGGGGCTTAGTACTGGTGGTAGGTGGAACCACCGGGAAGCTAAGAGGGCTCAGGTATGGCAGTGCGGTGGACTTCCCACCCACCCATTGCCTGCCGCCGGGCGTGGTGGTGGTATGGTGCTACCACTGCCCGCCCAAAGGGGCGCCCACGGGCGCAGCGCCTTAGGGCGCGAGGTGGAAGCCGCGGTGCACAACCGTTTGGAGGGGGTCAGTGATCCGCAGCTGGCCCCCCCTGTGCACTGCGGCTCGGCGGGGCCGCACCGCCAGATGTGGCAGCGGATGCACCTTTTAGGTGGATCGTGGTTGCGGACCTAGTAGGGTCCGCGTACGGTGGGAGCCAGCGGGCTTGAGTACGGGGGTGCTTTTGCCCGCAATGCACGGCTTTCACCCCGACGGCGGAAGTACCTGCTTGCTCCAGGTACTTCCGTGGCCTCCCCCCTTCATTGGGGGGTCGGCTGGAGGGGGCCCCAATACGGAGAAACACTGGCGGCGGGGCGTTGCGAAACTTTGTAGGCTTTTTAAACCGTGGGGTTTTAGTCGGTAGAAGTCCGACATAACCTCGTCGTTCCCCCGAGCGACGAGGTATCCATGAGGATTTCCCCACGAAAAAAAAAAAAAAAAATGGTATGCATCTCTTACGCGAGGTATTAAATACCCTCACACAGGCTGGGTTCTCGATAAACCTAAAGAAATGTTCATTTCTCGTGACTGAGGTAGAGTACTTAGGTAGATTGGTTAGTGAAGGTCAGGTGAGGCCGATTCCACGGAAGGTCGAGGCCTTAGTTAACACGGCTCCACCGAAGAACGTAAGACAAGTGCGGCAACTACTTGGCCTCGCTGGCTACTTTAGGTGATACATTCAAGACTCTGCCACAAAGACGGCCCAAATCGCTCATCTGACTAGAAAAGGTGTCCAGTTCAACTGGACATCTGAACATGAATCTATTCGTAGAGATTTAATAGACCGGTCGACGAGCGAACCGGTACTTACTATTTTTGATCCATCTCTACTCATCGAAGTTCGCACCGACGTAAGTAGCTATGGAGCAATCCTACTCCAAGTTCAGACTGATGGCAAAAAGCGGGTCGTTGCATACTACTACTACTACAGCAAAGTAACGCAGGGTGCCTAACGAAATTACCACTCCTATGAACTGGAGACCCTGGCAGTGGTTAGGGCGCTCCAACGCTTTAGACATTATCTAATAGGCTCACAATTCAAAGTCGTCACTGACTGCAACGCCCTAAAATCTACCGAGCGGAAAAAAGATCTTCTGCCCCGGGTGGCTCGTTGGTGAGTTTATTTACAAGATATTGAGTTTTCGATGGAGTACCGCGATTGAGTACTTATGCCCCATGCGGACTACCTAAGCGATAACCCAGTTGCTCTCGTTAGTCTGACTGGCCTGTTGGCGCAATGGCAGCGTTCCTGCCTTTAGCGCCGGAGGAGGTCGTGGGTTCGATCCCCACCCATGACAAATATTTGTGTGACGAACATTTTTATTTGTTGTGTGTCTGGGTGTTATTATCTATTTAAGTATGTATTTAGAAATATTTAAGTATGTTTATCAGTCTCTGACGCCTATATTACAAGCTCTGCTTAGTTTGGGGTCAGATGATCTTGGTGTGAATTGTCCCAGGTATTTATTTATTTAATCAGATATCAAGGCCTCGTAATTGGGCGCAAATAGCGCAAGCGGCCGATAACGAGACACAGGATCTAACGCAAAAACTTCAGGATGGCGAACTTGACCCCAGCCGGTATGTAATACAGAACAACCTCCTGTACTACAAGTACCATACAGACGTCACCTATAAATCTAGTCATCGGCATTGAGGCAACCTGTTATTCGCGCATTGGTGCGTATAAGTGTGTAGAATCAGTGGTTAGCGCGTCTAAAACGGTTTAAGTTCTGTTATTTGGTTTTACTGATAATTCTGATTAAAACTTGTAAATTAATTAAATAATTGTTTGTCAATTAGATTGTTTTTTTAAGTATTTTCCACTCTGATTACTTATAATATAATATATTCACTAAGTAACTATCTCACTTATGATACAAATCACGTCATTTGATTGGTTGATGTATAGATTATGAACCAATCACGTGAAAGGATGTTCATACGACCCACCCAATAGGTTTCAATGAGGGTGACAAAAGGGTTAAAATGTTACTCTTAAAGATAAATAACATCAAAGTATAGACAACGTAGGTTACCTTAGTTTTTATTTCATCTAAATCGATGCAGTATTACCAAAGTTATCGCTGCGAGAAGTTTAGACCAGTTTTTAAATCTCCGAGTTTCACGCGCTTCATGCGCGACGTCATTGGTCCAGTGCTACCGTCCGCGCTGCCCGCCGCCCTATTGAAACTCAAGTAAAACTGTTTGCGCGCACTGTATGAGTTGTGATTCTTTTGCCGAAATTGGTTAATTTATACATTTTTAACATTGAGTAGCTATCCTTTTTTATGTAATATTGTATAAAATCATAAAATCCTATAACGCCATGGAATAAGGATTTCAGCTAGGCCAGTCGGACAATCTGCTATTTGGATTGTTTGATGGTGGCTCAATATTTTATAAAAAACTAGCGTCTCACCCCGGCTCCGCACGGCTACAATGCTGATACTAAATATACTACAGAATGTCTTTGTATACATATTATGTAACGGGCTATTTGATTAACTGGGCAGCCTTAATACGGACCGGTCCATATGAATAATGACAGACAACTCGTGGGCAGCT
Source organism: Udea olivalis (assembly GCA_947369235.1). Lineage (NCBI taxonomy): Eukaryota > Metazoa > Arthropoda > Insecta > Lepidoptera > Crambidae > Udea > Udea olivalis. The sequence goes on along the minus strand of OX376345.1, from coordinate 375,467 downwards.
TAATAAATCAAAGTTTGAGATAGCTTGAATTTATCACTTTTGCCGGGCATTATGAATAATTTCACTGTCAGAATCGTCCTTTGGCATATATTTTGGGTGGAAAAAAAATCGATTGGTATGATTTCTTAATCAAAATATCTTTATTTTAGTTATTATATCAAAGTTTGAAACGGCATAAAGAAAATGAGGCCAGTTCGTTTCCGGCAGCTGGTTCATGTTAACCTAACATGCTCGTCGCTTCGCTCCTCGCAACCTAATAAACCTCCTTACAGAGCGGAACACCTTCTCTTTGAAAAAGTTTTTTGTAAGTAAAATTGAACAAAACGAATTACCTATAAATACATTCTGTACAATAGGTACAGGTATAGGTATAGGTATGTATGTACACTGTACAATCCCTAAAAATACATTGCTTAGGCATTGTATACAATACCTGCATTATACAGATTGCCGGTGACATATACATACACTGCCTATAGGTTGATTTTACATAATGTACTCGTAACAAACAAAAACATCAAAGATTAGTTTGTTTTCTTTTTTACCCAAGACAAGGTTGTCATTAAACTCAAACTCAAACTTACTCCAATAGACTTTCACAGTAAGTACTTTTAATTTATTCAAAATGACCGGGAAAAGTGATAAATCAGGCCGTTTTACTCACATTGCCCATTTGACAAAGGAATTATGCATACAGACCGGTCATTATTTACTGTGACTGGACTTATCAAGTTGCCAGTAACTTATACAACGTTCACAGCTTTTTTGTCATTAGAAAATACAAACATGTTTTCTTTAGACGTTACTCTTGAAAGAGCGAAATATAATTGGCCATATGAAAAACACTCAACTTCGACGCGCTATTTATAGGCACGCGCCGCTGGGGGGCATACATAATATAGTAGAGAAACACTGATAATTTCAGAGGTTTCTAATGTGATGTCGTAAATAAACTCATTTTTTTGCCCTTTCATTGCAATCTTTGGCTGAACCCTACGAGATAGATCTAAATAATGTAGGTACTCCAGTATTGTAAACCTTAAAAAAAGGTCTACAAAAAAGTCCGCGATTGTATAATAATATGTCTTTCTCCTAGGGATAACCCACATTAACTAATTTTTATCCTTTATTTTTTACAAGAAATAATGGCTCATTTACGAAGCGATTTTAAGCAATACAGCACTAATCCTTAGCCAAGTAAGTACCTGAAATACATTGTGCATTTAATATAGATCAATATGGTCTTTCACAGCATGTAATTTAAATGAATATTTTCGAAGATATCACATATTTAAAATGCAGGGACATAGCGGTTGCGGCGATACCGGCCGGCGCCTGTTGACTCGTGACGTCATAGCACGATCGAGGGCCGAGCATGTTTTTAAATATTTTTTAATAAAATGGCGCACTTTGATCCTAATTTTCTCAGCCGTTTTAAAAGATAGAAAAAAAGTAAAAACACAGTTTTTTTCGTAATTTTTTCCTCAATACAATGACATTTATAGAAAGAAAACTTTTGCCAGCCTCACCGTCAACCGTCAAGAGAACCGTTTTGGCAATCTGGGGTCACTCATTTGACCCCAGATTGTCAGCGTATTTAATTAAAAAATATCTTAGATCCTTTGCCATTACACATTATGTTAAATATTTAAGTAAGGTATAAAATACAAATACCTCGAAATGGTTTTCGATTTTGGGCATGTTTGTTTTTTTTCCCATACCCAATTTCGCCGGATTGGCATCAAACTCGCAAAATAAATCAGTCTCAATCTCGATTGTCAACTAACTACAATCGATTACAGCTGTTTTTCATTTCTATTAAAAAAAACAAAATCGATACAAGCTTGAAGCGGGAGTTGTCTTGAATTAAATGTAATTTTATTGAAATAAAGCCAGAAATTAAGTGTTTCGAATTAACTTTATATTTAATTGTGACTTTTTCTGTGTGATGTTTTATCAAAGTCGAAATAAAGTGGGATATAAAACAAGCACTCCTTCGCGTTGTTATCCTAACAAACCTTGAGTTCAATATGGCCGCCGGATTGTATTTCCTGACGAACTTTGTTTATTGCGGGTTTAATGGCCATAATCATGTAACTGGTACTTTTTCAGCACGATGTTACTGTTCGGTAATTTTAGAATTGAACCAAGTGCAAAGTTAATATCCTTTGATGAGTGCTAACTTAATTATAACATAAAAATTTAGGTATTCAAAAGTGATAAGTGGAAAATAAAATAACAACAGTGTTGATAATAAGTGCATAGTATTGTATTATAAGAAACAGAAGTTAAGTGAAATTACTCGCAATGTCACAACATGAGCGGTTGCGATGATTCCGGCTCGCCAGCTTTCGATTCTGCCTTACAACTCATGGTTTGTATTTAGTCACTGTCGATTTTACCGGATATATTAACAAATCCCACCTGTACTGTATCCCATCTAAATCGGCATGGGTTATCGGTCCTGCCTACTTTTTTGAAATGTCTATTTACAGGAACTAACCCTTCTTCTCGGACAGCAAACTTTTAATTTAAATATTGTTTATTTACAATACAAGTATGTAATTTATCTGCAATATAATTATGACTAAAGGGAGCGCTCCACCCAATTCTCAAACATTCATCGATTTTCAGAAGTCTTCAAACTGATGCTGTTCTGATGTTTGGTCAGAACTATGTTATTTTAGTGAATAATTTTCAGTTACTGACTGTCTGAATAGTCAATACACACACTATATTAATGGGAATTGAATTTGCATGTAGGTTTATTGGGTAGGGTTAAAGTGGGTGTAAGTTGACTAGGGCTGTGTTCCAAAACGAGTGGAATTTCACACTGAGGAATTCATTCCTCGAACTATTCTAGTTCTAGTGATTTTCTAATCACTAGAACCCGTTCCAAATTGAACCCAAGTGAAATTGAGGCAGACTGAGCTGTCATCTGACAGTTTCCTAGTTGTTTCGGAAAGCCTTGGGTGAAATTTATTTCTCTGACAAGTGTGAATTCTACCAGTGCCTGGAGCCAGATGAAATACACCTGACAGCTGCCAGATGAAGGTTTTGTTCTTTTTGTCCCTCTCTATTCAACGAGCGTGAAAATCACAATATAAAGTGATTTAGAACGGGCCTCAAATAAAGCATATTACTTATTGTTAGAACTAGCCATACGCACCAATAGTTAATATGAGATAAAAGTTGTAGTTTTTCACATTTGATGAATGATACATAATTTATACAAGTAAGGTTTTTTTTATTGATTTTGCTGGTTGGTAGACATAAAATAATGAAAGATATTTCATGAACCAATGATGCCAAGCAATTGGCTGGCCTGTTGGCACAGTATGGTGATCCTGCATATAGCCCTCAATGTTATGGGTTTGATCAACACTCAAGAAACATTTATGTGATGAACATTTTGTGTTTACTGGGTGTATTTATTATATCTACTCATGTATGTAATTAGTAATATTTAAGAATGTTTATCAGTCTCTTAGACCCATATTAGTTAAAGTGTAATTTTTCATTTTCAACTAAGGAATTATGACCAACAAGAATGAGGAATCTTGAATGAGCATTCTAGCTTGTGCTCTAGGGTCTCTGCTAACAAAGATAGAACAATGAAAGAATGCTCTGTCTCTGTTTACACTAAAAGAATTTGATAGAGTGGGCATTCTAAACACACCTTATAGGTGTTTCCTTACCTGGAGCATTTTCCTGTAATATATTATAAAACATTACAGAGTCGAGCATTACTTCAGTGAGGAAGGAGAACGGAGTATTACAGTGCACAAACTGTAATATTACAAATTCAAGCATTATGTTGATGAGGGAAAAGCCTACTCATGCTTTTGCTATTGAAATGAAATGATATATTTATTCATGTAAGCATGTTATTCTTTTACGATAAGCACATATGTTAGGTCATAATATAATAAAGCAAAATATATTAATAATAATAAACGTAAATATAATAATACTACTTATAATTATAAATATATGAATAAACATCCGTGCCCGGCGTGAATACATTGACATGTTCAAAATGGCGATTATACAGGGTGGCTGTTTTAAACTTTGACTTAGCTGGTAAATCAGCATAACTAATGAATAAATGCCTGTACCTTTGTTCTAGGATGGTTTTTTCAAATCTTTTTAATAGTGTAAGCCCCATCACTTAATTTATTTTAGTTTTCTTTGAACAAGACATCAATTTGTTCACCTAAGACATGTCAACTTATTCACCGTTACGTAAGGTGCAATTTGCTAGTAAAAAACGTTAAAGTATGAAGTTTCAGTTATTAAATCATAATAAACTTTTTCAGTAACAATTTTTAAGAATTATTAGAAAATTTTTAGATACTATGGTATTAAAATTTTTAGATCTTTATTTCAATAATTATCATCTTCCTAATTCGTCTTTTCTATTTCTTCTCTTTCTTTTACTTCTATTTTTTTCTTATTCTTCTTTAGCTACTATCTTGTAAATCAGGATCCTCTTCATCTATGTCTGGGTGAGTAGCCTTACAATCAGTTGTTTTCAGGTTTATGTAAAAAGCACGGAAAGATACATCAATTAAACCAAGAAGATCCATTAAATCTTTTTTCTTCTCAGCGCTGATAGGCAAAAGCTCTTCAGAAATTTGGCTCAAACCTAAAGTATCCCTGTTGAATTTTCCTCGTTTCTTAAAATTTATTGATTAAAATGAAGAAATGCAATCGAAATTGACTTTAAAGAGCATTTTTCCTAAATCAGTTACTATATTGTAACCGTTTGACTGGTTGCCAAAGAAACTATTCACCTGAGTCATGTTGCTTCTTTAAAGAAAAGGGACCTTTTTTGGTTTTTAGTGCAGAAAAATCTAGAAAATCTTGAAGTTTCATTACTACAACCTGAAAAGGTTTTTGTACTTTACAATTTCTTTTTAAATTGAACCCTATCATTTAAATGATTTATCTTCATCTGGGTCTTTTTTTTTGTTTTTTCTATTATCGCATGGTCGGAATCGCACTCCATATGCCTGTAGTAGTATACCATAGTAAGCGGACACTAAAAATGTATGACTCATTTTTTCCAGTGTTGGATGATGTTTACTATGTTTTTACTAAGTGCATAAACATCATAGCCACAATATTATTTTTATTCTGTCCACCACAAGTGTCCGAATAAAAGATAACTTCTTTGACTTCTGGCGGCAAAACATTACAAAAGTGCTACAAGCAAGACGCTATTTGATTAGCGCCTCGTGCTCCAATAGTCTCATCCCACAAGTAACATGTTGCTTCAAGCAACTTCTAATTCTACAGTAGATTCACTAGTTAATTTACATTAAAATAATCCAAACTGAACAAGTAAACATATTCAATAATTCAGAAATCTCAACACTGTATCTATTTCAACAACTACAGATATCCCATTTAAAGCTACAGGCATTACGCGGTAGTAACTTGATAACTCAACTTATCAAACTTAGAATAATATACTTTAACTGATCAGAACTTGTTAACTGGCTATGTCAATTTATTTTAGAAATGTTTTAATGGATGAGTTCAGTTGTAAACTTCCATGTATTTTAATGTGAATTGACATTAAGTTAATAAATCGAAATATGAGAGTTTATTCACAGTAGCATGTAAATATTTAACTGTATATGTCAACTTGTTTAATGAAGCCGGGTAATAAGTGAGTTATTCATTTAAGAACAACAGTAATTCTTCTGACATTTTTAGTTGTATTTTTTTTCAGTGAAGGGTCTTTGACATAGGAAGCCATTAAGCTAAGAAAACAAAAAACATACATCTCGACTTATCAATGTATTCACGCCAGGCACGGACATAATGTGACTCTACCACCGGTTCGGAGATTGATTCCATATCGAGAAGAATCTGGCAAGAAACTCGATATTTACTCTTTTCAAAAATGTTTGCTTACAATGATTGAGTTTCAAAAAATGTGCAGCTGATTATACGAGGGGTGATCCAAAAGTAATGATAATCAGTTATTTCTAGTGCACACAAAAATACAAAAAAAATATCACTCACTTGCTCGGTTACCCACTAGTTCAGGAAAAAAAAAACATGTAAATAGGCCACGATTCCCGGGAGCTACATTCATTTGAATATACGAACTGTCAAGGCGTGAACATCAAAATGGAAAAACACGAAATCAGAGCTGTCATTAAATACCTCTGCTTGAAAAAAATGTCTACCAAAGACATACACAGCGACTTAGTGGAAACATTAGGGGACTCTTCTCCTCCATATTCCACAGTTGCACGCTGGGCTAAGGAGTTTAAGCTGGGAAGAACATCGACGGAAGACGAACACCGCGAAGGACGCCCATCGACGTTGAAGAAAATGTGAAAAAAGTTGAAGAAGTTGTATTGGAAGATCGAAGAGTGACTATCAGGCATGTAGCTGAGGTCACAGGGATCTCATATGGCAGCATTCAAAGAATCCTTGCGAACGAATTGCATATGAGAAAGGTCTCCGCGCGTTGGGTACCGAAAATGTTAAACGACGAGCAAAAGAAGAAACGAGTCGACATGTCAAGAGCAAATCTCGAAAAGTTCCAGGCAGACAAGGATAATTTTTTGTCACGTTTTGTGACCATGGACGAGACCTGGATCCACCATTTTGATCCTGAAACAAAACAACAATCGATGACATGGAAACGATCCGATGAACCGACGCCGAAGAAATTCAAAGTGTCAAGCTCAGCAGGGAAGGTTATGGCGTCTGTTTTTTGGGATGCTGAAGGAATAATCATGGTGGACTACTTGGAAAAGGGGGCCACTATTACAGGCTCCTACTATGCAGAACAAATAAGAAGATTGCGGGAGGCTATTAAGGAGAAAAGGCGAGGCAAACTGCTGGCTGGAGTGCTGTTCCATCAAGACAACGCACCGGTTCACAAAGCTGCAATTGCCATGACTGCCATTCAGGAAGCGGGCTTTGAGCTGGTGGAACACAGCCCCCTATTCACCAGATCTAGCCCCCAGTGACTTCTATCTCTTTCCACGACTCAAGGAACACCTCCGAGGCAAGAAATTTGACGATGATAGCGACGTGACGCCGCGGTTGAGGACTTTTTTGAGAGTCAAGATAAAGATTTTTTTTCTAAGGGAATTTTAGGTTTAGAAAAGAGATATGTTGAGAAATAAATTTATTTTTTTATAATATTCATTGTGTTTATTATTGATTATCATTACTTTAGGTTTAAAGAACTTTATTTCTCATAAAAAACATAACAGTTTCATTTAAAATGAGATACAGATAAATTGTTTATAATATGAATACTTGATAACCGCTGGGGCTTCTTAAATTACCTATTAAAAATTAAATAATATTCAAAATCAATTAATAATAATATGGGACTTAACAATGATTAAAATTTAAAACAAACATGAATTCATCATTTCAGCCGAACGACGCCCACTGCTGGGCATAGGCCTCCCCCAAGGATCTCCACAACGATCGGTCCTGCGCTGTCCGCATCCAGCGGCTTCCCGCGACCTTGACCAGATCGTCGGTCCACCTTGTAGAGGGCCTGCCCACGGAACGTCGTCCGGTACGCGGTCGCCATTCGAGAACCTTTCCGCCCCAACGGCCATCGGTTCTCCGCGCTATGTGTCCCGCCCACTGCCACTTCAGCGATGCAATCCTTCGAGCGATGTCGGTTGTTTTTGTTCTCCTGCGGATCTCATCATTTCTGATTCGATCGAGCAGGGAAATACCAAGCATCGCTCTCTCCATTGCTCGCTGGGTGATCTTGAGCCTTCTTATGAGACCCATAGTAAGGGACCACGTCTCGCTCCCATAGGTCATTACTGGCAACACACACTGGTCAAAGACTTTTGTCTTGAGACGCTGAGGTATTTCGGACGCAAATATATGCCGGAGCTTCCCGAACGCTGCCCATCCGAGCTGGATTCGACGAGAGATCTCTTTCTCGAAGTTGGACTTACCTAGCTGGACTGTCTGTCCCAGGTAAACATAGTGGTCAACAACTTCGAGTGTAATGTTCCCAACGTTAACTGGAGCGGGTGCAATATGGGCATTCAACATGAGTTTTGTTTTGTCCATGTTCATCTTAAGACCCACTCTTTGAGAAGCATTACCGAGATCTTCGAGCATTATGTTCAGGTCTTCCAAGGTCTCAGCCATAAGAACTACATCATCGGCAAATCGCAGGTGTGTTAGGTATTCGCCATTGATGTTGATGCCGCGTCCTTTCCAGTCCAGAAGCTTGAAAATATCCTCCAACGCAGCCGTGAACAGTTTCGGAGAAATAACGTCTCCTTGTCTCACGCCTCGCTGTAGTTGGATCGGATTAGAGCTCTGGTTCTGTAATCGGACCGACATGGTGGCGTTCTGGTATAAGTACCTTAGCACCTCAATGTACCTGTAGTCTATTTGGCACCTTTGGAGAGACTGCAGTACTGCCCAGGTCTCAATCGAATCAAAGGCTTTCTCGTAGTCCACGAACGCTAAGCAAAGTGGCAAGTTATACTCTTCGGTCTTCTGTATAACTTGCCGCAGCGTATGAATGTGGTCTACGGTACTATAGCCTTTTCGGAACCCTGCTTGTTCGGGAGGTTGGAAGTCGTCAAACCTGCGAGCGAGACGATTCGTAATGACTCTCGAAAACAGCTTATAGATATGGCTCAGAAGCGAGATGGGTCTGTAGTTCTTCAAGAGAGTTTTGTCACCCTTCTTGAAGAACAGCATCACATCGCCTCTGCCCCATGCCTTTGGCGTTTTTCCCTCGAGGATGACAGAACTGAAGAGCGTCTGGAGGACCTTAAGTATCGGCTTACCGCCCGCTCTCAGGAGCTCGGTTGTGATTCCGTCACCACCCGCCGCCTTGTTGTTTTTAAGCTGCTTGAGAGCCATCCTAATCTCGTACAGGCTGACGTCCGGGATATCTTCGGTATAGTGTCGGGTAAGCTTGGCTCTAGGATCTTTAGCCTTGCTTTCAACAGGTGTTTGCGTGGAATATAACTGTCCATAGAAACTCTCAATCTCCCTCAGGATTTCAGGTGTTGACGAAATGATGCTACCTGCCTCAGTTTTCAGCCTCGTCAATTGGCTTTGCCCAATAGACAGATCTCTGGCGAACACTTTGGAGCCTTTATTCCGCTCAATTGCCTCTTTAATACGCTGGGTATTAAATTGGCGAAGGTCGCTCGTCAAAGACTTAGATATCTGTCTATTGAGTTGCCGATAACGATGGGCATCCGCTGAGTTCTGTAGCTTCATTTCGTTTCTCTGATCCATGAGTAGGAGAGTCTGACTGGAGAGTTTCTTTGATTTGGGACGGCGGGTTTTAAAGTGCTTGGACCCTACCGTACGGACAGTATCCACCACCATGTTGTACAGATCGTCCACATCGATGCTGTTCTCAAGGGCTTCGAAGCGATTTTGAAGCTCGAGCTGAAAGCACTCGGGGTTTTGAATTTGAGCCGGTATTGGTCGGAGCGTGGATTTTATCAGTCGCGCTCTCTCAAGCTTTAGGTCGATATTCAATGTGCCTCTGACCATGCGGTGATCGCTTCCTGTCTTAACAGCGTTGATCACAGTGACATCATTGAATATATGCTTCTTCGTCGACATGATAAAATCGATCTCGTTTTTGACTCTACCGTCCGGACTGATCCAGGTCCATTTGCGGCTTACGGGCTTCTTGAAGAAGGAGTTCATCATAAAGAGGTTCTCCCTCTCCATGAAGTCTGCCAGCATCTGGCCCCTGTTGTTCCGTTGCCCAAATCCAAATTGCCCCACTCTCAACTCATCACCGCAACGTTGCCCCAACTTTGCATTAAAATCCCCCATCACAACCGTGTAGTGGGTTTTATAGCTATGCATGGCTTTAGAGATCTCCTCATACATAGCCTCCACTTCGACATCGTCGTGCTTTGAGGTCGGAGCGTAGACCTGAATGACATTCAGCGAATATCGTTTCGATATTCTGAGTATCAGGTACGCTACCCTGCTCGAAACACTTCCGATAGTAATCACGTTGTTGACAAGGGATTTGTGGACGATGAACCCGACACCACCTAGGGACTGTTGGTCGCCCTCCCGGTGGTATAGTAAGTTACCGGATTGCAGGATTATCGAGTCCTCCCCCTCTCTTCGGACTTCAGATAACCCAATGATATCCCAATGTAACTTACTAATTACCTCTTCCAACTCTATGAGCTTCGCGTCGAGCCTCAGTGTGCGCGTGTTATATGTTGCCAGGTCGAGTCGTCGTTGTTGGCAGCCGGATCTTACCCGGGGATTCCTAGCACCCCCTGCCCTGCCGTTACCATAGCCGCTGCCGTAGCTAGGAATAGCAGGGCCGCCGGGGACTGGGGGCCGATTTCCTGGTTGTGCAGCCATTTTGGGGGGGGGTTTGCCATAATCGCCACGCTTGGCAGGCGGGTTGGCGATCGCAGTATGGCCTGCTGTTATCCGGAGACGCTGCTGCCCATCTCCTTATGGCAATTTTCCCTCGGTCGGCTCTTACGACACCCACGGGAAGAGAGGGGGTAGTGCTATTCTTTTTTATGTGCCGGCACTACACGGCAATATGAATTAGGAATAAAATAATACATAGCAATACAAATCATAAAATAAAAATTGCAATGAAACACACTTATAGGGTCAACATGTTTTTGAGCTTACTTTTAAACATGGTCACAGTATCGCATTCTTTCACATCATTTGGTAGGCTATTGTACAGCTGCGCTCCCTCTGATAGGATGGTCTTTTTTCCATAATTAGTTCGTGCATTCGCAACCTCAAGTTTGTGTTTATTTCTAAGATTGTTGTGTTTTCTCTTTTGTTTATTCGGATATTAGATTTAATAGAATTTGTGGAAATATTTTTTATAAGTATACAAGTATAGTATTTGTAAAGCTGCGTGAGGTTCATTAATTTAGTGTCTTTATATACTTGGGTCGTAGGAGTAAGGTAATGGTAGTGGTACAACACCTTTATAATTTTATTTTGCATTCTTTGTAAGCAGTTAAGATGTGTTTTGGATGCAGACCCCCACACTTCGATTAGGTATTCGAGATGTGATTTTACGAGCGAGTTATATATCGTAGTGCGGGTTCTGTTTGGAATGCAATATGAGACCTTACGCAGTGCACCCAGTATTGAGAACAGCTTCCCCCGAACATGCTCAATATGACACCTCCAGGTAAGTCCATCATCAACCCATAGCCCGAGGTATTTCTCTTGAATAGAACGCCGTATTGGTTCATTATTTATGCTGAGAGGTGTGAAATCAGGTATTATCTTATTCTTTGCTGAGAAAAGCATGTAGACTGTTTTTGCCGTGTTAACAGTTAATAAATTAAATTTAAGCCATTCATTAATTATTTCCAAATCTTTTTGAGCCTCAGTTATGATATTTTTTATAGATTCACCAAAATAAAAAAGACAGGTGTCGTCCGCATATACTGTCAAATACCCTGACAGACCTATTTTATTTATATTATTAATGTAAATCAAAAACAACAGCGGACCGACTATGGAGCCCTGAGGTATACCGTATGAGATACTCCGAGAAGAACTTGTGAAACTATCGATCTTAACAACCTGCTGCCTGTCTTGCAGATACGATTGAAACATCTTCAAAGCCTTACCATTGACACCTATATCGTTTAGTTTTAAGAGCAGCTTATCGTGACTCACGGTATCAAAGGCCTTTCGCAGGTCGATAAAAATACCCAATGCGATATTTTTTTTATCAATATTTGTTTTAATTTTGGTTATTAGGTCTATGGCTGCTGTAAGTGTACTAGATTTTGATCGAAAGCCGTACTGTTCGTTGATTAGAAATTGTTTATCAGTTAGATAGTCATTGAGTCGAGTATACAATAGCCTCTCAAATATTTTTGATATCAGTGGCAACACTGAGACTGGTCTGTAATTGCTCGGATCAGTCTTAGGCCCAGCCTTATAAATAGGAGTGACTTTGGCAACCTTGAGAGAGTTTGGAAAAATACCCACAGAAAAACATTTATTTATCGAATGCACTAAGTTTTCTACTATGAGATTCTTTAAGCATTTAATTGCTTTAGCGGAGATTCTATCCAGTCCCATACTAGTATCTGAGTCAAGGTTATCTATAATTTTATTGACCTCGTCAGTAGTACAAGGTGTAAGTTCATCTAATGTGATGACGTGTGTGTAATTTTCTCCAAACATAAGAATATTTCCAGTCTCAATGTGATATTTATGGGGTATTTGACCAGCTAACTCTGCGCCTATGGATGAAAAGAATGAGTTGAAAACATTGCATATTTCCGTACCGTCGTTTATAATCCCGGAATCAGACACCAGTTTTGGGGGAGCAGTATTGTGTTTTGTTTTATTAGCTGCCAATGCATTTATCAGTTCCCACATTTTTTTAGGCTTATTGTAAGTGTCGTTAAAGAGCTTGTGATAGTAGTTTCCTTTACATGTCTTGATCATCACTTTAACTTTCTTTCGTTCCTCTATTAAAGCCTTTCTCAGGTCCTCATCGTCCGGATGCATTATTGTTTCTTTCCATAAACAGTTCCTTTTATTTATTGTGTTGATTATATCTTTATTTATCCAGTCCTTCTGTGGTGGATTGAGTATTTTAGTCTTCTTTATTTTATTACTTTCTATATGTTTTAATACAAATTCTTCCAATTCACAGTAATTGTCACCACCAGAGTATGATGCTGCAGAGACGCTTTGGTGAAGTTTTTCGAAATCTATTGCTGTGTATTGAGTCTTAAGATTTGTTTTCGGTGCTAATTTGCCAATATCAAGATATAGCTGTTTGTGGTCTGAAAGCGAGGATTCTATAATTGAAAGACTGAAGGAATGGTTATTTATATTGGTCTGACGTGGTCTATTATTGTTTGTTGTTGTACTTTTGGATCACCCCTCGTACCTAAGATGACAACAAATTCTTGTCATTTAAATAATCCTCTAGACTATAATAACCTCCTTACATTAATTTGTCTTAAATTTGGGTACAGGCAGTTCAAGGAGAGTTTGTGGAATCTTATTGAAATATTTAACACATTGACCAACAAAAGATTTTCCTACTTTACGAGGTGCATTCAATAAGTACCTAGCCTCATCGCCAGAGGGCGCTGTAGTTTCAAAAGAGTTTTACCACAGTGTAGCACATTCTTTTTTAATTCTTTTTTCTAATTTTTATTCCAATCCCTTCATTTGTTTTAATTTGACAACTTATGGAAGCGAACGTGTCGATCGGTTTTACAAAAATGGAAAAAGAGCAATATCGTTCGGTGATTCGATTCCTATTTTTGGAAGGTAAAACGCTCATCGAAATCAAAGAGCGCTTGGATGCTGTGTACGGTGACTCTTCTCCATCGATGGCCACCGTCAAGAATTGGTTCAACGAGTTTGCACGTGGCCGTACGTCGGTTTTTGATGAACCACGTCCAGGTGCACCGAAAACAGCTGCTACGGAGGAAAACATTAAAAAAATCCATGATCTTGTATTGGCAGATCGTCGTTTGAAGGTTCGGGAGCTAGCTGAGACTGTAGCCATTTCAGAAGGAACAGTGCATCATATTCTTCACGAGGAACTTGGCATGAGAAAGCTGTCGGCGCGATGGGTGCCGCGTTTACTCACACCGGAAAACAAGCGCAACCGTGAGACTACATCGGAGACGTGTTTGGCGTTGTTTAAGCGGAATCCAGCGGAGTTTTTGCGTCGTTTTGTGACCGTCGATGAAACCTGGATCCACTGGTACACACCAGAGACCAAGGAGCAATCAAAACAATGGATGGACCAACCGGGGAACGTGCTCCTAAGAAGGCGAAAACTGTAAAATCGGCCGGAAAAGTTATGTCCACCGTTTTCTGGGATTCACAAGGTGTGATCTACATCGATTACCTCGAGAAGGGTAAAACAATTACAGGGCTTTACTATGCCGATTTATTGGGCCGATTCGACGCCGAATTAAAGAAAAAACGACCCCATCTGGCGAAAAAAAAAGTGCTGTTTCACCACGACAACGCACCGGTTCACACGTCTGCCGTTGCCATGGCCAAATTGGTCGAATTACGCTACGAATTGCTGCTCCATCCACCGTATTCTCCAGATTTGGCCCCTTGTGACTTTTTTCTGTTTCCTAATCTGAAAAAATCACTCGCCGGGATTAGATATGGATCAAATGAGGAGGTCATCGCCGCCACGGAGGCCTATTTTGCAGTTTGACAAAAACTATTTTTCGGACGGGTTAAAAAAGTTGGAGCATCGCTGGGCTAAGTATCGAACTAAAAGGAGACTTTGTTGAAAAATAAATTGCCACTATTCCAAAATTTTCGTTTACTTTTTGTAGGCTAAGTATTTATTGAATGACCCTCGTATGTAGTCTAAGACCAGGAGTTACAAGTTTGTTTTTCTTTCATATTAAGTTTTTTAGGACAAATGTTTGGGTGATTCTATGTTAAGAGGTCTTTGGTTGTATGAGATGGCGGCATAACAAAAAAATGCTAATTATAATTTACAAATAATATATTTAAATTTGTGCAAGTACTTGTGAATTACTTTTAAAACGGCCAGTTATTTAATCGTTATTTCCTTGTTTTAGAAGATACCAGGGAAGATATTGTACAGGAGAGGGACATGGTTACAGGGTAGGGTACAATTTGCACAGGGGAGGGACTACATGTACGGTTTTGTGAATGAAATATTCTGTATTTTCAACCGACTTCAAAAAAAGGAGGAGGTTCTCAATTCGACTGTTTCTTTATTTTATGTTCGTTACCTCATAACTTTCGACTTGGTGAACTGATTTTGATCATTCTTTTTTTATTTGAAAGCTGGTGCTTCCCGAATGGTCCCATTTTAATTTGGTCTAGTTCTGACAGTGGCATCCATGAGAAAACCATTTAAGTCTTAAATCTAGATGGACAAAATGCGCGACAAATGGACGAATAACTCAATATTACGCCAACCGATTTTGATAATTCTTTATTTACTTGAAAGCTGATGGTGCCCGTGTGGTCCCATTTTTATTTGATCCAGTTCTGACAGTGGCATCCATGGGAAATTCATATAAGTCTTAAATCTAGATACACAAAATGCGAGTCAAATGGACGGGTAACTCAATATTACGCCAACCGATTTTGATAACCCTTTTTTTATTGGAAAGGATATACTTCAAGGGTAGTTTGATGAGTGTTAGGTTCTGATTATGGGATTCATGACAAAGTAACGGAACTCTTCAATTCATAGGAGCAATTGGACGATACTTTTTCGATGTATAAAATAAATAAGAACTATTCTCTGAAAATCAAATTTTAACAAAAACAAAAATTTTAACAAAAAAAAAACAAACTTCAAAAAAAACTATTCCAAAACAAAGCACTAAAAAGCAAAGAAATAATTGCGTATTCTTCTAAAACCTAAAGGATAATATGATGTAGGTACAATTATTGTTAGAGTCGGTGTCAGCCAATGTAGGTTTGTAACTACCTACATACATACGTAAACGTGATATGTAAGAAATAGGTATATTGCTGGTATTTGTAGTGTTTCCTTGGCTGACACCGACTAAGACTAATAACAATAAGTACCTACATCATATTATCGTATAAGTTTTAGAAGAATACGCAATTATTTCTTTACTTTTTAGTAGGGATGCAACGATACGGCTAGGGTTTTCAAATACCCGATAATTTTGGGTACCCGGGTCTCGGGTACATTTTTTTTAAATACCCGGGTATTCTTGTATTTTTTGTGAAACTGGGAAAAACACTACAAATATATCAAAAATCAACTTTTATTACGATAATTACCACTCAGATAATATAACCAGCCAACCAGGTACAAAAATAGTGCTAATTACTTAAGTTAAGAAGTGTTAAATTAACAAATTCTTCAATCAGTCACACTTTTAGTAATGAATACAAACAATTATACATAGTTATAAATATTTATCAAGTTATATTAGTATATGACGACCGACTTGGTGTAATGGTTAAGAAGTTGGCTACTACACCAGAGGTCGCGGGTTCGATCCCCGCACAGTACAAACATTTGTGTGCATGAACATGTCTGTTTGTACTGGTCTGGGTGTCTCCTATGTATAATAAGTATGTATTTACAAAAAAAAAATTTTATTTAAGTATGTTTATCCGTTGTCTAGTATCCCATAACACAAGCTTTGATTAGCTTACTTTGGGGCTAGATGGCGCTGTGTGGAATAATGTCCAGGGATATTTATATATAATCTTCTCTTTAAATTAAGTATTTATTTATCAAATAAAAACAAACGTACCACACTCTGGTAAAACTAAATAAATAATTTAACATTTTTCCTGTGCAATGTTAAATAAAAACAAACGAACCAAACTCTGTTTATCAATAAAAACAAACGTACCACACTCTGGTAAAACTAAATAGATAATTAAACATTTTTCCTCTGCAATCTCAAATGAAAACAAACGAACTATTTACATTTTTCTGCAGGCGTTTTGTCTACCAACGCGCATATATCAAAATTACCCGAGACCCGGGTACGTCCGTGGTTTGTACCCGGGTACCCGAAGTATCAAATACCCGGGTATACCCGGGTCCGGGTACCCGGGTAAAAAACCCTAGATACGGCTATTCCGATACCAATACAAATGACGAATACATCGTAATGGCAATAACAAATACGATAACGAATTACGATACGAATGCATTACGATATTTGGATCGTGGCAGACGTACAGGATTACTTCTACCTATTCTGTGGTTCTGGTGCCTTATTGATTACAATCCCTTATAACTTGTCCAGTTCATTCCCTACACTGACGCGTGCGTGATGAAATCCGCACGATATTAAAAACCCCCTTAGTCCTTTGTTTAATACCATTTTGATGAATTTATTGGAAGCTTTGTTGTATGTTATTATTGTAAGACTAAGTAAAGTAAAAGTATAAAAAAAGTTATGCATTTTTAATCAATATAATTATTTATTAATTTTCATCATCATTAACTTATATTTTAAATTGTTACTATTTGTTACATTTACTGACTATTATTTAATTTTAATTGTAGTCGTAATTTGTTACTGGCAAATTCTTATTCAGAAAACACAACATTTTTAAGTTTTTCCCTTAAGTCGGTTTCTCTCATCACTGTGTATCAGTCCTGCTGTGGAGAAGCGTTCAGAAATTGACGCGTTATGCGTTTCGTTTCACCCGCAACAGTAAAAATTTAAATTTTTTGAAATAAATGTATCGTAAAAAATATCGTATCGTAATATTTACGATAACGAATGATTGTAAAGGTTTACGATAATCGCCGATATACAATTATCGTATCGGTATCGTTGCATCCCTACTTTTTAGTGCTTGGTTTTGGAATAGTTTTTTTAAATGAATCAACTTTAATTAACCTGTTTGTACTAATTGTTTTGACTTCAGTTCAAAACAGTCTTTACCTAATATGGTCAGATATAATCATCATGTTTATTGGTAGCATATCACATAAAAATCTTATTACAAAATAAAAATTGAACAAAAATTATCTTTACTTCTTGGCGCATAACACTCTTACGAGAAGTAAGAGTTTTATGCGTTCTTATCATATTCATTGGTAGTATCATCATTGTTATCATCATCCTTGGGGTCTATTCCGGTTGTGAACCCACACTGGAGTGTGGGGTCCCAGAGTCCGCCTTTCTTACATTCTTGGCCCACTTCGTGCTGTCTTGTGCATCCTCAGTGGTGAGTCTGTAGGCCCGCATGTCAGCCTTAACGACGTCGAGCCAGCGCTTCTTGGGTCGACCTCTCCTACTGGTACCTGGCGGAGGCGGCATGGCCAAACATTTGTTACCCACGTAGTTTGCTGATCTTCGTGAGACATGACCATATCAACGAAGGCGGCACCCCTGCAGCTTGTCACGAACACGGAGGCTGAAGCGGATGTGGGTGTTCCGCACGCAATCTTTGCGTGAGACCCTACACTTCCACCGTAACATTTGCATTTCCGTGACGCGCAGCTTCTGCTTGTGTCGCTCTAGTAACGGCCATGTTTCACTGCCATATAGAAGGACAAGCCTAATGATTAGGTTTTATAGACCTGCCCCTTCAGCTTGATTGGCATTTTGGGGTCACAAATGACACCAGTAACTTAAACTTAACTTTTTTGTAAAAGCTTAAGTGAATAAATGTTTTTTTACTTTACTTTACTTTACTTCACGCCATTTGGCCCAAGCCGCGGAACTCGGGCTCTGACGTCGCTGTCGATGTCTCCGGACGCGCTTAGCACAGATCCCAGGTATTTGACACGGTCCGTACGCTCGACCACGTCAACGCCTATGCTGACGGACTGGGGATTTGTGGTGTTGCCGTTCTCAAGTGACTTCTTCCACATATTTACCTGATGTACCAGCCGTCCCCTGTCCGAATCTGCCAGCGCAATATCATCAGCATACATAAGCAACCAGGGTGGTTTGTTCGTGGTGGTTAGGATGCTGTTCGACAGAACGTCTAATATTATGTTGAACAAAAACGGGCTAAGCACGGAGCCTTGGTGTACTCCAACGGTGATAGGGAAGGGAAGCGGGTCACCAATCTCAGTCCTAACTATGGGACTGGAGTAGTGGTACACGTCTCGGGTAGTGCCAACATAGACCTCGGGAACGGCCCTGGACCGCAGCGCCCAACCGATCATCTCACGAGGGACACTGTCGAAGGCCTTCTGCATGTCTAAGAAAAGGGATGCAAAGGTGTATTCTTTAGCCAGTATCCCTCCATGAGTGTTCTTAAGGTAAATACGGGGTTCATGGTCCCGCAACCCGGTCGAAATTCATACTGGCACTCCGAAATTGTACACTCCTGTCGAATCCGAGAGTCCACAATGCGCTCGAGGAGCTTCATGGTGTAGGCATCACCTTTATGCCGCGATAAATGCTGCACTCTGGCACCGAGCCCTTGCCTTTGAAGGCCGGCGTGATAATACTCAGTCTCCATTGGTCAGGTATCTTCCCGGTGAAAAGAATGCGGTTAAGAAGGTGGGTAAGTAAATAAGTTATGCTATCTCATTATGGTGCTGGCTGTTGAAGCCATCTACATATTTCTTAGCTCACAAATTGTATCTCCCCTGTACCCTTTGTATCTACCCTGGTATCTTTCGAGGCAGGGGAATTATGGCAGGGGTGAGACTTTTTCAAGTTAGGTGGAAATTACCTCTAAAGTATTTATCTTTCAGAAATCACATGCAAACATCTAAATTAAGGCATATAATTACTGTTAATTAGCTAACAATGAACTCATTTATTTACTTAATAAATCACAAAATTAAGCGTACCAGTGGAGAGACAGCGTTCACTGTTCTCATCTGCACAATACTAGCTGCATGGTATCACACATCGGCAATCCTGAACACACCTTCCAAAAGTGAGCAATCCACATTACAAATCCATGCGCAACTCACGACACACGATTTTCACGATTTTTGACGACACGATTGGCGCAGTGTGCTGTAGCACGGTTTCTCGCCTTGGCTTCCGTGGTGTCCCGGGTTCGATTCCCGGTCGGGTCAATTCAGAAAAATGACTTTTTCTAAATTGGCTCGGGTCTGGGTGTGCTGGGAGACGCCCCTGGCTTATTTCCCTGTCTGGTACCTCGTAACACAAGGATATTTATCCTTACTTCGAGACCATGGCAAGTGGTGTGTTGTCTGGCGCATATTTATTTATATACATTATTTATTTAACTTGATGATAAAATGTGTAATATTTTGATACAACTTCACTGAAGTTTTGTAAGGGAGTATAAAATTTGTAATGTAATGCTCAAAATCGAATCTGAAATGTAACATTACAGGAAAATGCTCCATGTGAGCTACCACCCTTCATGATGTTCCAGATATTTATTTATTTATTTTAACTGTCATTGTCAAGCTAATGCTGTGGAGTCATTCTTAGTTCTGTCCTGTTAACCCTATTTAAAACCACATGTTAGAAACTTGTAATTTGTATACCTTTTGCTTTTCACTTAAAAGTTATTTTGGCCATGATAAAACAAATGTTCAAAGCAGTCCAAACCATTTACATGGCCCTAAAATCGTTACCATAAAACTCTTTTTGTTGAATAAATATTAGTTGTCTAAGTAAATTTATATAAAAAGCTGTTAGTAGAACCAAAGGTAGCTCCACACTGCTGTTTTTCAGTGGTCACCTCATTATGAAGGAAAGAGGAAATTTTAAGTTATATTGAAATGTTAGAGATTTTCTCGTTTGATGGGTATTGATTTCAAGTAATGTACTTCAATGGCCAGTACTTAACAGATGGTATGTATTTTCAGGGTGTGGAACGCGCGGGTATTCCTGGCGGCGGTGGCGGCGGCGGCGCGGGCGGCGGCGGGGGCGGCGGCGCAGGGGCGGGCGCTCTCAACGGCGCCGCCGAAGAGCCGCCTCGCAAGCGCCCCAAGCTAGCCGCCGCCGACGACGCGCCCGCCATGCGCCGTCGCCTCCTCGAAGCCGAGCTGATGCGTCTGAGAAATCTTCGTGAAAGGTAAATAACATGCTTTCTTAGCATCAGTATCATAAAATGAGCGCTTCGAGCTTTGGTTGCTGACCTACAATTTGCAACTTTTTACCGAGTCGTGGCACATCATGCTTGCATCGTTTCTGATATATATTATTTATTGAGCTTTTTGCAGCCCATATTCTGTAAGTTACAATAGAACAATTTTATTATTACAAGAAAATGGGTATCATGTGTTTCTCTCTACGTCTGCAGGTTCACAGAACAGTTGAGCGAGTTGTACTTCCTGCAGGCTGGCGGTAATATGATGGACTATGCCGCGTGGCGGAAGCGGCCGCCGACGGTGCAGCTGGTCGCGTTCCTCGAGGCGCGTCGGCCGCCGCCCGTGGCCGTGACCGCGGAGGCACCGGCCGGGCCTGTGGCGGCGCCGGTGCCTGCTACTTGCGTGACTGAGGCGGTCCCAGCGCTGCCCGCGCTCACCCCCGCGGCCGCGCCCGCCGACGAGATGGTGGAGAAGGCGAAGCAGGAGGCGTACGTGGCGTCGCGTGTGGCGGAACTGTCGCGCGCAGGGTTGTGGCCGGAGCGCCGGTTGCCGCGGGTCATGGAGCCGCCGCGCGCCAAGACGCACTGGGACTACCTGCTCGAGGAGATGGCCTGGCTCGCGCAGGACTTCGCTCACGAGCGCAAGTGGAAGAAGACAGCTGCTAAAAAGGTATTGCTTACACCTTTTCTATCTACAGTTCTGTACCAAAGCGATTAAAACGTAATTCTAAAGGACACACTTAACCCGATTGTCAGCGGAGACTCTAGGCAAAATGTCAGCGGACACTTAATTCATAGATATCATTTATTGCTTCAGTGCCTTTCTTTCACAGACAGATGGCGCTTGCGTCACGTAAACTTTGTGCTCCGCTAAATTATTTATTAAAAATAGTTATCTCTTTCATTGCGGGCTTATTTATAGTTTTTCAGCTTAGTGTAGACCTATGTGAAAGTGTTAATAATACCAAAAAGTAAAGCATTCTTATAAAAACTGCAATTTTCAGAAAACGCGGCTAAACATTCGAAAGTGGTTCATTGTTGTTTTTTACAATAAAACGAAAGAAATTACATAAACTCTAAAAGCTTCCCATGACATGTGTTACAATTTTTTTTGATATCTGTTAAATAAAGTACTTTTGAGTGATTCATAACAAAGTTCAAAACAGACCGTTTGTTTTCGTATTCAAATTTTTATCAAAATTCAACAGTACCGAAGAAACACAAACATGAAGTGCTAGTGCTAGTTGATAAAGTGAAATGTGTGCTAAAACTATGATAATTCACTAACATTCGAGTGACAATTAACAATTCGTAAGTTTGTTGTTTACAAATTCAAACTACGACGCTACGCATGAACTAATCTTTTATCTCAAGACTTGAACTTCATGTTTAGCTCCATCTATCTGCACTAGCTTGAACCATCAAAATAAAATAACTGTGCTTGCTTTACCAGCACTGATTGATTGCTTTATCGGCAGACCAGTTTGCAACTAGTTTTTACTGTCACCGAAAGATGGCATTAAGTTGCAAAAAGTGTAAACAGCCCATAATAAACAAACAACTTTTGATATGTTGTGTGTAACAAATAATCTCACTTGGATTGCACTAATGTTACATTCCAACGCTTCCGCCTTATGACAGCAAGCAGATAACAAAAAAACTTACAAATGCACACCATGTCTGACTAAACCAGAGGCTTCCACTACTAACGCACTTCCTACAACCCCATCGAATGTCTCCCCGAATTACTCGATCTCGCAGTTGGAAGATACCGTAATAGAAAGCAACAGCAGCTGTAACCTAACAACATCAGATGACGCTTTACAAGAACAAAGCTATGTAACCTGTCGCAATAAATATAAAGTTAATGTGATGACCGAAAATTCTTTCCAGGAGTTGAGTAACGATGAAGACGAGTATGTTTCATTATTTTCGACCCCAACAAATTACCAACATAACAGTTTATTTGAAATCGAACACTGCTGCTATCACAGAAGAATTAGAGAAAAAGCTTAAAAATTTAGAACAAAAATTGGAAACAGCTAACAATACAATAATTAAATTGAAGAATGAAAACCATCTTCTGAATAAGAAACTAGCGGACTACGGTCTGAAAGAAAATCAAATACGTTATAAATCGACACCAGAATCGAAAAATAAGAGAGAGAGAAAGAGCACCGCTGTTTGTGATAGCATAGATTTAAACTCCACAGCGACATCTACCTTGTTTACCACGCCAAATCAGGAGAAAGATTGACTAATGCAAGTACCAGTTTTTCCATGTATTTCAACAGAAGGGATCTTACCTTGTGACTTGAAGACAAAAGTTAAGCCAACAAGGCCTAGAATGTGTTTAATAAGCAATGGCTACAAATATGAAATATTAAACCTAGCTGATCGCAATTTTCCCCAATCGGAGTTATCATGCCACTATGCGACACCTGGTGGCGGAATACAGCAACTTTTTAGTGGATTACAAACTAAACTCGCTAACTTTTCACTGAAAGACTATTGTATTATATTCATAGGAGAAAATGATTTTAGATATTCCAGTAATTATTCGAAAATAATCGATTTTATTAGGAACCAACTTAAGGAAGTTCAGCACACCAACATAATAATCTGTGTCCCTAACTTTAAACACGGCAATTTTTTAAATATTCACAACCAAAGAATAGAAACATTTAATAAACTAATATATTTAGATAATTTAAAAAACTAATACGCGTACTTATTAGACACAAACAAAAACCTGAAATATGCATATGAAATGTTTCAAAGAATGAATGGCTGCATAAATAAACGAGCAGTGATCACTATTTTTAAAGACATCGCGAATTTAATAAAAGAAATTAGCGAAAGTTACAATATTTCCGAGTCCACACCAAATGCAGAGAACCAAGACAAGTTTTTTCGTTCTTAAAACAAATGTATCAAATAATAATTTACTTTTAGGCTCATCGTGTGAAATAGTAATAGTTTTTTTTTTTATTAAATTATAGTTCAACTTCAAACTCCTCATGTAAAATCGTAAATAAAAATCAAAATAAAATACGTATACTACACCAAAATATTGCTGGTATCTGTAGTAAAGCTGACCTAATTGATTTAACGCTAAACGATTTAAAAAAAAAAGGAAAAGGATGTAGATATTTTATGTTTTTCAGAAACGAATGTAAAGCAGGGTTCAGAAAGTAACATAAAACTTACTAGTTTTAAATTAGCTGCATCTTTTTGTCGCGAAAAAAGTAAAGGTGGTACCTGTATCATGGTAAAAAAGTCTATGGAAGTAAAGCCACTTCAACTCCCACCAAAATTAGCAATTATATCTAATTTTGAATGCCGTGGAATAGAAATTGTTGATCTGATTTGGTTGGTTTTGGTTCTGATCTGAATTAGGAATTTACTTATTGTAACAATTTATAGGATTCCTAACCAAACCTTGACTCATATTAGTAATTTTTTTCGAAAACTAGAACAACTTTTACATTACTTATCTTCAAAGCTGACTAGAAAAAAAAATGTATTATGTGGGTACTGGAACATTAATATAACTAAAAAAAACTCCACATCTAAGGAGCTCACAGCAATTCTTGACAATTACAATTTCACTGCACACATACAATCATCGACCAGAAGAAACGCATGTTTGGATCAGATAGCCAGCAACACAAAAAATGCAGAGTCCGAAATTGTATATCTAAGCCTTTCAGATCATGAGACCGTACAAATATTATCTTTGAATATAAAGAAACAAAAATCATTTAATACGTGGTTTGAGTATAAGAGAGATTATAGTACAGAGAACCAAAAAAAAATATCGACTCCTTATTCGCTCTGTCCTTTTCAGATGTTTTAAATAGTAAAAATACAAAACAAGCTTTTAATCTATTTTACGACACGGTCCGCCTTTTTTACAATCTGTGCTTTCCATATATAAAAATAAAAATTAATAGTAGAGACACAAAACTTAAATGTTAGCCATTTAAGTTTTGTTTCTCTACTATTAATTTAAAAAAATCAAATAAAGGTTTAAAAAAATCATGCCGCATTAAAAGACAGCTCTATCTGAACTATTGTAAAACTTCACACCATAATAAACATGCCAAAAAAGAATTGATCGTTAAATATAAAAAATATAATAATATCTTATAAAAGTGCATAATGTCATCACAAAAAATTCATAATAGCAAATATCTAAAAAAGAATGATGCAAGCTCAAAAACAATTTGGAATACAATCTCATCTACAATATCTTATAATAATCAACATAACAGCGATATCAATTGTATACAGTTTAAAAACGAGACACATACTCACCCTGAAAACATTTGTGAAGTGTTTAATAATTATTTTATTAATGTAGCAAGTTATAACTCTACCATTGCCGATGTCTCTCAAATTTCCATTCCAGAGAACATAAAGACATGACACAAAACATGAAATATTAAACCTAGCTGATCGCAATTTTCCCCAATCGGAGTTATCATGCCACTATGCGACACCTGGTGGCGGAATACAGCAACTTTTTAGTGGATTACAAACTAAACTCGCTAACTTTTCACTGAAAGACTATTGTATAATATTCATAGGAGAAAATGATTTTAGATATTCCAGTAATTATTCGAAAATAATCGATTTTATTAGGAACCAACTTAAGGAAGTTCAGCACACCAACATAATAATCTGTGTCCCTAACTTTAAACACGGCAATTTTGTAAATATTTACAACCAAAGAATAGAAACATTTAATAAACTAATATATTTAGATAATTTAAAAAACTAATACGCGTACTTATTAGACACAAACAAAAACCTGAAATATGCATATGAAATGTTTCAAAGAATGAATGGCTGCATAAATAAACGAGCAGTGATCACTATTTTTAAAAACATCGCGAATTTAATAAAAGAAATTAGCGAAAGTTACAATATTTCCGAGTCCACACCAAATGCAGAGAACCAAGACAAGTTTTTTCGTTCTTAAAACAAATGTATCAAATAATAATTTACTTTTAGGCTCATCGTGTGAAATAGTAATAGTTTTTTTTTATTAAATTATAGTTCAACTTCAAAATCCTCATGCAAAATCGTAAATAAAAATCAAAATAAAATACGTATACTACACCAAAATAAACTATTGTAAAACTTCACACCATAATAAACATGCCAAAAAAGAATTGATCGTTAAATATAAAAAATATAATAATATCTTATAAAAGTGCATAATGTCATCACAAAAAATTCATAATAGCAAATATCTAAAAAAGAATGGTGCAAGCTCAAAAACAATTTGGAATACAATCTCATCTACAATATCTTATAATAATCAACATAACAGCGATATCAATTGTATACAGTTTAAAAACGAGACACATACTCACCCTGAAAACATTTGTGAAGTGTTTAATAATTATTTTATTAATGTAGCAAGTTGATAACTCTACCAATGCCGATGTTTCTCAAATTTCCATTCCAGAGAACATAAGGACGATGTATTTAGAGCCAATTTCCGACAGTGAAATGTATAATATAATTATGGCATTAAACAACAGTAAATCCAGCGGACATGACGACATAACCACCAAAATCTTGAAGTTAAGTGCATATTTTTTGTGTCGTCCGCTGTCTCATATAATAAATCTATCTTTTGAACAGGGTCACTTTCCAGAACAACTAAAAATGTCCATCGTCAAACCTCTGTTCAAAAAAAGGTTGATAAATTAGATCCAGATAATTATAGACCAATAACTATCATCCCAATTCTTTCTAAAGTTTTTGAAAAAGCCATGTTTAAAAGACTTAACGATTTTTTCACAAAATTCAAGATATTACATGCACAGCAATTTGGCTTTTGAAAAGGAAGCTCAACCTCTCTTGCCTGCTTTGATATGATTAAATATGTTACGGAAAGCATTAATAGTAAAACACCAATTCTATCAATTTTCCTTGATATGTCAAAAGCTTTTGATTTTGTAGCACATAAGATATTACTGCACAAGCTAGAAAAATACGGCGTCAGAGGGAAAGCACAAAAATGGCTACAAAGTTATTTAGTAAACAGATTGCAATATACGCAAATCGTACAAACAAATCATCACAAAAACACTTTAGTAAAAAAAAACTACAAATCATCATATTTAAGTAACAGAACAGGCGTCCCACAAGGAAGTATTCTTGCTCCTCTTTTATTTTTTAATTTATATAAATGACTTACCAAACGCAATTCAGCACAAATCCATGCTATTCGCAGATGACACAACGCTATTAATAAAATGTAATAACAAGGAATTACTTGAACAAACGACTAACAAAGCCCTCTCAGATATCATACAGTGGCTTGAAATAAATAATTTACTCTTAAATCTCAATAAAACAAAAGCCATTGAATTCCGATCTTATAACACCACTGAAACACCATTACAGATAAAATATGAAAACACTACTATTGATAGAGTGGACAACATCAAGTTTCTAGGCCTAATAATTATTGACCAGCACCTAAATTGGAAAGGGCATGTTGAGTTTATCTGCAGCAAACTAGAGTGTTACGTTTATGCATTAAAACGTCTGAGACAAACAATATCTGCAGAGGCTGCGTTGACTGCCTACCATGGGTACGTATCCTCTGTTCTCAGTTACGGTCTAATTATGTGGGGTAATTCGGTCGAGTTCGAAAGAGTATTTATTCTACAAAAAAAATGTATTAGAGCGATTTGTGACGCCGGATACTTAGATAGCTGTAAACCATTATTTAAAAAGCTTCACATTCTTTTCTTGCCATGTTTATACATAAAAAATATCTGCTGCCTCGTTAAAGAATATCCCCAATATTTCGAAACACAGACTGAAATCTCCTGCAGGCGACCCAGAGCTCAATATCTTCATTTATTGCATAAACCTCCACCTCAGTGCTACATTTACAAACAAAACGCTTACAATATGTGTCTGATCTTGTTTAACAAACTACCATCATCAATAAAAAAAATAAAGGGAAATAATTTTAAAAATAACCTTAATAAATGGCTGGATTTTAATTGTCTCTAAAATTTGAAGGAATATCTTTACCACAATAAAGATTTCACAGTATAATTTTTATTTTTTTTTGTTCATAAAGATTCATAGTGTGTTGTTAATGTATTTAAATTTTAGTTTTATTGTTATGTTTTTGTTTAATATGTTTGTAGTACCTACTTTAAAATAAATACTACATGTTTTAAGATTTCTAGTATATTTGTTTGTTGATTTTAACTTTAACAGTTAAGAAATTGATGTGTTAAAAAAAAAACTCTTAATACAAGAATTTGCACGCCTGCATAGCAGGCCGAATACTATGTCTGGGCTCACATTTACATCTTTATTAATCCAATGTATTCTAGCAAATAAATGATTTTATTATTTATTATTATTTATTATTATTGAAACAGTCAGATAAGTTTTTGCATCGAAATAAAAAAAAACACACTTGAATTCATTTATTGTACGTAGGATGCCGTGGGATGGCTCTTTTGTACATGTATAAGATAATTCATAACTGACGTGTTGCATGGGTTTGCAGTGTGCTCGAGCCGTCCAAAAATATCATCAAGATAAGGCAGCGGCGGCACAGAAAGCTGAGAAAGCACAAGAATTACAATTAAAGAAAATAGCGGCATTTGCAGCCAAAGAAATAAAAACATTTTGGTCTAATGTAGAAAAGGTAAGGACGACTTCAACACTACACATTTACCAGAGCAAACTTAGATTAGATAGTAATGAATGATTTTGTTGATAATTACAGTTAGTGGAATGGAAGCGCGTGCGGCGCGTGGAGCGCGCGCGCAAAGAGGCGCTCGACGAGCAGCTCAGCTACATCGTGGACAAGACGGAGCGCTACTCGCGCCAGCTCGCCGCCAACCTGCGCCGGCCCGCGCCCGCGCCCGACACGCCGCCCTCCGACGACGAGTTCCAGCCGCGCGACGTCTCCGACGACGACGAGGAGACCATCGCCGCCGCCGAGCGCGAGGCCGCGCAGGACGCCGCCGACCACCGCGACGAGCTGGAGGCGCTGCGCCGCGAGTCCCGCCTGGCGCTCGGCGAGCTTCTGCCGCCCGGCTACGTCCCCGCGCACTCGCCGCCGCCCTCCGACTACGGGCCAGGCGAGGGGGACGACTCGGCCGACGACGAGCAGACCATCGACGAGCAGGAGCGCGCCGAGCGGCCCGGGGACGACGCGGCCGAGTTGGAGGTGCTGCGCACGGAGGCCGACCTCAACCTGGACGAGCTGCGGCGCCGGTACGCGGACGCGCCCCCGCCGCCCGCGTCGCCCGCCCACTCGGACGCCGACAGCGACGACGACGCCGACGACTCGGACGACGACTCCGAGGACGAGGACTCTGATTCGAGCGCGTCGGAGGCGCTCGAGACTCTAGTGGAGGGAACGAGCGAAATGGCAATGGACACGGAGACGAGTGACGGAGCCGCTTTGGGCGCGGGCGACGGCGAAAGGCGCGTGGAGCAGGCGGCGTCGCTGGCCGCCACGCTGCAGCCCACGGGCACCACGCTGTCGGAGACTGCCGTGGGCACGCCGGTGCCGCGCCTGCTGAAGCACGCGCTGCGCGAGTACCAGCACGTGGGGCTGCACTGGCTGGCCACGATGCACGCGCGCGGCCTCAACGGCATCCTCGCCGACGAGATGGGGCTCGGCAAGACCATCCAGACCATCGCGCTGCTGGCGCACTTGGCGCTGGAGCACCGCGACTGGGGCCCGCACCTGGTGGTGGCGCCCACCTCCGTCGTGCTCAACTGGGAGATGGAGTTCAAGAAGTGGTGCCCCGCCTTCAAGCTGCTCACATACTACGGCACGATCAAGGAGAGAAAACTAAAACGAGTCGGCTGGACTAAGGCGAACTCCTTCCACGTTTGCATCACATCATATAAACTAGTCGTTCAGGACCATCAAAGTTTTCGGAGAAAACGCTGGAAATATCTCATTCTAGACGAAGCGCAGAATATCAAAAATTTTAAATCTCAAAGGTGGCAGATGCTGCTTAACTTCCAAACAGAGAGGTAAGTGAATTATGTCCTTGATTAACCATGAGTGATTTTTGTTTTTGTGTGTATGCTTAGCTCGCGAGAATCTCGAGAAAAAGTAGTTACACAAGTAAAAATACCTATTTAAATATCAAAACTTTCTATAACATTTACTTTCTTACTCAAATGTTTGGGAAAGTTTATCAATGTTGGGTATTGTGCTTTTTGCTGAAACACATTGCTTTCGGGGCTGGTGTGATGTAGCTTATGTGTGTATCTACTGAATGACGGAACGTTTCCGTGCTTCCCAGGCGCCTGCTGCTGACGGGCACGCCGCTGCAGAACAGCCTGCTGGAGCTGTGGTCGCTGATGCACTTCCTCATGCCCGACGTGTTCGCGTCCCACTCGGAGTTCCGCGAGTGGTTCAGCGAGGTGGCCGGCATCGCCGAGGGCTCGCACCGCTACAACGAGGCGCTCGTGCGCCGCCTCCACGAGGTATTTACTCTCATACAAGTGACAGGCGAAGGGTTATGTGTTAGGTGCAGAAGTACTGAGTTTATTGTGTCCGCAGGTTCTGCGACCGTTCCTGTTGCGGCGGCTGAAGGCGGACGTGGAGCGGCAGATGCCGCGCAAGTACGAGCACGTGCTCATGTGCCGCCTCTCGAAGCGCCAGCGGTTCCTTTACGACGACTTCATGTCGCGCGCCAAGTTAGTATACCAGCTTACATCATTAGGTTTTTAGCCCATATTTTGGCTGCCTTTCTAGATGCTAAAACCTCTGTTGTTTGTCTGTTGTTTGTTGTTGTTGTTGTTGACGACCGACTTGGTGTAATGGTTAAGAAGTTGGCTACTACACCAGAGGTCGCGGGTTCGATCCCCGCACAGTACAAACATTTGTGTGCATGAACATGTCTGTTTGTACTGGTCTGGGTGTCTCCTATGTATAATAAGTATGTATTTACAAAAGAAAATGTATTTAAGTATGTTTATCCGTTGTCTAGTATCCCATAACACAAGCTTTAATTAGCTTACTTTGGGGCTAGATAGCGCTATGTGGAATAATGTCCAGGGATATTTATCTGTTTGACTGATAGTGAACGGAAGAAGATCAATGCTCTAGAAATGTGGTGTTGGCGACGTATGTTACGGATCCCATGGACTGCAAAGAGGACCCATAAGTCAGCTTAAAATACTAACACGGCCATCCACCCAGAGGTTGCAAGAAAATAATTTGGTCACGTGGCTAGACTAGGCCGTAGAAAAAGTCATAATGCTAGGCAGACAAGAGTGGAAGGGAAAACCGAACCGTAACCGTTGCATGTACTGTTACCAAAAAACATAGTGTGTAAAGTGTATTTATTTAAGGATGTCCTACCAAAACAAACTTGACCTTGTAATCACCTATAGAGTTGGGCACAAAATTATCAATTGAATTCAATTCGTTTTCTGTTCGATTGGATTGATGACGCTTCCTTGTGGCACGCCGTATGATGACACCACCGTGTCTCCACTAGTGACAGAATCTAATTTGACTCGTTGGCGCCTATTAGATCCTTTAACAAATTAAGGGGCACTCCATTTAACCCTATTGCTTTAAGTTTGCGTACAAGGATAGGAACAGAGACAGTGTCGAATGCCTTTCTCAAATCAAGGAAAACTGATATGCTTTTTTTGTGTTTGTCAACTTGCTCAACTACTAGCGAACTTAATGCAGACAGCCAGACACGGCATCTTCCGTAGACATACCTTGGCGGAAACCATATTGAGAGGGTGACAATATTTTGTACGTGTTTAAATAACTGACCAGCCTTTTATTCAGAAAATTTTCAACTATTTTAGATATTGCAGATAGAACAGAGATAGGTCTTTAATTACTAACATTGTATCTATTTCCTGCCTTGTACACTGGAGTTATAATCGACTGCTTAAGTGAGGATGTGAAAACACCCTCACTAAAGCAGAGGTACTAAGTGTGTTAGAATCGGCACAATTTCCGTCCTAACATGTTTGAGGAAAGCTGTAGAAATGTTATCCCAGCCAGGGGAGCTACTAGTTTTAAGTGACATAAGTACGCTGCATACTTCACCTTGATCAGTGTCCAGTAGGACAAAGGAATTGGATCGACTTGGTAAGCTACGCAGGTAATGTTCGCAGTCCTCAGCAGAAGGTATTTGTTGAGCAAGTTCCTTACCGATATTTGCAAAGAAGTTGTTAGCATAATCTGCAGAGGCAGCTGGAGATTTAAGATTCAGGAGCTCCGAATTAGTACAACTGCTTTTAGTAGTATGGGTAATATTTTTAATGTTCTTCCATAACAGACGATTATTTTTTACAGATGAAGCCTCTTATTAATTCTCTTTCATATTTTCGTTTTTAATAAGTTTGTTGCAATAGTTCCGATATCGAATGTATGTTAATTTATTTACTTCATTAAATGGATCTTTTTAAACTTTAATTCGTTATTTGTTCCGATTTCGAATGTAGCGTAGAGTCCCAGACGAAATGCACGGCTTAATAGTGCGATTTTTACTTGGTATTGTTGTAACCACTGTATTTTATCTGAGTGTCTCCATTAAACCAGAAATCATACCATCAATTTGTTGTTTGGATTATGGCAGTAAAACAATTCAGAGAGATTTTTGGTCTCAGAGTCGTAAGAGCAGTTTCAAAATTTAGAGTTGTTTTATTTTTACATGCATTAAAGTTGGTTTTTATGTTACCAATTGCGAGAAAAGTAATAAAGTGATCGGTAACACTTGTTTGTAGTACAGCTATTGTTGCTTTTAATTTTAGTTTGTTTATTTTAAGCATGATGTGATCCAGGCAATTTTTTTCCCTGGTAAGGATTGTATGTCCAGCTAGTATACCGTAAAAGGGTATATTTAAATAATTGATGCGGTTTTTTTGTACATGAGGTGGTTCTGCAGATTCGGTTGTAATATTTATAATGATATCACCAGAAACTACACTCCCATAATTCGGGAGAGTGTCGAGGTGACTGATAAAAGGGAGTTAATAAAACTATCCGCATTGACGTTAGAGGGTGATCGATAGATACATAAGATAGTATATTCCAGTACGTTAAGTTGGAGACAGGATGCCCCTGAAAGTTTTATTTCACTGACTTTGTGCTTTAAAGTATTTTTAACGTAGGCAACCACTCCATCGTTTTGGTTTAATTGTGATTTGGTGAAATATGACTGATAAATGGGAAGTTGGGGTATTGATTTATTAAAGTCTATTCTACATTCAGTCAAAGAGAGAACGTCAGCGTCAAATGCGAGGCTCGATATCATTTTTCTTTATATTAATATAGTTTTTAAGCTCTGAGATGTCACATTCAAGAAAACGGGCTACTCCTAATGCATCTAATTCATTAATTGTGTCACTCATATCGGAATATAATATTTAAGTACGCGAAATTAACAGTGGGCTGTAGCAAGTTACTTGATTTAGGGATTGTTTCATATTGAGGTAAACATGGAGTGGATTGATTGATCCGTAGCCTTTCAAATTGGCTGGATGTGTGGCTGGATGAGAGAATGTAACGTCTAGTGAGAGTTTGTTTGTCTACAGGAGCATGTATGAGTATATGATTTTGGTGAGTGTTTAGGTATATGTGAATGTTTGAGTGTGTGTTTGTTTGATTATGTATGTAAAAAATATGTGTTTGGGTATGACTGTATATTGTTTGTCAATAATAAAAAAGCTATTAAAAGGTTACACAGAGAACATACAGGGCTATTCGTTGCTATCTGCAAATTGAATAATACATGTTTTCTATTTCTAACACGCGTACACAGTAGAACCTCGTTACTGTATCACGCAAGTTACGGTTACAGCTCGCTAGTGAGTACCCAGCTTTATGAGTACGCTCGGTGAAAGCGTTTGGGCGACGTCCTGAGCTTAAGCTGTATCACGCGTACACACTAAGACTTCGTTACTGTATTACGCAAGTTACGGTTACGGTTCGCTAATGAGTACCCGGCTTTAGAGTCAAAAAAGTTCGGTTGGTTTTCAATCATACAGATGAGGGGATTTGTGTTCCCTGTGTGTATCTATTTCGATTTATGGTTGTTTGCAGAACGAAAGAGTGCCTCGCGTCCGGCAACCTGCTGAGCGTGATCAACGTGCTGATGCAGCTGCGCAAGGTGTGCAACCACCCCGACCTGTTCGAGGCGCGGCCCGTGGTGTCCCCGCTGCAGCTGCCCGCGCTGCGGCTGGCGGCGCCCGCGCTGGCGCTGGCGACGGCGCTGGCGGCGCGCGGCGAGCTGGCGGCGCGGCTGGGCGGCGACCTGGCGTCGCTGGAGGCCGCGCACGCCGCCGCGTTCCCCGCGCACCGCGCGCGCCACCTCGCGCCGCCGCGCCGCCTCGTCGAGGAGATCGTCGACCCCGCCAGGCGGCCGGAGCCGCCGCGCCCGCCGCCCGCCGCGCTCAGGTTACATCTAAGGTGAGTCGCCTTGAAGTGTATTGATAAAGTAGCTGGTAATAGTGTTATGTTGGGTGAACGTGCCCGTGGCCATGTGGCGCCAACGCGTCGCGCAAGATATCAGTCGTTAAGCTAAGTCAGAAGCATTAAAACTGTAAATCACACTTGTGAATCTTTTGTTTTTATTTCTCATTCCTAACATAGTTCTTAAGCTCTACAAACAACATAAGTCTTTGTAACTTGAAATAAATAAATTCATTAATTCATTCATTATTATTTCTGACTAAAGACGCTGGGAGTGGGCAGGCTGATTTGTTGGTTGCGGCAGGGTTGGTTTGCGTTCCATCGGATTTTCCAGTTTCTATGCATAATTTGGTGATCCACTATCAGTTCTTCTAAATCCTCTTGATTACATCGGGCATTCGGCGAGTAGACGGAAACTCGTTTCCTCGCTATCCTTGCACACCGGGCATGTGGGGTTCTTTGATACTTAGGTATCAAAGAACACTGAGTTGCCTGTTAAGTCTGGAGTTTCCTGTGACAATCTCTATGACCAAACGCGCACTATTCATCGACAGCTTCGTCAGTTGACCCATCTTCCTTATGTTATGGCACTGATGAAAATTTTCTTTGGACTGTCGCATTCCTCTTGCTATCTTCCATCGTCTATTTGTTACTTCTGTGGTTCTCCTTTTGATTACTCGCGTGGTGATGTTGTGAGCTAAAGTCAGAGGCATTGGAGCAGCTTGAAAAAAAACAGACATTAAGACATTCACCTTTCAAACTGTCCATACCTGAAGTTTGGCTGGTACAGTCGCCACCAGATATAATTTTAGCAGACAGAGTGGTGCCCATGAATTTCTTAACTATTAAAAAGCCAATAAGATCTTTACACTACAAGCTCACAATAATATCTGAACATACATTACATCATTGTTATTGCATTGCAGCTTGTTAATCATTTCTATACGTACAAATAATGAACATTAACTGTTTGAATTTGAAAGTGTATCCTTCATCTGTACTAATAATATGAAGAGTAAAAAAAATATTGTTTGTTCATTTGTAATAAATAGGTTCTGTAACTACTGGTATTATAAAAAAATCTTTAATCAAAATAAAGCTACAATTATTTAAAAGCGATTTTGAATTATAAGCGAGTGACATAGCGTTTGCCTTTATTATTAGGCTATATTTTAACGTAAAAAATAGTCTACACGGGTGAAGCCGCTGACCGACAGCTAGTAAGGAATAAAATAATCAAAAACTACGGGACCAATTGGGTATGGGAAAAAAATCAAACATGTCTTAAATCGAAAACCATTTCGAGTTATTTGTATTTTATACCTTTAAATTAAACATTTAACATTTTTAAAGGCAAAGGATCTGGGATATTTTTCCTTCGTTTGACCCCAGGCAACATACGTAAAGAGTACCTTTCACGTGATTGGTTGATAATCTATCCATCAACCAATCAAATGACGCGATCTGTATCATACGAGAGTTTTTAGCTAGGTGATTCTACTGCATGGTATTAATAGTGTTTCCAGATAGCAGATTTAAAATACCACCAGATGAAAAATATTTTTTGTTATAACCTTACTACAGTGACGCCTTCCACCACTGCGTAAAGGCCTTTCAACTTATACAAAGAAGTTGAAGAAAATGTTAGCGACGGAGATCTTAAAGGTGCCGCCAGGATCCTCTTTTCCGATGACAAATTGTCCCCAGACTCGACAGAAACACTAGCAGCACTGCAGTCCAGATACCCCTCGGCCCCAGCAGCACCTGAACTCCCCGGCCCACCCCAAGCACCCAGTATACAATGCACGAGAAAAGATGTATTAGATTAGATTAGATTAGATTTATTTCTCTCTTAGCACATAATTACAATATATTTTACATTGAATGTCAGATATATAATAAGAATTTGTATTAAGATCGTCAACAATATAGTAATAATAATAGCATGCATAGAAATGTCAAGGTTAAAAAAAAATACAAATTACAAATTCAAAATCATACAATCAAATACCATTAATTTAAATACAAATGTCAACTAAAATTAAAATACACAATTTAAATATTCGTCAATGGAATAGATAGACTTTTCCAACAAAAGGTTTCTCAGTTAGTATCCATAGCAATTTTTTCTTTCAAAGCAGGCTCTGCTTCTGGCTTAGACGATATATCTCCACAGCACCTAAAAGATTTAACCTCTGCTGCTATCGGTGACGTCAGCCAAAAGCTTATTTTGTCTATTACTAATTTAATTAACCTAATGCTAGCCAGAAGAGTCAATTCTCAGATTAAAGGTGAAAGGCATTGGCAATTGGATCCACCTTTAGACGTTTAGCATGAAAAATTTCCGGGAAATCTATACAGCCTAAATTGAGTTGCCATTTTTCTTCTGTTCAGTTAGGTTTTAACGTAGGTGGCGGATGCGAAGCTGCCGTACACTCAAATTCACAAGATGAGGTGCTGCTCGAAATTGACGTGAAAAATACATTTAATTCGGTAGACAGGACCACCATGTTGACAGAAATTTGGCACAATATCCCGGAATTCACAAATTATTTAAGCAACTGCTATTTGGAATCTACAAAAACCACGAAATTCTTTTCGTTGTTTTTGTACCAGTTGTAGCGGTCGGTTGTCAACAAGGTGACCCTATTGGTCCGGCCATTTTTAGCTTGTCTATAAACCCTATAATTAAAAAACTTGCATTTCAAAATTTAACGTTTGGATGACGGAGCCCTAGGAGATAAACCAGATACCGTACTATTGGATTTAAAAAACATTATTAACAAATTTTATATTTATTGGGTTTAGAATTGAATTTTGAAAAATGAGAACTTTACCTTCCTGAAAAGCTGGAAAACAAAGACCTTATAATTCAAAAATTTTATAATTTGGCAAAATACTTCAAAATTATTGACAAAATCTCCCTGTGTCTCCTTGGGTCCCCCATTTTTCCGACTTCTTTTCCAAATTTTCTTTTCAATCTCTAAATTTAAAGAAACATCCGACCGCTTGGTGAAGATCACCCCCTATTCGGCCTTATTCATTTTGAGATTTTGTTTATTCGTTCCAAAGTTTACTTACCTCCTCCGATCAACCCCTCTTTGGACTAATAAAAATCTTCTTTTGTCCATAGACAGGCTTATCAAAAACTCATTAGAAACTGTCCTTGATATAAAATTACGTGAATCTTTATGGACACAAGCCTCTCTCCCCATAAGATTTGGAGGACTAGGCATTCGCAAAATTCCAAGTGTATCTCCTAGCTTTTTTATCGTCTGCTTACGGCACATCCGCCCTCACCAAAAAAAATATTTCCCGTTCCGTTCCGACATCATAAATTTTCGAACTAGACAACGCTAAAAATGCTTGGCAAATGGCCTGGCCTAACCAAATTCCAGGCACTGGCTAAATGCCTACCCCTGCACAAATACGGGTAATTGCCTCGTGTTGCAGTGGGATTGCGCCTCGGAGCAGAGCTGTGCGTATCACACACCTGCCCCTGTGGTACTGTGGTTGACTCACTGGGACACCACGGGCTCTCATGTGTTAGGTGAGCAGGTCGCTTGTCCCGTCACGCCGCTTTGAACGCTGTCAATCGTCGGGCCTTCGCCTCCGTCAACGTACCGGCTATGTTAGAGGCGCAAGGTATCGTACGTGACGACGGTAAGAGACCCGACGGTATGACACTCGTTCCATGGAGCATGGGCCGGCCGCTGGTGTGGGATGCGACCTGCGTCGACACGCTGGCCCCTTCCCATGTGCCCGCTACGAGTAAACGGGCAGGCGCGGCGGCTGAAGCGGCGGAATATAAAAAGGCGCAAAAGTACCAGAACATCGGTTCCGGTTACACTTTTGTGTCTTTCGGCGTCGAAACCCTGTGTCCATGGGGTCCGAGTGCACAGAACCTTTTAAAAAATTGATTTCAACTACAAGTGAAACAAGAGCTGGGACATTCCTCGCACAACGTGTGAGTCTTTCTATACAATGGGGTATGCTGCCAGCATCTTGGGTACCTTACCACAGGTGCAAAATTTTCTTAGTAGTTTTTAGTTATATTTATTTTAAGGTTTTCTTTTTAATTTTTACTGTACTGTATTATATTAATTATTTAATATTTCTGAATAAAAAAACACGTACAGTAATTTATGCCCATTTTTCCCAGACGGATAGGCAGGACCTAAAATAGCTACTGTGTACTCACATTCTCGTTAGATGCTACATGATGAACGGCGAGCTCTGTTTTGGCCGTAAGTGCAGTAAATCAGTAATTTCTTCCTCATTGTTTATTTATCGCGAATCGGGGAAAAACACATGTGGTAACACTAAGCGAATTTATGACGGCATGAGTTCGAAATGTTTAAAATTTAATAAAAATGAACTACTGGCTAGATCTTAAAAAACTTCAAATTATAGTTTCTTAAAATAAGAAAAGGTATTGAATGAAAATAAAAAAATAATACTATAAATTTTGTTCCCATACCCAATTCCCAAAATTATTTTAGCATAACAAGCTTTATTATCTAGTAACAGGACATACTTTAACGGGAGAAAACAGAAAAACCAAAATCTTATGGTCCACTTAGGTAGGCGAACCTGCGTTAATGCGTGTAACTAGTTCAGATAATGTTGGTTATCTGTGCGTATAGAAATTAATGAGTAGGTAACTGCTGCTCAGATAATAATGATGTTAATAATGTTCACATATAATATAATTGGTAGATTGTAGTGTTAAGAACTTATGGAAATTTTGGATAGTTTAGAAGTATTTGGTCACCCTGTCTGCTACAATATATCTGAAGGTGACTGTACCACCTCTTAGTTAAGATAAGGCCTATGCCCAGTAGTGGGACATATTAGGCTGTATTTGTTTGTTGATAGAATATTATAGGACGACACGATTCGCGCAGTGTGCTGTAGCACGGTTTCTCGCCTTGGCTTCCGTGGTGTCCCAGGTTCGATTCCCGGTCGGGTCAATTCAGAAAAATGACTTTCTAAATTGGCTCGGGTCTGGGTGTGCTGGTAGACGCCCCTGGCTTATTTCCCTGTCTGGTACCTCGTAACACAAGGATATTTATCCTTACTTCGAGACCATGACAAGTGGTGTGTTGTCTGGCGCATATTTATATTTATAGGAAGGTCCTAAATATTTATTTTTGAGGCTTTACAAATTTCATGAGTGGGTCAATTGTGGAATCCTACATTGCACTTTACCTGTAGCACAGTTCGTCAGTTTTTTACCACCAGTACCATTCGGAACGCATTATTTTCACCTATTTTGTAATAATTTCAAGTGAATTATGGGGCCAATTAGCTAATACATCTATTTGTTCCTTCATCAATAATA
Source organism: Udea olivalis (assembly GCA_947369235.1). Classification (NCBI taxonomy): domain Eukaryota; kingdom Metazoa; phylum Arthropoda; class Insecta; order Lepidoptera; family Crambidae; genus Udea; species Udea olivalis. Next base: position 336,126 of record OX376345.1, on the reverse strand, counting down.
TTTGTTCATTAATTTGTGATGGGTGGTGTACACGTAAAGCGGCACAAAAAAAATTGGTTGATGCTGTTAGTTATAGTAAATATTTGTTGGGTTGTGAATTGTGGTCCATTTGATTGACTTCAATGTTCACGTCAAGAAGGGGGGGCATCATGCTACTGATATAAAGTTAATCTGACATTCTCCGTAGTGACGAACGTTAGGAAGTGTACAAGTGTTGTCTAGGCAGTTTCAAAATACGTGTTTCTGTAGGTTGGTGCCGCGACGGCCACCCGCGCTCCCACCGGGCGCACCACTCCCCCCCGCGCCGGTGGCGGCCACGCACCCCGTGCGGACACTCCGCGGCCCCCGCGTGCCGCCGTCGCCCGCGGCGGGCGCGGCGGAGGCGGTGTCGTCACCCTCGGGCGCGCGGCTGGAGGCGCGGCGGCGCGCGTGCCTGCGGCGGCTGGCGGGCGCCAACGAGCGGCGCTGCTGGCGGCTGCCGCTGTACGGCGCGGACCTGCGCGCCGCCGTCGCCGCCGCCACGCCCCCGGTGCCGCCCGTCGACATCGCGACTGTGCTCGAGCGACTGCACGATCTCATCGACAGGTTTGTCTTTATCCATTATCACTTGCATAACATTGGGATCACTTGCACCTTGAGTGTTACTTTGCAATCCCTGTGAGTGTTACTTTGCGTGTTAGTTTTAGATTTGTACCATTCGGAGCGTACAGTTTAACCGATAATCTATCAGTTGGAATAAAATTATCATCATCTTTTTTGACCAAATGAAATCAAGTCATCTCTGAAATCGATGGGTATTGGCTAGGCTACACTTGCTAAATGCGGTTTGGTGATCACCACAAACCGGATTTAGGGCTGAATCCATGCGAAAGCGTAAGAAAGCAGAATACACTTGTTAATACCGTATTCTTTGAATAACACACATGTGTGTATGTGCAGGTTCAGCGTGTGCACATCGAGCGTGCGCGCGTGCACGCCGCAGCTCGTTGTCGGCGCAGGGTGGGGCGCGCGCGAGTGGCGGCGGCAGGCGCTGCGGGCGGCGCGCGCGGTGGAGCCGGTGGCGGCGGCGGCGCTGGCGCTGCTGCACGCGCCCGCCTCGCGCCACGCGGTCGCCTTCCCGCATCCACGGCTGCTGCAGTACGACTGCGGTGAGTTAACTAATACGTCTCGTGGTTAAGAGGACGATTGAACGGCACTGCCCCGCCTCATGTTGCATATCGAATGAAGCTACTTGGCAGGCAGATAAGTAAATTTGACAGCGAAAGTCAAACACCAACATTTTCAGTACACTTATACGTATTTTTTATGATATTATTTTTATTTGCTTTCCCTTTCTTAGTAAAAGTTTTTTTCCAAACTAGTGCTATATAAAATAAGTTATTGCATATCCAGCTCGAAGGACCAAAGTAATGTATGATGAACGCCTTAACTTTCCGGGTTTGATTACATTGGCTCGGATCTGGGTGTGTCCTTAAATGTTTGTCTGGTTTCTCGTAATCCAAGGATTTTAACTATCTTTACTTCGAGAACGTGATAATTAGTGTCAGGCACAAAAAAAATAAGAAAAAAAACCCTGACTACCGTAGCCAATAACGAAAATAAAAGCAGTTTTAATTTGTTTGGTGCAGGCAAGCTGCAAACCTTGGACGGTCTGCTGCGGCGGCTGAAGGCGGGCGGGCACCGCGTGCTGATCTTCACGCAGATGACGCGCGTGCTGGACGTGCTGGAGGCGTTCCTGTCGATGCACGGGCACGCGTACCTGCGGCTGGACGGCGGCACGCGCGTGGACCTGCGCCAGCCGCTCGTGGACCGCTTCAACGCGGACGCGCGCGTGTTCGCCTTCATCCTCAGCACGCGCAGCGGCGGCGTGGGGCTCAACCTCACCGGCGCCGACGCCGTCGTCTTCTACGACTCGGACTGGAACCCCACCATGGACGCGCAGGTGCACGCTAACCACCATCATTGTATTATCTGCTATGTTACATTTGTACCTTTTGCTATTTGACGTATAGTTCCCCGACGCTATGTACTGTATATCAAAAACTGCTGATTGCACGACAGTCTACGAACTATTAATAATATAACCATGTGCGGCTGCTAGAATTTCATCAAATTCTTAGTCTGTCTAATTTGAAATGACGCGCGCCATTATTTTCTCTGATTTAGATGTGCCGGGTGTGTACTTTTACGAATAAACGATGCGTGCTTCTTGGCTCGAGTCCAACCGGGTACCTAACAATCAATTACAGTTGCATAATTCCATGTCTTGAGTCAACATTTATATTAGTGTGTGAATTCGGTAGACGGGCGCTGTTTCAGCTTTTCAATATCTCGATTTGCACAATTTCACTTTTTAAACACAAACACACACATCACATTTTCTATTTTTTACATACTGTGTATTTATATTTTTTTAATATCATCTTTTGACGCCTATTTCATTCAACGTTATTGTAAATTGTTTATGGTCGAACTTTATGCTCTTTGACCACAAACTGTACAAAGTGCCAATCTAAATAAATCCAGTGCAGTTACCCAAGGCATTATTACAGGGCAGTATGGTAACATTGAAGGTATTCTGTTGCGTGTCCGCAGGCGCAAGACCGCTGCCACCGCATCGGGCAGACGCGCGACGTGCACGTGTACCGGCTGGTGACGGCGGCCACGGTGGAGGAGAACATCCTGCGCAAGGCCGACCAGAAGCGGCTGCTGGGCCACCTCGCCATCGAGGGCGGCAACTTCACCACCTCCTATCTGCGCGGGGTGAGATATGCATTCACTACTTCTAGCCAGGAATTGCTTGTGGTAGCTATCATCACATTGCCTAATGTTAATAATTTTTTGTTTACATTGTAAGACTGTTACTGTAGCTGCGTTATTGTTATTTTATACATCGTTATTTATTGTGGTCTTCTTCTGCGTCGTGTCGATGAACTATATAACAGATGCCCAGTGCTCCGCTACCGCTACCCCAAGGGAGGTGGTTTCATAAAGATCTTGAAGTGTGCAGCTGGCGGGGCATTAGGGGCAAGATAGCAAGTGCTGCATGGTCTGTTTTGGAGCGCCACACTCTCATTGAACCCCGTCTTGTGCATCTATTGAATTTATTCCTGCAGCGGCTCACTTGAGTTCGGAGCCGGTTGAGCGACTTTCATGTGGGCCACGGCAAATCGCCGCCAGGGGCTAGACACTCAGTAGTAGTAACATACTCAGATGGTGGAGCATGCATCGCTTTCCATATTTTTCTTCGCGCTTCGCTAGGAGAACAACTTATAGCCAGAGTACCTCGAAGGAAACTATTACGGCTTTTAAGCCGGGAATGACAATGACTTAAGGCGAAAAGTGGGTGTCTGTTGTCGAATTCCTGCTTCTTTTTCTCAACTGCAGAGGTATTATGCCTTCTCACATCTTGTGGAGCAATACCCGACATCGAGTATACCATTGTAAGTGGCGTGGGCTTGAGGCAGCCTGTGATTGTCCGGCATGTCTCGTTCAGGGTCACATCTATTTGTTTGGCATGGATGGAGCGATGCCACACTGGGCATGCATACTCACCCGCCGAGAAGCAGAGTGCAAGCACCAATGTGCGATGGACATGCGGAGAATCTCCCCAAGAGGTTTATGAGGTAAGCCAGGAGAGGAGGTTATTCCGCGAACCGACTTTCTGTTTGCTCTTGAGACAGTGACTTTATAGGTAAGGGATCGATCCAAAGTCACCCCTAGATAGATCGGATGGTCGGAGTGACGGATGTTTATATCGCGCCATTTAATATTTAATTTTCTGTTAGCCTGGTGATTTGGGAGATGGAAGACACAGGGCACTGTTTTAGACGGATTTGACTTGAAAGCGTTCTTATCGTAGTATGTCCCGAGTACTTCCAGAGCTTCTGTCAATGTTTTTTTCAGTTTCAGAAAAGGTAGTGGTTTGGGCTGTCAGTGTCTGCGTATAAAAACCTGTCAGTATGGGGGAGATCAGGTTGATCATTTGTGTAAATATTGAAGAGGATAGGTGCCAAGACACTTTCTTGTGGGAGACCATTCCTTTGACATCTCCATCTACTGGTTTTAGAGTTGAGGGTCACTTGGTATCAGCGGTTCCGAAGAATTTCACTCAAAAAAACAATGAAGTTCTGATCGTCCACTAGTGCAGCGACCTTTGATAGCAGTATTTTAACATTAACTGTATCGTATGCTGCAAAAAGATCGACCAGAACTGCCCCAGTGACTTTTTTTGCTTCAAAACTGTTCTCTTTATGCTGTGTGAGTTTAAAGATTTGACCTGTGCATGATTTTCCTGGCCTGAAACAGGCTGGTTTCAGGGATGAGTTTAGGGTCGATTGGAGGGGTTATTCGTTATTCGTTATTATTGTAAGTGTGGCAAAGAAGAGAAATCGGGCGGTAGTTTTTTGGGGTTATCGGGTGATTTCCCGGGCTTAAGGTGAGCTGTGATCCTAGACTTTCGCCAGAGTTTTGGAAGTCTCAGTTCTGCAAGACAGGTGTTGTACAGAGCTAAGAGCGATCTTACCGTAATAGAGCCCAGGTGTAATATTTGCTCGACATTTTTTTTTTTCTACGTGGCATGCATTGTTAGCCGCTGTTGGCTTTCACAATTTCACCGGCCAAGTGGGTGAGCGGAAGGCTCTCAACCCTAGATTTTTTGCTCGACAGTTACATCACCTATGCCAGCAGCTTTGCCACTTTTAAGAGATGTCATGGCTTCAGTTATTTCAGGCAAAGTAACTGGCTTGCTGATATCTGTAGGGCCATCAGTGTCTCGAAGGTTTTTCAAGTCTTTGCAATTTCTGAGGGGGTTTACCATCAAGCAGCAGTTGGTGTGCTACTTTCACTTTCACTGATGTTCTGCATGAGCACTTCCCCAGCTTCAATAGTATCTTCCGAAAAAGAATGGGTACAGTACAGCGTCTGGTAATTTTCCAACAATTTTGCGGAAGTTGGGTTAAGACCAGGAATGTATTGTGTACGGCAGCCCCTGGGAATGTATTGACGAGATACACTCTTTATGACATCGACAAACTTTTCGTAGTTCTGGGCTGATGGTTCCAGGTCGTGTAATTTTTCATCGATACCAGCAGAGTATTTTGACCACTTTGCCTTGGAGAAGTTAAAACGACGCCTGAAGGGCACTTGCACTGGTTTTAAAACCGAATGGACCTGACACGAAATTGGTCTGTGTTGGGTGTTGGGGATAGGATGACAGATCGATTTTGTACATAATCCTCTGATGTTTGAACTAACAAAGATGAGGTCAGGATTGTAGCCACGTTTCCAGCGGCCGCTATTAAACAATTTGAAAGCTTAGAATTGTGTAATAGGCTTTCAGCTTCAGCCCATTCCGCAACTGCTGCGCCATCAGTATTTGTCTCCTGGTAGCCCCAGGCTATATTACGGCTATTAAAGTCACCTATCACTATTCTGTTACTTCGATTAGTAAAATTATCAGGTGGGTGAAATTTAAATGGTTGGGGCTTATGAATAGAGGCAACAGTACAGTGTCCAGTATCTATTGTAAGCGTTTCAATACTATCAAAAGAGCTACATGAGGCGGAAACAATTGAAATATTGGGTTTGGTAAAGATAGCGCTTCTTGGCGGTTTGGTAAAGATCTCGGCTATGAGTGTTAACCGTGGTGTTTGAGGACGTGGCTGATTACTGTCCCGATGAGTTTCTTGCACGCATAATATATCATATTGTGAGCTAAGGTCTGATAGAATTGTGGCTTTAATGCTTGAGAAACCCTTTAAATTTACTGAGACTATTTAAACTAAGTAGTGAGTAAGCATTGGCAACCCCAGCTGTCAGATACGCCGGACGCATAAAAGAATTCGATGCGCCACTTGGAGAGGCTCCTTTCATGCACTCATCCTATTTATTGTAGTAGTAAAGGAGCATTGTAGAGAAATTAGTATTGAGATAAAAAAAACATTGACAGAAGCTCTGGGAAGTACTCGGAACATACTGAGAAAGAGAAATGAGTATCAAGAAAAAAAAAACATGGAACGAGTCCTTTTGAGGAGGGATTACTTCATCAAGGGACGTAATTGGGTTCAAAGTCTTCATTTGACAGGATCAATATGAATTTGAATGATATTTTTTTTCAAAACAGTAATGCATGAGCTGAACTGCGATTTTAACACCCTAATAAATCGGTTTGGAAAGTGATCACCAAACCTCGAATTTAAACTGTTTTTATTTTTTATCTTTATGAAGGCAGTATTTTTTATCTTTATGAAGGCAGTGCTGCTGCGGTATGTGCAGTAACCGCAAAATAATCATAATTAAGACTTGTTCTTATTCTTCATTCCAGGCTAACATCAAAGAGATATTCAACGAGCAAGCTGCAGGCGCCGTGGAGGAGGGCGCCGCGGAGGAGGGCGCCGCGGAGGAGGGCGCCGCGGAGGAGGGCGCCGCGGAGGAGGGCGCCGCGGAGGAGGGCGCGGCGGGCGGCGACCTGGAGGGCGCGCTGGCGCAGGCGGAGGACGAGGCGGACGCGGCGGCGGCGCGCGCGGCGCGGCAGGAGGCGCAGTGCGAGCTGGCGGAGTTCGACGAGACGCTGCCGCTGGACGACGCCGCCGACGTGGCGCCGCGCCGCGCCGCCGCCGGCGAGCTCGCCGCGCTCATGAACCAGGTCCGGGTGACGCTCACGATACCTTCACGGCTGCACATATTTTTGTTCGAAGAGATGATTTGGGTATTTAATCAAGTGCTGCAGATTCATATGTAGAGGGATCCCTTGAACCCGCCTTAACTTAGTCCTTTATATGGAATTGAAAGAAATAAGGAAAGAAAATATTTTTTACATCTCTCATATTCGGTAAGTAGGTCCTTATTGCTCCCAAATTGGACTTGTAGGTGACCAATTAGCGCTCTAGGGTAATAATGTAGCTAGAAAAGCCCTAGGGCGGTAAGTGATTTAAAAAAAAACTCTTCACTCTTTCAAAAAGTTTGCGGACTTCTAACCATCATACTGGCAATAGACATCATGCATTCAGCCCAATGACAAAAGAGATGGCTTCGCTATTCAGCCTCGTCTTTGTATGAGTATAATAGTCATCAATTTTGAATTTCGAACGGCGAAGCTCGATTTCGTTCTTGAAAAAAATAAAATAAAAAAAAGATGAAAAAATGCGTGAATAGAAAACTTTTACTTTAAATATTGTTTGTTTTTGGGATGTTTTTATAATTACGTGCTAATTAGGAAAAAAACATGAGTTCTGCAAGTGATGAAGATATAAGCTTCACTCCCGATTCGATGAAAATGGAGGCTGAAGCAGCAATTAACAATATTTTGCCTGAAAGTTCTAAAGAGAGATATTTGAAAACTTAAGACGAGTTCATTGAAGCGGCGAAAAGAAAAACGAGTAAAGTCTTTATCTGAGACTATTCTTAACATACTTTAGTGAGCTATCAAAAAAGCTGCAGCCATCTAGTTTGTGGTGCATTTCTTCAATGTTAAAAGCAACTATGAGTACTAAACACGACATCAATATCAAGAACTTTTCAAATTTATCATCTTTTCTAAAAAGACAATCAGCTCGGCACAAAAGCAACAAGTCAAAGGTTTTTACAGCGCAATACGTGAAAAAATTCATAAATGAAGCCCCTGATGACATATATTTAGCTGTTAAGGTACATAAAATAACAAATCACATAATGTTAATACTTCATCATTTATCTTTTAAATTCTTACAATCCTATAAAACATACTTAATTTTATATTTCGCTTGTTTTAGGTGGTTCTTATCTTCGGTATAACTGGCGCATGCCGAGGTATTGAATTGACAAATTTAACAATAGAGAACATAGAACAACAAAGTCAGTTGTTAGTAATTAAACTACCGAACACAAAAACTAAAATTGACCGAACATTTGTAGTTCCTCAAGAATTCTCTGAATTCATACAAAAATACAGAAATCTTCGTCCTGAAAATGTAAACACCAACCGATTTTTTTTGAAGTACCACCAAGGCAAGTGCTACAAACAAGTTATTGGAAAAAATACCATCAGAAGTATAGCGAAGCAAATCGCAAGTTATACTATAAAAAGGCACGGTGGGTGGAAATCCAGCAAGGTGGCTGAAGGTTACATTGAAGATTCCATACAAAATAATAGTAAAATTACCAACCAAATAACGGAAACTATTCAGCTTTTAAAATCCCTGATAAATAGGTTCTGAAACTACTGGACCGATTTTAAAAATTCCTTTATTTATTTAATCTTCAATGCGAAAAATTTACATTAGGCGGACTTAATGCTAAAAGCATTCTCTACCAGTCAACCATCGGATGAGACAGAAATCCTTTACCAAAATAAAGCGAGTGGCCTAAATATCAGCCATATTTTAACGGGAGAAAGAGTCTACACGGGTAAAGCCGCTGACTGACAGCTAGTAAGGAATAAAATAATCAAAAACTACGGGACCATTATTGCCAAAATTCTTTTAGCATAATATTTTATTATAAACATGTAACAGAATATATTTTAACGGGAGAAAACGGAACAGCCAAAATCGTTTAGTCCACGAGGCGAAGCCGCGTGCGAACAGCTAGTGTTTTATATTTATAATATGCTAAGTGTTCGTCTGCGTAGATACACTTGGCATTTTAGGTGTTCAAATATTTTTGGTTATTTGTGCGTATAGTCATTATTGACTTACTGCTGCTCAGTTATTAATGCGCGACCAGAATGCTGACGCGTCATAGAATATTCTTAACCAGTGAACGCCCTTTTTTTTTTGCTATGATAAGCACTTACGAGTGTTGTCGAGTGTTGTTTTTGTTCGCATGACCAGATGTTTACACTTACGGCGACTCCAGTTACATTTCTAGGAAGGGAACAAAACAAGGTTACACCTTATAGCTTGTTGATACTTTTACGATGTGTTTTGATTTTATTATCATCGTTCAAAGCCAAACAAAGAGTCCGCACGTTTAGATTTTTGTTCCACTTGGATTAAAACGAATGTAACATAGATATCAAAGAAAAAATGTGGCACATTATATATATATTCAGAATCTATATAAAAAGACCTTTCTAATATATGTATAATACAAGTATGTGTTCATACTAAACATTTAACAAGTTTGGGGTTGAAGTTACGTAATGTTCTTCTCCGCGCGCCGTTATAAATTGCACACGTCGGTGTATAGAAAATGTTATTGCAATGATACTATTAGTCCTATTCATTTAGTTATTCCTTTATTCTTTGGGTAAAGTATCTTAGAACGTTGTGTGTTTTTATTATGTTCATTGAATGAAAATCCTACTTAGTAGAAAATGATAAACGAAAAGTCGGAAAAAAAAATAGGAAATAAAATCGAGGTCACGGTAGTTGGGTTCAATCCGTTCAATGTATTTTATTATTTACCTAATTAAAATTAAGGAACACACTAATAAATTCTAAGAAATTGCCTTTCCTTTGATATAACTTTTATGGACACTTGGCTTACAAAAATAGTCTTAAAAGATGCCAAGAAAAGTAATGACGGCTTATCAGCAATAGCTATCGTGAAGTGCCGCGGCCGTGGCAGAGCTGTTTGATTGTGTGAGTATTGATTCATTGGTATAACAATGATAAAATATAGCAAAACAGACAGAAATGGATTCCTCATAAAATAACCTTTCTAGATATGTATGGTAGTAATGGTTTGTAACCACTAAATCGTGTAATAATTGAGTTAAAACCAAAACCGCGCCATTGCCGTGGCCACGCGCAACTCCACTTCATTTTGAAAACCTTTTTTACCAATGATTATGACGCGAATCACACACACTTCTCAATATTTGTTATTACTAGAAACACTTTAAGTTAACAATTAAAACACTTTATTTACCTTTTCAGAAGGAAAATCCTCAAAATTTCGTTAAAACCGGCACTTGCATTTTGTATCAACACGTTGCGACCGAACGAATTTTACGAATGTGAAGTTTTGACTTTGAAACAGAGCTAACTTCTTTTTTCCACTACTAACCCACAGATGATTAAAACTTGTATTGAACGAACGTAGAATTTATTCATCTATGGAAATAAAATACGGCAGACTAAACTGAGACTTATTTTTAAAGCGATAGGGTATAAACAGTGTGAGGTCGAGATGACATCTCAGAATGCCACTGGTCGTTAAAGTTAAAAAACAAAATTCTACATGGCATCACCTGATGCCACTGGTTTCGAGAGAGTTAAGATGTTATTAATGTTTATATATTATTGGTAGATTGTAGTGTTTAGAACTTGAGGACATTTTCAACAGTTCAGAAGTATTTGGTCACCTTATCTGCTACAATTGTCTGATGGTGACTGTACAATCTCTGAATTAAATCAGTAAATGAATCGACCATCTTTTGACTTGTTACAGTTAACGCCGGTGGAGAAATATGCAATGCGACTGGTGGAGAGCAGCGAGGCGGCGACGGAGGCGGAGCGCACCGCGCTCGGCGAGATGCGCCGCCAGCTGCGCGAGTGGGAGCAGGCGCGCCGGCAGCTGCGCGACGCCGAGGAGCCCGCGCCCGACCTCACCTACTGCCGCGAGGACGCGCGCGCCGAGGTGCGTGCCCGCCGCCGCCGCGCGCCGCCCGCGCCGCCGCCGCCGCCCGCGCCGCCGCCGCCCCCCGCCGCGCCCCCCGCCGCGCCCCCCGCCGCGCCCGCCCCGCGCACGCGCTCGCGCGGCACGGTGCAGATCAACCTATGGACGCTAGACAAGACGCGCGCGGGCGCGGCGGCGGAGGCGGCGGCGGCGGCGGGCGACGGCCGGCGGCGCCTGCGCAACGGCACGCTAGACGCGTGGCTGTCCGCGACCGACGCGCGCCCGAGAGACGATAATAAATAATTTGAGACAAAATCAGTGCGTTTTATATTCCTGACGTTCGCCGACGTTTTGGTGCCGCTCGGGACTCGTCCGTAAATGCTTGATCGCCGGCGCCCGCGCTTCGGCCACCAAAACGACGACGCCCCCGAACGTCAGGGATGTAACGCGCAAGCATTTACGGGCGACGTCTCCGTCCCATCCCGTCCTCTCACTCACTAATATCAGCATATCGTCGACTAAATAAGCTAAATTGCCAACCTAAATTCATAGTCCATCGTAATGGTCTATTTTTACAATAAAATAATTTCGTTATCATTGAATACATAAACAATTTTGCTATTAGGTAAGGATATTGAAATATTAAGCCGACGATTTGTTGGTAGTTTGTTTAATAGCGTTTGCTCGTTAGGTAGATTCAATCATAAAGAACTGCAATGCTCATATTTATTTAATTATTTATTTAAATAGTAATCTTGACAGTAAAGAGAAAAAAAACGAAAGTAGTACACTTAATGAACGACACAAATACTCTCATTTAAATTTTAGTTTGTGCCGCTCGAATAACTTGTCCTAGGACATTAGCTAAAGAAGAACAAATATGCAGAACTTAAAAAACTGAAATAAATTACTTATGTATCTAGTGGACATGCCTCCAGAAAGCACTTCACGAAAAGCCTTTTTGTTCGAAAGTTTGTTCGAAACGAACTTCAATCAATAGTTCATTTGCAATAAGCCTTGAAGTTTTGAGACTAGTCAAAATCATATCAGATTAGAATTTAAGAGGATCTGAACTAAATGAATTTGCTAGGACTGACGCCAGCCTTCAGCAAACTCATATTCAGGGTGCGGTCCGATTCAGGCCGAAAGTACTTTTAGCCCGCCTGAAAGCGTCCCGAATAGATGAAAGTGTGCTTTTGACAGAGGGCGCGACGTCATAAATGTCGTCACCAACTTTGCCATCGTCACGTTACCTCTGTTCCTCGGCGTAATGTCAAATTCATAGAAGAAACGTCAAACAAAAATTTGACGTAATTTTTTTTTTGAGTAAGCGTACAAAACGCATTACTTTTTTCCCAAATCGGACCGCAGCCTTATGTCTATGGTGCATAGTGGTAATAACGATAACACTTGAGGGCTCTCTGGGGGAATGCTTGCATGCCTAAATGGCAATAAGGTAAGATTCACATCGAACGGCGCGCATCGCGAGTTCGCGACGGATGCAGGCGTGACGTGAGCGACTGCGGGCGACCACGTCCGTTCGGCCAAAAAATGTGGTGGAATACGCGCGCATGCCCGCGTGGCCGTCGGCATCTGCATAGTATACTCTCACATCGCAGTGAATTTTGTTATTAACTCCTACCGTGTTGACGTGTCATAATTTTACTTTAAAATGGTGGAATGGGACGTTGTTTTATCAGCAATCGCATTGGAAGAAGATGAAAATAACCAAAATAAGAGGAAAAACTTGGGTGGATGACTTATTGCAGAAAAGATGTACCTAAGGTCGGCGAATTCCATACTGTTCACAATGATTTGATATACGAGGGCGGGTCAATAAGTCCGTGACTTTTTGAATTTCTGACCTCTACTGAAAAAGCAACACTACTCCTGTCAACAGGCATCTGTCAGTTGACTCCTATCAAAATTTGAACTTGCTGCGTCAGTTAGTTTGTGTTTGACAGCTATCTTTATCAGACTACTCAGTAATTTGAGGAAAAAATGGAAAAAAGTGAATTTCGTGTGCTTATTAAGCATTATTTTTTGCGAAAAATAACCATTACCGAGACCAAGGCTAAGCTTGATAAATACTATGGGGACTCTGCACCATCGATTTCAATGGTAAAAAAGTGGTTTACTGAATTTCGTTGTGGCCGCAAGCACTGAAGATGCCGAACGTCCTGGAAGCCCAGTTGAGTAAATCATCTGCGTCCTTACAACGGTGAACAGAATATAAACTCCAGATGTGCTATACTTACTTTATATTAGTGCTCACATACGTTGTGTTGTGCCGCAGCGCATGCGACGGCAGCCGAGCGGAACCGACGGCATTAGTGGCATGCTCGCGTATCTCTTCGGGTTCCAAAATATAGTTGGATGCGAATACGACCTTAATGATAAATAAATAATAATACCTTTGCGTCTTTGTAAATGCGATCCGATGCGCGCTGTTCGATGTGAATCGTACCTAAGAGCTTAGTTTTTGCTAATACGTATTTTACTCGCTACCTGTGGTTGACTGACAATACTTGTATGTAAGTGTGGTGGTAGTAATTTCCAAGTTAGTGCGTTATAAGCGAACGCATGGGGTAAGTACCATGTTAATGCAATAGTTATGATTTTGGGTAATTTGTAATTTATTCAACGTTATTATTACAGATTTGGGTCAGCGGTTCGACGGGCGTCGACCGGATGCCGGTAAGTGCTCGCTCCTTGCGTCCCTTCATCTCGCGCACTCCTGCACTCCCTCTGACTATCGCTCTGTTCGCAGATGTGGTGTCCGCCCACCCCGCCCTCTGGCGACGGCGACGTGTACTGCGAGAGCTGGTCGCGCGCGCTGTACCGCGCCGGTGCCGCGCCCGACGCGTTACTGCCGCCCGTGCACCGCCGCGAGCCGCGCAGCGCGCGCGAGCCGCGCCGCCCGCGCCCGGCTCCGCGCCCTGCGCACGCGCCGCCCTCGCTGTTCGAGCGCGCCGGCGCCCGCCCGCGCCCGCGGCCCCGCCCGCCCCCGCACGCGCCGCACGCGCACGCACCGCACGTCCACGCGCCCGCGCCCGCGCCCGACTGGTCCGCCGCCGAGGACGCCGCGCTGCGCCGCGCGCTCCGCCTGCAGCGCCTGCCCGCCGAGCCGCCGGCCGCGCTCGCGCCCAACTGGGACTGGGCGAGCGAGGCCGTCGACGAGGCGGCGCGTGCGTACCGCTCGCCGCGCGCCTGCCGCGACCGCCACGACGCGCTGGCGGACCCGGAGCGCGCGCGCCGCAAGCACCGCCGCGCCGCCGCGCGTCGCCGGCCGGACGACGACGCTCCGCGGCCGCCGCTGGCGCGCCTGGACGCCATGCGCGACGCCGCGGACCGCCGCCGCGCCGCGCCCAAGCGCCGGCTGGACGACGCGCCGCACCCCAACCCGAAGCACGCGGCGCTGCTGGCGGACCACGGCGTCGACTACGACGCGCCGCCCTCGCCCATGGACGTAGCCACGAGGCGCGCCGACCGGATCGCTAAGGTTCATTTTGGTATCTTTTTAATGAAAATAACTCGCACTTTTATGCTTCAGCGTGGTCCAATCCAAGATTAGAACGGTTAAGAATAGGTACTAGGTATAGAAGACCTAACATCAAATGCGATTACCGGTAATTATTTGACTGACAATGGTAAACGTAGAAATCTTTGCATGGTGCTGAAGCTCGTGGAGCAAAGTCATAGTAAAAAAACCTCGACTTGCACCGTATAACATAACGCCTTTATTTAAAAAAAAATCTTATACTGTGTGACAGGAACAATAGTTGAACCAGTTGATGGAGTTAAATTGCAAATAACCTTAAATATAATTCCTTTCAAGAAATGGTCCTGCCACCCTGTAGAACTACCCTTTCATGTTGTTTTGTCTCTCATTTTCAGTTCCGTAAACATTTTGACAAGTTCTTTCACTGAGTTAGGAATAAGAGAAGACTACATATTCATGACCAATAAATTTATCTATCTTTTTGCAGTTTTTATTAGATGAAAATTATTTGATTCTCGTAGGAGAAGATGAAAGCCGGTGGCACAGTCCCCGCCGCGCCGGCGCCCGCCCCCGCGCCCGCCGCGCCCCCGCAGCGCGTGGTGGTGGCGGCGCACGCGCCCGCCAAGCCGGAGCCGGCCCGCCGCGCACGCGCCGACGCCCCCCGCGCGCCCGCGCCCGCCGCCGCGCCGCCGCAGCCGACCGTCGCGCCCGCGCAGCTGCTCTACCGCCAGCAGACGCTCGCCACCAGGCACCATCTCAAGATCCTGCATCACACTGCGGCTACACATGCACAGGTTATTCCATATTTTCATTTTAGTTTTAACTTTTACTGTATTTAACGGTTATTGCTAAGGAGTATCCTAGTACGATTGTCGAAAATTCTGTGGCGGAGAAAGGTGAAACTAGCGTTTCGGGCGGTTTCAAACTAGCGTTTTCTATGCGCGAATAAGCTCGTTTTTGGGAGCGTAAATATAAACAAAAGACGCACTTTCGACACAATTGCAATACAATATCAACCTTCGTTGCGCGTCAATACGGTCCAAAACAACACTGCACCTGTACTCGTACCTAAATCTTTTAACGGCCTGGACAATCGAAAGTAAATCTTATATCTAAGGCGCTACGAGCGCTCGCCGCTCACGTTCACGAACAACCCGGCTGCGTGTCGCTCATAGGGTTGCAAATACTGGAATATGTAGCGGTTGCGTGTGTCACGTAGGTACCTATAAATATAATGCAGCCGCCAGCCGACCTGCCACCATTGCTTCGCAACTTGAGCGGCCAACACATTAGAGGAAAAGAGTTAGCAGGGTAGTCATCCCTTTTTCGCCTGCGGCACCACGAGACCATAATTGCGACGAAGACGGCTTTATTCTAGTAGGAAAGAAGAAGAAAAAGCCCGTCATTCGTAATCTTCGTGGTACCGCCCCGACTGGACATAACCAACTTCTGTGTCCAGCTGTACCGTCGACGCTGCTGTACGTGTCCCGACTACATTTCACCACGAAGTCTGAGGTTATTGTGCAGGATGTCGGACTGGAAACCAAGTTCACCATAAGGGTCGAACGGTTGGAGAGCCACCATAATGTCAATTTCAATTCATTTGTGGTGAAGGTTCCAACTGAACATCTGTCGACCTTCATGAAAGTGGAGTTTTGGCCGAAGGGTGTTGTTTACCGGCGGTACCGAGGCCGGTTACCTGACACCATGGAGCGTCACGCGCCGCTGATTAACAATGCGTGTGTGAAATAAGTTTTGTTTAGTTTTATATTAAATAGTATGTATGTTAGTCTCCATCTATACCCTTTCCAATCGTTTATTTAACTTTTGACAGATCACACACATAAAGTTTTGTAATAATTTTTGATACAATGTACTACAAGTGAATACTGTACTTCATGGACGGGCTCCGCCCACTTAGAGATGTGTCATTCGTATTTAATGACCACATACTATAAAACGGTTAAGAAATAAATCGATTATATTAATAAAACATACAATAAAATTATTGTGATTATATTTTATATCAAATCACGTAAAAACCTTTATTATTTTGCATTAAAATGCCCCAAATGTCTCTGTTTAATGCATAAATAATTTGCGTAATGAAAACAGTTCCATCGTACTCGTACCTAGACTACCTAGTCATGGGATCGAATTTATTCGCTGCAAATTAATGAATCTAAAATAATCGTTTAGACTCACGGTAGTTAATTTAAATAAAAAGCATGTGAATGAACTGCAGTACCTACTTGTAATGCACTGGTGCAAAATGTTGAAATTCATAGTACTTTAGAGATAAAAAAATTAAAAACTAAAAGAGGTACTGTAATACTATTTTTAATTATAAAGAATCGTCTTCTTCGTATGACCAGGAATCATCATCACTTGAGTTCTCAGTAATATTGATTATCAATTCTTGGACGGATAAATTGTCGAATGCAATATACCGATCCCAATCCGACATTATCACCTTTTTTGTTTTTTCTACAACACGCCCAGTTTTCAGGAGTTACTTTTTCACACGCATTTTTTAGTAACTCCAGCATTTTTCTTGCGGTGAAAGGAGTTGTATTGTTCCTCGCAGCATATCCTTCAACTTGTGCCTAGATCATTTCAATTGCATTATATTGGCAGTGATATGAGGGAATTCTGAGGACGGTATGCGGTATGTAGTATGTAAAAAAAAAAAAATGCTCTGCTGCCATTTCATCTATTACGTATCGTTTTGGCAGCTTCTTTGTTTTTAATATCTTTACTAACTCTACTTTTAGTAGGGACTCGTCCACCTCCTCGCCATTGTCACGGAGCCAGTTTATGATTTCATGTTTTTTGTTGGCCTGCGTTGGCATTTTATTAATCTGACGAGAGTAATACGGTGCATTATCAATAAATGTTATTGATGGCTCTTCAAGTGACACGTTCGAATTCATCTCCTCATGATAATCTCCTGTTTTCTGGGATTTGAAAGCTAATAGAGCGTCTGGCACAAATCCTTTTACTGTTCCTGCATGGCAAATAATCAGTCGTTCGCCTTTCCCTATTGGTACTGCAGAAGTGGAGCCAGCAGTGTTGTCAGTCCAAGTTTTTGACAGCGTATGATTGGCATTGAGCCAAGTTTCATCTGTGAAAACAACATTCGACCAATCTTCTATTTTTTTCGCTTGCCTTAAAAATTCGCATCCATACGAAGCAATATCATTGCGTTCCATTAAAGTTATTCGTTTGTCACATTTTTGGAATAAGAATCCAATGTCTTTCAATACCTTTGCCAAAGAAGATTTTCGACCACGAAACAAACCACTATTTCGTAGAAATTGTGTTAGTTTTTTTAATGTTGGAATCTCTTTTCTTTGGTAATAGTCGTATATATGACGACGAATAGCATCAGCGTCAAAATTGTCAACTGCTGTCACTTTACAGGGCTGGCGTTTTTTCTTAGGTGTGGATAGCTTATTCTGTTCTATGCGACTGCTGCCGTAGCCTTCTTTTGTTATTTTTGCCCCTGTTGGAGCACTAATACCTAATGCTGCTGCAACACGGTCTCTAACTTGAGTCACTAACTATTCACGAAGTCGCAAGACAAACTCTCTTGTTTGTCCTTTAAGTACTTTATTTTTCGGCATTTTGACAGTAACGAAGGGAGGAACGATACGCTCAACTCAACTAAACGTGAGAATTCACAAATAAATCAATACGGAGGAATATAAATACTCAACTCGACGTATGAAAATGTGGATTAACACTGACATCAAAATGGCGTCGCGCGTCGCCACCGCGTCCAGTGTTGCCGTTTAATAATCGATAAAATTACGAAATTATCGATAAAATAATGTGTGTTAAGTCGATTAAAACTTCTTCATGAATAAAATCGATCGATAAAAGAAATCGAATCGGTAACGGGTCAGGGTATCACTATTTGATAAAGTATTAGAGCTGTCAAAAGTTAAATAAACGATTGGAAAGGGTATAATAAGGTATTTATCTATGGGCCAATTATGTTTTTTAAGATCTTAAATGTAATTTAGATGCCTGAAAATAAATGATATTATTATTATAAATACTGTAAACAAATACGATTTTTCGTGATTTGTTTGGTAATCACTACAAGTATGAAACAAAATCGCTTTCAGTCTGTCTGCCCCTATGTATGCTTAAATCTTCAAAACTACGACACTAATTTTAATGCGAGCTTTTTTTAATAGATAGAGTAATTCAAGAGGAAGGTTTATATGTAGGTATATATCATACATAATATGGTATAGAAACACTGATAATTTTAGAGGTTTCTAATGTGACGTCGTAAATAATCTTTTTTTTTTATTTTTATTTTTATTTATTTCTTATTACAATTAAAGTTTTAACATTGTTTGCTTCGCACCCCTAAACCATTACTGGTTTGTCTGGGTACTGCAATTCCTCTTATCATTACAGGAATACAGAAACACAATATAAAATGTGTCAAATACAGAAACAAAAAATAAAAACACATTCACGGGTAGTTGGACCGTAGTCCGTACCATGTAGCTTACCCAAACTAAAAAGTTACTTACGAGTAGGTACATTGGAATTTAGCAATCGAGCATAGACAACAGAAACAAGTTAATTAAATGCGTACAGGTTGCTTCTTTTTGTGGTATTTAGTTGTCAATTGAAAAATGGACTATTGGATGAAATATTGTTTCAGTTTATACCTAATGTTACTTTTACTTATCGAATCTTTAAATACCTTTGGTAACTCGTTTATCAGTCTTGAAACTATATAATAATATGCTGTGGTTCTTTCTCCATCAAAATTACTCGCACCAGTAACACAAACATGCCGCATAGCTTTTTTTCGCATGATTAATATAATTCGAATTGTAGACAAAATAATTCTCCGCAAGTAGCAACATTTTTACCCTTACATTGCAAACGCTGGCTGAACGCTACGAGATAGGTCAAAAAATTTACTGCAGTATGATGCACCTTAAAAAGGTCTACAAAAATCCGCCATGGTATATATCTATCTCTTACGGATAACCCACGGTAGCTATTTTTTATCATTTACTTTTTACGAGAAATATGGCTTATTTACGAAGCGATTTTAAGCAATACAAGCAATACAGCAATTAGGCCCCTAAATACATTGTGCATTTAATAAAGATCTATATGACCCTTTGTGGCACGTAATTTAAATGAATGTTTTCGAAGATATTACAGTTTTAAACTTGCGAAAATAAACTGAAGCGTCGGTCGCGTCCTGCGTACTGCGTGCGTGACACTCGACTACATTGTCCACACGGGCGGAGCGAGCGTGTAGGTGAATAAGTAAACCGAATTACGTAGTGACACAGGCCTGCTTCTGCTACACTTTTGAAACATAAAGGGTGTAAAAAGACCCTTAACGAAGTCGAGACCTACGTATTCTGCACATCATCAGGGCCATTTTTTCTTTCCAGACCATACCTGGGAAGTCTGGTAACTGAATAGTTTCGAAGTTAGAAGGTCAAAGTCAAAAGAAAAACTCAACATTTTGATGAAAACAAATTCTAATCATTATTACTTAATTTTTGTCCTAAGAAACATCATCAAAATTTCAAGAATTTCCTAACAAAAAATTGCAATAAAACGTTCAACTCTCAATGTGTACATCGTGCGTAGGTGGTACCCCTTGATTATGCGTAACAGCCGCACACACGCGCAGGAGCGGTCTGTCGCACGCGTTACATTGCGTAAGCCGTTTTTAGGTTTAAAATTGACACCTAAAAATAACTTCGTTTCCCATCCATTTTTTTTCTATGACTTGATTTAATGGTCTGAGTGCGTAGACGCCGGCTTCGTTAAAGGTCTTTTTACACCCTGTATAAATTTGAATGTTTGTAGGTCGGCGGCACCGTGACGAGCATCAGCGAGGCGGGCGTGTCGGGCGCGCCGGCGCTGCGCACGCTGCAGCTGCAGCAGCTGGCCCTGCGCCGCGCGCCCCCCGCCTCCGCCGCGCCGCGCCTGCTGCCCGCTGCCGCGCGCCCGCACCACGTCGTGCTCACCCACCTCGCGCCCGCGCCTGGGCCTGCGCCCGCGCAGCCCGCGCCGCACCCCGCGCAGCCCGCGCACCCCGCGCCGCGCCAGCCCGAGCCGCGCCAGTAGCGAGCACGCGAGCGTCACTAGTGCATATCGAATGCTGTCGATATTAGTTCATGGTCGTGCTCCGCAAATTTTCACGTGACGATTACGTGCTCGCTGATTCGTCATGTTCGCTACTCTTGCGACCGCCCTCTATGTTGAAGCGCTAACTTCCCTACCTTCATAAACGATAGAATACAAAAATAGTGCTAAAATAAAATCACAATGTCACCAGAGTGGAAAAGTCAGCATCAGAAGTAAAATCATTTCCAAATTACCATCAACATTATTTTATTCATTTTGATAAAAGCTGTTTGGCTTTCAGTTAATGCCTCCTGTCATATCTCAGGTAGTAAAAACTATGATTACTTGGAATGGTTAAAGGCTCTTGGAGATGTTTCATATGGAGCGGGATCATTGCTCTGTCGCTTAATGACACAAAACATTGTTCGTTATTACGACTGGCTTAGAATCTTAATGAGTTGCACATTGGATTGTAACTAGTTAAAATTATATGAGTGCAAGTAATTTGTAGTGATACTCGTGTATTATTTTATATTTTTTAAATATATTGTAATATAATGCAATTCATATTTTATAATCTTGTTTTATTCATTGAACTATTAGTAGTAACACATGATCAGACAGGACCAAGTAGCATTGAATTCATTAGCTTCGCCCGCGCCGCGTAGCGTCATAATCGGCGTCCACTGAACTTGAAGTAATCTCTTATTTATTTCTAAGGATCAACAACATAAAAAAGAAAAAAATTCCGCGGCGTAAGTACTTTTTTCTCCGTCAGAATAGATCCCTTACAAACTGTATCGAATAATACATTTTGGAACCCAAACGGATGCGCGAGCATGCCGCGGCAGCCGGTCGGCACCGAGCGTATTCCGCGGAACATTACCGACTGCGCGCGGATGCCGTCGGCTCCGCTCGGCTGCCGTCGCATGCGCTGAGACCTTCGATCAACAATACTCTAGATACTACCGAACGGAACGGAAGTGGTCGGTCAGTCCTCTATGAAACTTAGAACACTTTACTTTTTGTATGGGGAAAATATACTTTTATAGCCAACCTGACAAAAATACAAGAGGTATATATACCATATAAATTAAAATAGCAAATGCATTTAATTTAAAGAGTTATTTGTTACTAAAGAACTTAAAACAACTCGTGTTTTTTTCCAGGGTCAAATATATGGTTTACTTGTGTAAAAGTTAATTTTTAAGATGGAATTCAAATTTGGGTATAGCAACACTTAGCAACGACGCTTTTAAACTAGTACAGAGTGGCCCAGAAAGAAATGCACTTTTGAAATATCAAGGAAAAGATATCTATGTGATTTTCAAGAAGCTAACTTACTACAATTTAAAGATAACTAATAATATTTATTTTAAAATTTTATTTTGAAGAAAGCCATCGTCCGGATGATTTTTTTGACGGTTACAGCATTCTTACAATCTGGCATCAAAATTTTGGAAAACTTTCGTTTATAGTTATCCCAGAAATGGATCCCATTTCTTGCCGAATGGTCAGCTGCTGTTACTGCAGTGTTGTTGGATTACTGGAGATTTTTGCTTTTTAAACCATCAAAAACATAACTTGTAAAAAAGTCCCATCAGGTCTCGCAACTCAGTTACTCTACCGTAAAAAGTTGTGAAATTCATTTATTCTTCAGGGCAAAAGTTGGTAATTTTGTAATTGTAATCCTATAAAAGGAATAAAGCTTAAAAGTACACACATCAAAAGTGTCTAGGGATCAACATATATTTTTGCAATAACTTTTCTCCTGATTGATATTAATTAAAATTTTCTTTAAGGATTCATCAAATAAAGTGTTTTCGTTTGTCTACAGTAACGATAAACCAAGTCACCTTTGCATTAATAAAGAAATTTGCCATTTTCCTAATGGGATTTTTGACATTTGAACCATTTTATTGGGTAACTTAAACAATTAATAATCCGTGTTTCTACCGCGAACACTAACAACACAAGAACATCGGTTTGGCATACTCAAAATGAGTTCATCCAAATCACGCTGTGGAATGGCCGCCCATGTTCGTTGCAACAACAAAAAAAAGGTCTTCTTGCGACTGGATACCCTCCATATTCGGCAGAGCTCTTCTCTGTAGCATATCCCATGCATGCTCAATCGGGTTCAAGTCTGGCGACTGAGCAGGCCAGGGCAAGACATTGATGTTAGCTGCGGCGAGAGTCTGTCTTACAACTCTTGCGGTGTGCGGTCGTGCATTATCATGCATTAACTGAAATAAGGGACCGATTTGCACTTGTAGAAGAACGATGACGTCTGATACAATCGTCTCAGCATAAATTTGAGCGTTGAGGTTGCCTCTGATCCAAATCAACTCAGTTCTTCCGCCGATCCAAATACCCGCCCATACCATGATGGTTCCACCACTATAAGGATGGACTTCCTGGCAGGATTTTAATCGCTGTTGGCGTCCAGGGGTTCTCCAGTGTCGTATACGTCTTGTATCCGGTCTCATACCGAAACGAGACTCATCAAAAAAGCACACGAAACGCCATTGTTCTTCTGCCCAATTTCTGTGTTCAAGAGCCCATTGATATCGAATCCTACGATTGTGCATTGCTATAGGTGGTACCCTTAGCGGTCTTCGGGAATGAAGGTTCACTTCATGCAAGCGGTTTCTGACTGTTTGGTCGCTAATTAAGTTCCCTGAAGAGTGATGAAGCCTCACGGCTAACATCATGGCGGTTATTGTTGGAGCTCTTCGAGTTGTGATTTGAATGTATCGGTCTTGTCTCCGTGTGGTGCAGCGATACCGTCCTCCATGGCGCTCAGCCACGGTACCAGTGCTTCGGTAACGTGTCCAAAGTCGACTGATAACACTCTGACTTGTATTCAGAGCTAAAGCCACAGTACGTTGCCGGGAACCAGCTTCTATCATTCCCACGGCTCTGAGCATTTCTTCCCTGCTTAAATGATGTCGCCGCTCCATAATAACGTTGGTTTTAATCAGTAGTAGGGAAACAGTAGCACTAATAATGTCTTCAATGCGTTGTATGTTTTTATAGGGAAAATATTGACAGCTGATTTTCATCTTTTACTCGAATTTGATTGACAGTTCCTGTTTCAAATTATGAAATGCACCAAAAAGGATCCATATAAATTTATAAAATCATAAATTTATTACAAAGCCACATCTCAATCTCAAGAAATCCGCATAAAAATGCTTGATCCCTAGACACTTTTGATGTGTGTATGTTAAATAATGTGGCATCGATTTTTTTTTGTAAAAAAAATACTACTTCGCATGTAATGAAAGTACTTGTAATTTGAAATTCATACTAAAATATTGTGTTGCTTAATGAGTTTTATTTCACAAAGTAAAAACTTAAGCTTACAAAAAGAATGAACTAAAAAAAAATAGCTTAACGATATCAAATTCAAAGTCAACATATTTATTTACGAGAATACATGTCAAAAAGGTCTTAAAATATGGCATAAATTGTCCATTGTATTCGGTCTGCATGCAGACGTGTAAATGTTTAGTAATCTAGCTGGTTTTAACATAATTTTGAACAAAACTCTGTATATTCCTTAACACTTTTAAATCATTTTTCTAATAGCCATATCGTTAATTTTTTCTTAAATAATTAGGTTTTAATATTATCAATTCGTTCGGCAAGCTGTTGGATATAGAAATGCACATATTGTATATATTCTTTTCACATATGTATTTGTGTGTGACACGCAGGTTGGTATAACATGTTGATAAATTTATCTCTTTTCTGTCGTTTGATAATATCACTACGTTTCAGAAAATATTCTGGGTGGAATTTTGTAAAGACACGCACATCTCTAATGTACATAATGGGAGTAGGAGAACATTACATTTCTTTAAAAGTGGTCGGCAGCTATCTAAGAACCAGGCCTTATTAATGACACGGATACAGCGTTCTTGAATTTTAAAAACCCTATCAAATTCAACAGAGTTGCCCCACATTATCAACCCATAGCTGGGAAGAGACGACACATAGCCGTGATACGCGGTTAATGCCGCCTCCACAGATACAGTCTGTCTAATCTTCAAGGGCAAAGGTACCGTTCAAGCTTTGCACAAATCAAGTCAACATGTGATTTCCAATTCAAATTTTTATCAATATTAATACCTAAGAAATTAAATTCGCCAATTTCGTCAATAGATTCACCATCATAATTTATGTCAAGGGGTGAAGAATTAGAATTATAAGAATTAAATTGAATTATCTTAGTCTTATTGATAATCGATTGATATCGATGAGATACAGCTACCATAAACATCCCTAAATATATATATCGAGCACTATAATCAATGTCAACAGCTAGATGATAATGTTAGCACTTCCGTTTATTCCTTAACGTTGGTAGTAAAAGTATTATTTTGCTTAAAAAACTGCTTGTTCGGAGTTCCGTCTCTTAAAACGTAGTGTATATTATATACTCTTTGGTGGTCGGTCGCAGTCGCATACGCCTGCGTCCGTTGCGATGCGCGCCGCCGCGCGCCGATGCGAGCCGCAGCGCGATGATGCGCGCCGATGCGCGCCGTTTGATGTGAATCGTGCCTAAAAGTACGACGACCCAAAAATCCGCCGAAACACCGCGGACGCCCGCGAAGCGTAGCGGATTAAAGTGCGCGGGCGTCCGCGAAAAAAATAGAATGAAAGAACTAAGAGCAGTCAACGCACACGGCTGGATTTTACTCTGCGTTAAAAATCGCTGCGAAATAAAGGGATGGATTCAGTATTCACTACTCTTACTCTTTTGCATAAACTTCATATAAATTACAGCATAACTTTATCTCAGAATATTTAAATACTTTCGGACAACAAATGATCGCACACCGTGCGCGTTGAGTCCGCGGTAAATCCACAGGGGATTTTGTATTCGCGGAGCGTAACAAAGTTTACCATAACCACCAATGGCAAGCAACAAAACATGGTTATAAACACAAACAGAGCAAGCCAAAAAAAACGGACAGCATAGAAGTCAGTTTGCGTCTAACTATTTTTTTCTAATTTAACCTTTGGTTAGTCTCGTTTTATTATCTATGGATGGTGATTGGTGACCGAAATTACCGCCAAAGATATTTTCTAGTTTGGTAGGAGTTTAAACTTATCACGACTTTCTGAACTTTAAGTGATTTGTGAAATAAGGAATAACAAATTTGGATCTGTGAAGAGTGTCAGTGAGTATTTACTTATTATTTGATGACGGCACGCACAGGATTTATCAAGATCTAAGATTGGAGTATCAAACTCAAACGCAAATAACTTCAAATAGACTTTCACAGTAAGTACTTATAAATCTTCAAACTTAAAGCAAAATATACTAATTAATAAAGGATGTAATAATATAGATAATAAATACACAGTATACAGACTTAATGCGACTCTACCAACGTGTCGAAGTTGTTTCTTGCTGAGAAGACCCGGCGAGAAACATCGGCAGTGACTCTTGTAAACTTGTTTTGGGTTTACAACAGGCGTTAGTAAAGTACAGTCATATTGATACAAATACACCCACTGAGCGTCTAATATAAAGAATATAAAACAATGGAAAAAACAAACATAAGGTCATTTAAACAAATAAAAAATAAAAATTGTTAGTCAGTACATATTAGTATTAATTAGGTTTACAATAAAAATATGATACAATAGAGTTATCTAATCCCGCATCGAACAGAGAGCTTACACCCATGCATTTTTATCTCTAAGGTAAGCTTCATGATGTGATTTTTGAATCTATGTAGTGGTAAGGGTAACTCACAAATGGCTTTTGGGATCTTGTTGCAATAATGTATAGGTAGCCTTGCCCCTGAAGGATCCTAAAACTTTTTGTAACATAAAGAGTGGAAGCGCAATTTTATCCTTATTCCTAGTAGATATTTTTTGCAATGTATAGATATCACTGTGTTTAGTATAGACTGTGGTATAGACATATAGACCAATATTGCAATATGTAGCTACCCACGCTTATAAAAAAATCCGAATGATAATATAATGAATGCAATTCAGGTGTAGGTATCAAAGAGAAAGGCCTTAGAAATACCCAAGTTATTTGATAGGTCATTCTAACACATAGGTCCTTTGTACGAGTTATGTGAAACTCTTAACCACAGAAGAATTCGAATTCAACCATGGTTACTACAAACAGTTATTTTCGGGCATGTCCACTACAGTTCTCGCCATCAGCGTCGTGATCTGCCGGGTCGTCGGTGTGACGGCATGTCCACTACAGTTCTCGCCATCAGGATCATGATCTGCCGGGTCGTCGGTGTGGAAACTCTAGCAACTACAGCTATACAAAGAAATCTGTTTTGTGTCTGACTTTAAAATTCTCAATATTTATCTTTATCATAAATGCTAACTTAGGATTGTGCCTTTTTTAAGTCTCACTCGATACTTAGGTTTCATTATATCAATATCCTGAAATCACATTATACTTAGGTAGGTACTGAATCTTTATTACGATCTTAATCTTATAATAAGATTTAGTGTTACTGACTGTTGCAACTAGCCTGGTGTACTCGAAAAATCTGTTCAAACGGTTTCGCGGGCGCAGCGGCAGCGTGACTCGACACACACGTTGACAAGCCGCACCTGCGACAGCAAGCGCGCGAGCGGCTCCGCGGCGTCGGCGGCGATGTGGAACACCGGGCGAAGCGCGTCGCGTGTCGCACGCAGTGCGTTGCCGGCGCACACCAACGGCGGCTGCACCAGCGCGTTGAACACCAGCGCAAGCGCTGGCTTCAGCAAGTAGTCTGACAGCGTCTGCACGCTGCCAGACACCAAGTCGCGCGCTGCTATTGCCACGCATCTGGTGTAAAACATTTTGCTATTTGGATCATTAAATAAGAGTGTAGGTTTTCATCTTTAAATGCGTAGAGAAGATGTGAGTCAACTACGTTCAATAACCTAGGCCAGCAACCTGTAGCTCCACCCGCGTCACCCTCATCTCTTGCTTAGTACAGTCAGCAGCAGAAGTCGTTATACAGTCCAGGTGCTCGTAAAGAAGTAAGCATTTCAGATTTCAAAATTATATATGTCGGCATGACGGCGACGTCCTCGTACGCAGGAATAGCAAAAATTGTAAACCGATCACGCCACCGAGCGCTCCCCACCGCCCTCTCTACTCGACTTGTTTTGCAACGGGTATAAAGCGACCGCGCAGCGACGGAGCAACCAGTATCTCTGCGATCAAAGCTTCCGCTACAGAGTGGACGGAACCCTGTCCCGCCCGCACACCATCAAAGCCGGAGTCCCTCAAGGCTCCGTGCTCTCCCCTCACCTGTTTACGCTATACACCAGCGATCCCCCCGTCCTTCTGCCAAAGCCGTTAACGGTCAGGATAGCCCTATTTGCCGACAATACAGCACTATTTTGTACGTCCCGCACTATAGACTCTATCACCAAGTCTCTCCAGTACGCTGCCAACACCATCGGAGCGTGGTTTAGGAAATGGAGAATAGAAGTTAACCCTGACAAAAGCGCTGCCATCCTCTTCCAGAGGGGTAAACGCTCCCGCAACCTCCCTCCCATCACTATGTTCGGACAATCTATCCCTTGGGAAAAGAAAGTCCGTTACCTAGGCGTCCACCTTGATTGTGGTTTGACCTTTCGAGCCCACATCAAAATAATAAGAGATCGCGCCGCCTTTGTGTTAGGCCGTCTCCACTATCTCATTAACAAGCGTAGTAAGTTGACCCTTAGAAATAAGGTGAGACTCTACACGTCTTGCATCCGCCCCATTATGACCTACGCTAGCCCCGTTTAGCCCATGTCAACAAATAAGTAATCCATAGGTTACAGGCCCTGCAGAACAGGTTCATGCGAAAAGCTACGGGCGCCCCCTGGTTTTTACGCAATGAAAATCTCCACATTGACTTAGGTCTGCCGACCATCTCGCAGCACCTAAAGCAATTGTCCCAAACATTTTTCGACTCTACTCAGACCCACCCCAATCCCTTGGTAGTGGAAGCTGGTAACTACACGCCCGACCCCAACACCATTCGTAAGGCGCGCCGCCCTAGGCACGCACTTACCGAACCGGACGATGTTATCACGCTAGCCATTGCCACCGCCAGACAACTCGCGCAGAACCAACACTACACCAGACCGATCTATCGTCCACGCCGGCGTGGACGCGCGCCGCGACCCCAGTCATATTTAGATTCGCGTAATCGGCACGTGCCGGGTCGTTTCTCTCCTCAAACCTACGTCCGTTTGTTATCTCCCAGTAACGCCCTAAGCCGAGGTTCGTGTCCCCCCTTGGGGCACCCTTAGGCACGTTACTTAAATATAAGGGTTGAGAGCCTTTCGCTCACCCACTTGTCCGGTGAAATTGTGAAAGCCATCAGCGGCTAACAATGCATGCCATGTAGTAAAAAAAAAAAAAAAAAGGAGCAACCAGTCTTGGCTAGTTGGCTCTGGCGTTGCTCGGTGCACTGGTTGTACTAAGCTAGCTTATCCTAGACTAAAACTGTCTTCACTTGTGATAAAACCCTAGGTATTTACCACAAGAGATAATTGGGTTAAGAACTTAGTTGTATTGAATGATTATAATCTACTATATAAAAAATTAAAGAAGCTTTATTTATCTTGAGATCCCAGACTTCTTATTCAGCATGGCCGACCCACCTCCTACAAAAACACAGTCAAATTTGCATTAACTTATGAACTTATGCTTTAATAATATCTGAGCAGTATGTTTTCCTTAATATTCACACGTCCAACTGGTCACAAACACGTGAAACGCTAGAAAATCACTGGTGATTAAGCAGTCAACAACATCTGAAAACACTACTATCAGAAATTCGTTAGCAGCTAGAACTCTATCGGTTTCAAAGCAGTCAACTTATAATGGTAACTAAGCAGCCAAATTGACGAAATCTAAACATTATCATCAAATTTAAAATGAACTTTGTTAGCAACAAAACAAGGTTGTAAATTGTGGGGCTGTATGGAGTGTGATGTAAGTACATTGCATTTATTTGGCAAATTGAAGCTTGGGGTCTGCCGCGAAGGAAGTTCGATGCTCCGTTCTTTGGTTGACACTTCAAATTGCCTCTTAGAGTCCGGATCTTAATCCAATAGAGAATTTGTGACAGGAGTGGGACCAAGCCAGATAGCGTGAAAGGTTAAACGTGACATGAAATGTCATTTACGGGTTTCTCTCAGGGATAAAAATATTTGCAGACATACTAGTTAATTCGATACGAGAGCGTTAACAGAACGTGCTCAATGCTGAAGGAGTACCTAACCTTGATTTTGAATGCACTAAAAAGCCGAGAACCCCTCATTAACTAATAGGCTAGTTGACTCTTTTTCAAACTAGGTCTAAGATGGTTGATATTTGTTCTACTAAGCCAAAAAAAATATTACTTAATTTTTTTAACGCCTGTGAAATCGCAAAACTATAATTAAAAATAATGGTTTTCTGAAACGAGCGAAAACGCTGTCCGCCATGTTAGTCTATAGATTATCTGTGCTCTGACGTCATACCCATTGTAAACATACATTTGACAAGACGCGGTTAGCATAACCTCTAAAAGTTTAACATAAAAACATGATTTCTACTAGTTTACATGAGAAATATAGTAATTATCGTTATTGCATCGTCCGAGAATGCAAGAACACATCGATAAAGACCCCAGGAAAGTTGTGGATTAAACTACCTATTGAAACAAATATGCGCAATAAATGGCTAAGACTTGCTCAAAGGGATCCTGAATCTATATCGACTGTAACTCAAATTTATTTTTGCGAAGATCACTTTGATGTAAGTAACTACCTTCATAAGAATGTCCCGAAAGTTTATAGTTATTTTTGTTATACGTTTTTTAGTTTGAGTATCAACAAGTCAGTGGACAAAGTACTAACTAATAGTTCTTGTGTTATTTACCTTTTAGTTAGAAAATGACATGGAAAATTACATGCAATACAAACTGATGGGCTCCGTTAAAAGAATACGAATGAAACTAGGCTGTACACCATCCAGGTTAAAGAGCCAGAGTGACAAAAAACGCAGATGTAGCCCAAATCCAGATCAAGAACAGCTGGAGCATCCTTACAAGAAAGGATTAGTAGTAATGCCTTTATCAGAAGACAACCCAGTCTGTAATATGGAAATATCAACATCGTCATTTCATCAAGGTAATGTAAAAATAAGTATGGTATTATGATAAAATCCTTGCTAGTGCATAGTAAAAATCGTTAAAACAGCATTAATTTCTTTCAGAATTACTTAATAAGGAGGATGTTTTACCGTCATGTTCCTCCTCTCTTGAGAAGTTCCATGAGAAAACAGTGCAAGTAGTACAGCATAATACTCAGTTCCGGGATCAAGCAGTACAAGTTCAGCCAATGCATGAAGATGTATCTTGTCAAGTAGTAAAACACTATGCTCACAAAATGGCTCAAGCTTGTGTTTCAAAACACTATAGAAGTAAACAGGTGCAGTTCAGTGCGGCTGTGAAAGATGCTGTATCTTCACCGATTCAAACAATTGCTCACCAGTCAACTGCAACATCTCCTAACAAACCAGAAGGAAAGAGTTACTCACTATCCATATCTGGTCAATCAGTAACAAGGAGAAAATTGTTTTTTACTGAGGAAAAATATGAAAGTGATGCATCATATACATTGTCTCAAGGGGGCTCATCCATTGACTCATCTCCATCAAAACCATCAAGTCAAACTACTGCAGACAGTTTGCAGGAAGCAATTGTTTGTATGAAAATGTAAATTTACAGAGCACCCTATTTAAGATAAAGCAAAATCCGAGACTGTACATTGGAATACCAACAGAACTTTATTTTATAGTTCCTCTCATTACTAAACACACCAAACTATCAGAGAAACATATTTTACTGTGTTTAATGAAAATAAGATTAAATAGAACATTTTCGCAGTTAGCTGATGATTTTGACATTTCATTGTCTCAAGCGAGTAAAATATTTTACAACAAAATGCCTTCAATTGTTAGTGTACTTTCACCTTTTGTTAAAACTTTTACTAAAAGTACAATTAAAAAGAATCTGCCAATAGCATTTCGCTATAAATATAACAAAATAAACTGTATTATAGATTGTCTAGAAATTGAAATCCAAAAACCAAAAAAAGCCATTCATCAGGCATTGACTTGGTCAGAATATAAAAAAGCAAATACCTATAAGTACCTCATATCGTGTACACCCGATGGTTTAGTTAGCTTTGTGTCTAGTGGATATGGGGGCAGAATCAGTGATATTAATTTACTTGAACACTGTAAATTTCTTGATAGTTTGGAACCAAATTCTTACATTTTAGCAGATAGAGGCTTTAAACATATTGAAATGTATTTGAAGCAAAGAGGTTTCACTTTGTTAAGACCTCCAAGTTTTGCAGTTGGATCAAAATTGACCAAAAGTGAGGCAAAACAAACTAAGGAAATAGCTAGTCTCCGAATTCATGTAGAAAGAGTCATCAGAAGGGTTCGAGAGTTCTCAATCCTAAAGCCACACTCAGTAGTTAATTTGAATTTATTACATGTATTGGATTTCTGTGTAATCACTGCCTGTGCTTTAATAAACCTACAAGATTCACTTATTAAATAAAATATCAAGATATCAATACTTAATATGCATTTTATTTCACATTTTTACATGTTAACACTTTCATATAATTTAGGAAAAATATTGAGTTCCCAAAATAAAACTATGTGTCCGATTAATTTTCTTACATATTCCTCATTAAAAGTAATGGGTAATATTGTCACTTTTTTACTTTGCTCAAAATCACTGCTAGCAACACAAAAATGAGTAAGATTTACTTTCGCACAAAACATTTGAATTTGTACCTGAGCTAAGCATTTCTTGGTTAATTTACCATCTTTTATATAATTTTCAAAATTTTTTTCTGTAGATGGGCATTTAATTTCAATAAGACCTTTTTTTCTATTAATACCATCTGGTGACCCAGCAATCATGGGATACTCATGAGAAATAAAGAGGCCACATTTTGTGAACTTTATGCCCAACTTTTCTTCTGCAACCTCTCTGACTTTGTCCTCTAACTTTTGGCCACGTTTTATTGCCGGTGTTTGCACTGTTCTTGCACCAAAAATCAATGCAACCAGAGAACCATCAAATGTTTTGCAGCGGCTTACTTCATAGCACTTGGATGCTGTTATTCTCCCATAGCGAAGCTCAAACCACAAACCACTTTTGTACTGATTTCTAGTATGCATTTCTACATACTTTATGTTGTCATCATTGAAAAGACCTTTAATTTTGGTAAGAAAGCTTTTACAATCTGAATCATTGTAAGTGTATAGCAAGTTATGCAATGACAACAGTGATCTATTTTCTATATAGTTTTCAGTATGCTTTAAAAACTGACAAGTTTCTATTTTTTTCCTCTTACATTCATCTACAAATTCTGCTAATACACTTGCATTTGGTACAGGATCCTGATATTTTAGTTTGCACATATCTTTTGCAGTTAATACTTTCAATGATGATCCAACTTTGGAGAGATTGGATTTCTTCCAGTAGCACTCTACTGATGTGCAAGCAGGCTCCTCAGTGCGACGGTGCAACCAAAATAAAAATGCAATAGCATGTTTGCATCCACCGGCTGCCGCAGGGCAATCTTCACAGAGGGCAGTTGTAATTTTTTCTTCTTCTTCATCTACTAGTACTGACACTGTATAGTGCTTGGAGCGTACCTTATGTTCAGGACATACTTTACACTTGACTGTGCAGATTTTACCATCTCGTTTAAGTTGTACGTAACCTACGGCATCGTCGCCGTATGATTCCCTTGCAGATCTGTAAGAAGAAAGACCATAGGCATTAGTTATATTATTCAGAGGTTATGATGTTAAATGAGAAGTTTTAAATCACTTCTGAAAAGGAAGAGTATGTGAATGCACTTATTTTTTCCTTAGATGTCTTCTATTTTAACAAATTCACTGTACTTACATAGAAGTCTTGACGTTTCTTAGCTCGGCAGAGCAGAAATCTGGATTTGATGCAAAAAAAATACCAATCATCAATGTGTCAATTCTCGGCAAATTTGTGCTTTCTGCTTTTACGAATCCAACGTCCATGATTATTAATGTTGTTGTTTTTCGTTAATAGAAGAATCGTCAAAGATTTAGAATTTTTGAACCACGTTAGGTATAAGTCACGAGTGAAATACGGATGACGTTTAGTTGTTTACAATTTGTATGACGTCACATCATGGCCGACAGCGTTTTTGACGTTTCAAGTTGAAAACAAAAAAAGGATTTTTGAAATTGGATTTTAAATTAATCTTGCTCTTTTAAATTACTTTAATCGATATGTTTTGTTTTCCTAAGCCAAATACTGCAGGAAATTCTCATTTATTGTATGAAATTAGACATGAGTCAAGTAGCCTATTAGGCATTTAAGCATTCCGAAACATCATTTCTGTAAACTTAAACACCTGACAATTATTTGTTTTTTGTTGAAAGTCAATAAAACCATATCCATAAAATATGTCATAGTTGTATTAATTATTCTTAAGTCATTATAAATAAATATAAATATGCGCCAGACAACACATCTATTGTAATGGTCTCGAAGTAGGGATTAATAACCCTGTGTTACGAGGTACCACACAAGAAAATAAGCTAGGGGCGTCTCCCGGCACACCCAGACACGAGGCAATTCAGAAAATATCGTTTCCTGAATTGACACGACCGGGAATCGAACCCGGGACACTGCGGAAATCAAGGCGAGAAACCGTGCTACAGCGCACTACGCCAGTTGTGTCGTCAAGTTACATTACAATTATATTTAAATACTTGGCCTAGTAGTAGAATACTTTTCTTAATAAAGTTCATATTTTTTGCCGTTGAGTAGGCGATTATAATATTAAAACATAAATACGAATGAGTATGTCATACATGAAAGATACAGATGTATTTAGTGCGAAATGGTTTTGACAAGTTTTATAAAGATATTGAAATAAAACGGTTTTAGATTTGAAAAAACTCGTCGCGTGTATCACAGTTTAGTCCTAATGCAATATCAGGTAAATACCTTATTTATCTTTCAGCACTTTCGAGAGGGTTAGAACGAATATATGTCATTAATTAATATAACATAGTTTTCACCTAACAGCTATGACGACGTGGTTTTTGATTACGATGATAATAATAATAATGTTGATGACTATTACGAGGGCGGGTCAATAAGTCCGTGACTTTTTGAATTTCTGACCTCTTTACTGAAAAAGCAACACTACTCCTGTCAACAGGCATCTGTCAGTTGACTCCTATCAAAATTTGAACTTGCTGCGTCAGTTAGTTTGTGTTTGACAGCTATCTTTATCAGAATACCCAGTAATTTGAGGAAAAAATGGAAAAAAGTGAATTTCGTGTGCTTATTAAGAGCATTATTTTTTGCGAAAAAATACCATTACCGAGACCAAGGCTAAGCTTGATAAATACTATGGGGACTCTGCACCATCGATTTCAATGGTAAAAAAGTGGTTTACTGAATTTCGTTGTGGCCGCAAGCACTGAAGATGCCGAACGTTCTGGAAGCCCAGTTGAGGTCTCTACACCCGAAACAATCGACAAATTCACGATATGGTGTTGACGACCGAAGATTGAAAGTGCAAGAGATTGTAGAAGCCGTAGGGATCTCGCATGGCTCTGTGGTTTCAATTTTGAATGATCACTTGGGCATGAGAAAGCTTTCCGCAAGATGGGTGCCGCGTTTGCTCACAGTCGACCACCAACGCAATCGTGTAACAACTTCACAGGAAGGTTTGGCGTTGTTTAATCGCAATATGGTGGAGTTTTTGCGCCGTTTTGTAACCGTGGACGAAACATGGATCCATCACAACACACCAGAGACCAAAGAACAGTCAAAACAGTGGGTTTCTAAGGGTGAATCGGCGCCAAAGAAGGCCGAGGTGGGTTTGTCAGCCAATAAAGTTATGGCGACTGTTTTTTGGGATGCACGTGGGATAATCCACATTGACTACCTTCAAAAGGGAAGAACAATCAATGGGAAATATTATGCCAACTTATTGGACCGCTTCAATGACGATTTGAAAAAAAACCGACCTCATTTGGCCAAGAAAAAAGTTCTTTTCCACCAAGACAGTGCAAGGGTGCACATATGTGCAGTTGCCATGGCAAAAATCCATGAATTGGGCTATGAATTGCTCCCTCATCCGCCCTATTCTCCAGATTTGGCTCCGAGTGACTACTTCTTGTTCCCAAACCTGAAGAAATGGCTTGGTGAAAAAAGATTTGACTCCAATGATGAAGTCATATCGCAAACAAAGGCCTATTTTGAGGACCTCGACAAATCATATTTTTCGGAAGGGATAAAAAAATTGGAGAAGCGTTGGACAAAGTGTATAGAGCTCAAGGGAGACTACGTTGAAGAATAAAATGATTTATTTATCAAAAAATCTGTGTTTTATTCCAAAAGTCACGGACTTATTGACCCGCCCTCGTATAATCAAACATGGTGTTCAATCAGTAAAATTTTTAACAAAGCATGTTCCTGATATCGTCACCTGCAGGATGATTTAGGGTAACTGAGAAAATACGTTTTTTCAGTAGAGCCGTTTTAAAGTTTTTTTTCGTCATGAATTGAACATAACTTTTTTCCTACTTAACCTTTTTTAAATCTGTTTTTACAGAAATGCTTAGAATTCACCCCGGTTTTAGACAAAATATAAAGAATGATCCAATACGTCTTCGTTAAGGAAATACATTTCAGTTACACTAAAGTTTTTTTGTACTTTTGATAGTTACACTAAATTTACATGATATTTTTTGGGAAAACTCAGGTCGAATTGGTGTAAGTACGGTCGTAAATTTAAATAATTCAATTTGGTGTATTGGCTGGTCTTGATTTACTTAGCTGCTGTATAATTTGTGTAAAAGTATTAATTACTAAGAGAATTAAAAAAAACTTTCGCCATTCACACTATTTTGTGAATTGTACTAAGTTGTTCTCAGAAAAAATATATTTCAATAAATGAAATCATTTTAAAAGAATAAACTTCCAGATATTTATTAAAAAATAAAAAAAACGGTCGGTCCATTCTCACAAGAACTCTCAAAGCACTCTTAAAACACATTGTGTACTTAAGCAAATATTTTTTTTATTGTTTAAATTCCAATAGTAATCGAAAATATTGTTTCGCTTTTTGTCTTTTAATTTGAATCGATGTCTAGAACATTTTTGTGGTTCAATGAAATGAATTGTTTTTTTTTGCTATCGTGAGTTTTCCTAATACAATTTTTTTACTGTCACCTTTCTCCCGTTTTATTCTTCTTATCTCTATTTTATTTATTATTTTTGTTTCTTTCTTTTGTTTATTATATTCATGTTTCGATTTTTTTTATTATTTCGGGATTTCCTTGTTTTTTTTCCTGCCTATTATTATTATTCATCAGAGTTCTCTGTTTTAGGATTTCCATACATTTTGATGCCTGTTTTTTTTAAACATATCCTTACACCTATTAAAATGCTGATCAGATCTGAAGGTGTGTATGGCTATCTGGATTTCCTCCATTCACTCCATGGATGGCTATCATCAAATCAAAGCTCAGTCAATCCTTGGCAGAGAATCATGGCTTCAAAGATACTACTTTTGTATGAAAATCGACTGGTGTCCCTAATTATTTAATGTGATTCTTAATTTGATGTTATTCTAACTTTGTCCATATTTAATTGGTATTTATTGCCATTGCTTAATCTTTATTATTGCACTGCTATTTTTTTTTGCACGTCTGCGGGCAGGTTAAACACACTGGACTTACATTATTATTTCACCATTTTATGTACTGTGTTTGTGCAAATAATATTTCTGATTTCTCATTCATGTGGCCACCACTCATCATCATCCTTGCGGTCTATCCCGCTTCTGAACCCACACACCAGTGGGGTCCCAGGGTCCGATTTTCTTATTTTCTTGGCCCACTTCGCGCGGTTTTGTGCATCCTCAGTGGTGAGTTTGTTGGCACGCATGTCACCCTTAACAACGTCGAGCCACCGTTTCTTGGGTCGAACTCTCCTACCGGTACCTGGTGGGGGCGGCATGGCCAGACATATGTTGCCCACGTAGTTTGCCGATCTACGTGAGACATGATCATACCAACAAAGGTGGCACACCTGCAGCTTGTCCGCGATGTCACGAACACGAAGGCTATGTGATGGTATCTAGAAGCGCGGATGTGGGTGTTACGCACGCGATCTTTGCGTGAGACTCCACACATTCACCGCAGCATCTTCATTTCCGTGACGCGCAGCTCCTGCTTGTGTCGCTCTAGTAACGGCCATGTTTCACTGCCATATAAAAGGACAGGCCTAGTGATGGTTTTATAGACCTGCCCCTTCAGCTCATCGGCATTTTGGGATCACAAATGACACCAGTCACCTCACGCCATTTGGCCCAAGCAGCGGAAATTCGGGCTCTGACGTCGCGGTCGATGTCCCCGGACGCGCTTAACACTGTGGCCACCACTGGATGTGTGTAACTTCAGAAACAATTGTAAATCATTTTGGAATTTCACGTTAGTGTCTTGTTTAACTGATTCGCTGGTGGAAAAATAATGTAACTGTCTTAATATTTTTTGAAAGAGATTTGTAAAGTACATACCTAAAAAAGTAATATAACTGCATTTTTTTCAAAGCTAGAATGTTTTTGATTCGAAAGAGCAGAAAAATCTAAGAAAAACTGCATGTTTAACTCAATTGGGTATGGGAAAAAAAAAAACATGGCCTAAATCGTACACCATTTCGAGGTATTTGTATTTTATACCTTATTTAAATATTTTAACATTTTTAAAGGCAAAGGATCTAGAATATTTTTCATTAAATACGATAGCAATCTGGGGTCATTCATTTTACCCCAGTTTGCCAACGAACGAAAAGAGTACATTGAAGTTCTTAGAGGACTCTTGACGGTAATCAAATTGACATCTCACAATTGAAACTCACTGGGTCGTGTAACCGTCCTTTCACGCGATTGGTTGATAATCTTTCCATCAACCAATCAAATGGCGCGATCTGTATCATATGTGAGATTTTTAGCTAGGTGATTCTACTGCATGGTATTAATGGTGCTGTCAGATAGCAGATTTTAAATTCCCCCAAGTAAAACATATTTTGCACAAAGTTATTTTTAATAATTCGTACATTAATTTACACCCATTATCCAGACAGGTAGGTAGGACTTAAAATAGCCATTTGCTATAATCCCAACCCTTTCAGGTAGGGCTTGGTTTTAGAACTTGGCAAAATAAATTGTATCTGAAGTCTACTTCTCTCATTCTCGTGAGATGCTACATGATGAACGGCGAGCTTTGTTTGAGCCGTAAGTGCTAATTTTTTCTTCATTACTTATTTACCACGAATCGGGGAAAAAACACATGGGAACACTAAGTTAATTTGTGACGTCATGAGTTCGCAATATTTAAAAATCAATAAAAAATTGACTACCGGCTAGCTAGATCAACGAAATATTCAAATTTGTTACTTTAAATAGTAAAAGGTATTTATAAACCTTATTTACTCTGACGACCGACTTGGTGTAATGGTTAAGAAGTTGGCTACTACACCATAGGTCGCGGGTTCGATCCCCGCACAGTACAAACATTTGTGTGCATGAACATGTCTGTTTGTACTGGTCTGGGTGTCTCCTATGTATAATAAGTATGTATTTACAAAAGAAAATGTATTTAAGTATGTTTATCCGTTGTCTAGTATCCCATAACACAAGCTTTAATTAGCTTACTTTGGGGCTAGATGGCGCTGTGTGGAATAATGTCCAGGGATATTTATTTATTATTTATTAATATAAAAAAAAATGTTCCCATACCCAATTCACGTATTTTCTCAGTTACACTAAATGATACTGCAGGTGACAATATTTCATTGCGGTATTGCCCGTATATATACAATTATTGGCTGTAATAAAGTTAGATTAGGTTAGGTTCTTCAGGCAGACCTCATCGGCAGATACCTATGCCCAAAGGGCAAACTTCTCATGAGTAGGAGGTCCACCGTGAGCCTCCGTCGACTTTAGATTTTGACTAGGTGAAGTAACTACGAGTTGTAAGCAGGTGGACGTCTACGACCGACGACTGGTTTCATTATTTGCCTAGTCGTTTTATTTTATTGCTAGCTGTTCCTCGCGGCTTCGCCCTGATGATCAGAACGAAAAGGTAGGATATGTCACTCTCCACTGACTTCAACTATCTTCATATCATTTTTTTTTTAAATACCTACACATGTAATGGTCTCGAAGTATGGTCATCTGGTAATGTGTGAAATAAATACATTTTGCTTTTAATTATCAAGTTTTATTGAGATACTAAAAGTCAAACAACGTAAAGCATATATAACTTTTGGCAAAATGCATAGCTTGGTTATTCTTTTTGTTCAATTTTATATTCAGAATACCTTTTTAACTAGAAAATTTACTCGTAGCTATAAATATCCCTGTAATACGAGGAACCAGACACGGAATTAAGCCAGGGGCGTTTCCCAGCACACTCAGACCCGAGTCAATTCAGAAAAGATCGTTTCCTGAATTGACCCGACCGAGAATCGAACCCGGGACACTACGGAAATTGAGGCGAAAAACCGTGCTACGCCAATCGTGTCGTCAAACATTGATCTGTTGCTCCGTTTTGACGTGTAAAAAGGACAAACTAACAAACAAACACATTTTTGAATGTATAATATTAAATGGTGGGTTTTACCCACAAGAATGGTAATGGTTTTTGAAATATGTCTATCTCCTGACAGAGTTGAACA
Organism: Udea olivalis; assembly: GCA_947369235.1. Taxonomy (NCBI): domain Eukaryota; kingdom Metazoa; phylum Arthropoda; class Insecta; order Lepidoptera; family Crambidae; genus Udea; species Udea olivalis. Next base: position 296,151 of record OX376345.1, on the reverse strand, counting down.
TGAGACAGACATATGCAATGACAAGTCTGCACTGATTTGTGAAACGTCAAAATCGTTTGAGACAGGTTTTTATTTATGAACCTAGTCGGTACGTCAAAAGTATAAGGTCATCTTTTCTCAAATGTTTAGATGTTTATGATCACCACTGCGTAGATACATGTGGTGCTCTGAGTGAACAGATATTTATGCTAGGTCGTGTGTTTAGATATTGTTAGCAAACGAGCTGCTCAGATATAAATATGACACAATAATAATAAATAAATAAATAAATAAATATGCGCCAGACAACACACCTCTTGTAATGGTCTCGAAGTAGGGATTATTAAATCCCTGTGTTACGAGGTACCACACAAGGAAATAAGCTAGGGGCGTCTCCCAGCACACCCAGACCCGAGTCAATTCAGAAAAGATCGTTTCCTGAATTGACCCGACCGGGAATCGAACCCGGGACACTTTGGAAATCGAGGCGAGAAACCGTACTACAGCACACTGCGCCAATCGTGTCGTCAATATTGATGTTATTATGAATTATTGATAAACTTTGCAGTATAGAAGTTATTGCAATTTACATCGCTCACTTTTTTTTTTTCACATTTGACCACTCTGGCAGCTCCGATACCTTTATTCTCAGGTCTTCACAGTCCCAATTTTGCACAGACCCCATTTTTCACATTCCCAGATCTCCACTTTCCTAATTTTGACATTCCGGATCATCACATTGCTAAATTTTCACATGCTCAGTTCTTCACATGCCCAATTCTACACATTTTCAATTCTTCACATTTTCAATTTTCCACATTACCAAAATTATCAAATGCCCAGTTTCTCAATTTCCCAATTCTTTAACACCTCAACAAATGACAAGCGTACAGTCTTCATGACTACGTTGATTTTAACTAACGTGTATCTATATTGTGATCGAAATATACTTTTTTGCTAGATTTATATGGCATCAATATTCCCTGTCAGTCCTGTCACCCAAGTTGAGGTATGATATAATATACAGGGTGAATGGGGATTCATTGACATGCTTTTGAAATAAGAACCTACTATTTAAAGTACTTTCCCCAAGTATGAGGCTATTTCATATTATTTTCAAACCTTATAAACCATTGCCAAGTATTAAACATGATGTTTATAAAGTTTAAAAATAAGCAGTTTTGTATCTATTACATGTGGTTATTTAATAGGTACAAAATTTCATATTTTTAAGCCGTTTAAACAATTGCCGAGTATTAAACATGATGTTTAGGAGGTTAAAAATATGCAATTTTGTACCGATTAAATGGATTAAATACTTGGGTAAAGTGCCATATATCATGAGTAGCTTCCTATTTTAAAAGGATGACAATGAATACCCAGTCACCCTGTATAAACCGCAACAGTATGGCAAAATCAATGAAATCCTTTGATATTACCTGCTTACAGTAACATACGTTATAGCGAACTTATTGTTACATTCATACTGGCCAGGTTAAATGTCGAGTGCCATCTTATCGTTTTACGAAATGATTTTCATTGTTGTCACTTATATGCGTTGTAAGTGTAATGTGATTTATTTACATAAGTAATTATGTGAAATGTTTTATTGAAAACAATGGAAGCACTAAACGATAACTGTGTATTTAATGAAAGTGAAAAAGGAAAGAAAGTTTTGGTAAAGGGGGGATACAAATATTACTATCACAGGAAGTACGATTCGGGTAGTACAAACTGGCAATGCTCAAATTTACCAGAGTGTAATACTAACATTACGCTAGACTCAAATAGAAAAGTTACGCGTGAAGGGTAACGTTTTTGTTCACCGGATATGTCGAGAAGAGAAATAGATAAATGTCATCACGCATGCAAATTAAAAATACAAACATCTATGGCCCCAGTACAACATATCTATGAAGATGAAATTAGTAAATTAAAAGAAGAGGGGGCTGGCTGTAATATAGTAGCAGTGCCGGAATTTTCATCGTGCAAAAGTTCCCTAACCTTTAGTCATCTGGGGATGACTAAAGGTTGACATTTAAAGACATAAAAGATGTTGAATTACCAACATTTTTTACTGACAATTTAATAAATTTATAATGGATGTTCAGCAGAAGACAAAATTATTATTTTTGCTACTGAATTAGCTTTAAGTGTGATCAAAGAACAGGACCCTTATTATTTCGACGGAACTTTCAAAATGACCCCACATCCCTTTTATCAAACATACACTCTGCATGCCGATTTAACTGAAAAAAGTGACGAGAATAGATTAATTGCGCTTGTGTATGCGTTAACTCCAAATAAAACAGAGAAAACGTACAAAAGTCTGAAAAAGAAGATGAAGATTTCAAACTTTATGACTAGGATGCTTTTACTGAATATTTAGATGATTGTGAACTATTAAATCTGCTATTCCTAAAGTGGCTACTACGAGATCGCAACTTTAAATGCGATCAGAGACGTGTTTCCACACCAATAACCAGTTGTTATTATCACTACCAGAAAGCTTTAAGGGCAAAATCAAAAGAACTGGAGTTATGGAAATTTGAAGGAGGGTACATGACTACCAATTATGTTGTGTGTTGGCTCACTTGCCTCCTAATGTAATACCTGAGGCATATTTATCAGTGAAAGAACAATGCCAAATGAAGAAAATTTTCAAGAGTTTCATAATTACTTTATAAGCTTTTGGTTACAAAAAATAACTAGTGACACAACGAACATGTCCGGACGACAAATTCTAGAGAAGGTTGGCATCACAGGATGAACACGAAAATTCCAGATCGTCGTCGTCAGTATATTAAAAAAAGAAAGCAAATATCAAGATTTTCGTATTCGGCAAAGTCAACTGCACTGCTCTGGGAAAAAACGTAAATAAGGAATTGTGAACATAAACAACCAAATTAGGAATATTGTTAATGACTGCAACATTGGATTAATAAAATTACCAACTTAATAGCATACATGTGTAAATTCATTATGATAAAAGTAAGAAAAATATTTCATTGATTTATGTTTTAGGAAGATAAAGATCTTTATTTGAGTTATAATACTAAATAATAAATTATAATAAAAAAATCATTTCATTTCATTTTCATTTCATTTAAACAGCATTGAGTAAAGAGAACATGAGAATTTTATTGTTCTACAGTTTATTTAAACGATAATAAATTCGTTGATTTTAAAATGACATTGTTTTATTATTTTTAGGTCAGTAGTAAGTATACTTTTCTGACTGTACTTTGCGTGACATAAGGACAATGTGAATAATTGGGCATGTGAATAACAGAGAGTGTGAATTAAAGAATTAAGAGTGAGAAGAATTGAGACTATGAAGAACTGAGCATATGAAAATTTGGTAATGTGATAATCTGAAAATGTGCAAAATTGGGAAAGTGAAGATCTGGGTATGTGAAAAATGGGGCCTGTGCAAAATTGGGAAAGTAAAGGCCTGGGAATAAAGGCTCCGATATATCTGCTGCTGACTGTACTTGTTTTTCGATAGGGTAAACACGGATCTCTTGGTTAATCATTTCTATTGCGATATAAGAGTGGTAGTTACTTTAAAGATCGGAGATAAAGGATAATATACGAGCTTGTCTGAACATCTGTATAATCACCTCTGTAGACTGACGAGCAGCGCGACGGGCAAGGCCAGCGCCAGACGGCCGGCAGCCAGCAGCTCGGCGAAGCAGGCGCCGGCCGCCCGCGCGCCGCGCCGCCCCGCGCGCTCCACCCGCGTCACACGCCCCGCATCACACGTCGCCAGGTACGACGGGGAACCATGGTCAAAGTAGTACACTTCCACCTGTTCCGGCGCTGCAAAAATCACTATGTTGTTACTTTAAATATAAATAATGTATACCATCTGCTAGAATCAGCCGCTTTAAGTGAGCACTAAACTGCCAAAAATGTAATAATACTGATATCTTCATGTTTATTACATTGAAGTATAGTATCTACATAATATTTCAATGGCTTAGTACGTTTTTCTTACTATTTAGCATAAGTTATCTTTGTTCATACTACCTTTGTATTAAAGCACAATATTATAAGCAACTTACTATTTTCACTCAGCTCCAAATTAGTAACACTTGCCGTGCTACCCGTACCTAGGATTTTCCAGGTAGAATTCTTATGTAATTTCTGAAAATACCATTAGAGGGGAATATAAAACATTATAGTTACTTATATTAAATGTTGACTGGTTTGCTCATTGGCCTGAGCACTGCAATGAGTTGTGTATAGGAATTCGGTACAGCGTCGCAAGTGAATAACAAAAGTACCTAAAAATTACATTTAAGTTGATATATGTTACTAATGTTGTTAAGTTACATAAGCCCATGTTTCTGTTCCTGAGTCTTGTATTGTATGCAAATTTCATCTTACTAGGCAGACTAGGATGACTATGTCCACCCCGCCCTGTGAGATTTAATTATTGCTGACCTACTTGCTGTCGTGTTCCCGCGTCCACGACGACTTGGCCTTTGCCACTTGGTCGCTGTGGCTCCTCAGCGCGCGCGCTGGTCGCTGCGTCCGTCGTGCAGTACCGCTCTCGCGCGCTGCACATTGGCAAAAAACAACCATTTTACACCACACATAGAGTTTCAAAGTCCCAAGCCACTTAGCTGCTAACATTTCTTTGATTTTTTAATTAACTGGTCAAATAGGACATTCACTGTCAAAACTACGTTAAAGTGGGGATTGTGTGCTAAAAAAACAGAGTTTGGTTCTTCTATGCGTACTTCTGATACAGTGGCAGCGTATGATGCCGCGGCGCGGCCGCACACAGGAGCACCGAGGCCGGCAGCAGCACCACGCCGTCGCCCGCGCCCGCATCCTGTCCTGCCTGTTCTGACGGAAAATAGTCGTTAATGTGAGTATCCTACAAATGTAACTGTGTAGCGGGTAATTTACAGAAAACGTTATGATTTCCCATCTTACCCCAGTTCCTGGAAAAGCTCATCTTGTTGGGAAAACTGAAGGGAAGCGACCCAGAGGCCGATCACCAACTTGATATTCTGATGAAATTAAAGATGACGCAGAAATTTTACACAGTATCCCAAATTGCTACCGGCAGAGGCCGGTGGAGACAGTTTGTCCACGGTAAACTTACACCTCACCATAATCACGATCTTTAGACATGAAGAACCGACCATAGAGGAAGAGAATCCAAAATCCTAATACTTTTTATTTTAATCTACATAATATAGTTTTTTTTTTCTATTTTGTCCCTTGGATTTGGCATCTGCACAATTAATATTTCGTTTACAAGTTGAACATATTACTTACTCCTATTTTTAATCGCGCAGAATAAAACTTCGAATTGAATTTTTAAGTAAGTAATCCGTATTGAAAGGTATTAAATGTAAATACAATACAACTACAATTAATTTTCAATTATCTTTCCATTTAAAGCAAAGCAATCAGACATTATACTGTCCCTCTGCAAGGAAAAGGCTTACACCACTGGAATCAAGTTATGACCTGGGATTTTAATTTTAATTTTTAATTTCGCGCCCTTCTAAGCAATTTTTTTTAATGACCTGTCTGATAGGGCTGGAGGCCTGGGGAAGCCGTGGAGAGGTCTGCGCCGCCGTCGCCGCGTGCTGCCGCCGGTGCTTCTGAACTACCACCTGCCCACGAAAACATAATTTGTGAGTAAAGAGATTTCTAAAGTTGGTACTATCTATTTCCCGTCTCGTGGTAATATCCGTCTTCAAAGTAACCATAACAGTGTCCTATTAAGTGTCTGTATCTGTGGTTACAAGTGGACTCTAGGGACCCATTGAACTCTACTTCAAAACCTTCACCCTCCCTATCTTTCTATGCTCAGTTTTTTATTAAACTTGACAGCATGTCCTTTTTTACATCTGGTGAGTATATTGGTAGTGTTGGCGAGTAAATCTCAGCCGCTACTCTAAAAGGGGCAGTTTACCTGCACGTAGGAGCCGGTGACATCGCCCGTGGGCGGCGAGGTGCGCGAGGAGTCGAGCGTGCTGCCTTCCGCCGGCAGGCTCGAGGTGGACGTGTTTGTGTTGTGGTCTGCAACAATTGGCTCTGCTTCATTGACATACCCGGTGTGTCTTCTTGTAAGGGGTCAAGTTTAGTTAAAATAAGCACTATTAAGAATTAAACTAACTATAGTACTTACTGATGAAACCGCTAAAACTACTTAAAAACAGTTTTAAATACGGTATCATTATGTGGGGGAACAGTGGTAATGTAATTGATGTTTTCTCGCTACAGAAAAAATGTGTCAGGATTATAGCACAAATTAAAAATACACAAAGCTGTAGACCATACTGCGTTAAATTCAAACTCTTAACCTTAACATCAATTTACATCCAAGATATATGTACATTTGTATTTAAAAATAAACACCTATTCAAATCGGTTAAAGAAACTCATAACGTGAACACCTGGCATAAAGACAGACTTTTCTAATCAAGAATTAAACTACTCAACTGCAGTCCATTCTTTATGGCTGTTAAAAATTTTAACAAAATCCCGGCTGATTTAAAGGCAGAAAAGAAAATAACCACTTTCACTAAAAAAAATAGATCCTTTCTAATCTCTGTTTTTACACACTAGAGGAATTCTTAAAATATAAATAATGTAAAAATATTAATAATAAAATATATATGCCTATCATTAACATAGTATTATCTTTTATAAGTTGATAATAGTTTTATTATCTAAATCTGAATCAGCCTATTTTATCCCACTGCAGGGCAAAGGCCTCCCCTCTCAATCTCCATCCCTCACGACTCAAAGCCATTGTGGGCCAATGCTTGTGATGAATATCCAATTCGTCTCGCCACCTTCTTCTAGGCCTCCCGCGTAAGCGTTGGCCGTTGGGATGCCAATCTGTTGCTGTCCTCGCCCACAACTCAGCTGGCATGCGGCATGCGACGTGCCCAGCCCATTTGCACCTAAGCTTGGCGGCTGTGTGACCCACGTCAGCGATTTTTGTTTTATAGAGCAGTTATTGAAGGTTAAACAAACTTTCCTGAAGTGAAGTTTGACCGTAATTATACGAGTCGCTGCATCCGAGGAGATTTTCATATTTACCAATAAGTTCTTATTACGATCAGTGAGTTTGACACCTAGAATACTGCGCTCCATTGATCGTTGGCAGACCCCAAAGGCGAACTTCTGACGGTTCGTTAACGACCATTTTTGCGTTCCGTAAGTGAGGGTGGCCAGAACGCATATGTCCATGAGTTTCCGTTTGAAAGAAACAGGAAGAGTGCCCTTCATCAGTTTTTTCATTGACCAATGTTCTTTCAGGTGTTTTCGATGCGTCGTGCAATTGCTTTGTCTTATCTTGCCTGGAAAGAATCTATTTGGCCAAGGTAAAGTTACTCATGGACATATTCGACCACCCCACTCCGTAAATTTCGATAGGACGTTTTACGCTGTTCGTCATTAACTTCGTCTTCGTCATATTCATTTCGAGTGCGACCTCAAGGCTTGCGATGTTGAGTTGCCCAAGCATTAAACCCAACTCAGCTGCGGACGAATAAAACAAAATAATGTCGTCGGCGAAACGGAGATTGGTTAATCTACGTTCTCCCACGACAATACCCCGGTTTTCCCAGAGTGGTGCTAGTTTTCGAAAAACTTCCTCCAGGGTGGCGGTAAAAAGTTTGGGAGAAAAAGGGGCCTCCTTGCTTAACACCCTTCTCTATCGAAAAAGATGGGCCAGTGGAGTGTAAGCAAATGGCTGCTGTGCTGTTGCTGTATATGTTCTGAAGGAGGTTAATGTAAACTGGTTCTATCTATATGGTTGATCAAGCTGTCTGGAGATTCTATTTTCTATGACTTTAATAAAGAGTTCGTTTTATTATAGGATAATAAATTATTTTGTTAAGATTGCAATACTCACAAAACAGGTAATTAAGTTTTTAAGTTCAATGTATTTTAATAAGACGTATACGTACACTTGATTCGCAATAATTCTTTGAATCTTTAAATCTTTACTTTGGAGTAAGCTGTGAGCTGTTCGCCTCCAAAATGGTTGCCAAAAAAATGCTGTTTACTGTTGAAGCAAAGCAGATGGTTCCCATTATGAAAAATCGTTGAGAGCTAGAAAGCGGTGGAGCACTTTCATTCACTTCATTACTCTTGATAAATTATTTATTAGTAAATACTACCCAAACGTGTATTGGTGATTTCCATCTCCTTAGCCTCGACGCCTCTGTTTGTCGTGGAGGTCATGTAGTTGCTGCCGTATTTAGTCATTGTCTTATGCACTAATTCCAATTAAGCTATACTGTGCTCTGAGGTGAGCCAATTAATTTTTCAAACGTTTCTACTTATCTCTATGACATACGTACGTCAAATTATTAAAGACAACGTCGTAATGACAGCCTAGTACTTCCGAGCAGTCATCTCCACATCTGAGTCAAGCAGTATTTGTTACATACAAAGAGGTTGCTAAACAACTACTGAGTGCTCTATGCCAAGATCTGCTTTGTTTTGGGCCAAGGGGCCATGCAGTGATGATGTCCCTAAGTTGTTTATTTATATTTCACTTGATATTATTCCAGGGTCGGTTATGCATCCTGGTACGTTCACAGTGGCGCATGGCGAGGTGGAGGAGCAGAAGGAATATACAATGTAGGTACTTAGTATAAATATGCAGAATTAATGTTTTTTGTGACAGTGAGGATACGTGAAAAACAATAAGCGTACAAATAAAGATAATAATAAAGTATGGTAGTACCTTTGTATTACATACGGGAAAGCAATAAATAAATAAATAAATAGTTGTAAGATTGGTATTTTTATTATTAAGGGACTAGTAGGGGAGACGAAGTAGGGATTTGGGGTTTAACTTAAACGCAGCAGATTAGGATGTGGAGGGATCTTTTTAACCCTATGAACTACCTCTAACATGTTCAAGCCCTATATACTTGTATAAAGAGCCCCGCTTGTATTGCTTTTTCAATTGTTCAGTTAGGGCCATAAAATAAGGTCTTGAAAAAAAATTAGACTTGAGTCATCTTTGTAAGTAAGTACGAGTAGGTTACCTGTTAAAGGTGCAGTGGACGAATCATTTTAATACCTATCATAACGAGTATGATTAACTGCACGCTTGGGTAAATGCTAGAAGTGGTACCTTTGAAGTACATATTTTAAGAATAAATCGTAATAATAAGTGAATTAGTTATATGCTTACGATACGAGGTTTTTGTTTTAAAGTAGGTATTTTTGCAGAGTTGATGCGATAACCTGATGCAGGAAAGTTCCGATACGATGTATGGTTTTATTTTTAGTAACAAATAAAAGTTAATGCTTTTATCAATACAACTGATGTTTGGTTTGTGCGAATTTAAATAATTACGCTCAAATCGGCTCGAATGATTACTAAATAAACACAACGTGTGCGATGCGTGTCAGGTGGCGGCGCGCGGCGCGGCTGGTCGGTTGCGCGCGGGCCACGAGGGTGCATGGACATCAACACAGCCATATCTTAGTACGTTTTTAATTGTTTCATTATGTTAGAATTTAAGTATTTTTTGACGTGACAACGTCTTAAATTAGGTTGCGGCTGGGAGTCACTTATGAAAAAGTGCAACGCTCGGTAACGTTACGATGAGTCACCGAACGAGAGAGAGGCCCGCCGAATGCCTTGCGTCTCTCTCCCACTCAACTATGATCGGTCTGCCGCAATTCTTATTTTCATTCAATTCCTTGTTCCTATTGTGCAATTTAATTATATTCATATCAATAAATATTCTACCGAGAAAAAGACGTTGTCACGTAAAATCTTCGCCCGTAAAACCGACTTTTTTATCAACAAACAAATTGTACTCTACTAACTCGCATTATAAAACCACAACAAGTTCAAAAGAGTACTACTGAGTTTCTCGCCGGGTCTTCTCAGTAAGAATCAACTTCTCCGACGCGGTGGTAGAGTCGCATTATGTTTGTATACTGTTTATTTATTCATATTACTATAGTATTTATGTCTATTATTTAGTATATTTTTTGACTATTTAAAAGTACTGATTAGGTCTATTTAAATAAAGATATTTGAGTTTGAGTTATCATCATACATTACTTTAGAGATAGGTTAAGATAATTAATGAATGTAGCTGCAATTTTGTTATTTCAACGCCTAAATAGGTATTTACGCTAGTACGGGTTTAGAACGGAAGTAAAAAATGCATTCAATAGATTTTTATAATAACTAGCGACGGCTAACTTTGTCCTATAATGTCTGTTCAATTCTTAAAAAATAACTTTAAACAAACCTTGTCCTCACCTACTAACAAGAATTATCCCGATTGAGTCTTGAGAGTGAGATTAGGGTCAGGTCTTTTTTTTCTAGTTTCTATCTTTCTGTAGAAAATAGTGCATTCTTAAAATGCTCAAAATAAAAATTAACTTATCCTATAGCTGTTTAATCTTAATCTAAAGTCAAATATTTGAAAAAATATTTCTTTCGGGTGTTAAAGGCGCTTGCCACCTATAACATTGATGAAATAACGTTAGCTTATAACGTAAAATACACTAGATAAATTATCTAGGTCTGTTAACAGCCTCGGTAGCTCAGTTGGAAGAGCAGCCACCCGGATTGTGGTTCGGATCCCACTTGAGACCCTAGGATTAGGTAGGATTTTTCTAGTTTCTATCTTTGTGTAGATGAATTATCCAAATTGATGGCCGTACGTCGAGTACATCTCTGCAAATATGGACACATACCATGGTAATCACCACTTTTACCACAATATAATGATTTAATTGTGAAGCAGTTAGCAGTGACAAAACTCAGGTTGAGGATCACGGCGCCACCACCGAGGCACTACGTGATCAACCCCAGTTAAATTGGAAAATATAATACTCGTAACCTGGGGCCGGATTACCATCTTTCAGAGCCAGTCAAGTCAATTTCCTAAACTGAGGGTAGCGAGCAATTTCGTCAGTAAATATCTGGCCTAGAGGATGCATTATTGTCAGGTAACCGCTGACTGGTTGAAAATTATGAAAAATAACATTTTATTGACTATTAAAAGTACTGGATTAAGTCTACTTAAATAAATATATTCGAGTTTGAGTTTGAGTTTAACATGGTAATTCAATTTCATAAGAGACTTATTCTCTTGCAATGTGGGGACCAAGAGTAGAGGAATGAAAAACAAAGATGTCAACAGATGCAACTTTATTGTGTCAAATTGTCATTACACCATCTTATATACTACAATGCATACGCACACATACGGGTGACGTGTACACACACTACACCTTCCCCGTTTTTTTTTGGAAAAAAAAGGAATTTTATTTTTCAAAATGAAGTTAGGCATATTTAAAAACAGAAATTACCACAATTTACAAATAACAATTGACATAGAAATTGATATTTGATTGGAGAACGTTATCTTTCATTCGTTCAATAATTTTGTTTTTGTAAAAATGGCAACATAAATTCATAATCAAAGATATTTGATGACAAATATAAGCTGATTTAATTTACATCTAATTTAATTTTGTTAATGAAACTGATTGGTTAATTTTTTCTTACATATTTTCAAAGTTTTAACAATATACCACTAACTTTATATTTAAATTTTGCCAAATTATGTGATAACTTACAGAAAATATTCATTCAATTATGAAAACAAAACATCTGGGAACAAAATCCACAAAAAAATATATATTAAAAGCAAATTGACAAAAGCTAAACTCAAATCATTTAAATTCGAAACAGAATAAAAACTATGTTTATAATTTTTTTTTAAACATCGCATAAGTTGATTTTATATTAATGTTATAATAAGTTGATTATTATATAATTGAATATAAGTTGACTAATTCTATGCGGAAAATGAATATGCGGACCCGTTAAATTATTCAATCAAAATTAAAAAAACAGGTTTGTTAATTTACCCTTATTTTGTCATCTTGATTATAAAAATAATGATTACTTCCCGCTTAAAAAGTTATACAATCGTCTAACTAACTTGACAAAAGAAAAAAAACAATGCACAGAAAAGTCTTATCTAGAGATAAAATTGTTCCATTTGATACAATGTTACTTTACATAATAAGACGTGAATACCTTATATCTAAGCTAGAATACATTTTAATTTTTCAATCGATTTCATAATTTAGATATTACCATCGTAGATTATAGACATTATCTCTAATTATTAAGCCATGTAACACTTTTTCATCACTTTTATTTTTTCCATTTTGTCAGAAAAAATATAATTTTATAGTTTACTTCCATTATCAAACATCTAATCTCATGTCAACTCTCATTAAACAATCACTTTTATATTCAATCGTGTATCACATCATCATAACTTAGAACATCATTACTTTTATGGGCATTTTTCTTATATAGGCCGGCCGGTCCTTTTTTTAAAGGTACATATTTTGTTTATAGTCGACTTTCATAACAAACAACAACAACGACATTTGCTATGCGCATAGTCTTACTTATCAGGGTCACGTTTTAAGATTACTTGATCTCCAAACATTTACACAGAGAGAAGCTCGTCTACACCATGATCAAATGAAGGATCTGATACCCGTAACTGTACCTTGTACCATTATTATACCCTAATAGATTGGTTCTTCATTTAAGATCTATCTGATCTCCAACGGTTTTCACAGAGAAACCTCGTTTACACCATGATTAAACTGAAGGATTTGACACCGTATTACACCGTCATATTTGCCCTTATTACATCTCCATTTACTATATTCTCATTTACACATCTTTTCAACTGTCACAGCTCTCATAAATTTGTAAAAAGACACCTCGCTTATGACTCCTTCAGCATAAATGATATTGTTTGCTTTTGGGTGATCAGTCCAATTGCGTGACAAAACATTTGTACTAAAATAGTCCCAGCTTTTCTAAATATACTCGCCATACCGTACCTCGCCATACTTTCGTTCATAATTACAGACCATGAATTGACCAAAATACAAAAGTATCAATTCCAAATATCATGTTTTATAGACAGGAAAAAGTCTTAGGTATACACTATTTCGGTATAGCAACTCAAACGTATTAAGTTCAGTCCAATAAGGAAAGATATGATATTACATTCGAAAACATTAACGAATTACAAACATGTTGATGACCAAAAACAACTTCTGATATTACGATACCTGATACCTGATATTGTTTGATTCCCATAAAAGGCAGCTTTGTATTTCCGTCTGAGACTTGTCGGTAACAAATAATAATGCTGATGCGGTACCACGTGTTGTACTGTAATGTTAGTATTACGGTGCGTCAAAGGATACAAATATTTAAAAAAAAATGTTCTTACATTTTCATACTGAAATACAGTCATGACAATTAACTTTACTTCGGAGTTACTTAGGAAGGAATAAGAATTTCTGATCAACTATTGACCGATATGCATAGAAAATAGTCTATTAATTCAATACTTCATTAGTAGTTATTTTTAACGATACCGAAATTAGGAAACTCAAATTGCGTTCCATAATTAACCTTTCGTATGTATTTTATTACACACATCAAAAGTGTCTAGGGATCAAGCATTTTTATGCGGATTTCTTGAGACTGAGATGTGGCTTTGTAATAAATTTATGATTTTATTAATTTATATGGATCCTTTTTGGTGCATTTCATAATTTGAAACAGGAACTGTCAATCAAATTCGAGTAAAAGATGAAAATCAGCTGTCAATATTTTCCCTATAAAAACATACAACGCATTGAAGACATTATTAGTGCTACTGTTTCCCTACTACTGATTAAAACCAACGTTATTATGGAGCGGCGACGTCATTTATGCAGGGAACAAATGCTCAGAGCCGTGGGAATGATAGAAGCTGGTTCCCGGCAACGTACTGTGGCTTTAGCTCTGAATACAAGTCAGAGTGTTATCAGTCGACTTTGGACACGTTACCGAAGCACTGGTACCGTGGCTGAGCGCCATGGAGGACGGTATCGCTGCACCACACGGAGACAAGACCGATACATTCAAATCACAACTCGAAGAGCTCCAACAATAACCGCCATGATGTTAGCCGTGAGGCTTCATCACTCTTCAGGGAACTTAATTAGCGACCAAACAGTCAGAAACCGCTTGCATGAAGTGAACCTTCATTCCCGAAGACCGCTAAGGGTACCACCTATAGCAATGCACAATCGTAGGATTCGATATCAATGGGCTCTTGAACACAGAAATTGGGCAGAAGAACAATGGCGTTTCGTGTGCTTTTCTGATGAGTCTCGTTTTGGTATGAGACCGGATACAAGACGTATACGACACTGGAGAACCCCTGGACGCCAACAGCGATTGAAATCCTGCCAGGAAGTCCATCCTTATAGTGGTGGAACCATCATGGTATGGGCGGGTATTTGGATCGGCGGAAGAACTGAGTTGATTTGGATCAGAGGCAACCTCAACGCTCAAATTTATGCTGAGACGATTGTATCAGACGTCATCGTTCCTCTACAAGTGCAAATCGGTCCCTTATTTCAGTTAATGCATGATAATGCACGACCGCACACCGCAAGAGTTGTAAGACAGACTCTCGCCGCAGCTAACATCAATGTCCTGCCCTGGCCTGCTCAGTCGCCAGACTTGAACCCGATTGAGCATGCATGGGATATGCTACAGAGAAGAGCTCTGCCGAATATGGAGGGTATCCAGTCGCAAGAAGACCTTTTTTTGTTGTTGCAACGAACATGGGCGGCCATTCCACAGCGTGATTTGGATGAACTCATTTTGAGTATGCCAAACCGATGTTCTTGTGTTGTTAGTGTTCGCGGTAGAAACACGGATTATTAATTGTTTAAGTTACCCAATAAAATTTTAAAGAAAACTGTTATTACAGTCTTTTTTTCGAACTTTAATGTTAGTGGTTCAAATGTCAAAAATCCCTTTATTATGAAAATGGCAAATTTCTTTATTAATGCAAAAGTGACTTGGTTTATCGTTACTGTAGACAAGCGAAAACACTTTATTTGATGAATCCTTAAAGAAAATTTTAATTAATATCAATCAGGAGAAAAGTTATTGCAAAAATATATGTTGATCCCTAAACACTTTTGATGTGTGTATTTAGCTAATTTTAGAAACAGTTTGTCAATCAAAATTTTGATTCAATATTCCATAAAGAAAGAGTACAACTGATTGTAATGGATTTGAAGTGATTTGTTAAATAGAACTTGCCTTTTCACAAATAATATTTTAAAACTTTCCGTTATCTAAACTATTAATTGTAATTTATTGCTAGGTGTTAAAAAATGTAATCTTCGTCGTATTTGTAACTAAACATAAAGAAATGATTAAGTAATTAAAAATCAAACGAACGATCGAAACATAAAACGAACTTTCTTTCTGTACGTGCAAATAACATGAGAAAAATTATCCAAAAACAAGCGAAAAAAATACCAATAAAATAAATAAAATGTAGTACATACGTGAAAATATCTAAGTTGCTTTTACACTGATGAAATTGAATTTTTTATCTCCATTTACAACACCCAATTATTATTTTGAAAGCAAATATTAATTCTTAGCTATCTTCGATTCTTTTCACAGATTTTTTTCAAATCCAAGTGGAATTATAGTTAATTATGTATATATTACAACATCAAACGTAATAAATTTTGTGATAATAAGACATGTTGGAAATCAATCAAACCAAAAATTGCATTTTTTAATAGCTGATTTGCGTTATGTGATGCTACAAACCAAGTAACAGTCCTAGTAGCTCAGTTAAATTAAATAATGTTCTAAAATAGCCATCGGTGCTTCGTAGATTGCCTGGAAGAAAATACTTCATACTTCTGTCTGGGATTAATCTAATCATTAAAAAACATAGATGACTTATTTTTAAAGTTGTTACATAGTGTTTTAGTGAAACACGCTTTCCAATATAATGAAATTATTATACATTCGACGAAGTACGCTGTGTAAAACGTTTTTAGATAAATCAATAAAGTTTATAAAATTAATCGTCAAATGTCATTATTGCAATGAAAAACAAAGATGCTCAGTAAACATAAAATTACCAGTAATTGAGAACTCAGTTAATGTTTGAAGATAAACTTTTACTTTTTATAAAAATTCAATACACAAAATAATTCATGTCAAATAAAGTCGGTTTTACGGGCGAAGATTTTACGTGACAACGTCTTTTTCTCGGTAGAATATTTATTGATATGAATATAATTAAATTGCACAATAGGAACAAGGAATTGAATGAAAATAAGAATTGCGGCAGACCGATCATAGTTGAGTGGGAGAGAGACGCAAGGCATTCGGCGGGCCTCTCTCTCGTTCGGTGACTCATCGTAACGTTACCGAGCGTTACACTTTTTCATAAGTGACTCCCAGCCGCAACCTAATTTAAGACGTTGTCACGTCAAAAAAAATGCTGATCGTTGCCTCGTGACTTCGCGGGACATCGTAGATAATGTTACTCATTGTGCAATTGTGACGCTTGCATTATGTAGGTATTGAATGCTGTTACAATTTTAGTTAGGTACCTACTCAATATTTTGGTGAATTCTTATAATGAAAAAAAATGGTTGCCTGTAAAGTCGGTTTTACGGGCGAAGATTTTACGTGACAACGTCTTTTTCTCGGTAGAATATTTATTGATATGAATATAATTAAATTGCACAATAGGAACAAGGAATTGAATGAAAATAAGAATTGCGGCAGACCGATCATAGTTGAGTGGGAGAGAGACGCAAGGCATTCGGCGGGCCTCTCTCTCGTTCGGTGACTCATCGTAACGTTACCGAGCGTTACACTTTTTCATAAGTGACTCCCAGCCGCAACCTAATTTAAGACGTTGTCACGTCAAAAAAATGTTTTGCATGTACTTAGGTAAGTTAATCGTTAAAAAAGATAATTGCCACTTTTATAGATTAGACCTAGACCTGTCCGCTTGATAATATATAAAGATACATTATATTCTTATTAACTAAACGGTGGCCACCTGTTTTATTAAATATTTAATGTTCTTAGTAGTTAATATAAAAATGACCTTTCATTACAACTTCATTCAGTGTACTTAACTTCCTTTCCTGTTTCTCCCGGCACCGAGAATCCTCCAGACACCAACATCTCCTGGCGCCCAGCAACACAACAACATCCACCTCAGACACCTGCATCTCCCGGCACCCAGCATATTCTGCACTTCCATCGGGCACTATCAACGCCCGGCTGCCAGCAGCTTTATAATTTAATCTGTTCGCAACGGCGGACACTTCACTTTTTGTCCATTATTGTCAATCCATTTATTCACTCACTGTTTTTTTTTTGTGTTCAATATCACCTTTTTTTATTTTCAAAACTCATTAACTACACTTTTTATTTGCACGCACAGCGCTGCCCCAAGGCAGCACTGGCAAGGTCGCCATGCAATGTGGGGACCGAGAGTAGAGGAATGAAAAACAAAGATGTCAACAGATGCGACTTTATTGTGTCAAATTGTCATTACACCATCTTATATACTACATTGCATACGCACACATACGGGTGACGTGTACACACACTACACTCTCTTACCACTTAAAAGCAACGTCATCGTTTTGGCTGATGACGGTAACTAATTATAAGGTATACTAAATATGTTCACATAAATTTTTCAGTAACATGGCGCAGAACAAGTTGGAATCTCTGTTTAGAGGAGGCAGTATGTAGGAGTCACGTTCTGCATACGCAGCGATAAGCAAGGAATGTACTCCCGTACCAAGGCAACCGTAAAAGTACATGATTTAAAGACTCAAGGACGACAGAGGAGAAACAAGGGTATTTGTTTTTTAATAAGTTGAAGGAACATCGATTTTTGTCTGTTCGACTCAGACGCGACGCAGTCGATTTATACCAATGCTGATGTAAAATCGACAGGAAACTTCCAACACCGCGATCTAAAGGAGTCTAACGACATCTACTCGTAGTTACCCAACGAGAAATTCTTCATGGACTTCAGCATGGATGTAAACTATTTTGAATATAGTCCAAATAAGGTACTTACCATTCCTGATCAACGAAAGTGAAATATAACGGAAAATTTATAAAATAACAATTGATTTTGTTAAATAAAATAGTGGTAAGTAGCCTAAACGACCTAACCGCATAAAAATAATGCATTAAATTTGAAGTGACACGTCGAGGGGGAGGAGCTGCGGAGCGTCCACCTGCTCGAGGTCGCGCCCGCGCCCGCCGCGCGGTGAGCTTTGCTTAGGTTAGGTTAGGTTAGGTTAGGTTCCCCCCCATGAGCCTTCGCCTTGTCGTGGCGGGGGGGCTTAGTACTGGTGGTAGGTGGAACCACCGGGAAGCTAAGAGGGCTCAGGTATGGCAGTGCGGTGGACTTCCCACCCACCCATTGCCTGCCGCCGGGCGTGGTGGTGGTATGGTGCTACCACTGCCCGCCCAAAGGGGCGCCCACGGGCGCAGCGCCTTAGGGCGCGAGGTGGGAGCCGCGGTGCACAACCGTTTGGAGGGGGTCAGTGATCCGCGGCTGGCCCCCCCTGTGCACTGCGGCTCGGCGGGGCCGCACCGCCAGATGTGGCAGCGGATCCACCTTTTAGGTGGATCGTGGTTGCGGACCTAGTAGGGTCCGCGTACGGTGGAAGCCAGCGGGCTTGAGTACGGGGGTGCTTTTGCCCGCAATGCACGGCTTTCACCCCGACGGCGGAAGTACCTGCGTGCTCCAGGTACTTCCGTGGCCTCCCCCCTTCATTGGGGGGTCGGCTGGAGGGGGCCCCAATACGGGGAAACACTGGCGGCGGGGCGTTGCGAAACTTTTTAGGGACCCCGCCTCGCCACTGAAGTGTTGAGGTCGAGTACCGTGGGGTTTTAGTCGGTAGAAGTCCGACATAACCTCGTCGTTCCCCCGAGCGACGAGGTATCCATGAGGATTTCCCCACGATAATAAAAAAAAGGTTAGGTTAGGTTGGGGGACGCACTGAGCGGGCCGGTGGCTCTGCCTAGCAGGGTCGCGAGGAAGACAACCTCTATAAAAATTACCCCAACCCTACGATCGCCGCACGTCAATGGGGTGAATGGCTGGTGGGAATCCAGTCCCGAGTGCGGAAAAAAACAACAAGTATGAATGGCCTTTCCGAATTGACTACCCACGCGGGTACCCAGCACGAAGCCGGGGAATCCCTCATGACGCCTGTGGTTGACGCCTCAGTGGCGACAACGACAGACGTTGTCGGCCCTCACTCGTATTGTGGGGAGGGCCAGAAACGCCAAAAGGACGAGCCACGTCCCAAAACTGGCAGCGAGGTGGTGCGGGAGCCCGTAGTGAGGCTGACCCGCTTGAGCTCCGAGAAGCTCAGAGCTGCTACGCCGGAGCCATCTACTTCGGCGGCGGCCAAGCGCATTTTGCGTAGCGGCCGTTCAAGCGCAGCAGGAGAGCGGTCGCGTTCTCCGTCTGCCCAGGAGTCGGATTCAGGCGCGAGCCTGATGACCGTGGATCCTTCCTCCGGGGAGGAACTCGGCCGACTCTGGGGCACACGGAAGCGGCCGTACTCCAAGAGTGGTGGTTCGGGCTCCGATAGGAGTGACCCGGGGTCAGTTTCCTCTTGTGGGAGACCGGCAGCCCGAAGAGGCAGGGTGAGAACCCCGAAAGCCGGTGCTAATGCCAGTCTGGCGAAGGCCCGGCGGGAATTTATGCGCCCAAGGCGCGAGGAGGAGAAGCTGGAGGCGGAGTTACGGTCCGAGCAAGAGGTTGCTGATATGGATCGTGCTCTGCACCAAGCCAAGGACAGGATTTCGCGTCTGTCAGAATCGTCCCAGGGCGAGACTGACGAGCGGGAAATGACCGCTTCCGCGCTCAAAGAGCGTATCGAGCTGTCTGCTGCCATAGTCCGGAAGGTCATTGCGACTTCCGGGCATCTGAAGGGCACTTACCAGAAGGCCCTGAAGACGGCAGTCGGGGACTGGGAGCATTTAGCTCCAGCGCTTTACAAGCGCACAGTCACCGAAGAGACTGAGAAGCTGCGGATGGTTAACCACCGCCTGCTCTCTGCGGTCTCTCGACAGGGGGAGGAGCTGGCCCAACTTCGTAAGGAGATGGACAGCCTCCGCGAAAGCCTCGCCGGGCAAACACCCCGAGCGGCTGGCGTGGGTGACGACAGTAATGTCATTGCCTACGTCAACGCGCGGTTCGAGGCCATCGAGGCTCGACTACCGCTGGAGCGGCTTCGGCCCCCCCTGGCTGCCGACAAGCGCCAGACAAACGCGCCGCCGCCGGCCACTGCGCCAGCGGCCGCGCCACCACCGGCTAAGATGAAAACCCCGGAGAAGACAACCGCGAGCACAAGGGCGACTCAGCCGCCCCCTGCTCGCAGCACACCGGCTGCAGCTGCGCCGAAGCCTAAGGCTCCAGCGTCGCCCAACCCCGAATCCCGAGGGAACCCTTCCACGGGGAAGAAGGGAAGGAAGTCGGCCAAGAAGGGCAAGGCGGCTAACGCTGCCCCACCCCCAAGGGAGCCCCGACCTTTGCCGCCGGCCCCCGAGACCATGGAGTTACCGTGGAACCTCGTGACCGGCCGCAAGGGCAAGAGCAAGGGTGCGAAAGCTGCAGCAGCAGTGCAGCCCCCCCCGAAACCCCAGACGAGGCAAGCTAAAGTGCCGAATCTCCGCCCCGCACGCTCGGCGGCAGTAGTGATTACGCTACAGCTAGAAGCCGAGAAGCAGGGCGTGACGTACTCTAGCGTCATCTCGCAGGCTAAAGCCAGCATCAGCTTGGCAAGCCTCGGGATTGAGTCCGTGCGCTTTAAGCGAGCAGCCACCGTAGGCGCCATTTTGGAGCTGCCGGGCGCTGCAGAGACAGATGGTAGGGCGGACTCTCTGGCTTCCAAGCTACGAGAGGTCCTCAAGGCGGAAGACGTTCGAGTTTCCCGACCTGTGAAGTGTGCAGAATTGCGCATTTCTGAGTTGGATGACTCCGTCACCGCTGAGGAAGTCGCAGCCGCTGTCGCTAAGACTGGGGCGTGCTCGGTGGAGTCCGTGAAGACGGGCGAGATCCGCCGAGACAGGAGGGGGCAAGGCGCCTGCTGGGCACGTTGCCCCGTGGCGGTGGCCAGAAAGCTGGTGGACGGTGCTCGTCTGCTGGTTGGTTGGACATCGGCGCGGGTCAAACTGCTGGAGGCCAGAGAGCTACGCTGTTTCCGGTGTCTCGAAAAGGGACACGTCAGGAGCAAGTGCGGCTCGGAAGTTGACCGTAGCAGTCAGTGCTACCGCTGCGGTCAGCTAGGCCATCTGGCGCGTGCCTGTAAGGCGGCGCCGCACTGCACGGTGTGCGCAGTGGCTGGCAAGAACGCCAGTCACAAGGTTGGGGGCAAAGCCTGCAAAGCCCCCAAACCTAAAACTTGCGGTCGGCAGGCTGCCACCGAGGCCACGGCCCGGTCGCAGCTGGCCCGCTCCGAGCCACTCGGCGATGGGGAGATGCAAACTGCACCTCCTTAAAATGGCACTTAGATTCCTCCAGGGGAATCTCAACCACTGCGCCAGAGCTCAGGACCTGTGGGTCCAGGGTCTGGCGGAGAGGTTGATTGCCATAGCGGTAGTGGCTGAGCCGTACTACATCCCGCCCGATTGGGTTTCGGATGTGGACGGCACAGCGGCCATTGCCACCCGAGTGGCTAACGGCGCCCCCCCTTTTCAGAGGATTGAAAAGGGGCACGGATGGGTTGCGGCTGAATTGGGAGACACCCTGGTTATCGGGGTGTATTTCTCTCCTAACCGGCCTCTCGCTCAATTTGAGAGTTTTCTCTCCGAGTTGGAGGCTGTGATCGGCCGCAATCGTTCGCTCCAAGTGCTGGTCGCTGGGGATTTCAATGCCAAGTCCTTGGTATGGGGATCTCCAGCGACAGATGTGCGAGGAGAGGCGCTCGAGGAGTGGGCAGTCGCTTGTGGCATGACTGTCTTGAATCGGGGCTCGGTAGACACCTGTGTGCGCATGCGGGGAGGGTCCATCTTGACGTTCGCGACTCCTTCACTAGCACGACGTGTCCAGGGCTGGGAAGTGCTGGAGGGTGTGGAGACGTTGTCGGACCACCGGTATATCCGGTTCGACGTTTCTACGCTTCCGGCAATTCATACCGGTCCAAGCCGTTCTACCCGGCATAGAGACAGTCCGAGATGGGCTTTGAAGCGACTCGACCGCGAGAAGTTGGAGTGTGCGGCTATCGTCCAGGCATGGGTGCCTGTGCCGGATGGGCCTGCTGAGGTGGAGGATGAGGCCGAATGGTTCCGGGAGGCGCTGTCGCAAATTTGCGACGCGGCCATGCCCCGGGCCGGGCCTATCCCTCCTAAGCGGCAGGTATACTGGTGGTCCGCAGACCTCGCGAGCTTGCGCTTTGCGTGCGTGAGGGCGAGACGCCAGTATTCCCGGTACCGTCGCAGACGCACCCGGATTGAGGACGATGAGGCCCGCCTTTATGACGCCTATAGAGAGGCGAAAAAGGCGCTCAAGGTCGCAATCAACAGAGCCAAGTCCAGGGCAAGGGAGGAGTTTCTTGAGACTCTAAATGCGGATCCGTGGGGAAGGCCGTACAGGTTGGCGTTGAGTAAGCTCCGCCCCTGGGCACCCCCGGTTACGCAGAGTCTCTCTCCTCCCTTGCTCCACGACGTCGTCCAGGCTCTGTTTCCGACCCGAGGAGAGCACACTCCGCCAGTGATGACGCCACCCTCAGGTGTGAGAGTAGGTGTAGACGAGGTCCCTGCCGTGTCGGACGTTGAGTTTGATGCGGCAGTCTCGCGGCTACGGGCCAAGAGTACGGCTCCTGGTCTAGACGGCATACCCGGCCGCGCTTGGGTTCTGTCCCTCGAGTGGCTGGGGCCGAGACTGCAGAGCCTGTATTCGGCCTGTCTGTCGCAGGGACGTTTTCCGCGCCAGTGGAAAACGGGGAAGCTCGTCCTACTGAGGAAGGAGGGTCGACCATCTGACTCCCCCTCGGCCTACCGCCCGATTGTGCTGCTCGACGAGGTTGGGAAACTTCTTGAGCGCATAATCGCTGGCCGCCTGATTGGGCACCTCGAGGAGGTGGGGCCGGACTTGGCAGACTGCCAGTACGGCTTTAGGCGTCGTCGGTCCACGGTTCACGCGATCCTCCGCGTGAAGGACATCGCCAGGGAGGCGATGTCGCAGGGTCAAGTGGTGTTAGCGGTATCTCTTGATATAGCCAACGCCTTCAACACCCTGCCGTGGACCTGCATAAAGGAGGCACTACGGCACCACGGTGTCCCCCTTTATTTACGGCTGATCCTAGAAGACTACCTGACAGAGAGGTATGTCGAGTTCCCGGGGCGCGATGACTGGCAGCGTCATCCCATGTCGTGCGGTGTCCCACAGGGTTCGGTTCTTGGGCCGCTCCTGTGGAACATTGGTTATGACTGGGTGCTGCGAGCAGTCAACCTCCAGGGCGTCGAAGTAACTTGTTACGCCGACGATACCCTGGTAACGGCGAGAGGGAACAACTTCCGGGATGCAGCCGTCCTTGCCACAGCAGGCGTGGCGGAAGTCGTCGGCAGAATCCGACGCCTAGGGCTACACGTGGCCCTAGAAAAATCCGAGGCAACCTGTTTTCACGGGCCTCGGAGAGGACCTCCAGCCGGTTCGGCTATCCAGGTGGGTGGAGTCCAGATCCGTGTCGAGTCGACCATGAAGTACCTAGGATTGGTCCTCGACAGTCGCTGGAACTTCCACGCCCACTTTAAGCGCTTGGCGCCTAAACTGGTGCGAACGGCGGCCGCGTTAGGCAGATTGCTGCCCAACATCGCGGGGCCGAAGGCTTCATGCCGGAGGCTTTACGCGGGAGTTGTGCGGTCCATGGCCCTGTACGGCTCACCTGTCTGGGCCGACACCCTGACAAGCCAGTGTATCGCCGAACTGCGGAGACCGCAGCGGGCGATGGCAGTCAGGGTCATACGGGGCTACCGCACAATTTCATACGAGGCGGCCTGTGTGCTGGCCGGCACACTCCCCTGGGACCTTGATGCGAGGACCCTCTCGGCGGTGTTTCACTACCGGGAGGAGGCGCGTCGGTCCACAGTCCACGGGGTTACCCCAAGCCAGGTTTCATCCTGGCTGGAAGAGTTCCGCACACTTGCTGTGGAGCTCTGGGATGTGCGGCTCGCGGATCCCGGATCGGGCCATCGCACGATCCAGGCGATCCGCCCTGTCCTCACGCAGTGGTTGAATCGGCGTCACGGCGCCGTAACGTACCGTCTGACGCAGATACTCACGGGGCACGGCTGCTTCGGGAGTTATCTGTGCCGGATCGGACGGGAGGCTAGCGATGCCTGTCACCACTGCGACGCCAGCGAGGACACGGCGCAGCACACGCTGGAGGTGTGCCCAGCTTGGGCAAACGAGCGCGAGACGCTCACCGCCTCGATCGGGCGCGACCTCTCGCTGTCATCCGTGGTTTCTGCCATGGTGGCGAGCGCGAGCTCGTGGGATGCGGTGCTCTCCTTCTGCGACGCCGTCGTGTCGCAGAAGGAGAGCGCCGAGCGCCAGCGCGAGCTGGACAATCCCGCCCGACGTCGGAGGCGAGGCCGCCGGGGTGGTGGTGCGTAATCCCGGCGGTTCCCTGCGATTAGGGGACAAGAATACTACCGAGGTATCCCTGCCTGTCGTAAAAGGCGACTAAAAGGGCCCTTGGGGTCGCGAAGCGCACGCGGGGGGCCTGTGTGTGTTTCGGTTTGCGATCCCGAGGAAGACGGTAACGCGTGTCTTCGGACACAGTGGTCTGTGTTATCGTGCACTGGAGTTGAGCTTGCTCCTCCCGAGGCTGGCTGCCAGGCGGCCTTGCGCGCCGAAGGGTCCTGCGAGGAGTCTCTCCCTCGTTGGGGATCCCGGGTCCCTTCCATTCTGCGCCGAAGATGACCACCGTCAGGTTTTAGTGGGTAGGGGTCTCTGTTTTCCCAGGAGTTCCGAGTCCCACATATCCCAGGTGTCCCGAACCCAGGGCCTTGGGAATGCCTAAATGCATTTCCTGACGCAAAAAAAAAAAAAAAAAAAGGTTAGGTTGGGGGATGCCCCATGTGATTTTTGTGATTAAGTGCTAGATACGTCCTCGTCGTCTCCCCTGGCTCTCCCAGTCCTGTAACGCAGTGCCAGGCTGGTGACCAAATTCTAGCACTTGGGGCAATCCTTGCGGTTTGCCCCAAGGCACCATGTAGCCGGTGGTGCCACTGAGAATTGGAAAGTTGTCGGTGGGGGCAAGAAGGGAAGGAAAAAGCCTTTCTCAACGCCACTAGCCCCCACACTCAAGAGGAAACCAGTGCAGCCTGCCACAGCTCCTAAAAGGGCGCAGACTGCTACCACTCCTGCCGCTCTGAAGTCAAAGGCGAATTTGACTCCTCCGCGCTCGTCGGCTGTAGTTTTAACGCTGCAGCCAGAGGCCGTTGAGCGAGGAGTCTCGTATAAAACGGCCTTAATCAAGGCAAAGAAGGCGATTGCTCTCCCGGATCTGGGTATTACCGGGGTGACCACCCGACAAACGGCAACCGGGGCCAGAGTGCTGGAGCTGCCAGGTGCAAAAAGTTCAGACGCTGCCGACCGTCTGGCAGCAAAACTTAGCGAGGCACTCGCAGGCATAGCTACCATAACGAGGCCTACCAAATGTGCAGACCTGCGCATTACAGGCCTTGACGACTCCGTCACACGAGAGGAGGTGGTGGCTGCTGTGGCGGCTAAGGGTGGATGTGACCCTACAATGGTTAAGGCCGGGGAAGTCCGTTTCGGCCCCAGCGGGACCGGGTCGGTTACTCTAAAGTGTCCTGTGGTTGCAGCAAGAACCCTCCTGAACGGCGGCCGTTTGCTGGTAGGCTGGAGCTCGGCACAGGTCCGGGCTCTAGAGGCGCTCCCGATGCGGTGCTTTAAATGCATGGGCATCGGGCACACGCGCCAGCTGTGTCCCTCCGACAAAGAGAGGGATGACTTGTGCTTCCGGTGTGGACGGCCGGGGCACAAGGCGGCTGGTTGCATGGCAGCGGCACGCTGCGCCATCTGCTCGGAGGCGGGCAGGCCTTCGGGCCATACAATGGGCGGGAGGAACTGTAATCCTCCCCCCACCAAAGCGCGAGCGAGCCCTAGGACCCAGGCCGCTAATGGTGAAAGGCGCCCATCTGCGCCAGAGGAAGTCGCTATGCAGGAATGAATCAATTTCGCAATAGCAACTTCCTACAGACGAATTTAAACCACTGCGCCGGTGCACAGGATCTGATGATCCAGTCCATGGCGCAGTGGGACATAGACGTAGCAGTGGCCGCAGAGCCGTACTTTGTTCCCCCCCAGCCCCAATGGGCCGGGGACACGGACGACTCTGTGGCGGTTGCGGTGGCAGCTGGTTCTTCTTTCCCACTGGTCCTGCAGGGAAGCGGACCTGGCTACGTCGCGGTCACATGGGGAAGAATAGCCATAGTGGGCGTGTACGTCTCCCCTAACAAGGGTCTCGCTCACCTTGAGACCTTCTTGCGTGGTTTGACGCCTGTTATCCTGCGGTTGGCACCTCTCCCAGTACTTTTAATGGGCGACCTGAATGCATGGTCCACCCTCTGGGGGAGTGTGTCAACAAATGTGAGGGGCCTGGCAGTCGAAGACTGGGCCACCAGTTCTGGAATGTGTCTCCTTAATCGAGGGACGGCACTTACGTGTGTGCGCAGAGTGGGGGGGTCCGTGGTGGACCTTTCGTTCGCTACCCCTTCTCTTGCGCACCACATCCAGAACTGGCGGGTGTTAAGTGAGGTGGAGACCATCTCGGACCATAAATATATAAGGTTCGAGATTTCCACCTCCAGCGGCTCCACAGAGCCACCTAGACAGAGGGGCCACTCCTCCTTCCCCCGGTGGGCTCTTTCCAAATTAGACCGGGAATTAGCGGAGGAGGCGGCGGTTGTGGCGGCCTGGTGTTCGACCTCAATGACGTTGGATGTCGATGAGGCGGCAAGCAGGTTCCGTGATACAATCTCTGGAGTCTGCAATGCCGCCATGCCAAAAGTGCGAGGGCCCCCTCCACGGCATCGCCAGGTCTACTGGTGGTGTGAAGAAGTTGCCGGTCTACGAGAACAGTGCTCACAATCGCGGAGGGCATACACTCGGGCACTGCGTCGCCGCAACCGAGACAACGAGAGGGAAGGCCAGCTGTATGCCACTTACCGTGCCGATAAGAAGGCCTTACAGCTGGCTATATGCCAGGCCAAGGCGAGAGCTCGGCAAGAAATGTTGGAGGATCTCAATAGGGACCCATGGGGTAGGCCATACCGTGCTGCGCGGGACAAACTGTGCCACCAAGGCCCCCTTGTGATTGAGACCCTCCAACCGGAGGTTTTAGAGAGAGTGGTACGGGAGCTTTTCCCGGTGCCGAGCTGGGGATCGAGGGCCTGACGACCCGGCAGACTGCCACTGGAGCACGTATGCTCCAACTGCCGGGCGCCAAAAGCGCCGAGGCTGCCGACCGCCTGGCAGCCAAGCTTACGGAGGCACTGGCGGGAATTGCGGTGGTTACCTCCATCTCCCCCATGGGAGATGGAGGCCAAGATTCTCGCTGCTGTCTACCAGCGCAGGGCAGTGGCGAGAGCACAAGGCGAGCGCCCCTATTTCGATGAAATAGAAGGCGTTCGCAGGCAAGGGCAAAACGCGCTTCTTCGGCGGTGGGCAGGGGACCTGGCTGACGCCGTCTATGGCCGGCACACCATAGACGCCATCCGGCCGGTCCTCAAACAGTGGGTGCGCCGGGAAGGGCGGCCACTGACATACCGGCTGGTGCAGATACTTTCCGGGCACGGGTGCTTTGGAAAGTATCTGCACAAAGTGGCCCGGAGAGAGCCTGACCCGACGTGCCACGAGTGTGGCGCTGAAGAGGACACCGCCCAGCACACGCTGGAGGCGTGCGTGGCTTGGGCGGATCAGCGCCGCAACCTTGCGGCCATTGTAGGGCAAGACCTCTCACTCCCGGCTCTAGTACGGGCCATGCTCGGGAGTGAGGAGGCATGGCTGGCTATGGTCTCCTTCTGCGAGGAGGTGATGACGCAGAAGGAGACCGCGGCTAGGGCCCGAGAGGATGATCCTCTGGCGGCACCTCTCCGACGCAGACGGCAGGGGGCACGAAGACGGCGGTTCGCCCGTCCTCCTCCTGCTCCCTAAAAGTGGCACCGGGGTGTAAGCCGGGGGGCTTACGCCCTATTACATGGTGCTCCCGTCTGGGGGCGTCCCCAGTATACCGGGACGCCCCCGCAGCGTGAGGAGGCCCGGCGCATAGGCCAGGCCGACCGCTGGGGCGACGTGGTAATCCGCAAGGCTCCATGTCGCCCTATTCCAAAGCGGTGAGGGTATACTCGGGTGTGTTTTAGTGGGTATGCCGTCGGCTTCACCGGCGGAGAGTCCCACACTCCCCCACTGCCCGACCCAGGCAGTGGGATAGTGCGTAATGCATTTCACACCCGGAGAACAAAAAAAAAAAAAAAAAGGTTAGGTTAGGTTAGGTTAGGTTTATCATCCCCCCCCCCATGAGCCTTCGCCTTGTCGTGGCGGGGGGGCTTAGTACTGGTGGTAGGTGGAACCACCGGGAAGCTAAGAGGGCTCAGGCATGGCAATGTGGTGGACTTCCCACCCACCCATTGCCTGCCGCCGGGCGTGGTGGTGGTATGGTGCTACCACTGCCCGCCCAAAGGGGCGCCCACGGGCGCAGCGCCTTAGGGCGCGAGGTGGGAGCCGCGGTGCACAACCGTTTGGAGGGGGTCAGTGATCCGCGGCTGGCCCCCCCTGTGCACTGCGGCTCGGCGGGGCCGCACCGCCAGATGTGGCAGCGGATCCACCTTTTAGGTGGATCGTGGTTGCGGACCTAGTAGGGTCCGCGTACGGTGGGAGCCAGCGGGCTTGAGTACGGGGGTGCTTTTGCCCGCAATGCACGGCTTTCACCCCGACGGCGGAAGTACTTGCGTGCTCCAGGTACTTCCGTGGCCTCCCCCCTTCATTGGGGGGTCGGCTGGAGGGGGCCCCAATACGGGGAAACACTGGCGGCGGGGCGTTGTGAAACTTTTTAGGGACCCCGCCTTGCCGCTGAAGTGTTGAGGTCGAGTACCGTGGGGTTTTAGTCGGTAGAAGTCCGACATAACCTCGTCGTTCCCCCGAGCGACGAGGTATCCATGAGGAGTGTATCGCCGAACTGCGGAGACCGCAGCGGGCGATGGCAGTCAGGGTCATACGGGGCTACCGCACAATTTCCTACGAGGCGGCCTGTGTGCTGGCCGGCACACTTCCCTGGGATCTTGATGCGAGGACCCTCTCGGCGGTGTTTCACTACCGGGAGGAGGCGCGTCGGTCCACAGTCCACGGAGTTACCCCAAGTCAGGTTTCATCCTGGCTGGAAGAGTTCCGCACACTTGCTGTGGAGCTCTGGGATGTGCGGCTCGCGGATCCCGGATCGGGCCATCGCACGATCCAGGCGATCCGCCCTGTCCTCACGCAGTGGCTGAATCGGCGTCACGGCGCCGTAACGTACCGTCTGACGCAGATACTCACGGGGCACGGCTGCTTCGGGAGTTATCTGTGCCGGATCGGACGGGAGGCTAGCGGTGCCTGTCACCACTGCGACGCCAGCGAGGACACGGCTCAGCACACGCTGGAGGTGTGCCCAGCATGGGCAAACGAGCGCGAGACGCTCACCGCCTCGATCGGGCGCGACCTCTCGCTGCCATCCGTGGTTTCTGCCATGGTGGAGAGCGCGAGCTCGTGGGATGCGGTGCTCTCCTTCTGCGATGCCGTCGTGTCGCAGAAGGAGAGCGCCGAGCGCCAGCGCGAGCTGGACAATCCCGCCCGACGTCGGAGGCGAGGCCGCCGGGGTGGTGGTGCGTAATCCCGGCGGTTCCCTGCGGTTAGGGGACAAGAATACTACCGAGGTATCCCTGCCTGTCGTAAGAGGCGACTAAAAGGGCCCTTGGGGTCGCGAAGCGCACGCGGGGGGGCCTGCGTGTGTTTCGGTTTGCGATCCCGAGGATGACGGTAACGCGTGTCTTCGGACACAGTGGTCTGTGTTATCGTGCACTGGAGTTGAGCTTGCTCCTCCCGAGGCTGGCTGCCAGGCGGCCTTGCGCGCCGAAGGGTCCTGCGAGGAGTCTCTCCCTCGTTGGGGATCCCGGGTCCCTTCCATTCTGCGCCGAAGATGACCACCGTCAGGTTTTAGTGGGTAGGGGTCTCTGTTTCCCAGGAGTTCCGAGTCCCACATATCCCAGGTGTCCCGAACCCAGGGCCTTGGGAATGCCTAAATGCATTTCCTGACGCAAAAAAAAAAAAAAAAAAGGTTTATCATCCCGTGGGAGTTTTCAGTCTTCTATCGGGCGCGTCCCCCGGGTGGCGGATAGGGGAATGCCCTCCAGATATGGGGGGTACCGGCTACGGCCGGCGCGGACCAAAACTGAAGAGGTGGGGCCGCTCTTCGTAGTCCTCTGCTAAGCAGATGATGCGAAGATGTGGCCGCTTGGCGGCTATCCGATTATCCGTGCTTTCACGGATAAGGGACCCCCGCCAGGCAAACCGTAATCCGCATTGTGCGGACCGGGGACTCTGTTCGCAGGGTCACGAGGAGAAAACCTCTATAAAAAACACCAGGAGGGGGCGGAAACGCCTTCTTCACGGCGCGGCGGGTCTGACTGGTTGTGCTTGCACGACTGGCGGACACTGGCTTCGGCCACCGTCGGGCAACCGTAATCCGCAGTCGCGGACCGGGGGTCTTGCCTAGCAGGGCTGCGAGGATGAAAACCTCTATAAAAATCACCCGTAAGAGTCACCCGGGTGAGCCTATCGTAAGGCTCACCCGCTTAAGTTCTGCGGAACTTCAAGTTGCGACGCCGGAGCCTTCAACTTCGGCGACGGTCGAGCGCATTTTGCGCAGCGGCCGTTCGAGCGCAGCAGGGGAACGGTCGCGTTCTCTGTCTGCCCAGGAGTCGGACTCAGGCACCAGCCTGATGACCGTCGATCCTTCCTCCGGGGAGGAACTCGGCCGACTCTGGGGCACACGGAAGCGGCCGTACTCTAAACACGGAGGGTCCGGTTCCGACAGGAGCGCCAAAAGTGGACGGGGTTCTGCTTCTGGAAAGCCTGCGGCCCGACGAGGGAGAGGCGGTACTCCCGCTCCCGGTGCTAACGCCTGTATGGCGGAGGCCCGGGAAAAATTCATGCGCCTAGGGCGCGATGACGAGAGGTTGGAGGCAAAGCTGCGGTCCGAGCAAGAGGTCGCTGGAATGGATCGAGCTTTGCTCCAACTTCAAGAGAAGTCAACCCGCTTGTCAGACTCGTCCCAGGGCGAGGCCGATGAGCGGGAATTGACAGCCTCCGCGCTCAAGGAGCGAATGGAGATGTCGGCGGCGATAGTCCGGAAGGTCATTGCGACTTCCGGACATCTGAAGGGTACCTTCCAAAAGGCCCTGAAGACGGCAGTTGGAGACTGGGAGCTTCTAGCTCCAGTGCTGTACAAGCGCACAGTCTCCGAAGAGACCGAGAAGCTGCGGGTGGTGAACCACCGCCTGCTCTCCGCGGTCTCTCGACAGGGGGAGGAGCTGGCCCAACTCCGTAAGGAAATGGACAGCCTCCGCGAAAGCCTCGCCGGGCAAACGCCCCGAGCGGCTGGCGTAGGTGACGACAGTAATGTCATTGCCTACGTCAACGCGCGTTTTGAGGCCATCGAGGCTCGACTGCCGCTGGAGCGGCTTCGGCCCCCCCTGGCTGCCGACAAGCGCCAGACTAACGCGCCGCCGCCGGCCACTGCGCCAGCGGCCGCGCCACCACCGGCTACTACAAAAACCCCGGACCAGACGTCCGCGAGCAAGAGGGCGACTCAGCCGCCCCCTGCTCGCAGCACACCGACTGCAGCTGCGCCGAAGCCCAAGGCTCCAGCGCCGCCCAACCCCGAATCCCGAGGGAATCCTCCCAAGGGGAAGAAGGGAAGGACGTCGGCCAGGAAGGGCAAGGCGGCTAACGCTGCCCCGCCCCCAAGGGAGCCCCGCCCTTTGCCACCGGCCCCCGAGACCATGGAGTTACCGTGGAACCTCGTGACCGGCCGCAAGGGCAAGAGCAAGAGTGCACAAGCTGCTGCAGCAGTGAAGCCCCCCCCGAAACCCCAGACGAGGCAACCTAAAGTGCCGAATCTCCGTCCCGCACGCTCGGCGGCAGTAGTACTAACGCTACAGCCAGAAGCCGAGAAGCGGGGCGTGACGTATAGCGACGTCATCTCGCAGGCCAAAGCCAGCATCAGCTTGGCGAGCCTCGGGATTGAGTCCGTGCGCTTTAGGCGAGCGGCCACCGGAGGCGCCATTTTGGAGCTGCCGGGCGCCGCAGAGACAGACGGCAGGGCGGACTCTCTGGCTTCCAAGCTAAGGGAGGTCCTCAAGGCGGAAGACGTTCGAGTTTCCCGACCTGTGAAGTGTGCAGAATTGCGCATTTCTGAGTTGGATGACTCCGTCACCGCTGAGGAAGTCGCAGCCGCTGTCGCTAAGACTGGGGCGTGCTCGGTGGAGTCCGTGAAGACGGGCGAGATCCGCCGAGACAGGAGGGGGCAAGGCGCCTGCTGGGCACGTTGCCCCGTGGCGGTGGCCAAAAAGCTGGTGGACGGTGCTCGTCTGCTGGTCGGTTGGACATCGGCGCGGGTCAAACTGCTAGAGGCCAGGGAGCTGCGTTGTTTCCGGTGTCTCGAAAAGGGACACGTCCGGAGCAAGTGCGGCTCGGAAGTTGACCGTAGCAGTCAGTGCTACCGTTGCGGTCAGCTAGGCCATCTGGCGCGTGCCTGTGAGGCGGCGCCACACTGCACGGTGTGCGCAGTGGCCGGCAGAAATGCCAGTCACAAGGTTGGGGGCCCAGCCTGCAAGGCCTCCAAACCAAAAAACCGCGGTCGGCAAGCTGCCATCGAGGCCACGGCCCGGTCGCAGCCGGCCCGCTCCGAGCCACTCGCGGATGAGGAGATGCAAATTGCACCTCCTTAAAATGGCACTCAGATTCCTCCAGGGGAATCTCAACCACTGCGCCAGAGCTCAGGACCTGTGGGTCCAGAGTCTGGCGGAGAGGTTGATAGCCATAGCGGTAGTGGCTGAGCCGTACTACATCCCGCCCGATTGGGTTTCGGATGTGGACTGCACAGCGGCCATTGCCACCCGAGTGGCCAACGGCGCCCCCCCTTTTCAGAGGATTGAAAAGGGGCACGGATGGGTTGCGGCTGAGTTGGGAGACACCCTGGTTATCGGGGTGTATTTCTCTCCTAACCGGCCTCTCGCTCAATTTGAGAGTTTTCTCTCCGAGTTGGAGGCTGTGATCGGCCGCAATCGTTCGCTCCAAGTGCTGGTCGCTGGGGATTTCAATGCCAAGTCCTTGGTATGGGGATCTCCAGCGACAGATGTGCGTGGAGAGGCGCTCGAGGAGTGGGCAGTCGCTTCTGGCATGACTGTCTTGAATCGGGGTTCGGTAGACACCTGTGTGCGCATGCGGGGAGGGTCCATCGTGGACTTGACGTTCGCGACTACTTCGCTAGCACGACGTGTCCAGGGCTGGGAAGTGCTGGAGGGTGTGGAGACGTTGTCGGACCACCGGTATATCCGGTTCGACGTTTCTACGCTTCCGGCAATTCATACCGGTCCAAGCCGTTCTACCCGGCATAGAGACAGTCCGAGATGGGCTTTGAAGCGACTCGACCGCGAGAAGTTGGAGTGTGCGGCTATCGTCCAGGCATGGGTGCCTGTGCCGGATGGGCCTGCTGAGGTGGAGGATGAGGCCGAATGGTTCCGGGAGGCGCTGTCGCAAATTTGCGACGCGGCCATGCCCCGGGCCGGGCCTATCCCTCCTAAGCGGCAGGTATACTGGTGGTCCGCAGACCTCGCGAGCTTGCGCTTTGCGTGCGTGAGGGCGAGACGCCAGTATTACCGGTACCGTCGCAGACGCACCCGGATTGAGGACGATGAGGCCCGCCTTTATGACGCCTATAGAGAGGCGAAAAAGGCGCTCAAGGTCGCAATCAACAGAGCCAAGTCCAGGGCAAGGGAGGAGTTTCTTGAGACTCTAAATGCGGATCCGTGGGGAAGGCCGTACAGGTTGGCGTTGAGTAAGCTCCGCCCCTGGGCACCCCCGGTTACGCAGAGTCTCTCTCCTCCCTTGCTCCACGACGTCGTCCAGGCTCTGTTTCCGACCCGAGGAGAGCACACTCCGCCAGTGATGACGCCACCCTCAGGTGTGAGAGTAGGTGTAGACGAGGTCCCTGCCGTGTCGGACGTTGAGTTTGATGCGGCAGTCTCGCGGCTACGGGCCAAGAGTACGGCTCCTGGTCTAGACGGCATACCCGGCCGCGCTTGGGTTCTGTCCCTCGAGTGGCTGGGGCCGAGACTGCAGAGCCTGTATTCGGCCTGTCTGTCGCAGGGACGTTTTCCGCGCCAGTGGAAAACGGGGAAGCTCGTCCTACTGAGGAAGGAGGGTCGACCATCTGACTCCCCCTCGGCCTACCGCCCGATTGTGCTGCTCGACGAGGTTGGGAAACTTCTTGAGCGCATAATCGCTGGCCGCCTGATTGGGCACCTCGAGGAGGTGGGGCCGGACTTGGCAGACTGCCAGTACGGCTTTAGGCGTCGTCGGTCCACGGTTCACGCGATCCTCCGCGTGAAGGACATCGCCAGGGAGGCGATGTCGCAGGGTCAAGTGGTGTTAGCGGTATCTCTCGATATAGCTAACGCTTTCAACACCCTGCCGTGGACCTGCATAAAGGAGGCACTACGGCACCACGGTGTCCCCCTTTATTTACGGCTCATCTTGGAAGACTACCTGACAGAGAGGTATGTCGAGTTCCCGGGGCGCGATGACTGGCAGCGTTATCCCATGTCGTGCGGTGTCCCACAGGGTTCGGTTCTGGGGCAGCTCCTGTGGAACATTGGTTATGACTGGGTGCTGCGAGCAGTCAACCTCCAGGGCGTTGACGTAACTTGTTACGCCGACGATACCCTGGTAACGGCGAGAGGGAACAACTTCCGGGATGCAGCCGTCTTTGCCACAGCAGGCGTGGCGGAAGTCGTCGGTAGAATCCGACGCCTAGGGCTACACGTGGCCCTAGAAAAATCCGAGGCGACCTGGTCCATGGCCCTGTACGGCTCACCTGTCTGGGCCGACACCCTGACAAGCCAGTGTATCGCCGAACTGCGGAGACCGCAGCGGGCGATGGCAGTCAGGATCATACGGGGCTACCGCACAATCTCTTACGAGGCGGCCTGTGTGCTGGCCGGCACACTCCCCTGGGACCTTGATGCGAGGACCCTCTCGGCGGTGTTTCACTACCGAGAGGAGGCGCGTCGGTCCACAGTCCACGGGGTTACCCCAAGCCAGGTGTCATCTTGGCTGGAAGAGTTCCGCACACTTGCTGTGGAGCTCTGGGATGTGCGGCTCGCGGATCCCGGATCGGGCCATCGCACGATCCAGGCGATCCGCCCTGTCCTCACGCAGTGGTTGAATCGGCGTCACGGCGCCGTAACGTACCGTCTGACGCAGATACTCACGGGGCACGGCTGCTTCGGGAGTTATCTGTGCCGGATCGGACGGGAGGCTAGCGATGCCTGTCACCACTGCGACGCCAGCGAGGACACGGCGCAGCACACGCTGGAGGTGTGCCCAGCTTGGGCAAACGAGCGCGAGACGCTCACCGCCTCGATCGGGCGCGACCTCTCGCTGCCATCCGTGGTTTCTGCCATGGTGGCGAGCGCGAGCTCGTGGGATGCGGTGCTTTCCTTCTGCGACGCCGTCGTGTCGCAGAAGGAGAGCGCCGAGCGCCAGCGCGAGCTGGACAATCCCGCCCGACGTCGGAGGCGAGGCCGCCGGGGTGGTGGTGCGTAGTCCCGGCGGTTCCCTGCGGTTAGGGGACAAGAATACTACCGAGGTATCCCTGCCTGTCGTAAGAGGCGACTAAAAGGGCCCTTGGGGTCGCGAAGCGCACGCGGGGGGGCCTGCGTGTGTTTCGGTTTGCGATCCCAAGGATGACGGTAACGCGTGTCTTCGGACACAGTGGTCTGTGTTATCGTGCACTGGAGTTGAGCTTGCTCCTCCCGAGGCTGGCTGCCAGGCGGCCTTGCGCGCCGAAGGGTCCTGCGAGGAGTCTCTCCCTCGTTGGGGATCCCGGGTTCCTTCCATTCTGCGCCGAAGATGACCACCGTCAGGTTTTAGTGGGTAGGGGTCTCTGTTTTCCCAGGAGTTCCGAGTCCCACATATCCCAGGTGTCCCGAACCCAGGGCCTTGGGAATGCCTAAATGCATTTCCTGACGGAAAAAAAAAAAAAAAAAAAAAAAAAAAAGGTTAGGTTGCCATCTTGGGGCAGTATGGTTCTGCTACCAGGCGCGTCCCCCGGGTGGCGGATAGGGGAACGCCCTCCAGATATGGAGGGTACCGGCAGTGGCCGGCGTGGACCGAAACCAGGGGAGGAGGGTGGTATTAGTACGGACTTCGGTCCGGAAGTATCGCCTGACTCAGGACAAAGTCAGCAGACGGTGTGCTCGCCGCTTACCCCGGGTCATTGAGTCTCGTTTCGAGTCAGACTCTTTGTTCTCGGGGGGTGGCCGGCGCGCTGGCTGTTGATTTTGTTCTCGGGGGGGAATGTGACCGTAATCCCAGTGCACTCGGGGCACGATACTTAGCAGAGTTCACTCTGTTATGGATAGTGTTTCAGCACTGGGACCGGGGCGTCTGTCCTTTCCTATCCTTTTCCCAAATTCCTGTGATCCTTTATCCTTTTCTCCTTCCAATTTTTCCCAGTCCCTTGTCCTATTGAGTTGTTTGTTTCGGTTCCGGCTGCTTGTGCATGGTTTTCATGCACATGCATCCGGCGCCGGGGTTCTCAGCTCAATCATCCTCTACCTTATCAGACCCGCGTGGATGACAACCACTATAAAAATCACGAAGCCGGAGGTCTAACCGTGCCGAAGGTGGGTAAATGCGAGCGAGGGGTTACCCGCCCTTAAGGGAAACAATGAAATGGACGCATTTTTGAATAACAATACCCAGGAGGGTCCCATTGCCTGTGGCAGTGGGGAATCCCTCCCTCTGGAGCGCTCGCGGAGCCCGATTTCGGGTTCCACGGGCAATCTGGGGGCAGCCCCCGTTCGTACTCTGGGGGGGGCACGAAAATGCTCCGGGGGAAACCCCGATTTTGTTCCAAGCGCAGTGACGGAGACCCAGGGTTCAGCATCGACCCGTGTCACACGCGCGTCAATCACGCGAGATGCAACCAGCTCTTCTCTTCAACCTATGGTTGTTTTATCCCGGCTGGAGACAGGCACGCTTAGCGGAGCCCAAAAATTGACAAAAGATGACTCCGAAGAAGAGACCTCGGACGCAGGGTTCAAGCGGCCGCACCCATATGCGTTACTGCCTGACTCTGTTTACGAGCTGTCAGACTCAGAAGTCCTCCACACCCCGGACTCTGACGATTTTACCAGTGACTCAGAACCATTCGCAACCAGTCAGCTGCTTATGAAGAGGCAAAAAGGACCATTTACACAACACAACGTTGGCCTTCGACAAGCGGAGCGCAAACTGAAAAAGCTGTCGGCTGCGGCCACCAAAGCTGAAATCGACGCTCAACTACAGAGACGCTCTATCCGCAAGGGGCATGCCCCATCGGAAGAAGATATGCCCATTGTAGTACCGGCTAACATAGATGACCTGAACGCCGAAGAGGTGAGGGCCCTTTCAGGAAGAGGTGCTCTGAAACTGTATGAAATTTGCAACAGGAGTAAGAACCTCAAAGGTACCTTCATCAAGGAAATAAAAGACTGCACGAAATTGTTCGTTGACGCTGTAGAGAGCCTCTCCCGACGCACACAAAACGATGAGACGCACCGGCTTAAAGCCGAGATGAGCCGCATGCGGGCGGAGTTGGACGAGCTCAAGGCGAAGGCTGCTTTGGCTCCTCTTGCCAAACCGGACCCTCCGGCGACCGCTGATACGATGAAGGAATGGCTTCGGACGGAGTTTGAGCCCTCAATTCTTCGCCAAGTCGGATTCATGGTCGACGCGAAAATAGCGGAGCTGACGAAGGAAGCAGTCCGTCCCCCGCTTGCAGCAGACAGAAAGAAGGCAGCGAAAGCCAAAAAAGCAGCTGCTATAGCTGCTTTGAAAACAGTGGCAGTCCCCGCACAAGAGCGGCAACCTTCCCCTTGTGGCGAACCAATGGAGGCCGAGTGGATCGAGGTCGGCCCTGGGGGAAAGAAGACAAAAAAGAAGAAAGGGAAGGGAAAACAAACCGCATCACCGGCAGCAACAACATCTGCACAGCCGGCGTCCCAACAGAAGGCGAGCCCAACGAGCGCAACGGTTTCATCACCCGCGCCTAACACCTACGCTTCGGCTACCAAGGGCAAGGGTGGCAAAAAGAAGCCCAAGAATAGTGCCACTGCTCCTGTACCTGCAGCTGGCACGAAACCTGATGGACGGACCTCAAAACGGACCAAACGAAAGCCGAAGCTCTCCGAACCCCGTTCCGCTGCAGTCACAATGTTTATAGACCCAGAGATCCTACGGGAAGGCTTCTCCTATAAACTAGCTCTGGAACGAGTCAGGGAAAAAATCCAACTTAGTGAGTTGGGTATAGACCGGATGCGACTGCGGGTAGCACAAACAGGAGCTCGAATTTTTGAGATCTCCGGCCCCGATAATGCTCAGAAGGCAGATAAACTTAAAGTCGCCATGGAAGCGGCTTTAGAAGGCGTGGCTAAAGTTGCCAGACCCGCCAAGTGCGTCGACTTGCGCTTGTGTGGGCTGGACGACTCTTTAACCGATAAAGACGTCGCATCGGCAATTGCCGCCCGTGGAGGGTGTGACACAAACGCCATCAGAGTGGGTGAAGTCCGCCCGGGCCCGAGAGGCGTCGGGGCCTGCTTTGTCCGTTGCCCAGTGGCAGCGGCAAAGATTTTAATGAAAGAGGGCCACCTTATGATTGGGTGGAGCAGCGCGCAGGTCCGGGCATTAACCCCGCGCCCTATGCGCTGCTATAAGTGCATGGGCGTGGGTCACACAAGTCCGCGATGTCCTACTCCGTGGGACCGGACCGGCCTGTGTTTCCGATGTGGCAAAGAAGGGCACAAGGCAACGGTGTGTCAAGCAGAGCCTCACTGCGCACTCTGCGCTAATGAACAACTGCGTGCCAAGCACATTATGGGAGGCCGGGAGTGTAATCCACCTCCCACAAAGCCGAAGCCGGCTATATACGACCGAAGCAGCTTTGCTACTTCGGTCGGCCTTCTACGGAAGGTAATGACTGGGGGTGGAGGCATCACTGCTTCTGCTCCTAGTGGTACCAGCGGGAAGGGGTCGGGGGGCCCCAACCTGCATTGCACGGTACCACCTGTCTGAGGGGTGCCCAGGTGTACCCGGGCATCCCTCCCAGCGAAGGACGTCGGGCCAACCATCTGGCCTGACCTACCACTGGGCGGTACGGCGAGTGTAATAATCCCGTACCGTCCGATTTTTAAACAAGTGGTTGAGGGTACACTGTCAGGTTTTTTAGTGAGTAGGAGTCTCACATAACCACATTGCCCCCCCGGGCATGTGGTATCCATGAGGGATTTTCCCTGACATGAAAAAAAAAAAAAAAAAAAAAGGTTTATCATCTTGGGGCAGTATGGTTCTGCTACCAGGCGCGTCCCCCGGGTGGCGGATAGGGGAACGCCCTCCAGATATGGAGGGTACCGGCAGCGGCCGGCGTGGACCGAAACCAGGGGAGGAGGGTGGTATTAGTACGGACTTCGGTCCGGAAGTATCGCCTGACTCAGGACAAAGTCAGCAGACGGTGTGCTCGCCGCTTACCCCGGGTCATTGAGTCTCGTTTCGAGTCAGACTCTTTGTTCTCGGGGGGTGGCCGGCGCGCTGGCTGTTGATTTTGTTCTCGGGGGGGAATGTGACCGTAATCCCAGTGCACTCGGGGCACGATGCTTAGCAGAGTTCACTCTGTTATGGATAGTGTTTCAGCACTGGGACCGGGGCGTCTGTCCTTTCCTATCCTTTTCCCAAATTCCTGTGTTCCTTTTTCCTTTTTCTCCTTCCCATTTTTCCCAGACCCTTGTCCTATCGGGTTGTCTGTTTCGGTTCCGGCTGCTGTGCATGGTTTTCATGCACCTGCATCCGGCGCCGGGGTTCTCAGCTCAATCATCCTCTACCTTATCAGACCCGCGTGGATGACAACCACTATAAAAATCACGAAGCCGGAGGTCTAACCGTGCCGAAGGTGGGTAAATGCGAGCGAGGGGTTACCCGCCCTTAAGGGAAACAAAATGATATGGACGCATCTTTGGAAAAGACCACCCAGGAGGGTCCCATTGCCTGCGGCAGTGGGGAATCCCTCCCTCTGGAGCGCTCGCGGAGCCCGATTTCGGGTTCCACGGGCAATCTGGGGGCAGCCCCCGTTCGTACTCTGGGAGGGGCACGAAAATGCTCCGGGGGAAACCCCGATTTTGTTTCAAGCGCAGTGACGGAGACCCAGGGTTTAGCATCGACCCGTGTCACACGCGCGTCAATCACGCGAGATGCAACCAGTTCTCTTCTCCAACCGATGGTAGTTCTATCCCGGCTGGAGACAGGCCCGCTTAGCGGAGCCCCGAAGACCACAGTCATCTCCAAAGACGACACTGAAGAAGAGACCTCGGACACGGGGTTCAAGCGGCCGCACCCTTATGCGTACCTGCCTGACTTCGTGTACGACCTGTCAGACTCAGAAGTCCTCCACACCCCGGACTCTGACGACTTTACTAGCGACTCGGAACAATTATCGACCAGTCAGCTCAAATCGAAGAGACAGAAAGGCGTAAAACGTTGGCCTTCGACATTCGGAACGCAAACTCAAGAAGCTGTCGGCTGCGGCTACCAAAGCTGAAGTTGACGCTCAACTGAAGAGACGCGCTATCCGCAAGGGGCACGCCCCATCGGAAGAGGATCTGTCCATAATAGTGCCACCTAATATGATCTAAATGCTGAGGATGTAAGGGCCCTTTCAGGCAAAAGCGCCCTGAAACTATATGATATTTGCAACAAAAGCAAAAACCTGAAGGGCACCTTTATTAAGGATATTAAAGACTGCGCAAAG
Source organism: Udea olivalis (assembly GCA_947369235.1). Lineage (NCBI taxonomy): Eukaryota > Metazoa > Arthropoda > Insecta > Lepidoptera > Crambidae > Udea > Udea olivalis. The sequence goes on along the minus strand of OX376345.1, from coordinate 255,099 downwards.
ATTTTTGTCGACGCAGTTGACAGTCTGGCACGTCGCACTCAGAACGACGAAACGCACCGGCTGAAAGCCGAGATGGCCCGCATGCGAACAGAGCTGGACGAGCTCAAGGCGAAGGCTGCTCTGGCCCCTCTGGCCAAATCGGACCCTCCGGCTACGGCAGATGCGCTGAAGGAATGGCTTCGGTCGGAGTTTGAGCCTTCCATTCTCCGCCAAGTCGGTTTCATGGTTGACGCGAAGATATCCGGGTTGGCGAAGGAAGCAGTCCGTCCCCCGCTTGCAGCAGACCGAAAGAAGGCTGCGGAAGCCAAGAAAACAGCGGCTTTTGCCGCTTTGTCATCCGTGGCGGCTCAAAACCACGAAGTACAACCACCACCCCGTGCCGAACCAATGGACGGTGACTGGACCGAAGTTGGCCTTGGGGGCAAGGTCAAGAAGAAGAAGCAGGGGAAAACAAATTCTACACCGGCAGCAACAACACCAGCACAGCCGGCTTCCCGTCAGCAAGAAGGCCCAAAGCCTGATACGGCTTCTCCACCCGCGCCAAATACGTATGCCAAGGCTACGAAAGGCAAGGGTGGCAAAAAGAAAACCCATGATGAGATGACAGCGGCTGCGAAGAAATCAATCGGCAAACCACCCGGCAAGTCGCAACAAAAGAAGAAAAGTCGCAAGCCAAAGCTCTCCGAACCCCGATCCGCTGCAGTCACGATAACGTTGGACCCGGAAGCGTTACGGATGGGTTTCACATATAAGACCGTCATGGAGAGACTGAAGGAGGAGATAAAGCTCTCCGAACTAGGCATTGACCGGGTAAACATGCGGGTGGGCCAAACAGGGTCGCGAATTTTGGAAATTCCCGGCCCAGAACACGAAGAAAAGGCCGAGAAACTCAAGGTAGCTGCTCAAGCGACCCTCGAGAATCTAGCAAAAGTCGCCAGACCTACCAAAACAATAGATCTTCGTTTGTGTGGGCTGGATGACTCGCTATCTAGCAGCGAGGTGGCCTCAGCCATAGCAGCCCGTGGTGGTTGTGACGTGAAAGCCACAAGAGTCGGAGATGTCCGCCCTGGGCCGAGAGGTGTCGGGGCCTGCTTTGTCCGCTGCCCTGTGGCCGCGGCAAAGATTTTACTGAAGGACGGCCACCTGAGATTAGGGTGGAGCAGCGCTCAGGTCCAGGCCTTAACCCCGCGTCCTATGCGCTGCTATAAGTGTATGGGCGTGGGACACACAAGCCCGCGCTGCCCAACTCCGAGGGACCGCACAGGCCTGTGCTTCAGGTGCGGGAACGAGGGCCACAAGGCGGTGAATTGCCAGGCACCAGCGCACTGTGCACACTGCGCTGACGCAAACTTGCCGGCTAAGCACATAATGGGAGGCCGGGAGTGTAATCCACCTCCCACAAAGCCGAAGCCAGCAATATACGACCGAAGCAGCTTTGCTACTTCGGTCGGCCTTTTACGGAAGACAATGATGGGGGGTGGAGGCATCACTGCTTCTGCTCCTAGTAGTACCAGCGGGAAGGGGTCGGGGGGCCCCAACCTGCATTGCACGGTACCACCTGTCTGAGGGGTGCCCAGGTGTACCCGGGCATCCCTCCCAGCGAAGGACGTCGGGCCAACCATCTGGCCTGACCTACCACTGGGCGGTAGGGCTCTTTAAAAAACGAGGTGAGGGCGCTCTGTCGCCGGGCAGCTTTGGCTGTGTTGGGAGTCCTTAAGGACTAGTGGAGCTTCGGCTCGGTGGATGGCAGGTCTGCAAGACCTGCGGCTGGACGGGCCCACCACTCGCGATTTCGCGACTAGGTGGGTGACTTCGGTCAACCGTCTGGCAACCTGCTCCCGTAGGGTGTTGTGGACATGTCTCGCAGCCCTCGGGAAGTAGGGGCCCTGGCTTGGTCGCCCGGGCCGAGAGGAGTCAACCTCAATAAAAAACCCCAAAAGGTTGGCCGTTAGTCGCGTGACGGTCGGCCGCCTCGGTCTCGAGGTGGTAGGATGGGTTAACGCCTACCCGCTAGCGCGACACCTGCACGAGAACACCCGCCCTCGTGCAGTATTAGGGTTACCCAGGTGCAGGGGGCACCGCCTGGGTGGACTTTTTAGATCCCCCATACTCGTGGGACTGTTCATGGATTCTTTTTCTCTTTTCTTGGACGTCGAGGAGGGTGACGATGCATCGCGCATAGGTAGGTTGGTAGGAGCGCGTCAGGATGCTAGTCCCTCGGAGGTGGAGCCAGCACAGGCTGCGGCGATGTCATCTGCGTCGCAGTGTGCTACTGGCAAAGAGGTGGTGCGGGAGCCTATCGTAAGGCTCACCCGCTTAAGTTCTGCGGAACTTTTAGTTGCGACGCCGGAGCCTTCAACTTCGGCGACGGTCGAGCGCATTTTGCGCAGCGGCCGTTCGAGCGCAGCTGGGGAACGGTCGCGTTCTCCGTCTGCCCAGGAGTCGGACTCAGGCACCAGCCTGATGACCGTCGATCCTTCCTCTGGGGAGGAACTCGGCCGACTCTGGGGCACACGGAAGCGGCCATACTCTAAAAACGGAGGGTCGGGTTCCGACAGGAGCGCCAAAAGTGGACGGGGTTCTGCTTCTGGAAAGCCTGCGGCCCGACGAGGGAGAGGTGGTACTCCCGCACCCGGTGCTAACGCCTGTATGGCGGAGGCTCGGGAAAAATGTATGCGCCTAGGGCGCGATGACGAGAGGTTGGAGGCAAAGCTGCGGTCCGAGCAAGAGGTCGCTGGAATGGATCGAGCTTTGCTCCAACTTCAAGAGAAGTCAACCCGCTTGTCAGACTCGTCCCAGGGCGAGGCCGATGAGCGGGAATTGACAGCCTCCGCGCTCAAGGAGCGAATGGAGATGTCGGCGGCGATAGTCCGGAAGGTCATTGCGACTTCCGGACATCTGAAGGGTACCTTCCAAAAGGCCCTGAAGACGGCAGTTGGAGACTGGGAGCTTCTAGCTCCAGTGCTGTACAAGCGCACAGTCTCCGAAGAGACCGAGAAGCTGCGGGTGGTGAACCACCGCCTGCTCTCCGCGGTCTCTCGACAGGGGGAGGAGCTGGCCCAACTCCGTAAGGAAATGGACAGCCTCCGCGAAAGCCTCGCCGGGCAAACGCCCCGAGCGGCTGGCGTAGGTGACGACAATAATGTCATTGCCTACGTCAACGCGCGTTTTGAGGCCATGGAGGCTCGACTGCCGCTGGAGCGGCTTCGGCCCCCCCTGGCTGCCGACAAGCGCCAGACTAACGCGCCGCCGCCGGCCACTGCGCCAGCGGCCGCGCCACCACCGGCTACGACAAAAACCCCGGACAAGACGTCCGCGAGCAAGAGGGCGACTCAGCCGCTACCTGCTCGCAGCACACCGACTGCAGCTGCGCCGAAGCCTAAGGCTCCAGCGCCGCCCAACCCCGAATCCCGAGGGAATCCTCCCGCGGAGAAGAAGGGAAGGACGTCGGCCAAGAAGGGCAAGGCGGCTAACGCTGCCCCGCCCCCAAGGGAGCCCCGCCCTTTGCCACCGGCCCCCGAGACCATGGAGTTACCGTGGAACCTCGTGACCGGCCGCAAGGGCAAGAGCAAGGGTGCACAAGCTGCAGCAGCAGTGAAGCCCCCCCCGAAACCCCAGACGAGGCAACCTAAAGTGCCGAATCTCCGTCCCGCACGCTCAGCGGCAGTAGTGGTAACGCTACAGCCAGAAGCCGAGAAGCGGGGCGTGACGTACAGCGACGTCATCTCGCAGGCCAAAGCCAGCATCAGCTTGGCGAGCCTCGGGATTGAGTCCGTGCGCTTTAGGCGAGCGGCCACCGGAGGCGCCATTTTGGAGCTGCCGGGCGCTGCAGAGACAGACGGCAGGGCGGACTCTCTGGCTTCCAAGCTGAGGGAGGTCCTCAAGGCGGAAGACGTTCGAGTTTCCCGACCTGTGAAGTGTGCAGAATTGCGCATTTCTGAGTTGGATGACTCCGTCACCGCTGAGGAAGTCGCAGCCGCTGTCGCTAAGACTGGGGCGTGCTCGGTGAAGTCCGTGAAGACGGGCGAGATCCGCCGAGACAGGAGGGGGCAAGGCGCCTGCTGGGCACGTTGCCCCGTGGCGGTGGCCAAAAAGCTGGTGGACGGTGCTCGTCTGCTGGTCGGTTGGACATCGGCGCGGGTCAAACTGCTGGAGGCCAGGGAGCTGCGTTGTTTCCGGTGTCTCGAGAAGGGACACGTCCGGAGCAAGTGCGGCTCGGAAGTTGATCGTAGCAGTCAGTGCTACCGCTGCGGTCAGCTAGGCCATCTGGCGCGTGCCTGTGAGGCGGCGCCACACTGCACGGTGTGCGCAGTGGCTGGCAAGAACGCCAGTCACAGGGTTGGGGGCCAAGCCTGCAAGGCCCCCAAACCCAAAATTCGCGGTCGGCAAGCTGCCACCGAGGCCACGGCCCGGTCGCAGCCGGCCCACTCCAAGCCACTCGGTGACGAGGAGATGCCAACTGTATCTCCTTAAATATGGCTCTCAGATTCCTGCAAGGGAATCTTAACCACTGCGCCAGAGCTCAGGACCTGTGGGTCCAGGGTCTGGCGGAGAGGTTGATAGCCATAGCGGTAGTGGCTGAGCCGTACTACATCCCGCCCGATTGGGTTTCGGATGTGGACGGCACAGCGGCCATTGCCACCCGAGTGGCCAACGGCGCCCCCCCTTTTCAGAGGATTGAAAAGGGGCACAGATGGGTTGCGGCTGAGTTGGGAGACACCCTGGTTATCGGGGTGTATTTCTCTCCTAACCGGCCTCTCGCTCAATTCGAGAGTTTTCTCTCCGAGTTGGAGGCTGTGATCGGTCGCAATCGTTCGCTCCAAGTGCTGGGCGCTGGGGATTTCAATGCCAAGTCCTTGGTATGGGGATCTCCAGCGACAGATGTGCGTGGAGAGGCGCTCGAGGAGTGGGCAGTCGCTTCTGGCATGACTGTCTTGAATCGGGGCTCGGTAGACACCTGTGTGCGCATGCGGGGAGGGTCCATCGTGGACTTGACGTTCGCGACTCCTTCGCTAGCACGACGTGTCCAGGGCTGGGAGGTGCTGGAGGGTGTGGAGACGTTGTCGGACCACCGGTATATCCGGTTCGACGTTTCTACACTTCCGGCAATTCACACCGGTCCAAGCCGTTCTACCCGGCATAGAGACAGTCCGAGATGGGCTTTGAAGCGACTCGACCGCGAGAAGTTGGAGTGTGCGGCTATCGTCCAGGCATGGGTGCCTGTGCCGGATGGGCCTGCTGAGGTGGAGGATGAGGCCGAATGGTTCCGGGAGGCGCTGTCGCAAATTTGCGACGCGGCCATGCCCCGGGCCGGGCCTATCCCTCCTAAGCGGCAGGTATACTGGTGGTCCGCGGACCTCGCGAGCTTGCGCTTTGCGTGCGTGAGGGCGAGACGCCAGTATTCCCGGTACCGTCGCAGACGCACCCGGATTGAGGACGATGAGGCCTGCCTTTATGACGCCTATAGAGAGGCGAAAAAGGCGCTCAAGGTCGCCATCAACAGAGCCAAGTCCAGAGCAAGGGAGGAGTTTCTTGAGACTCTTAATGCGGATCCGTGGGGAAGGCCGTACAGGTTGGCGTTGAGTAAGCTCCGCCCCTGGGCACCCCCGGTTACGCAGAGTCTCTCTCCTCCCTTGCTCCACGACGTCGTCCAGGCTCTGTTTCCGACCCGAGGAGAGCACACTCCGCCAGTGATGACGCCACCCACAGGCGTGAGAGTAGGTGTAGACGAGGTCCCTGCCGTGTCGGACGTTGAGTTTGATGCGGCAGTCTCGCGGCTACGGGCCAAGAGTACGGCTCCTGGTCTAGACGGCATACCCGGCCGCGCTTGGGTTCTGTCCCTCGAGTGGCTGGGGCCGAGACTGCAGAGCCTGTATTCGGCCTGTCTGTCGCAGGGACGTTTTCCGCGCCAGTGGAAAACGGGGAAGCTCGTCCTACTGAGGAAGGAGGGTCGACCATCTGACTCCCCCTCGGCCTACCGCCCGATTGTGCTGCTCGACGAGGTTGGGAAACTTCTCGAGCGCATAATCGCTGGCCGCCTGATTGGGCACCTCGAGGAGGTGGGGCCGGACTTGGCAGACTGCCAGTACGGCTTTAGGCGTCGTCGGTCCACGGTTCACGCGATCCTCCGCGTGAAGGACATCGCCAGGGAGGCGATGTCGCAGGGTCAAGTGGTGTTAGCGGTATCTCTCGATATAGCTAACGCTTTCAACACCCTGCCGTGGACTTGCATAAAGGAGGCACTACGGCACCACGGTGTCCCCCTTTATTTACGGCTCATCTTGGAAGACTACCTGACAGAGAGGTATGTCGAGTTCCCGGGGCGCGATGACTGGCAGCGTTATCCCATGTCGTGCGGTGTCCCACAGGGTTCGGTTCTTGGGCCGCTCCTGTGGAACATTGGTTATGACTGGGTGCTGCGAGCAGTCAACCTCCAGGGCGTCGAAGTAACTTGTTACGCCGACGATACCCTGGTAACGGCGAGAGGGAACAACTTCCGGGATGCAGCCGTCCTTGCCACAGCAGGCGTGGCGGAAGTCGTCGGCAGAATCCGACGCCTAGGGCTACACGTGGCCCTAGAAAAATCCGAGGCAACCTGTTTCCACGGGCCTCGGAGAGGACCTCCAGCCGGTTCAAGCATCCAGGTGGGTGGAGTCCAGATCCGTGTCGAGTCGACCATGAAGTACCTGGGATTGGTCCTCGACAGTCGCTGGAACTTCCACGCCCACTTTAAGCGCTTGGCGCCTAAACTGGTGCGAACGGCGGCCGCGTTAGGCAAATTGCTGCCCAACATCGCGGGGCCGAAGGCTTCATGCCGGAGGCTTTACGCGGGAGTTGTGCGGTCCATGGCCCTGTACGGCTCACCTGTCTGGGCCGACACCCTGACAAGCCAGTGTATCGCCGAACTGCGGAGACCGCAGCGGGCGATGGCAGTCAGGATCATACGGGGCTACCGCACAATCTCTTACGAGGCGGCCTGTGTGCTGGCCGGCACACTCCCCTGGGACCTTGATGCGAGGACCCTCTCGGCGGTGTTTTACTACCGGGAGGAGGCGCGTCGGTCCACAGTCCACGGGGTTACCCCAAGCCAGGTTTCGTCCTGGCTGGAAGAGTTCCGCACACTGGCTGTGGAGCTCTGGGATGTGCGGCTCGCGGATCCCGGATCGGGCCATCGCACGATCCAGGCGATCCGCCCTGTTCTCACACAGTGGCTGAATCGGCGTCACGGCGCCGTAACGTACCGTCTGACGCAGGTACTCACGGGGCATGGCTGCTTCGGGAGTTACCTGTGCCGGATCGGACGGGAGGCTAGCGATGCCTGTCACCACTGTGACGCCAGCGAGGACACGGCGCAGCACACGCTGGAGGTGTGCCCAGCATGGGCAAACGAGCGCGAGACGCTCACCGCCTCGATCGGGCGCGACCTCTCGCTGCCATCCGTGGTTTCTGCCATGGTGGCGAGCGCGAGCTCGTGGGATGCGGTGCTCTCCTTCTGCGATGCCGTCGTGTCGCAGAAGGAGAGCGCCGAGCGCCAGCGCGAGCTGGACAATCCCGCCCGACGTCGGAGGCGAGGCCGCCGGGGTGGTGGTGCGTAATCCCGGCGGTTCCCTGCGGTTAGGGGACAAGAATACTACCGAGGTATCCCTGCCTGTCGTAAGAGGCGACTAAAAGGGCCCTTGGGGTCGCGAAGCGCACGCGGGGGGGCCTGTGTGTGTTTCGGTTTGCGATCCCGAGGAAGACGGTAACGCGTGTCTTCGGACACAGTGGTCTGTGTTATCGTGCACTGGAGTTGAGCTTGCTCCTCCCGAGGCTGGCTGCCAGGCGGCCTTGCGCGCCGAAGGGTCCTGCGAGGAGTCTCTCCCTCGTTGGGGATCCCGGGTCCCTTCCATTCTGCGCCGAAGATGACCACCGTCAGGTTTTAGTGGGTAGGGGTCTCTGTTTTCCCAGGAGTTCCGAGTCCCTCATATCCTAGGTGTCCCGAACCCAGGGCCTTGGAAATGCCTAAATGCATTTCCTGACGCAAAAAAAAAAAAAAAAAAAAGGTTAGGTTAGGTTAGGTTCCCGTCCCGTCCCCCCCCATGAGCCTTCGCCTTGTCGTGGCGGGGGGGCTTAGTACTGGTGGTAGGTGGAACCACCGGGAAGCTAAGAGGGCTCAGGCATGGCAATGCGGTGGACTTCCCACCCACCCATTGCCTGCCGCCGGGCGTGGTGGTGGTATGGTGCTACCACTGCCCGCCCAAAGGGGCGCCCACGAGCGCAGCGCCTTAGGGCGCGAGGTCGGAGCCGCGGTGCACAACCGTTTAGAGGGGGTCAGTGATCCGCGGCTGGCCCCCCCTGTGCACTGCGGCTCGGCGGGGCCACACCGCCAGATGTGGCAGCGGATCCACCTTTTAGGTGGATCGTAGTTGCGGACCTAGTAGGGTCCGCGTACGGTGGGAGCCAGCGGGCTTGAGTACGGGGGTGCTTTTGCCCGCAATGCACAGCTTTCACCCCGACGGCGGAAGTACTTGCGTGCTCCAGGTACTTCCGTGGCCTCCCCCCTTCATTGGGGGGTCGGCTGGAGGGGGCCCCAATACGGGGAAACACTGGCGGCGGGGCGTTGTGAAACTTTTTAGGGACCCCGCCTCGCCGCTGAAGTGTTGAGGTCGAGTACCGTGGGGTTTTAGTCGGTAGAAGTCCGACATAACCTCGTCGTTCCCCCGAGCGACGAGGTATCCATGAGGATTTCCCCACGCTAATAAAAAAAAAAAAAAAAAAGGTTCCCGTCCCGTGGGAGTTTTCAGTCTTCTATCGGGCGCGTCCCCCGGGTGGCGGATAGGGGAACGCCCTCCAGATATGGGGGGTACCGGCTACGGCCGGCGCGGACCAAAACTGAAGAGGTGGGGCTGCTCTTCGTAGTCCTCTGCCAAGCAGATGATGCGAAGATGTGGCCGCTTGGCTAACGCTGCCCCGCCCCCAAGGGAGCCCCGCCCTTTGCCGCCGGCCCCTGAGACCATGGAGTTACCGTGGAACCTCGTGACCGGCCGCAAGGGCAAGAGCAAGGGCGCGAAAGCTGCAGCAGCAGTGCAGCCCCCCCCGAAACCCCAGATAAGGCAAGCGAAAGTGCCGAATCTCCGCCCCGCACGCTTGGCGGCAGTAGTGATCACGCTACAGCCAGATGCCGAGAAGCGGGGCGTGACGTACTCTGGCGTCATCTCGCAGGCTAAAGCCAGCATCAGCTTGGCAAGCCTCGGGATTGAGTCCGTGCGCTTTAAGCGAGCAGCCACCGGAGGCGCCATTTTGGAGCTGCCGGGCGCTGCGGAGACAGATGGCAGGGCGGACTCTCTGGCTACCAAGCTTAGAGAGGTCCTCAACGCGGAAGACGTCCGAGTTTCCCGACCTGTGAAGTGTGCAGAACTACGCATTTCTGAGTTGGATGACTCCGTCACCGCTGAGGAAGTCGCAGCCGCTGTCGCCAAGACTGGGGCGTGCTCGGTGGAATCCGTTAAGACGGGCGAGATCCGCCGAGACAGGAGGGGGCAAGGCGCCTGCTGGGCACGTTGCCCCGTGGCGGTGGCCAAAAAGCTGGTGGACGGTGCTCGTCTGCTAGTCGGTTGGACATCGGCGCGGGTCAAACTGCTGGAGGCCAGGGAGCTGCGTTGTTTCCGGTGTCTCGAGAAGGGACACGTCCGGAGCAAGTGCGGCTCGGAAGTTGACCGTAGCAGTCAGTGCTACCGCTGCGGTCAACTGGGCCATCTGGCACGTGCCTGTACGGCGGCGCCACACTGCATGGTGTGCGCAGTGGCTGGAAAGAACGCCAGTCACAGGGTTGGGGGCCCAGCCTGCAAGGCCTCCAAACCAAAAAACCGCGGTCGGCAAGCTGCCACCGAGGCCACGGCCCGGTCGCAGCCGGCCCGCTCCGAGCCACTCGCGGATGAGGAGATGCAAATTGCACCTCCTTAAAATGGCACTCAGATTCCTTCAGGGGAATCTCAACCACTGCGCCAGAGCTCAGGACCTGTGGGTCCAGAGTCTGGCGGAGAGGTTGATAGCCATAGCGGTAGTGGCTGAGCCGTACTACATCCCGCCCGATTGGGTTTCGGATGTGGACGGCACAGCGGCCATTGCCACCCGAGTGGCCAACGGCGCCCCCCCTTTTCAGAGGATTGAAAAGGGGCACGGATGGGTTGCGGCTGAGTTGGGAGACACCCTGGTTATCGGGGTGTATTTCTCTCCTAACCGGCCTCTCGCTCAATTCGAGAGTTTTCTCTCCGAGTTGGAGGCTGTGATCGGCCGCAATCGTTCGCTCCAAGTGCTGGTCGCTGGGGATTTCAATGCCAAGTCCTTGGTATGGGGATCTCCAGCGACAGATGTGCGTGGAGAGGCACTCGAGGAGTGGGCAGTCGCTTCTGGCATGACTGTCTTGAATCGGGGTTCGGTAGACACCTGTGTGCGCATGCGGGGAGGGTCCATCGTGGACTTGACGTTCGCGACTACTTCGCTAGCACGACGTGTCCAGGGCTGGGAAGTGCTGGAGGGTGTGGAGACGTTGTCGGACCACCGGTATATCCGGTTCGACGTTTCTACGCTTCCGGCAATTCATACCGGTCCAAGCCGTTCTACCCGGCATAGAGACAGTCCGAGATGGGCTTTGAAGCGACTCGACCGCGACAAGTTGGAGTGTGCGGCTATCGTCCAGGCATGGGTGCCTGTGCCGGATGGGCCTGCTGAGGTGGAGGATGAGGCCAAATGGTTCCGGGAGGCGCTGTCGCAAATTTGCGACGCGGCCATGCCCCGGGCCGGGCCTATCCCTCCTAAGCGGCAGGTATACTGGTGGTCCGCAGAGCTCGCGAGCTTGCGCTTTGCGTGCGTGAGGGCGAGACGCCAGTATTCCCGGTACCGTCGCAGACGCACCCGGATTGAGGACGATGAGGCCCGCCTTTACGACGCCTATAGAGCGGCGAAAAAGGCGCTCAAGGTCGCCATCAACAGAGCCAAGTCCAGGGCAAGAGAGGAGTTTCTTGAGACTCTTAATGCGGATCCGTGGGGAAGGCCGTACAGGTTGGCGTTGAGTAAGCTCCGCCCCTGGGCACCCCCGGTTACGCAGAGTCTCTCTCCTCCCTTGCTCCACGACGTCGTCCAGGCTCTGTTTCCGACCCGAGGAGAGCACACTCCGCCAGTGATGACGCCACCCTCAGGTGTGAGAGTAGGTGTAGACGAGGTCCCTGCCGTGTCGGACGTTGAGTTTGATGCGGCAGTCTCGCGGCTACGGGCCAAGAGTACGGCTCCTGGTCTAGACGGCATACCCGGCCGCGCTTGGGTTCTGTCCCTCGAGTGGCTGGGGCCGAGACTGCAGAGCCTGTATTCGGCCTGTCTGTCGCAGGGACGTTTTCCGCGCCAGTGGAAAACGGGGAAGCTCGTCCTACTGAGGAAGGAGGGTCGACCATCTGACTCCCCCTCGGCCTACCGCCCGATTGTGCTGCTCGACGAGGTTGGGAAACTTCTCGAGCGCATAATCGCTGGCCGCCTGATTGGGCACCTCGAGGAGGTGGGGCCGGACTTGGCAGACTGCCAGTACGGCTTTAGGCGTCGTCGGTCCACGGTTCACGCGATCCTCCGCGTGAAGGACATCGCCCAGGAGGCGATGTCGCAGGGTCAAGTGGTGTTAGCGGTATCACTCGATATAGCTAACGCCTTCAACACCCTGCCGTGGACCTGCATAAAGGAGGCACTACGGAACCACGGTGTCCCCCTTTATTTACGGCTCATCCTGGAAGACTACCTGACAGAGAGGTATGTCGAGTTCCCGGGGCGCGATGACTGGCAGCGTTATCCCATGTCGTGCGGTGTCCCACAGGGTTCGGTTCTTGGGCCGCTCCTGTGGAACATTGGTTATGACTGGGTGCTGCGAGCAGTCAACCTCCAGGGCGTCGAAGTAACTTGTTACGCCGACGATACCCTGGTAACGGCGAGAGGGAACAACTTCCGGGATGCAGCCGTCCTTGCCACAGCAGGCGTGGCGGAAGTCGTCGGCAGAATCCGACGCCTAGGGCTACACGTGGCCCTAGAAAAATCCGAGGCGACCTGTTTTCACGGGCCTCGGAGAGGACCTCCAGCCGGTTCGGCTATCCAGGTGGGTGGAGTCCAGATCCGTGTCGAGTCGACCATGAAGTACCTTGGATTGGTCCTCGACAGTCGCTGGAACTTCCACGCCCATTTTAAGCGCTTGGCGCCTAAACTGGTGCGAACGGCGGCCGCGTTAGGCAGATTGCTGCCCAACATCGCGGGGCCGAAGGCTTCATGCCGGAGGCTTTACGCGGGAGTTGTGCGGTCCATGGCCCTGTACGGCTCACCTGTCTGGGCCGACACCCTGACAAGCCAGTGTATCGCCGAACTGCGGAGACCGCAGCGGGCGATGGCAGTCAGGGTCATACGGGGCTACCGCACAATTTCCTACGAGGCGGCCTGTGTGCTGGCCGGCACACTCCCCTGGGACCTTGATGCGAGGACCCTCTCGGCGGTGTTTCACTACCGAGAGGAGGCGCGTCGGTCCACAGTCCAAGGGGTTACCCCAAGCCAGGTTTCATCCTGGCTGGAAGAGTTCCGCACACTTGCTGTGGAGCTCTGGGATGTGCGGCTCGCGGATCCCGGATCGGGCCATCGCACGATCCAGGCGATCCGCCCTGTCCTCACGCAGTGGCTGAATCGGCGTCACGGCGCCGTAACGTACCATCTGACGCAGATACTCACGGGGCACGGCTGCTTCGGGAGTTATCTGTGCCGGATTGGACGGGAGGCTTGCGATGCCTGTCACCACTGTGACGCCAGCGAGGACACGGCTCAGCACACGCTGGAGGTGTGCCCAGCTTGGGCAAACGAGCGCGAGACGCTCACCGCCTCGATCGGGCGCGACCTCTCGCTGCCATCCGTGGTTTCTGCCATGGTGGCGAGCGCGAGCTCGTGGGATGCGGTGCTCTCCTTCTGCGATGCCGTCGTGTCGCAGAAGGAGAGCGCCGAGCGCCAGCGCGAGCTGGACAATCCCGCCCGACGTCGGAGGCGAGGCCGCCGGGGTGGTGGTGCGTAATCCCGGCGGTTCCCTGCGGTTAGGGGACAAGAATACTACCGAGGTATCCCTGCCTGTCGTAAGAGGCGACTAAAAGGGCCCTTGGGGTCGCGAAGCGCACGCGGAGGGGCCTGCGTGTGTTTCGGTTTGCGATCCCGAGGATGACGGTAACGCGTGTCTTCGGACACAGTGATCTGTGTTATCGTGCACTGGAGTTGAGCTTGCTCCTCCCGAGGCTGGCTGCCAGGCGGCCTTGCGCGCCGAAGGGTCCTGCGAGGAGTCTCTCCCTCGTTGGGGATCCCGGGTCCCTTCCATTCTGCGCCGAAGATGACCACCGTCAGGTTTTAGTGGGTAGGGGTCTCTGTTTTCCCAGGAGTTCCGAGTCCCACATATCCCAGGTGTCCCGAACCCAGGGCCTTGGGAATGCCTAAATGCATTTCCTGACGCAAAAAAAAAAAAAAAAAGGTTAGGTTAGGTTACCCCCCCATGAGCCTTCGCCTTGTCGTGGCGGGGGGGCTTAGTACTGGTGGTAGGTGGAACCACCGGGAAGCTAAGAGGGCTCAGGCATGGCAGTGCGGTGGACTTCCCACCCACCCATTGCCTGCCGCTGGGCGTGGTGGTGGTATGGTGCTACCACTGCCCGCCCAAAGGGGCGCCCACGGGCGCAGCGTCTTAGGGCGCGAGGTGGGAGCCGCGGTGCACAACCGTTTGGAGGGGGTCAGTGATCCGCGGCTGGCCCCCCCTGTGCACTGCGGCTCGGCGGGGCCGCACCGCCAGATGTGGCAGCGGATCCACCTTTTAGGTGGATCGTGGTTGCGGACCTAGTAGGGTCCGCGTACGGTGGGAGCCAGCGGGCTTGAGTACGGGGGTGCTTTTGCCCGCATTGCACGGCTTTCACCTAGACGGCGGAAGTACCTGCGTGCTCCAGGTACTTCCGTGGCCTCCCCCCTTTATTGGGGGGTCGGCTGGAGGGGGCCCCAATACGGGGAAACACTGGCGGCGGGGCGTTGCGAAACTTTTTAGGGACCCCGCCTCGCCGCTGAAGTGTTGAGGTCGAGTACCGTGGGGTTTTAGTCGGTAGAAGTCCGACATAACCTCGTCGTTCCCCCGAGCGACGAGGTATCCATGAGGATTTCCCCACGATAATTAAAAAAAAAAAAAAAAAAAAAAAAAAAGGTTAGGTTAGGTTAGGTTTTTTTTTTTTTTTTTTACTATGGGGTAATGCTTTTACGCACTTCGCCCTCCAAGCTGCAAGCAGCAAGGCGGGCTTCGTGCGGGACTCCCGGCCTTTCGGCCGGACTACCCGCTAAACCCCCACGGTGTTCCTCCTCTACCCAACCAGACCGCGGGAACAACACAGTAGTACTACCGCGGCCCGGCAAGGGTGGGGCCCGCTGAACAGGGCCCGACGTGGTGGGAGGGCAAAGAATTGGCCCTCCCGTCTCCTCCTCTTCACTACGACCCAGTCCCGGAACACTTGGGGAGGGGTCGTTCGCCACTCTTCAAGGCGCGGCGCGTCCCCCGACGACACGGAGGTCCGGGGGAGCGGCACCCAGCGCCGGGAAGGACCACCCCTCTCGACCAGTCAGCTCTGATGAGCAGAGTAGTAGGATGGAGAGTAGTAGGTTTTTTTTTTTTTTTTTTTAACTATGGGGGAATGCTTTTACGCACTTCGCCCACCAAGCTGTAAGCAGCAAGGCGGGCTTCGTGCGGGACTCCCGGCCTATTGGCCGGACTACCCGCTAAACCCCCACGGTGTTCCTCCTCTACCCAACCGGACCGCGGGAACAACACAGTAGTACTACCGCGGCCCGGCAAGGGTGGGGCCCTGAACGGGGCCCGACGTGGTGGGAGGGCAAAGAATTGGCCCTCCCGTCTCCTCCTCTTCACTACGACCCAGTCCCGGAACACTTGGGGAGGGGTCGTTCGCCACTCTTCAAGGCGCGGCGCGTCCCCCGACGACACGGAGGTCCGGGGGAGCGGCACCCAGCGCCGGGAAGGACCACCCCTCTCGACCAGTCAGCTCTGATGAGCAGAGTAGTACCGGGAGAGGGGCGATCGTTGGCACTCGCGGTTGCGTAGCACCGCCGCGGGCCTTACAGGCCACGCTAGTAACTTTGTACCGGCCGGGGCTGCCATTAGACTCGGCGGCGACCCCGGGCCGGGGCTCTGCGGGGGGGTAGTGTGCCACCGGCGCGTTCGCGCTAGAGTAGTAGGTTAGGTTAGGTTAGGTTAGGTTTTTTTTTTTTTTTTTATATTGAAAGACTGTACCACAGACTCTATGGTCCGTGCCTTTTTTTGTTTGCATTTAATTATTAAGATTTTAGTTTAGTTAAAATAAGGCGCTCCGCGCAGAGGGCTCATATTTATTAAGATTACAATTAAGTTTATTAAAACATTTATGAGATTGACTTATATTCTAAAGTCGTCACTAGTCACATGAACCAAACATTACATAAATTATGAAAAGAACTTATGCTATTGAGTTTACATTATTACATTTATTATCAGAATGGAGATACATGCTATGCTATTGGCTGGGTACTCCCAGCCAGCCATAGTTATATCTATTAATACATTACATATTATTAATAATTCTAATTTCGAAATTTATAACTTATGAACTAAACTTATGTTAGTGAGTTTACAGGATTATTATTAGAATGCAGATACATGCTATGCTATTGGCTGGGTACTCCCAGCCAGCCATAGTTATATCTGTTTGATAGATTACATATTATTATTATTTCTTATTTTGTTAGTTACATTCGTTCTTATGCTATGTTATTGTGTTTTTTTTTTAATTTTTTTTTAATTATTATTATTGTTTTTTTTTATTATTATTATTATTTTATTATTATTATTATTATTTTCTGTTATTATTATGTATATTTTTTTTTTTTTTTTATAGTAGTATTATTATTATGTTTCTCTTATTGTCATTATTATTATTCTAATTATTATTACAATAATTCTTGTTGTATTACCAATTGTACAATTTGTACTTATTGCTACGTTAGTCAGGTATTAGTAGGGTAAGAAGAGTGCCGTACAGGTTCGACAGTCCTCTACTTGTCGACCCCGTTGGAGTCTCGAAGGGAGGATGCCTGGACCTCGGTGGAAGGGGTATTATGGGTATGCTGGGCACTCCTCATGCTTCCCACTATTTTGTCTATGGTGGCCTCGTCGCCCCGTCGCATGGCCATCCTCAGATTGTAGTCCCGTATTTTATCCTGTGTGGATGGAGCAATGAGTTCAGTCCTCCATTACAGCTTCTTACAGGGGAACCTCAACCACTGCGCCGGGGCCCAGGACTTGCTCATGCAGTCCATGGCGCAGTGGGAGATTGACGTAGCGGTGGTTGCAGAGCCCTATTATGTTTCCCCCCAGCCTAATTGGGCTGGGGATATATCTGGCTCTGTGGCCATAGTGGTCGCAGCGGGGCCTCGCTCGCGGCCACTACAAGTGCGGGAAAGGGGGGCCGGATATGTGGCCGCCACCTGGGGGAACATGGCAGTTGTGGGGGTGTATGTCTCCCCCAACACTGGGCTTGCCAGTTCAGAGTCCTTTTTGAGGGGGCTCGGTCCGGTGATCCAGCGGTTGGCACTTCTCCCAGTTTTGGTCATGGGCGACCTGAATGCATGGTCGACCCTCTGGGGGAGCGTGTCAACGAACGTGAGGGGCCTAGCCGTCGAGGAATGGGCTGTCAGCTCCGGGATGTCCCCACTCAATCAGGGGACATCCTTCACGTGTGTGCGTAGGGCCGGGGGGTCCGTGGTGGACGTAACGTTTGCCACCCCTTCCCTCGCACGGCGCGTCCGGGGCTGGCGGGTGCTGAGTGAGGTGGAGACGATCTCGGACCACAAATATATTAGGTTCGAGGTCTCCACCTCCGACGGCTCGGCGGCGCCGAGTAGGCGGGAGGGCCACGCATTTTTCCCGCGGTGGGCCCTCACCAAGCTGGATCCCGAGCTGGCCGAGGAGGCGGCTATAGTGGCGGCCTGGGGCACGACTCCCACAACATCGGGGGTCGATGAGGCGGCGGGCCATTTTCGAGACCTAGTCTCGAAGGTCTGCGATGCCGCCATGCCCCGAATAAGAGGACCCCCTCCGCAGCGCCACCACGTTTACTGGTGGTCCGCGGAAATTGCCCAATTGAGGGAAATGTGCTCCCTTTCGAGGAGGGCATATACGAGGGCCCTGAGGAGGAGCAACAGGGACCAGGAGAGGGAAGGCCAGCTGTACGTGGTTTATAAAGCCGACAAAAAGGCACTACAGCTGGCCATCTGGCAGGCCAAGTCCAGGGCGCGGGACGAAATGCTGGAGGGTCTGGACCGAGATCCATGGGGGAGGCCTTACCGCGCTGCGCGGGATAAACTGCGCTTCCAAGGCCCCCCCGTGATGGAGACCCTCCAGCCGGAGGTGTTAGAGCGGGTGGTAGAGGAGCTTTTTCCAGAGCCCCCACCGTTCACACCTCCGAGAATGACCTCTCGCACGAGAGCCCTGGACGGCGAGCCGATCCCACTAGTTTCTGACGAGGAGATGGAGACAGTGCTGGATCGGCTCAAGGGCAAGAAGAAGGCTCCTGGTCCCGACGGAGTGCCGGGCAGGGTCCTCGGCCTGGCCCTGAAACACCTGGGGGGGCAGCTTCGGGAAATTTTTAACGCCGCGCTAACATCAGCGCGGTTCCCGAAGCTGTGGAAGGAGGGGCGGCTTTGCCTCCTACAGAAGGACGGTAGGCCCCCAGGTGTTGCCGGCGCGTATCGGCCGATAGTACTGCTGGATGAGGCTGGGAAGGTCTTTGAGAGACTCCTCTCTTCCCGCCTCAACCAGCATTTAAATGAGAGGGACCCGAATATTTCTGGGCAGCAGTTCGGGTTTCGTGCGGGGCGCAGCACGATAGACGCGCTGGCGCTGCTGAAAGAGGTTACGGAGGTAGCAACCGCTCAGGGCGAGCGGTCGTTGGCGATAAGCCTGGATATCGCCAACGCCTTCAACAGTCTGCCGTTCGGCGTGATAAGGGAGGCGCTTCAGTATTTTGAAGTGCCTACTTATCTCGGCAGGCTGTTGGAGGACTACCTCCGAGGGCGGGAAGTCCTCTACGAGGGAGGAGGACGGTTGGTCCGCCGGCCGATGAGGTGTGGGGTTCCCCAGGGGTCCGTTTTAGGGCCCCTGTTATGGAACCTCGGTTATGACTGGGTGCTCCGCGGCGCGCTCCTTCCGAGGATGCGCGTCATATGTTACGCGGATGACACCCTAGTCATTGCCAGAGGAAAGTCATTTCCAGAAGTGAAAAGACTGGCAGATGTCGGCGCCAGTCTAGTGGTCGGCCGCATTGAGGCGTTGGGCCTGAAGGTGGCCCTTAATAAGACTGAGGCCCTCCTCTTCCATGGGCCTCGGCAGGGGCCGCCTCCCGGCGCAGTAATCCGCCTCAACGGCATCGATCTGAGGGTGAAGGCCCAGATGAAATATCTGGGTCTAGTGCTGGATGGGCGGTGGAATTTTGGGGCGCATTTTTCCAACCTCGCGCCCCGCTTAATCCGCACAGCGGGTGCTCTGGGCCGCCTCTTACCCAACGAGCGCGGCCCGGGCCAATCATGCCGGCGTCTCTACGCCGGCATACTTAAAAGTATGGCGCTCTACGGAGCGCCAATTTGGGCGGGAGCCCTCAACGCTAATAACAGGCGCCTGTTACGGGCGCCTCAGAGGCAAATAGCGTTGAGGGCTATACGGGGTTACCGTACGGTATCGGGGGGGGCTGCCTGTGTCCTGGCAGGCATGCCCCCCTGGGAGCTGAAGGCGGCCGTTCTTGCTGCTGTGTACCAGTCCCGCACAGCAGCGAGAGCGGGAGGAGGGCGCCCGTACTGGGACGATGTTGAGGGGGTTCGCCGGCGTGCGCGGAGCGCGCTGCTGCGGAGGTGGGCGGACATTTCGTTCGCCACCCCTTCTATCGCACGTCGCGTCCGGTGTTGGCGCGTTCTCAGCGAGGTGGAGACTCTATCGGATCATAAGTATATCCAGTTTGAGATCTCCACCTCACCTGACACAGCGGCCCTAGCCCGGAGGCAGGGGCAGGCCTTTTTCCCGCGGTGGGCCCTGACCAAGCTCGACAAAGAGTTAGCGGAGGAGGCTGCCATTGTTCAGGCGTGGTGTTCGGCTCCAATATCGTCAGATGTTGACGAGGCAGCCAACGTCTTTCGGGCCTCCCTTGGGGAGATTTGTGACGCCTCCATGCCGAGGGTGAAGGCTGCAGCACCTCGGCGGCAGGTGTACTGGTGGTCCGCAGAAATCGCGGGCCTTCGATGCACCTGCCAGCGTTCAAGGCGGGCATACGGCCGCAGTCGACGTCGGGCCAACCGAGACCTAGAGTTGGAGGGCCAGCTGTATGCCATCTACTGTTCTAACAGAAAGGCGCTGCAGCTGGCTATCAGCCAAGCCAAGGCCCAGGCTCGGGAGGAGCTTCTGGAGGGTTTGAATCGCGACCCATGGGGAAGGCCTTATCGCGCAGCTCGCAACAAGTTGCGAAACCAAGGCCCCCCGGTAATCGAAACCCTCCAGCCAGAATTGCTAGAAAGGGTGGTGCAGGAGCTGTTTCCTGATTGTCAGGAACACTCCCCACCACCCATGGCTCCTCCCACTGGGAGGCTGAATGAAGCCGAGCTTTCCGCACCGCCCGTCACTGAAGAGGAATTGGGGACGGCGGCTGCAAGCCTCCGGCTTAAAAAGAAGGCCCCTGGTCCCGACGGGGTTCCGGGCAAAGTCTTGGGAGTCGCGCTCCGGCAAATGGCCGAGCAGCTGCGGGAACTGTTCAATGTTGCGATTGCACTTGGACAGTTCCCTAAAGTATGGAAGGAGGGTCGCCTATGCCTCTTGCAGAAAGAGGGGCGGTCGCCGGACACAGCGGGGGCCTATCGCCCGATTGTCCTGCTGGATGAATCTGCGAAACTATTTGAACGCATCATTGCATCGCGGATCATCCAGCACATGACGGACGTAGGGCCAGACCTGTCCGGCAACCAGTTCGGATTCAGGGCCGGGCGATCAACCATTGATGCTGTCCAGGCCCTGAAAACAGAGTCGCTAGAGGCGTCGGCGAGCGGGGATAGGTCATTGGCGGTGTCCCGTCACGCCCCCGTGGGAGCTAGAGGCCGGGGTCCTCGCTGCGGTATACGAATACCGTGCAGCAGCGAGGGCCAGAGGACTGCGCCCAGCCTCCGAGGAGGTTGAGAGGGTGAGGCGCATAGCCCAAATTGAGCTAATGTGGCGTTGGCAGGACGACTTGGAGGCGCCA
Organism: Udea olivalis; assembly: GCA_947369235.1. NCBI lineage: Eukaryota > Metazoa > Arthropoda > Insecta > Lepidoptera > Crambidae > Udea > Udea olivalis. The sequence goes on along the minus strand of OX376345.1, from coordinate 234,766 downwards.
CGATTTGGTACACGTACCATTGACGCCATCAGGCCAGTCCTGCATAGGTGGTGTCATAGGGGGTTCGGCGCACTCACCTTCCGTCTGGTGCAGGTGCTCTCTGGGCATGGCTGTTTCGGCCAATACCTGCACCAGATAGCCAGAAGAGAGCCAACCCCCGTGTGTCACGAATGTGGTGCACCCGAGGACGACGCCCAGCACACCCTCGAGGTGTGTCCGGCCTGGGAGGAGCAGCGCAGCACATTAATTGCTGCAATAGGCCGGGACCTCTCGCTCCCAAGAGTAATTCGTGCAATGCTCGAGAGCGAGAGGTCGTGGGAGGCGATGGTCTCCTTCTGTGAAGAGGTTGTGGCACAGAAGGAGACCGCGGAGAGGGCCAGGGAGGAAGATCCTCTGGCGGCACCTCTCCGACGCAGACGGCTGGGAGCCCGGAGAAGGCGGTTCGCCCGCCTTCTCCCAGTTCCCTAGGACACCAGCGGGTGAGACCGGGGGGTCTCACTCGCATTGCACGGTGTCCCTGTCTGGGGGGTATCTGTTGTGTATCAAGATACCCCCCGCGGCGTGAGGAGGCCCGGCAGTGGCTGGGCCGACCGCTTGGGACGATGTGGCCGCAATTCTTAGGGAATCCCACATCGTCCTGCTAAAAGCGAAGCGGGATACACCGGGGTATTTTTAGTGGGTATGCCGCCGGCTTCACCGGCGGAGAGTCCCACACTCCCCCACTGCTCACCCAGGCGGTAGGATAGTGCGTAATGCATTTTTACCCCGTTAAAGAAAAAAAAAAAAAAAAAGGTTAGGTTCCAGTGGGGGAGGCCCCATGAGTGTTTTTACGAGTATCTAGTACGTCCCCGTCGTCTCCCCTGGCTCTCCCAGTCCTGGTTACGGTAACGCAGTGCCAGGCTGGTGACCAAATCTAGATACTCTGGGGCAACCTTGCGGTTTTTGCTTACTAGTGTTCCCAGCTCCCTGGCCGTCGAGGTATCTCCGGTTTCAGGTCGAGCGGGCCCTAATAGGCTTCTCGTGAGGTCAAATCAAAACTCTTGTGTTTTGATTTTTCGTGTATATTAGTGTTCTCAGCTCCCTGGCCGTCGAGGTATCTCCGGTTGCAGGTTGAGCGGGGCCTAATAACGCGCTCTCTTACTGTAGCTTTATTCTTGTTTTTTTTTGTTTTTATTTTGTGCTGTAATTATGTCCACCCGACGTAATTCAGCCAACTCTGTTGAGGGTCTCGCAGTCGCGGAAGCCTCGGTGGACGAGCTGGACCAGATGGTCACACGGGCGTTGCGCAGCTCACGCACCAAGAGGCCGGCGGGTTCGCCCATTTTTGCGTCTGAGGCTTCGGTCTCAGACAGTGAGGAGGTGGCCACGACGATACGGTCGACGGCACCAAAGAAGGCTTCGACCAAAAAGGTCGTAGCCAAAAAGGCCAAAAAGGCGGCGTCTGGCCCTGCGGCCAAAAAGGCGGCGGCCAAAAAGGCGGCAGTTGCCACTGCGGCCGAATTCCTCAGGGCCAAGGCGGCGCAAGTCGCCCTGACCCGCCTGGAGTCGAACTCGAACGCATCTCGCGAAGATGCGCAAGAGGTGGAAGCCGACGAGCCTGTCGACTTCACGCGGAACCCACTCCCCGAGGAATGCTCACTCGCGGAGCTGGACGCAGCCGTTGATACCGAGACGCTGCGTGCCCGGACGGGTCATCTGAGGTCCCAAATTTTCCACATTGCCCGAAAGTCCGGCAATCTCAAGGGGGAGTACGTGCGTGACCTAAAAAATCACGCCACGGAATACCACGAGATTGTCGAGACGATTGCGGAGCGGACGATCTCAGATGAGACACGGCGGCTCAGTCTCGAAAACCGGAGACTTCGCCGCCAAGTGGAGGACCTAGAGAAGGAAGTGAAAGCCATGCGCCGCGACTTCTCACAGAGAGACAAATCCCCGGTGCGGCCAGCTCTTCCCTGCCAAGTCCCGGTGGGCAACTCGGCCAATGACCTGATGGCCGAGATGTCCAAAATGGTCAAAGACATGGCGGAGGATTTGAAGGCCTCCATGTGCCGAACCTTCGGCGATATGGTGAACGCCCGCTTGGCGGTGGTTGAGGAGCGCCTCCCACCAGCACCAATCGTGCGTCCTCCACTGGCCGCCGACAAGAGGCGAGAGGAGGCAGCCAAGGCTGCAGTGGCCTCAACTACACCAGCACCAGCCCAGTCTCAGCCTACTGCGGCTCCTAAGCCGAAACGGACGCGGAAGGGTAAAGCGAGGGTGGTTCCGCAACAAGCACCCCTCGCTGTTGCCGGCCCGTCGTCCGCAGTGACTCCTGCTGCCCCTGTCACCCGCGAGGGACAATGGAATGTGGTGGCTAGGAAAAAAGGGAAAGGCAAAGGCAAGGGGAAGACCTCCTCGCCCGCCGCAGCCCGAACCCCTGCCCAAACCTCCGTGTCGGCAGCTGCACCCAAAAATGGGGCGAAGAAGCAGAAAAAAGCGGTGAAACTCACACCGCCAAAGTCCTCGGCTGTGATAATTACATTACAGCCGGAGGCAATTGAGAAGGGCGTTACATACGCAATGGCAATGAACCAGGCCAGGGAGAGCATAGCTCTGCCTGCGCTTGGCATTGTCAACATAAAAACTCGCACCACGGCCACGGGAGCCAGAATGCTCGAGCTGCCTGGTTCCCAAAGCGGGGATAAGGCTGACAACCTCGCGGAGAAAATCCGTGAGCTGGTGGACGGTGCTCGTCTGCTGGTCGGTTGGACATCGGCGCGGGTCAAACTGCTGGAGGCCAGGGAGCTGCGTTGTTTCCGGTGTCTCGAGAAGGGACACGTCAGGAGCAAGTGCGGCTCGGAAGTTGACCGTAGCAGTCAGTGCTACCGCTGCGGTCAACTGGGCCATCTGGCACGTGCCTGTGAGGCGGCGCCGCACTGCACGGTGTGCGCAGTGGGTGGCAAAAACGCCAGTCACAGGGTTGGGGGCCCAGCCTGCAAGGCCCCCAAACCCAAAATTCGCGGTCGGCAGGCTGCCACCGAGGCCACGGCCCGTTCGCAGCCGGCCCACTCCAAGCCACTCGGTGACGAGGAGATGCAAATTGCACCTCCTTAAAATGGCACTCAGATTCCTGCAAGGGAATCTCAACCCCTGCGCCAGAGCTCAGGACCTGTGGGTCCAGAGTCTGGCGGAGAGGTTGATAGCCATAGCGGTAGTGGCTGAGCCGTACTACATCCCGCCCGATTGGGTTTCGGATGTGGACGGCACAGCGGCCATTGCCACCCGAGTGGCCAACGGCGCCCCCCCTTTTCAGAGGATTGAAAAGGGGCACGGATGGGTTGCGGCTGAGTTGGGGGACACCCTGGTTATCGGGGTATATTTCTCTCCTAACCGGCCTCTCGCTCAATTCGAGAGTTTTCTCTCCGAGTTGGAGGCTGTGATCGGTCGCAATCGTTCGCTCCAAGTGCTGGTCGCTGGGGATTTCAATGCCAAGTCCTTGGTATGGGGATCTCCAGCGACAGATGTGCGTGGAGAGGCGCTCGAGGAGTGGGCAGTCGCTTTTGGCATGACTGTCTTGAATCGGGGTTCGGTAGACACCTGTGTGCGCATGCGGGGAGGGTCCATCGTGGACTTGACGTTCGCGACTCCTTCGCTAGCACGACGTGTCCAGGGCTGGGAAGTGCTGGAGGGTGTGGAGACGTTGTCGGACCACCGGTATATCCGGTTCGACGTTTCTACGCTTCCGGCAATTCATACCGGTCCAAGCCGTTCTAGCCGGCACGAGACGTGTGCGGCTATCGTCCAGGCATGGGTGCCTGTGCCGGATGGGCCTGCTGAGGTGGAGGATGAGGCCGAATGGTTCCGGGAGGCGCTGTCGCAAATTTGCGACGCGGCCATGCCCCGGGCCGGGCCTATCCCTCCTAAGCGGCAGGTATACTGGTGGTCCGCAGACCTCGCGAGCTTGCGCTTTGCGTGCGTGAGGGCGAGACGCCAGTATTCCCGGTACCGTCGCAGACGCACCCGGATTGAGGACGATGAGGCCCGCCTTTATGACGCCTATAGAGAGGCGAAAAAGGCGCTCAAGGTCGCAATCAACAGAGCCAAGTCCAGGGCAAGGGAGGAGTTTCTTGAGACTCTTAATGCGGATAGCCGTACAGGTTGGCGTTGAGTAAGCTCCGCCCCTGGGCACCCCCGGTTACGCAGAGTCTCTCTCCTCCCTTGCTCCACGACGTCGTCCAGGCTCTGTTTCCGACCCGAGGAGAGCACACTCCGCCAGTGATGACGCCACCCACAGGTGTGGGAGTAGGTGTAGACGAGGTCCCTGCCGTGTCCGACGTTGAGTTTGATGCGGCAGTCTCGCGGCTACGGGCCAAGAGTACGGCTCCTGGTCTAGACGGCATACCCGGCCGCGCTTGGGTTCTGTCCCTCGAGTGGCTGGGGCCGAGACTGCAGAGCCTGTATTCGGCCTGTCTGTCGCAGGGACGTTTTCCGCGCCAGTGGAAAACGCGGAAGCTCGTCCTACTGAGGAAGGAGGGTCGACCATCTGACTCCCCCTCGGCCTACCGCCCGATTGTGCTGCTCGACGAGGTTGGGAAACTTCTTGAGCGCATAATCGCTGGCCGCCTGATTGGGCACCTCGAGGAGGTGGGGCCGGACTTGGCAGACTGCCAGTACGGCTTTAGGCGTCGTCGGTCCACGGTTCACGCGATCCTCCGCGTGAAGGACATCGCCAGGGAGGCGATGTCGCAGGGTCAAGTGGTGTTAGCGGTATCTCTCGATATAGCTAACGCTTTCAACACCCTGCCGTGGACCTGCATAAAGGAGGCACTACGGCACCACGGTGTCCCCCTTTATTTACGGCTCATCTTGGAAGACTACCTGACAGAGAGGTATGTCGAGTTCCCGGGGCGCGATGACTGGCAGCGTTATCCCATGTCGTGCGGTGTCCCACAGGGTTCGGTTCTGGGGCCGCTCCTGTGGAACATTGGTTATGACTGGGTGCTGCGAGCAGTCAACCTCCAGGGCGTTGACGTAACTTGTTACGCCGACGATACCCTGGTAACGGCGAGAGGGAACAACTTCCGGGATGCAGCCGTCTTTGCCACAGCAGGCGTGGCGGAAGTCGTCGGTAGAATCCGACGCCTAGGGCTACACGTGGCCCTAGAAAAATCCGAGGCGACCTGTTTCCACGGGCCTCGGAGAGGACCTCCAGCCGGTTCGAGCATCCAGGTGGGTGGAGTCCAGATCCGTGTCGAGTCGACCATGAAGTACCTGGGATTGGTCCTCGACAGTCGCTGGAACTTTCACGCCCACTTGAAGCGCTTAGCGCCTAAACTGGTGCGAACGGCGGCCGCGTTAGGTAGCTTGCTGCCCAACATCGCGGGGCCGAAGGCTTCATGCCGGAAGCTTTACGCGGGAGTTGTGCGGTCCATGGCCCTGTACGGCTCACCTGTCTGGGCCGACACCCTGACAAGCCAGTGTATCGCCGAACTGCGGAGACCGCAGCGGGCGATGGCAGTCAGGATCATACGGGGCTACCGCACAATCTCTTACGAGGCGGCCTGTGTGCTGGCCGGCACACTCCCCTGGGACCTTGATGCGAGGACCCTCTCGGCGGTGTTTCACTACCGAGAGGAGGCGCGTCGGTCCACAGTCCACGGGGTTACCCCAAGCCAGGTGTCATCTTGGCTGGAAGAGTTCCGCACACTTGCTGTGGAGCTCTGGGATGTGCGGCTCGCGGATCCCGGATCGGGCCATCGCACGATCCAGGCGATCCGCCCTGTCCTCACGCAGTGGTTGAATCGGCGTCACGGCGCCGTAACGTACCGTCTGACGCAGATACTCACGGGGCACGGCTGCTTCGGGAGTTATCTGTGCCGGATCGGACGGGAGGCTAGCGATGCCTGTCACCACTGCGACGCCAGCGAGGACACGGCGCAGCACACGCTGGAGGTGTGCCCAGCTTGGGCAAACGAGCGCGAGACGCTCACCGCCTCGATCGGGCGCGACCTCTCGCTGCCATCCGTGGTTTCTGCCATGGTGGCGAGCGCGAGCTCGTGGGATGCGGTGCTTTCCTTCTGCGACGCCGTCGTGTCGCAGAAGGAGAGCGCCGAGCGCCAGCGCGAGCTGGACAATCCCGCCCGACGTCGGAGGCGAGGCCGCCGGGGTGGTGGTGCGTAGTCCCGGCGGTTCCCTGCGGTTAGGGGACAAGAATACTACCGAGGTATCCCTGCCTGTCGTAAGAGGCGACTAAAAGGGCCCTTGGGGTCGCGAAGCGTTGCACTGGAGTTGAGCTTGCTCCTCCCGAGGCTGGCTGCCAGGCGGCCTTGCGCGCCGAAGGGTCCTGCGAGGAGTCTCTCCCTCGTTGGGGATCCCGGGTCCCTTCCATTCTGCGCCGAAGATGACCACCGTCAGGTTTTAGTGGGTAGGGGTCTCTGTTTTCCCAGGAGTTCCGAGTCCCACATATCCCAGGTGTCCCGAACCCAGGGCCTTGGGAATGCCTAAAAGCATTTCCTGACGAAAAAAAAAAAAAAAAAAAAAAAAAAAAAGGTTAGGTTGCCATCTTGGGGCAGTATGGTTCTGCTACCAGGCGCGTCCCCCGGGTGGCGGATAGGGGAACGCCCTCCAGATATGGAGGGTACCGGCAGTGGCCGGCGTGGACCGAAACCAGGGGAGGAGGGTGGTATTAGTACGGACTTCGGTCCGGAAGTATCGCCTGACTCAGGACAAAGTCAGCAGACGGTGTGCTCGCCGCTTACCCCGGGTCATTGAGTCTCGTTTCGAGTCAGACTCTTTGTTCTCGGGGGGTGGCCGGCGCGCTGGCTGTTGATTTTGTTCTCGGGGGGGAATGTGACCGTAATCCCAGTGCACTCGGGGCACGATACTTAGCAGAGTTCACTCTGTTATGGATAGTGTTTCAGCACTGGGACCGGGGCGTCTGTCCTTTCCTATCCTTTTCCCAAATTCCTGTGATCCTTTATCCTTTTCTCCTTCCAATTTTTCCCAGTCCCTTGTCCTATTGAGTTGTTTGTTTCGGTTCCGGCTGCTTGTGCATGGTTTTCATGCACATGCATCCGGCGCCGGGGTTCTCAGCTCAATCATCCTCTACCTTATCAGACCCGCGTGGATGACAACCACTATAAAAATCACGAAGCCGGAGGTCTAACCGTGCCGAAGGTGGGTAAATGCGAGCGAGGGGTTACCCGCCCTTAAGGGAAACAATGAAATGGACGCATTTTTGAATAACAATACCCAGGAGGGTCCCATTGCCTGTGGCAGTGGGGAATCCCTCCCTCTGGAGCGCTCGCGAAGCCCGATTTCGGGTTCCACGGGCAATCTGGGGGCAGCCCCCGTTCGTACTCTGGGGGGGGCACGAAAATGCTCCGGGGGAAACCCCGATTTTGTTCCAAGCGCAGTGACGGAGACCCAGGGTTCAGCATCGACCCGTGTCACACGCGCGTCAATCACGCGAGATGCAACCAGCTCTTCTCTTCAACCTATGGTTGTTTTATCCCGGCTGGAGACAGGCCCGCTTAGCGGAGCCCAAAAATTGACAAAAGATGACTCCGAAGAAGAGACCTCGGACGCAGGGTTCAAGCGGCCGCACCCATATGCGTTACTGCCTGACTCTGTTTACGAGCTGTCAGACTCAGAAGTCCTCCACACCCCGGACTCTGACGATTTTACCAGTGACTCAGAACCATTCGCAACCAGTCAGCTGCTTATGAAGAGGCAAAAAGGACCATTTACACAACACAACGTTGGCCTTCGACAAGCGGAGCGCAAACTGAAAAAGCTGTCGGCTGCGGCCACCAAAGCTGAAATCGACGCTCAACTACAGAGACGCTCTATCCGCAAGGGGCATGCCCCATCGGAAGAAGATATGCCCATTGTAGTACCGGCTAACATGGATGACCTGAACGCCGAAGAGGTGAGGGCCCTTTCAGGAAGAGGTGCTCTGAAACTGTATGAAATTTGCAACAGGAGTAAGAACCTCAAAGGTACCTTCATCAAGGAAATAAAAGACTGCACGAAATTGTTCGTTGACGCTGTAGAGAGCCTCTCCCGACGCACACAAAACGATGAGACGCACCGGCTTAAAGCCGAGATGAGCCGCATGCGGGCGGAGTTGGACGAGCTCAAGGAGAAGGCTGCTTTGGCTCCTCTTGCCAAACCGGACCCTCCGGCGACCGCTGATACGATGAAGGAATGGCTTCGGACGGAGTTTGAGCCCTCAATTCTTCGCCAAGTCGGATTCATGGTCGACGCGAAAATAGCGGAGCTGACGAAGGAAGCAGTCCGTCCCCCGCTTGCAGCAGACAGAAAGAAGGCAGCGAAAGCCAAAAAAGCAGCTGCTATAGCTGCTTTGAAAACAGTGGCAGTCCCCGCACAAGAGCGGCAACCTTCCCCTTGTGGCGAACCAATGGAGGCCGAGTGGATCGAGGTCGGCCCTGGGGGAAAGAAGACAAAAAAGAAGAAAGGGAAGGAAAACAAACCGCATCACCGGCAGCAACAACATCTGCACAGCCGGCGTCCCAACAGAAGGCGAGCCCAACGAGCGCAACGGTTTCATCACCCGCGCCTAACACCTACGCTTCGGCTACCAAGGGCAAGGGTGGCAAAAAGAAGCCCAAGAATAGTGCCACTGCTCCTGTACCTGCAGCTGGCACGAAACCTGATGGACGGACCTCAAAACGGACCAAACGAAAGCCGAAGCTCTCCGAACCCCGTTCCGCTGCAGTCACAATGTTTATAGACCCAGAGATCCTACGGGAAGGCTTCTCCTATAAACTAGCTCTGGAACGAGTCAGGGAAAAAATCCAACTTAGTGAGTTGGGTATAGACCGGATGCGACTGCGGGTAGCACAAACAGGAGCTCGAATTTTTGAGATCTCCGGCCCCGATAATGCTCAGAAGGCAGATAAACTTAAAGTCGCCATGGAAGCGGCTTTAGAAGGCGTGGCTAAAGTTGCCAGACCCGCCAAGTGCGTCGACTTGCGCTTGTGTGGGCTGGACGACTCTTTAACCGATAAAGACGTCGCATCGGCAATTGCCGCCCGTGGAGGGTGTGACACAAACGCCATCAGAGTGGGTGAAGTCCGCCCGGGCCCGAGAGGCGTCGGGGCCTGCTTTGTCCGTTGCCCAGTGGCAGCGGCAAAGATTTTAATGAAAGAGGGCCACCTTATGATTGGGTGGAGCAGCGCGCAGGTCCGGGCATTAACCCCGCGCCCTATGCGCTGCTATAAGTGCATGGGCGTGGGTCACACAAGTCCGCGATGTCCTACTCCGTGGGACCGGACCGGCCTGTGTTTCCGATGTGGCAAAGAAGGGCACAAGGCAACGGTGTGTCAAGCAGAGCCTCACTGCGCACTCTGCGCTAATGAACAACTGCGTGCCAAGCACATTATGGGAGGCCGGGAGTGTAATCCACCTCCCACAAAGCCGAAGCCGGCTATATACGACCGAAGCAGCTTTGCTACTTCGGTCGGCCTTCTACGGAAGGTAATGACTGGGGGTGGAGGCATCACTGCTTCTGCTCCTAGTGGTACCAGCGGGAAGGGGTCGGGGGGCCCCAACCTGCATTGCACGGTACCACCTGTCTGAGGGGTGCCCAGGTGTACCCGGGCATCCCTCCCAGCGAAGGACGTCGGGCCAACCATCTGGCCTGACCTACCACTGGGCGGTACGGCGAGTGTAATAATCCCGTACCGTCCGATTTTTAAACAAGTGGTTGAGGGTACACTGTCAGGTTTTTTAGTGAGTAGGAGTCTCACATAACCACATTGCCCCCCCGGGCATGTGGTATCCATGAGGGATTTTCCCTGACATGAAAAAAAAAAAAAAAAAAAAAAAAAGGTTATCGGGCGCCCCTGGACGGCGAGCCGATCCCACTAGTTTCCGACGAGGAGATGGAGACAGTGTTGGATCGGCTCAAGGGCAAGAAGAAGGCTCCTGGTCCCGACGGAGTGCCGGGCAGGGTCCTCGGCCTGGCCCTGAAGCACCTGGGGGAGCAGCTTCGGGAAATTTTCAGCGCCGCGCTAACATCAGCGCGGTTCCCGAAGCTGTGGAAGGAGGGACGGCTGTGCCTCCTACAGAAGGATGGTAGGCCCCCAGGTGTTGCCGGCGCGTATCGGCCGATTGTCCTGCTGGATGAGGCTGGGAAGGTCTTTGAGAGACTCCTCTCTTCCCGCCTCATCCAGCATTTAAATGAGAGGGGCCCAAACATTTCTGGCTAACAATTTGGGTTTAGGGCGGGGCGCAGCACCATAGACGCGCTGGCGCTACTTAAGGAGGTCACGGAGGTAGCAACCGCTCAGGGCGAGCGGTCGTTGGCGATAAGCCTGGATATCGCCAACGCCTTCAACAGTCTGCCGATCGGCGTGATAAGGGAGGCGCTTCAGTATTTTGAAGTGCCTACTTATCTTGGCAGACTGTTGGAGGACTACCTCCGAGGGCGGGAAGTCCTCTACGAGGGAGGAGGACGGTTGGTCCGCCGGCCGATGAGGTGTGGGGTTCCGCAGGGGTCCGTCTTAGGGCCCCTGTTATGGAACCTTGGTTATGACTGGGTGCTCCGCGGCGCGCTCCTTCCGAGGATGCGCGTCATCTGTTACGCGGATGACACCCTAGTTATTGCCGGAGGAAAATCCTTTCCGGAGGCGAAAAGACGGGCAGAAGTCGGCGCCAGTCTGGTGGTTGGCCGCATCGAGGCGCTGGGCCTGAAGGTGGCCCTTAATAAGACCGAGGCCCTCCTCTTCCATGGGCCTCGGCAGGGGCCGCCTCCCGGCGCGGTGGTCCGCCTCAACGGTATAAATGTGAGGGTGAAGGCCCAGATATTTCATCTGGATAGTGCTGGATGGGCGGTGGAACTTTGGGGCGCATTTTTCCAACCTCGCGCCCCGCTTAATCCGCACCGCGGGTGCTCTGGGCCGCCTCTTACCCAACGAGCGCGGCCCGGGCCAGTCATGCCGGCGTCTCTACGCCGGCATACTTAAAAGTATGGCGCTCTACGGAGCGCCAATCTGGGCGGGGGCCCTCAACGCTGAAAACAGGCGCCTGTTACGGGCGCCTCAGAGGCAAATAGCGTTGAGGGCCGTGCGGGGTTACCGTACGGTATCGGGGGGGGCTGCCTGTGTCCTGGCAGGCATGCCCCCCTGGGAGCTGGAGGCGGCCGTTCTTGCTGCTGTGTACCAGTCCCGCACAGCAGCGAGAGCGGGAGGAGGGCGCCCGTACTGGGACGATGTTGAGGGGGTGCGCCGGCGTGCGCGGAGCGCGCTGCTGCGGAGGTGGGCGGAGGACCTGGCCGAACCGCTCTATGGCCGACAAACCATAGAGGCGATCAGGCCAGTCCTCGACCAGTGGGTGCGTAGGGAGAAGAGGCCCCTTACGTACCGGCTAGTGCAGGTACTTTCCGGACACGGCTGTTTCGGGAAGTACCTGCATAACATCGCCCGGAGGGAGCCCACCCCGAGGTGCCACCAGTGCGACGCCGAGGAGGACACCGCCCAGCACACCCTTGAGGTGTGCCCTGCTTGGGCGGTGCAGCGTCGCACACTAGTGGATGTGGTCGGCACCGACCTCTCGCTCCCGGCCCTGATACGGGCCATGCTGGCGAGCGAGAGTGGATGGGAGGCGATGGTCTCCTTCTGCGAAGAGGTGATGTCGCAGAAGGAGACAGCGGAGAGGGCCCGGGAGGAAGATCCTCAGGCGGACCCTCTCCGACGCAGACGGCGGGGAGTGAGGAGACGGCGGTTTGCACGCCTTCTCCCCGCTCCCTGAAAGCAGCACCGGGGTGAAAGTCGGGGGGCTTTCACCCCATTGCACGGTGCTCCTGTCTGGGGGTGTCCCCGTATACCGGGACGCCCCTGCTGCGTGAGGAGGCCCGGCGTTAAGGCTGGGCCGTCCGCCAGGGACGGCATGGTAATCCGAACTAGGCACCATGTCGTCCCGTCAAGGCGATGAGGTATACCGGGGGTCTTTTTAGGGGTAGGGGTCTCTGTTTTCCCAGGAGTTCCGAGTCCCACATATCCCAGGTGTCCCGAACCCAGGGCCTTGGGAATGCCTAAATGCATTTCCTGACGCAAAAAAAAAAAAAAAAAAGGTTAGGTTAGGTTAGGTTTCGGGGGAGGCCCCATGAGTGTTTTTACGAGTATCTAGTACGTCCCCGTCGTCTCCCCTGGCTCTCCCAGTCCTGGTTACGGTAACGCAGTGCCAGGCTGGTGACCAAATCTAGATACTCTGGGGCAACCTTGCGGTTTTTGCTTACTAGTGTTCCCAGCTCCCTGGCCGTCGAGGTATCTCCGGTTTCAGGTCGAGCGGGCCCTAATAGGCTTCTCGCGAGGTGATTTTCTTTCTAGAAAATCAACACTCTTTGTTTATTAGTGTTCTCAGCTCCCTGGCCGTCGAGGTATCTCCGGTTGCAGGTTGAGCGTGGCCTAATAAGCACTCTTTGTTGTGACTTTATTCTTGTTTTGTGTTTTCGTTTTGTCTGCAATTATGTCTACCCGGCGTAATTCAGCCAACTCACTCGAGGGTCTCGCAGTCGAGGTAAACTCGGCCGATGAGCTGGACCAGATGGTTACGCGGGCGTTGCGTAGCCAACGGCCTAAGAGGCCGGCAGGTTCGCCCATTTTTGCGTCTGAGGCTTCGGTCTCAGACAGTGAGGAGGTGGCCACGACAACACGGTCGTCGGCACCGAAAAAGGCTACGGCCAAAAAGGTCGTAGCCAAAAAGGCTAAAAAGGCGGCGTCTGGCCCTGCGGCCAAAAAGGCGGCGGCCAAAAAGGCGGCAGTTGCCACTGCGGCCGAATTTCTGAGGGCCAAGGCGGCGCAAGTCGCCCTGACCCGCCTGGAGTCGAACTCGAACGCATCTCGCGACGATGCACAAGAGGTGGAAGCCGACGAGCCTGTCGACTTCACGAGGAACCCACTCCCCGAGGAATGCTCACTCGCGGAGTTGGACGCAGCCGTCGACACCGAGACGTTGCGTGCCCGGGCGGGTAATCTGAGGTCCTTGATCTTCCAAATTGCCCGAAAGTCCGGCAATCTCAAGGGGGAGTACGTGCGTGACTTAAAAAACCACGCCACGGAATACCATGAGATTGTCGAGACGATTGCAGAGCGGACGATCTCGGATGAGACACGGCGGCTCGGTCTCGAAAACCGAAGACTTCGCCGCCAAGTGGAGGACCTCGAAAAAGAGGTGAAGGCCATGCGTCGTGATTTCTGTCAGAGGGATAAATCCCCGGCGCGGCCGGCCCTTCCCTCCCAAGACCCTGCGGGCATCTCGTCGAAAGACCTGATGAGCGAGATGTCCAAGATGGTGAAGGACATGGCGGAGGAATTAAAAGCATCGATGTGCCGCACGGTCGGCGACATGATTAACGCCCGCTTGGCAGTGGTTGAGGAGCGCCTCCCACCCGCACCGATCATGCGACCACCACTTGCCGCCGATAAAAGACGGGAGGAGGCAGCCAAAGCTGTGGTTTCCCCAACTGCTCCGGCTCAGCCTCAGCCCGCTGCGGCCCCAAAGCCAAAGCGGACCAGGAAGGGCAGAGCGATGGCGGTTCCGCAACAGGCACCTCCCGCTGTTGCCGGCCCGTCATCAGCATTGCCTCCGTCGATCCCTGTCCCTCGTGATGAGTGGAGTGTTGTGGGTAAGAAGCAAGGGAAAGGGAAAGGCAAGGGGAAAACCTCCAAGCCCGCCCCAGCCCAAACCCCTGCTCAACCCTCAGTATCTGCCGCTGCACCCACAAATGGGGCTAAGAAGAAGACGGCACCTAAAAAAAAGGCGGCGAAACTCACACCACCAAAGTCCTCGGCTGTGATAATTACATTACAGCCGGAGGCAATCGAGAAGGGCGTAACATACGCGATGGTAATGAACCAGGCAAGGGAGAGCATAGCTCTACCCGAGCTTGGCATTGCCAACATAAAAACTCGCACCACAGCTACGGGAGCCAGAATGCTCGAGCTGTCTGGTTCCCAATGCAAGGACAAGGCGGACAACCTCGCGGAGAAAATCCGCGAGGTTTTAAAAGATGTCGCAACCATCGCAAGGCCAACAAAGTGTGTGGATCTCCTGGTGCGGGGCCTCGATGACTCCATCACAAAAGAGGAGGTGATTGCTGCGATTGCAGCAAAGGGAGGCTGTGGTCCGGAGCTCGTGCGGGCCGGAGAAATTCGCTCTGGCCCTTCTGGTACGGGCTCCATCACAGTCAAGTGCCCGGTGGCGGCTGCGAAAACCGTGGTGGAAGCCGGCCGCCTCCTAATCGGCTGGAGCTCAGCCCAGGTGCGTGCCCTAGATGCCCAGCCCATGCGCTGCTTTAAATGCATGGGCACAGGCCACACCAGACAGACGTGTCCCTCGCCAAAGGACCGCAGCGACCTATGTTTCCGCTGCGGGCATGCCGGACATAAGGCAGAAAAGTGCACGGGAGCAATCTGTTGCGCCATCTGCTCCGAGGCTGGGAAGCCCTCAGGACACGTGATGGGGGGTAGGAAATGCGCTCCTCCCCCTAAAAGAGGAACTTTGGCCGCCAGGACCCAGGCCTCCACAAATGCGCGCCGTGAAGCGGCGACAGAGGAAATTGTAATGTCGGTATGAGTGTAAGTCGGCATTACAATTTCTTACAGACTAACGCCAACCACTGCGCTGGAGCCCAGGACCTTTTGGTTCAAGCAATGGCGCAGTGGGAAGTGGATGTTGCGGTCGTGGCGGAGCCTTATTTTGTACCTCCTCAACCACACTGGGCTGGGGATACGGATGGCTCCGTAGCTATCACAGTCAAGACGGGAAGCGCTGCCCGCCCTCTCAATGTCAAAGAGAGGGGGTCAGGTTATGTGGCTGCCACTTTGGGGAGAGAATACGCCATCATTGGTGTATACTACTCCCCCAATGGCACTCTGGCCGGTCTGGAAGTGCTACTAGACACGTTGGGGCATGTCTTGCAGCGGATGGCACCCCTCCCAACTTTACTTATGGGGGACCTTAATTCTTGGTCCTCCTCGTGGGGAAGTGCCACCACCAACTCGTGGGGCCGCACCGTCCAGAACTGGGCGGTCGATACCGGATTGTCCCTCTTGAACCGGGGGACAGAACATACGTGCGTGCGATGGAATGGGGGGTCCGTGGTGGACATTTCGTTCGCCACCCCTTCTATCGCACGTCACGTCCGGTGTTGGCGTGTTCTCAGCGAGGTGGAGACTCTATCGGATCATAAATACATCCGATTTGAGATCTCCACCTCACCTGACACTGCGGCCCTAACCCGGCGGCAAGGGCAGGCCTCTTTCCCGCGTTGGGCTTTGACCAAGCTCAACAAAGAGCTAGCGGAAGAGGCCGCCATAGTTCAGGCATGGTGCTCGGCCCCTATGTCCTTAGAGGTCGACGAAGCGGCCGGTGCCTTTCAGGCCTCCCTCAAGGAGGTGTGCGACGCCTCCATGCCGCGGGTGAAGGCTGGAGCACCTCGGCGGCGGGTGTACTGGTGGTCCGAAGAAATCGCGGACCTCCGGGGCACCTGCCAACGGTCAAGGAGGGCATATGGCCGCAGTCGGCGTCGTGCCAGCCGCGACCTGGTAGTGGAGGGCCAGCTGTATGCCACATACTGCTCCGACAGAAAGGCGCTACAGCTGGCCATCAGCCAAGCCAAGGCTCAGGCTCGGGAGGAGCTTTTAGAGGGGTTAAACCGTGACCCATGGGGGAGGCCCTATCGCGCAGCGCGCAATAAGCTGCGCTATCAAGGCCTCCCGGTCATCGAGACCCTCCAACCCGAACTGTTGGAAAGGGTGGTGCAGGAGCTGTTCCCGGACTCCCGAGAGCACTTCCCACCACCCATGGCTCCTCCCACTAGGAGGCCAGATGAGGGTGAACTTCCTCCACCTCCAGTCACAAAAGAGGAGTTGGAGATAGCAGCGGCAGGCCTTCGGCTAAAAAAGAAGGCTCCAGGCCCCGATGGGGTTCCGGGGAAAGTTCTGGGTCTTGCCATTAGACACCTAGACGAGAGCTTACGGGAATTGTTCAACGTCGCCATCGCGCGTGGACAATTCCCTAAACAATGGAAAGAGGGAAGGTTATGCCTCCTTCAAAAAGAGGGACGGCAGCCGGACACTGCTGGAGCCTACCGTCCGATAGTCCTGCTGGATGAATCCGCGAAACTATTCGAACGCGTAATAGCGTCGCGGATCATCCAGCATATGACGGACGTTGGACCGGGCCTGTCCGATAACCAGTTTGGCTTCAGGGCTGGTCGGTCTACCATCGATGCTCTTCAGGCCCTGAAATCAACGACACAGGAGGCATCTGCCATAGGGGAGAGGTCGCTGGCGGTGTCACTAGACATCGCCAATGCCTTTAACAGCCTTCCCTATGGCACAATTAAGGAGGCGCTGCGCTATTTTGATGTGCCCCCTTATTTAGCGCGGCTAATCAAAAGCTACCTCACTGGCCGTGAGGTGCTTTATGTGGGCCCGGACGGCAGCACTGTTCGGCGGGCCATGACATGTGGGGTCCCCCAGGGGTCCGTCTTAGGACCCCTACTTTGGAACATATGCTATGACTGGGTGTTGCGGGGCACGCTCCTTCCTGGGATGCGTGTCCTGTGTTATGCTGATGACACCCTAGTCTGAGGGTGGGGCTGAAGGTCGCCCTGCAAAAAACCGAGGCCCTTCTTTTCCATGGGCCTCGGAGGGGACCTCCCTCCGGCGCGAAAATACGCCTCGATGGCGTGGAGGTGAGGGTGGGGGCCCAAATGAAGTATTTGGGCCTCCTACTGGACGGGCGGTGGCATTTTGGCGAGCACTTCAGCAGGCTCGCCCCCCGCCTGGTCAGTGCCGCGAGTGCCTTGGGCCGCCTTCTTCCCAACAAAGGCGGCCCTGATACTACATGCCGGCGACTTTACGCCGGCATCGTGAAGAGCATCGCTCTTTATGGAGCGCCAGTGTGGGCGGACGCCCTGAACGCCACCAACAAACGCATGCTGAGGAAAGCACAGCGTGTGGTGGCAACCAGGGCGGTGCGGGGTTACCGCACCATTTCCATGGGGGCTGCCTGCGTTTTGGCCGGCACGCCCCCGTGGGAGCTAGAGGCTGGGGTCCTCGCTGCGGTATACAAATACCGTGCAGTAGCGAGGGCCAGAAGACAGCGCCCCACCTTCGACGAGGTTGAGAGGGTGAGGCGCATAGCCCAAAATGAGGTTATTTGGCGTTGGCAGGACGACTTGGAGGCGCCACGGTTTGGTACACGTACTATTGACGCCATCAGGCCAGTCCTCCATAGGTGGTGTCGTAGGGGGTTCGGCGCGCTCACCTTCCGGCTGGTGCAGGTGCTCTCTGGGCATGGCTGTTTCGGCCAATACCTGCACCAAATAGCCGGAAGAGAGCCAACCCCCGTGTGCCACGAATGTGGCGCACTCGAGGACGATGCCCAGCACACCCTCGAGGTGTGTCCGGCCTGGGAGGTGCAGCGCGGCACACTAGTTGCTGCAACAGGCCGGGACCTCTCGCTCCCAAGAGTAATTCTAGCTATGCTCGAGAGCGAGAGGTCGTGGGAGGCGATGGTCTCCTTCTGTGAAGAGGTTATGACACAGAAGGAGACCGCGGAGAGGGCCAGGGAGGACGACCCTCTGGCGGCCCCTCTCCGACGCAGACGGCGGGGTGCCCGGAGAAGGCGGTTCGCCCACCTTCTCCCAGTTCCCTAGGACACCAGCGGGTGAGATCGGGGGGTCTCACTCGCATTGCACGGTGTCCCTGTCTGGGGGGTATCTGTCGTGTATCAGATTACCCCCCCGTGGCGTGAGGAGGCCTGGCAGTGGCTGGGCCGACCGCTTGGGACGATGTGGCCGAAATCCTTAGGGAATCCCACATCGTCCCGCTAAAAGCAAAGCGGGATACACCGGGGTATTTTTAGTGGGTATGCCGCCGGCTTTACCGGCGGAGAGTCCCACACTCCCCCACCGCTCACCCAGGCGGTGGGATAGAGCGTAATGCATTTTTACCCCGTTAAAAAAAAAAAAAAAAAGGTTCCCGTGGGAGTTTTCAGTCTTCTATCGGGCGCGTCCCCCGGGTGGCGGATAGGGGAATGCCCTCCAGATATGGGGGGTACCGGCTACGGCCGGCGCGGACCAAAACTGAAGAGGTGGGGCAGCTCTTCGTATTCCTCTGCTAAGCAGATGATGCGAAGATGTGGCCGCTTGGCGGCTATCCGATTTTCCATGCTTTCACGGCTAACGGACCCCCGCCAGGCAAACCGTAATCCGCCTTTTGCGGACCGGGGACTCTGCTTGCGTCCAGAGTTACGAGGAGAAAACCTCTATAAAAAACACCAGGAGGAGGCGGAGACGCCTTCTTCACGGCGCGGCGGGTCTGACTGGTTGTGCTTGCACGACTGGCGGACACTGGCTTCGGCCACCGTCGGGCAACCGTAATCCGCAGTAGCGGACCGGGGGTCTTGCTTAGCAGGGCTGTGAGGATGAAAACCTCTATAAAATATCACCCGCAACCCGCACTGAGCGGACCGGGGACTCTGCTTCGGCAGGGTCACGAGGATGACCACCTCTCTAAAAAATCACCCGCGCGGCGTCGATCTCGGTCGGCGTCGGGCAAGCCGTAACCCGCACTGAGCGGGCCGGTGGCTCTGCCTAGCAGGGTCGCGAGGAAGACAACCTCTATAAAAATTACCCCAACCCTACGATCGCCGCACGTCTATGGGGTGAATGGCTGGTGGGAATCCAGTCCCGAGTGCGGAAAAAAACAAAAAATGGAAAACGGCGATTCCGAAAAGACTACCCACGCGGGTACCCGGCACAAAGCCGGGGAATCCCGCATGACGCCTGTGATTGACGCCTCAGTGGCGACAATGACAGACGTTGTCGGCCCTCACTCGTATTGTGGGGAGGGCCAGAAACGCCTAAAGGACGAGCCACGTCCGAAAACTGGCAGCGAGGTGGTGCGGGAGCCCGTAGTGAGGCTGACCCGCTTGAGCTCTGAGGAGCTTAGAGCTGCTACGCCGGAGCGATCCATTTCGGCGGCGGCCGACCGCATTTTGCGTAGCGGCCGTTCAAGCGCAGCAGGAGAGCGGTCGCGTTCTCCGTCTGCCCAGGATTCGGATTCAGGCGCGAGCCTGATGACCGTGGATCCTTCCTCCGGGGAGGAACTCGGCCGACTCTGGGGCACACGGAAGCGGCCGTACTCCAAGAGTGGGGGTTCGGGGTCCGATAGGAGTGACCTGGGGTCAGTTTCCCCTTCTGGGAGACCGGCGGCCCGTAGAGGCAGGGTCAGAACCCCAAAAGCCGGTGCCAATGCCAGCTTGGCGGAGGCCCGGCGGGAATTTATGCGCCCCAGGCGCGAGGAGGAAAGGCTGGAGGCGGAGTTACGGTCCGAGCAGGAGGTTGCGGACATGGATCGTGCTCTGCACCAAGCCCAGGAACGCATGTCGCGTCTATCGGAATCGTCACAGGGCGAGACCGACGAGCGCAACATGACCGCCTCCGCTATCAAGGAGCGCCTGGCAATTTCGTCGGCCATAGTCCGGAAGGTCATCGCGTCTTCCGGACATCTGAAAGGGACCTTTCAGAAGGCCTTGAAGACGGCAGTTGGAGACTGGGAGCTTTTAGCTCCAGTGCTCTACGAGCGAACAGTCTCCGAGGAGACCGAGAAGCTGCGGCTGGTAAACCACCGGCTGCTCTCCGAGGTCTCTCGGCAGGGCAAGGAGTTGGCCCAACTCCGCAAGGAGATGGACAGCATCCGGGAGAGCCTCACTGGGCAAACGCCCCGAGCGGCTGGCGTAACTGACGATAGCAATGTTGTCGCTTACGTCAACGCTCGGTTCGAGGCCATCGAGGCCCGGCTACCCCCGGAGCGGCTTCGGCCCCCCCTGGCTGCCGACAAGCGCCAGACAACCGCGCCGCCGCCGGCCACTGCGCCAGCGGCCGCGCCACCACCGGCTATGACTAAAACCCCGGAAAAGACACCCGCGAGCAAGAGGGCGACTCAGCCGCCCCCTGCTCGCAGCACACCGGCTGCAGCTGCGCCGAAGCCTAAGGCTCCAGCGCCGCCCAACCCCGAATCCCGAGGGAACCCTCCCACGGGGAAGAAGGGAAGGAAGTCGGCCAAGAAGGGCAAGGCGGCTAGCGCTGCCCCGCCCCCAAGGGAGCCCCGCCCTTTGCCGCCGGCCCCCGAGACCATGGAGTTACCGTGGAACCTCGTGACCGGCCGCAAGGGCAAGAGCAAGGGTGCGAAAGCTGCGGCAGCAGTGAAGCCCCCCCCGAAACCCCAGACGAGGCAAGCGAAAGTGCCGAATCTCCGCCCCGCACGCTCGGCGGCAGTAGTGATTACGCTACAGCCAGAAGCCGAGAAGCGGGGCGTGACGTACTCTGGCGTCATCTCGCAGGCTAAAGCCAGCATCAGCTTGGCCAGCCTCGGGATTGAGTCCGTGCGCTTTAAGCGAGCAGCCACCGGAGGCGCCATTTTGGAGCTGCCGGGCGCTGCGGAGACAGACGGTAGGGTGGACTCTCTGGCTACCAAGCTAAGAGAGGTCCTCAACGCGGAAGACGTCCGAGTTTCCCGGCCTGTGAAGTGTGCAGAATTGCGCATTTCTGAGTTGGATGACTCCGTCACCGCAGAGGAAGTCGCAGCCGCTGTCGCCAAGACTGGGGCGTGCTCGGTGGAGTCCGTGAAGACGGGCGAGATCCGCCGAGACAAGAGGGGGCAAGGCGCCTGCTGGGCACGTTGCCCCGTGGCGGTGGCCAAAAAGCTGGTGGACGGTGCTCGTCTGCTGGTCGGTTGGACATCGGCGCGGGTCAAACTGCTGGAGGCCAGGGAGCTGCGTTGTTTCCGGTGTCTCGAGAAGGGACACGTCAGGAGCAAGTGCGGCTCGGAAGTTGACCGTAGCAGTCAGTGCTACCGCTGCGGTCAACTGGGCCATCTGGCACGTGCCTGTGAGGCGGCGCCGCACTGCACGGTGTGCGCAGTGGCTGGCAAAAACGCCAGTCACAGGGTTGGGGGCCCAGCCTGCAAGGCCCCCAAACCCAAAATTCGCGGTCGGCAGGCTGCCACCGAGGCCACGGCCCGGTCGCAGCCGGCCCACTCCAAGCCACTCGGTGACGAGGAGATGCAAATTGCACCTCCTTAAAATGGCACTCAGATTCCTGCAAGGGAATCTCAACCACTGCGCCAGAGCTCAGGACCTGTGGGTCCAGAGTCTGGCGGAGAGGTTGATAGCCATAGCGGTAGTGGCTGAGCCGTACTACATCCCGCCCGATTGGGTTTCGGATGTGGACGGCACAGCGGCCATTGCCACCCGAGTGGCCAACGGCGCCCCCCCTTTTCAGAGGATTGAAAAGGGGCACGGATGGGTTGCGGCTGAGTTGGGAGACACCCTGGTTATCGGGGTGTATTTCTCTCCTAACCGGCCTCTCGCTCAATTCGAGAGTTTTCTCTCCGAGTTGGAGGCTGTGATCGGCCACAATCGTTCGCTCCAAGTGCTGGTCGCTGGGGATTTCAATGCCAAGTCCTTGGTATGGGGATCTCCAGCGACAGATGTGCGTGGAGAGGCGCTCGAGGAGTGGGCAGTCGCTTCTGGCATGACTGTCTTGAATCGGGGTTCGGTAGACACCTGTGTGCGCATGCGGGGAGGGTCCATCGTGGACTTGACGTTCGCGACTCCTTCGCTAGCACGACGTGTCCAGGGCTGGGAAGTGCTGGAGGAAGTGGAGACGTTGTCGGACCACCGGTATATCCGGTTCGACGTTTCTACGCTTCCGGCAATTCATACCGGTCCAAGCCGTTCTAGCCGGCATAGAGACAGTCCGAGATGGGCTTTGAAGCGACTCGACCGCGAGAAGTTGGAGTGTGCGGCTATCGTCCAGGCATGGGTGCCTGTGCCGGATGGGCCTGCTGAGGTGGAGGATGAGGCCGAATGGTTCCGAGAGGCGCTGTCGCAAATTTGCGACGCGGCCATGCCCCGGGCCGGGCCTATCCCTCCTAAGCGGCAGGTATACTGGTGGTCCGCAGACCTCGCGAGCTTGCGCTTTGCGTGCGTGAGGGCGAGACGCCAGTATTCCCGGTACCGTCGCAGACGCACCCGGATTGAGGACGATGAGGCCCGCCTTTATGACGCCTATAGAGAGGCGAAAAAGGCGCTCAAGGGATCAATAGAGCTAAGTCCAGGGCAAGAGAGGAGTTTCTTGAGACTCTTAATGCGGATCCGTGGGGAAGGCCGTACAGGTTGGCGTTGAGTAAGCTCCGCCCCTGGGCACCCCCGGTTACGCAGAGTCTCTCTCCTCCCTTGCTCCACGACGTCGTCCAGGCTCTGTTTCCGACCCGAGGAGAGCACACTCCGCCAGTGATGACGCCACCCTCAGGTGTAAGAGTAGGTGTAGATGAGGTCCCTGCCGTGTCCGACGTTGAGTTTGATGCGGCAGTCTCGCGGCTACGGGCCAAGAGTACGGCTCCTGGTCTAGACGGCATACCCGGCCGCGCTTGGGTTCTGTCCCTCGAGTGGCTGGGGCCGAGACTGCAGAGCCTGTATTCGGCCTGTCTGTCGCAGGGACGTTTTCCGCGCCAGTGGAAAACGGCGAAGCTCGTCCTACTGAGGACGAGGTTGGGAAACTTCTTGAGCGCATAATCGCTGGCCGCCTGATTGGGCACCTCGAGGAGGTGGGGCCGGACTTGGCAGACTGCCAGTACGGCTTTAGGCGTCGTCGGTCCACGGTTCACGCGATCCTCCGCGTGAAGGACATCGCCAGGGAGGCGATGTCGCAGGGTCAAGTGGTGTTAGCGGTATCTCTCGATATAGCTAACGCTTTCAACACCCTGCCGTGGACCTGCATAAAGGAGGCACTACGGCACCACGGTGTCCCCCTTTATTTACGGCTCATCTTGGAAGACTACCTGACAGAGAGGTATGTCGAGTTCCCGGGGCGCGATGACTGGCAGCGTTATCCCATGTCGTGCGGTGTCCCACAGGGTTCGGTTCTTGGGCCGCTCCTGTGGAACATTGGTTATGACTGGGTGCTGCGAGCAGTCAACCTCCAGGGCGTTGACGTAACTTGTTACGCCGACGATACCCTGGTAACGGCGAGAGGGAACAACTTCCGGGATGCAGCCGTCCTTGCCACAGCAGGCGTGGCGGAAGTCGTCGGTAGAATCCGACGCCTAGGGCTACACGTGGCCCTAGAAAAATCCGAGGCGACCTGTTTCCACGGGCCTCGGAGAGGACCTCCAGCCGGTTCGAGCATCCAGGTGGGTGGAGTCCAGATCCGTGTCGAGTCGACCATGAAGTACCTGGGATTGGTCCTCGACAGTCGCTGGAACTTTCACGCCCACTTTAAGCGCTTAGCGCCTAAACTGGTGCGAACGGCGGCCGCGTTAGGTAGCTTGCTGCCCAACATCGCGGGGCCGAAGGCTTCATGCCGGAAGCTTTACGCGGGAGTTGTGCGGTCCATGGCCCTGTACGGCTCACCTGTCTGGGCCGACACCCTGACAAGCCAGTGTATCGCCGAACTGCGGAGACCGCAGCGGGCGATGGCAGTCAGGATCATACGGGGCTACCGCACAATCTCTTACGAGGCGGCCTGTGTGCTGGCCGGCACACTCCCCTGGGACCTTGATGCGAGGACCCTCTCGGCGGTGTTTCACTACCGAGAGGAGGCGCGTCGGTCCACAGTCCACGGGGTTACCCCAAGCCAGGTGTCATCTTGGCTGGAAGAGTTCCGCACACTTGCTGTGGAGCTCTGGGATGTGCGGCTCGCGGATCCCGGATCGGGCCATCGCACGATCCAGGCGATCCGCCCTGTCCTCACGCAGTGGTTGAATCGGCGTCACGGCGCCGTAACGTACCGTCTGACGCAGATACTCACGGGGCACGGCTGCTTCGGGAGTTATCTGTGCCGGATCGGACGGGAGGCTAGCGATGCCTGTCACCACTGCGACGCCAGCGAGGACACGGCGCAGCACACGCTGGAGGTGTGCCCAGCTTGGGCAAACGAGCGCAAGACGCTCACCGCCTCGATCGGGCGCGACCTCTCGCTGCCATCCGTGGTTTCTGCCATGGTGGCGAGCGCGAGCTCGTGGGATGCGGTGCTTTCCTTCTGCGACGCCGTCGTGTCGCAGAAGGAGAGCGCCGAGCGCCAGCGCGAGCTGGACAATCCCGCCCGACGTCGGAGGCGAGGCCGCCGGGGTGGTGGTGCGTAATCCCGGCGGTTCCCTGCGGTTAGGGGACAAGAATACTACCGAGGTATCCCTGCCTGTCGTAAGAGGCGACTAAAAGGGCCCTTGGGGTCGCGAAGCGCACGCGGGGGGGCCTGCGTGTGTTTCGGTTTGCGATCCCGAGGATGACGGTAACGCGTGTCTTCGGACACAGTGGTCTGTGTTATCGTGCACTGGAGTTGAGCTTGCTCCTCCCGAGGCTGGCTGCCAGGCGGCCTTGCGCGCCGAAGGGTCCTGCGAGGAGTCTCTCCCTCGTTGGGGATCCCGGGTTCCTTCCATTCTGCGCCGAAGATGACCACCGTCAGGTTTTAGTGGGTAGGGGTCTCTGTTTTCCCAGGAGTTCCGAGTCCCACATATCCCAGGTGTCCCGAACCCAGGGCCTTGGGAATGCCTAAATGCATTTCCTGACGAAAAAAAAAAAAAAAAAAAAAAAGGTTAGGTTAGGTTCCCGTGGGAGTTTTCAGTCTTCTATCGGGCGCGTCCCCCGGGTGGCGGATAGGGGAACGCCCTCCAGATATGGGGGGTACCGGCTACGGCCGGCGCGGACCAAAACTGAAGAGGTGGGGCCGCTCTTCGTAGTCCTCTGCCAAGCAGATGATGCGAAGATGTGGCCGCTTGGCGGCTATCCGATTTTCCGTGCTTTCACGGCTAACGGAACCCCGCCAAGCAAACCGTAATCCGCATTTTGCGGACCGGGGACTCTGCTTGCAGAGTTACGAGGAGAAAACCTCTATAAAAAACACCAGGAGGAGGCGGAAACGCCTTCTTCACGGCGCGGCGGGTCTGACTGGTTGTGCTTGCACGACTGGCGGACACTGGCTTCGGCCACCGTCGGGCAACCGTAATCCGCAGCCGCGGACCGGGGGTCTTGCCTAGCAGGGCTGCGAGGATGAAAACCTCTATAAAAAATCACCCGCAACCCGCACTGAGCGGGCCGGGGACTCTGCTTCGGCAGGGTCGCGAGGAGGACAACCTCTTTAAAAAGCGAGGTGTGGGCGCTCTGTCGCCGGGCAGCTTTTGCTGTGTGTGGGAGTCCATAAGGACTAGTGGAGCTTCGGCTCGGTGGATGGCAGGTCTGCAAGACCTGCGGCTGGACGGGCCCACCACTCGCGATTTCGCGACTAGGTGGGTGACTTCGGTCAACCGTCTAGCAACCTGCTCCCGTAGGGTGTTGTGGACATGTCTCGCAGCCCTCGGGAAGTAGGGGCCTTGGCTTGGTCGCCCGGGCCGAGAGGAGTCAACCTCAATAAAAAACCCCAAAAGGTTGGCCGTTAGTCGCGTGACGGTCGGCCGCCTCGGTCTCGAGGTGGTAGGATGGGTTAACGCCTACCCGCTAGCGCGACACCTGCACGAGAACACCCGCCCTCGTGCAGTATTAGGGTTACCCAGGTGCAGGGGGCGACGCCTGGGTGGACTTTTTATATCCCCCATACTCGTGGGACTGAAATGGATAATTCTACTCTTTCTTTTTTGGTTGCCAGGGAGGACGAGAATGCGTCGCGCACAGGTAGGTTGGTTGGAGTGCGCACGGACGCTAGTCCCCTGGAGGTGGAGCCGTCACAGGCTGCGACAGTAACATCTGAGTCGCAGCGTGAAGCTGGCTCGGAGGTGGTGCGGGAGCCTGTAGTCAGGCTTACCCGCTTGAGCTCTTCAGAGCTCAAAGCTGTGACGCCGGAGCCATCAACTTCGGCGGCGGCCGGTTGCGTTATGAGCAGCGGTCGCACAAGTGCAGCAGCGGAGCGGTCGCGGTCTCCGTCTGCTCAGGGGTCGGATTCGGGCACTAGCCTGATGACCGTAGATCATTCCTCCGGGGAGGAGCTCGGCCGACTCTGGGGCAGACGGAAGCGGCCGTACTCCAAAAACGGCGAGTCGGGTTCCGACAGGAGTGCCAGAAGTGGACGTAGTTCTGCTTCCGGAAAGCCTGCGGCCCGACGAGGAAGAGGCGGTACTCCCGCACCCGGCGCTAACGCCTGTATGGCGGAGGCCCGGGAGAAATTCATGCGCCTCGGGCGCGATGATGAAAGAGTGGAGGCGAAGCTGCGGTCCGAGCAAGAGGTTGCGAAGATGGATCGCGCTTTGCTCCAAGCTCAGGCGAGGACATCCCGCTTGTCGGACTCGTCCCAGGGCGAGGCCGACCAGCGGGAATTGACCGCCTCTGCGCTGAAGGAGCGCATGGAACTGTCAGCGGCCATAGTCCGGAAAGTCATTGCGACCTCCGGGCATCTGAAAGGCACGTTTCAGAAGGCGCTGAAAACGGCAGTCGGAGACTGGGAGCTTTTAGCTCCAGTGCTGTACAAGCGCACAGTCTCCGAAGAGACCGAGAAGCTGCGGGTGGTGAACCACCGCCTGCTCTCCGCGGTCTCTCGGCAGGGGGAGGAGCTGGCCAAACTCCGTAAGGAGATGGACAGTCTCCGAGAGAGCCTCAACGGGCAAACGCCCCGAGCGGCTGGCGTGGGTGACGACAGTAATGTCATTGCCTATGTCAACGCTCGGTTCGAGGCTATCGAGGCTCGGCTGCCTCTGGAGCGGCTTCGGCCCTCTCTGGCTGCCGACATGCGCTCCAAGAACGCGCCGCCGCCGGCTACTGAGCCGGCCGCGCCACACCCGGACAAGACGCAAAAAACCCCGGACAAGACGTCCGCGAGCACGAGGGCGACTCAGTCGACCCCTGCTCGCAGCATAACGGCTGCAGCTGCGCCGAAGCCTAAGGCTCCAGCGCCGCCCAACCCCGAATCCCGAGGGAATCCTCCCAAGGGGAAGAAGGGAAGGAAGTCGGCCAAGAAGGGCAAGGCGGCTAACGCTGTCCCGCCCCCAAAGGAGCCCCGCCCTTTGCCGCCGGCCCCCGAGACCATGGAGTTACCGTGGAACCTCGTGGCCGGCCGCAAGAGCAAGAGCAAGGGTGCACAAGCTGCAGCAGCAGTGAAGCCCCCCCCGAAACCCCAGACGAGGCAACCTAAAGTGCCGAATCTCCGTCCCGCACGCTCGGCGGCAGTAGTGGTAACGCTACAGCCAGAAGCCGAGAAGCGGGGCGTGACGTACAGCGACGTCATCTCGCAGGCCAAAGCCAGCATCAGCTTGGCGAGCCTCGTGATTGAGTCCGTGCGCTTTAGGCGAGCGGCCACCGGAGGCGCCATTTTGGAGCTGCCGGGCGCCGCAGAGACAGACGGCAGGGCGGACTCTCTGGCTTCCAAGCTAAGGGAGGTCCTCAAGGCGGAAGACGTTCGAGTTTCCCGACCTGTGAAGTGTGCAGAATTGCGCATTTCTGAGTTGGATGACTCCGTCACCGCTGAGGAAGTCGCAGCCGCTGTCGCTAAGACTGGGGCGTGCTCGGTGGAGTCCGTGAAGACGGGCGAGATCCGCCGAGACAGGAGGGGGCAAGGCGCCTGCTGGGCACGTTGCCCCGTGGCGGTGGCCAAAAAGCTGGTGGACGGTGCTCGTCTGCTGGTCGGTTGGACATCGGCGCGGGTCAAACTGCTAGAGGCCAGGGAGCTGCGTTGTTTCCGGTGTCTCGAAAAGGGACACGTCCGGAGCAAGTGCGGCTCGGAAGTTGACCGTAGCAGTCAGTGCTACCGTTGCGGTCAGCTAGGCCATCTGGCGCGTGCCTGTGAGGCGGCGCCACACTGCACGGTGTGCGCAGTGGCCGGCAGAAATGCCAGTCACAAGGTTGGGGGCCCAGCTTGCAAGGCCTCCAAACCAAAAAACCGCGGTCGGCAAGCTGCCACCGAGGCTACGGCCCGGTCGCAGCCGGCCCACTCCAAGCCAATCGGTGACGAGGAGATGCCAATTGCATCCCCTTAAAATGGCCCTTAGATTCCTGCAGGGGAATCTCAACCACTGCGCCAGAGCTCAGGACCTGTGGGTCCAGAGTCTGGCGGAGAGGTTGATAGCCATAGCGGTAGTGGCTGAGCCGTACTACATCCCGCCCGATTGGGTTTCGGATGTGGACGGCACAGCGGCCATTGCCACCCGAGTGGCTAACGGCGCCCCCCCTTTTCAGAGGATTGAAAAGGGGCACGGATGGGTTGCGGCTGAGTTGGGAGACACCCTGGTTATCGGGGTGTATTTCTCTCCTAACCGGCCTCTCGCTCAATTTGAGAGTTTTCTCTCCGAGTTGGAGGCTGTGATCGGCCGCAATCGTTCGCTCCAAGTGCTGGTCGCTGGGGATTTCAATGCCAAGTCCTTGGTATGGGGATCTCCAGCGACAGATGTGCGTGGAGAGGCGCTCGAGGAGTGGGCAGTCGCTTCTGGCATGACTGTCTTGAATCGGGGTTCGGTAGACACCTGTGTGCGCATGCGGGGAGGGTCCATCGTGGACTTGACGTTCGCGACTCCTTCGCTAGCACGACGTGTCCAGGGCTGGGAAGTGCTGGAGGGTGTGGAGACGTTGTCGGACCACCGGTATATCCGGTTCGACGTTTCTACGCTTCCGGCAATTCATACCGGTCCAAGCCGTTCTACCCGGCATAGAGACAGTCCGAGATGGGCTTTGAAGCGACTCGACCGCGAGAAGTTGGAGTGTGCGGCTATCGTCCAGGCATGGGTGCCTGTGCCGGATGGGCCTGCTGAGGTGGAGGATGAGGCCGAATGGTTCCGGGAGGCGCTGTCGCAAATTTGCGACGCGGCCATGCCCCGGGCCGGGCCTATCCCTCCTAAGCGGCAGGTATACTGGTGGTCCGCAGACCTCGCGAGCTTGCGCTTTGCGTGCGTGAGGGCGAGACGCCAGTATTCCCGGTACCGTCGCAGACGCACCCGGATTGAGGACGATGAGGCCCGCCTTTATGACGCCTATAGAGAGGCGAAAAAGGCGCTCAAGGTCGCGATCAATAGAGCTAAGTCCAGGGCAAGAGAGGAGTTTCTTGAGACTCTTAATGCGGATCCGTGGGGAAGGCCGTACAGGTTGGCGTTGAGTAAGCTCCGCCCCTGGGCACCCCCGGTTACGCAGAGTCTCTCTCCTCCCTTGCTCCACGACGTCGTCCAGGCTCTGTTTCCGACCCGAGGAGAGCACACTCCGCCAGTGATGACGCCACCCTCAGGTGTAAGAGTAGGTGTAGATGAGGTCCCTGCCGTGTCCGACGTTGAGTTTGATGCGGCAGTCTCGCGGCTACGGGCCAAGAGTACGGCTCCTGGTCTAGACGGCATACCCGGCCGCGCTTGGGTTCTGTCCCTCGAGTGGCTGGGGCCGAGACTGCAGAGCCTGTATTCGGCCTGTCTGTCGCAGGGACGTTTTCCGCGCCAGTGGAAAACGGGGAAGCTCGTCCTACTGAGGAAGGAGGGTCGACCCTCTGACTCCCCCTCGGCCTACCGCCCGATTGTGCTGCTCGACGAGGTTGGGAAACTTCTCGAGCGCATAATCGCTGGCCGCCTGATTGGGCACCTCGAGGAGGTGGGGCCGGACTTGGCAGACTGCCAGTACGGCTTTAGGCGTCGTCGGTCCACGGTTCACGCGATCCTCCGCGTGAAGGACATCGCCAGGGAGGCGATGTCGCAGGGTCAAGTGGTGTTAGCGGTATCACTCGATATAGCTAACGCCTTCAACACCCTGCCGTGGACCTGCATAAAGGAGGCGCTACGGCACCACGGTGTCCCCCTTTATCTACGGCTCATCCTGGAAGACTACCTGACAGAGAGGTATGTCGAGTTCCCGGGGCGCGATGACTGGCAGCGTCATCCCATGTCGTGCGGTGTCCCACAGGGTTCGGTTCTTGGGCCGCTCCTGTGGAACATTGGTTATGACTGGGTGCTGCGCGAAGTCAACCTCCAGGGCGTCGAAGTAACTTGTTACGCCGACGATACCCTGGTAACGGCGAGAGGGAACAACTTCCGGGATGCAGCCGTCCTTGCCACAGCAGGCGTGGCGGAAGTCGTCGGTAGAATCCGACGCCTAGGGCTACACGTGGCCCTAGAAAAATCCGAGGCGACCTGTTTCCACGGGCCTCGGAGAGGACCTCCAGCCGGTTCGAGCATCCAGGTGGGTGGAGTCCAGATCCGTGTCGAGTCGACCATGAAATACCTGGGATTGGTCCTCGACAGTCGCTGGAACTTTCACGCCCACTTTAAGCGCTTGGCGCCTAAACTGGTGCGAACGGCGGCCGCGTTAGGTAGCTTGCTGCCCAACATCGCGGGGCCGAAGGCTTCATGCCGGAAGCTTTACGCGGGAGTTGTGCGGTCCATGGCCCTGTACGGCTCACCTGTCTGGGCCGACACCCTGACAAGCCAGTGTATCGCCGAACTGCGGAGACCGCAGCGGGCGATGGCAGTCAGGATCATACGGGGCTACCGCACAATCTCTTACGAGGCGGCCTGTGTGCTGGCCGGCACACTCCCCTGGGACCTTGATGCGAGGACCCTCTCGGCGGTGTTTCACTACCGAGAGGAGGCGCGTCGGTCCACAGTCCACGGGGTTACCCCAAGCCAGGTGTCATCTTGGCTGGAAGAGTTCCGCACACTTGCTGTGGAGCTCTGGGATGTGCGGCTCGCGGATCCCGGATCGGGCCATCGCACGATCCAGGCGATCCGCCCTGTCCTCACGCAGTGGTTGAATCGGCGTCACGGCGCCGTAACGTACCGTCTGACGCAGATACTCACGGGGCACGGCTGCTTCGGGAGTTATCTGTGCCGGATCGGACGGGAGGCAAGCGATGCCTGTCACCACTGCGACGCCAGCGAGGACACGGCGCAGCACACGCTGGAGGTGTGCCCAGCTTGGGCAATCGAGCGCGAGACGCTCACCGCCTCGATCGGGCGCGACCTCTCGCTGCCATCCGTGGTTTCTGCCATGGTGGCGAGCGCGAGCTCGTGGGATGCGGTGCTCTCCTTCTGCGACGCCGTCGTGTCGCAGAAGGAGAGCGCCGAGCGCCAGCGCGAGCTGGACAATCCCGCCCGACGTCGGAGGCGAGGCCGCCGGGGTGGTGGTGCGTAATCCCGGCGGTTCCCTGCGGTTAGGGGACGAGAATACTACCGAGGTATCCCTGCCTGTCGTAAGAGGCGACTAAAAGGGCCCTTGGGGTCGCGAAGCGCACGCGGGGGGGCCTGTGTGTGTTTCGGTTTGCGATCCCGAGGAAGACGGTAACGCGTGTCTTCGGACACAGTGGTCTGTGTTATCGTGCACTGGAGTTGAGCTTGCTCCTCCCGAGGCTGGCTGCCAGGCGGCCTTGCGCGCCGAAGGGTCCTGCGAGGAGTCTCTCCCTCGTTGGGGATCCCGGGTCCCTTCCATTCTGCGCCGAAGACGACCACCGTCAGGTTTTAGTGGGTAGGGGTCTCTGTTTTCCCAGGAGTTCCGAGTCCCACATATCCCAGGTGTCCCGAACCCAGGGCCTTGGGAATGCCTAAATGCATTTCCTGACGCAAAAAAAAAAAAAAAGGTTAGGTTAGGTTGGGGGAGGCCCCATGTGCCGAACCTTCGGCGATATGGTGAACGCCCGCTTGGCGGTGGTTGAGGAGCGCCTCCCACCAGCACCAATCATGCGTCCTCCACTGGCCGCCGACAAAAGAAGAGAGGAGGCAGCTAAGGCTGCGTGTTCCTCAACTGCTCCGGCTCAGCCTCAGCCCGCTGCAGCTCCCAAGCCGAAGCGTACCAGGAAGGGGAGAGCGAAGGCTGTTCCGCAACAGGCACCTCCCGCTGTTGCCGGCCCGTCAACGGCTTCAACGCCGGCTGCCCCTGCGACCCACGAGGAAACGTGGAATGTAGTAGGTGGGCAAAAACGAAAAGGCAAAGGCAAGGGGAAGTCTTCCACACCCGCCCCAGCCCGAACCCCTGCCCAACCCTCCGTGTCTGCGGCCACACCCAAGAATGTGGCAAACAACAAGACGGTGCTGAAGAAAAAAGCGGTGAAGCTAACACCGCCGAAGTCCTCGGCTGTGATAATTACGTTACAGCCGGAGGCAATTGAGAAGGGCGTTACATACGCCATGGCGCTAAACCAAGCGAGGGAGGGCATAACCTTGCCTGAACTTGGTATAGCAAATATCAAAACCCGCACCACAGCCACGGGAGCCAGAATGCTCGAGCTGTCTGGTTCCCAAAGTGGGGATAAAGCTGATAACCTCGCAGCGAAGATCCGCGAGGTATTAAAAGATGTCGCCACCGTCGCGAGGCCCACAAAGTGCGCTGATCTTCTTGTCAGGGGCCTCGACGACTCCATCTCAAAAGAGGAAGTGGTCGCCGCCATTGCGGCAAAGGGCGGCTGTGCCGCAGAACTTATTAGGGCTGGGGAGATCCGCTCTGGCCCTGGTGGTACGGGGTCCATCACTATTAAATGTCCGTTGGCAGCGGCTAAAATAGTTGTGGAAGCAGGACGCCTCCTCGTTGGCTGGACCTCGGCCCAGGTGCGTGCCCTAGATGCCCTGCCTTTACGCTGCTTTAAGTGCATGGGCACGGGCCACACCCGCCAGACATGCCCCTCGCAAAAGGACCGGAGCGATCTATGCTTCCGGTGCGGGCGATCGGGGCATAAGGCCGAAAAGTGCGCAGAGGCACCCCGTTGTGCTATCTGTGTCGATGAGGGCAGGCCGTCAGGGCACGCAATGGGGAGTAGGAAATGCGCTCCTATCCCTAAGAGAGGACAATTGGCCGCCAGGACCCAGGCCAATTCAAGTGCGGGAGTGCGCCGTGAGCCGGCGACGGAGGAAATTGTAATGTCGGAATGAGTATAAGCCGGCATTACAATTTCCTACAGACTAACACGAACCACTGCGCCGGAGCCCAGGACCTTTTGGTTCAGGCAATGGCGCAGTGGGAAGTGGATATTGCAGTCGTGGCGGAGCCATATTTTATATCTTCCCAACCACACTGGGCGGGGGATATCAATGGCTCCGTCGCTATAATTGCGAAGACGGGCAACACTGCCCACCCCCTTATTGTGAAAGAAAGGGGGTCGGGCTATGTGGCAGCCACTTGGGGGAGGAAATACGCCATAATTGGTGTCTACTACTCCCCCAATGGCACTCTGGCAGGTCTGGAGTTACTGCTTGACACGCTGAGTCAGGTTGTACAGCGTATGGCTCCTCTCCCTACTTTACTCATGGGGGACCTCAACTCTTGGTCCTCATCGTGGGGGAGTGCCACCACAAGTTCTTGGGGCCGCGCCGTCCAAAACTGGGCAGTCGACGCCGGTTTGTCCCTCTTAAATCGAGGGACAGAACATACGTGCGTGCGATGGAACGGGGGGTCCGTGGTGGACATTTCGTTCGCCACCCCTTCCACCGCACGTCGCGTCCGGTGTTGGCGCGTTCTCAGCGAGGTGGAGACTCTATCGGATCATAAGTATATCCAATTTGAGATCTCCACCTCACCCGACACAGCGGCCCTAGCCCGGCGGCAAGGGCAGGCCTCTTTCCCGCGGTGGGCCTTGACCAAGCTCAACAAAGACCTAGCGGAAGAGGCCGCCATAGTTCAGGCGTGGTGCTCGGCCCCTATATCCACGGAGGTTGACGAGGCGGCCGATGTTTTTCGGTCCTCTCTCAAGGAGGTATGCGACGCAGCCATGCCAAGGGTAAAGGCTGCAGCTCCTCGGCGGCAGGTGTACTGGTGGTCCGCAGAAATCGCGGGCCTCCGAAGCACCTGCCAACGTGCAAGGAGGGCATATGGCCGTAGTCGACGTCGGGCAAACCGAGACCCAGAGGTGGAGGGCCAGCTGTATGCCACCTACTGTTCCCACAGAAAGGCACTACAGCTGGGTATCAGCCAAGCCAAGGCTCAGGCTCGGGAGGAGCTTCTGGAGGGCTTAAACCGTGACCCATGGGGCAGGCCATATCGCGCAGCACGCAATAAGCTGCGCAATCAAGGCCCCCCGGTCATCGAGACCCTCCAGCCCGAATTGTTGGAAAGGGTGGTGCAGGAGTTGTTCCCTGACTCTCAAGAACACTTCCCACCGCCCATGGCTCCTCCCACGGGGAGGTCGAATGAAGGCGAGCCTCCCGCACCGCCCGTCACCGGAGAGGAATTGGGGACGGCGGCTGCAAGCCTGCGGCTTAAAAAGAAGGCTCCTGGCCCAGACGGGGTCCCAGGAAAAGTTTTGGGGTTGGCGCTCCGGCACATGACCGAGCAGCTGCGGGAACTGTTCAACGTTGCTATTGCACGTGGACAGTTCCCCAAAATATGGAAGGAGGGCCGCCTTTGTCTATTACAAAAAGAGGGGCGATCTCCAGACACTGCGGGGGCCTATCGCCCGATTGTCCTGCTGGATGAATCCGCGAAACTCTTTGAACGCATCATTGCGTCGCGGATCATCCAGCACATGACGGACGTTGGGCCACATCTGTCCGGCAACCAGTTCGGATTCAGGGCCGGGCGATCAACTATTGACGCTGTCCAGGCCCTGAAAGCCGAGACGCTCGAGGCCTCCGCGAGTGGGGACAGGTCACTGGCGGTGTCACTGGACATCGCCAATGCCTTCAATAGCCTGCCCTATGGCACGATAAAGGAGGCGCTACACTACTTTAACGTGCCACCATATATAGGGCGGCTAATAATGAGCTACCTCACAGATCGTGAGGTACTCTATGTGGGCCCCGACGGAAACATCGTCCGCCGGGCAATGAAGTGTGGGGTTCCTCAGGGGTCCGTTCTGGGACCCCTTCTATGGAATATGGGCTACGACTGGGTTCTGCGGGGCACGCTCCTTCGTGGCGGCGTCCACGTGTGGTGGCGACCAGGGCGGTTCGTGGATACCGCACCATATCCATGGGGGCTGCTTGCGTTTTGGGCGGCACGCCCCCGTGGGAGCTAGAGGCCGGGGTCCTCGCTGCGGTGTACGAATACCGTGCAGCAGCGAGGGCCAGAGGACAGCGCCCCGCCCTCGACGAGGTTGAGAGGGTGAGGCACATGGCTCACAATGAGCTCATTTGGAGGTGGAAGGAGGACCTGGAGGCGTCACGATTTGGTACACGTACCATCGACGCCATCAGGCCCGTCCTTCATAGGTGGTGTCAGAGGGGGTTCGGCTCACTCACCTTCCGGCTGGTGCAGGTGCTCTCTGGGCATGGCTGTTTCGGCCAATACCTGCACCATATAGCCAGAAGAGAGCCAACCCCCGTGTGCCACGAATGTGGTGCACCTGAGGATGACGCCCAGCACACCCTCGAGGTGTGTCCGGCCTGGGAGGTGCAGCGCAGCACACTAGTTGCTGCAACAGGCCGGGACCTCTCGCTCCCAAGAGCAGTTCGTGCTATGCTCGAGAGCGAGAGGTCGTGGGAGGCGATGGTATCCTTCTGTGAAGAGGTCATGGCACAGAAGGAGACCGCGGAGAGGGCCAGGGAGGACGATCCTCTGGCGGCCCCTCTCCGACGCAGACGGCTGGGAGCCCGGAGAAGGCGGTTCGCCCGCCTTCTCCCAGTTCCCTAGGACACCAGCGGGTGAGACCGGGGGGTTTCACTCGCATTGCACGGTGTCCCTGTCTGGGGGGTATCTGTTGTGTATCAGATCACCCCCCCCGTGGCGTGAGGAGGCCCGGCAGTGGCTGGGCCGACCGCTTGGGACGATGTGGCCGAAATCC
The DNA here is from genome assembly GCA_947369235.1 of Udea olivalis. Taxonomy (NCBI): domain Eukaryota; kingdom Metazoa; phylum Arthropoda; class Insecta; order Lepidoptera; family Crambidae; genus Udea; species Udea olivalis. The sequence goes on along the minus strand of OX376345.1, from coordinate 199,092 downwards.
TTAGGGAATCCCACATCGTCCCGCTAAAAGCGAAGCGGGATACACCGGGGTATTTTTAGTGGGTATGCCGCCGGCTTCACCGGCGGAGAGTCCCAAACTCCCCCACCGCCCACCCAGGCGGTGGGATAGTGCGTAATGCATTTTTACCCCGGAAAAAAAAAAAAAAAAAAAAAAGGTTGGGGGAGGCCCCATGAGTGTTTTTACGAGTATCTAGTACGTCCCCGTCGTCTCCCCTGGCTCTCCCAGTCCTGGTTACGGTAACGCAGTGCCAGGCTGGTGACCAAATCTAGATACTCTGGGGCAACCTTGCGGTTTTTGCTTACTAGTGTTCCCAGCTCCCTGGCCGTCGAGGTATCTCCGGTTTCAGGTCGAGCGGGCTCTAATAGGCTTCTCGCGAGGTGATTTTCTTTCTAGAAAATCAACACTCTTTGATTATTAGTGTTCTCAGCTCCCTGGCCGTCGAGGTATCTCCGGTTGCAGGTTGAGCGTGGCCTAATAACGCACTCTTTGTTGTGACTTTATTCTTTTTTGTGTTTTCGTTTTGTCTGCAATTATGTCTACCCGGCGTAATTCAGCCAACTCACTCGAGGGTCTCGCAGTCGAGGAAAACTTGGCCGATGAGCTGGACCAAATGGTTACGCGGGCGTTGCGTAGCCAACGGCCTAAGAGGCCGGCGGGTTCGCCCATTTTTGCGTCTGAGGCTTCGGTCTCAGACAGTGAGGAGGTAGCCACGACAACACGGTCGTCGGCACCGAAAAAGGCTACGGCCAAAAAGGTCGTAGCCAAAAAGCCTAAAAAGGCGGCGTCTGGCCCTGCGGCCAAAAAGGCGGCGGCCAAAAAGGCGGCAGTTGCCACTGCGGCCGAATTTCTAAGGGCCAAGGCGGCGCAAGTCGCCCTGACCCGCCTGGAGTCGAACTCGAACGCATCTCGCGAAGATGCACAAGAGGTGGAAGCCGACGAGCCTGTCGACTTCACGAGGAACCCACTCCCCGAGGAATGCTCACTTGCGGAGTTGGACGCAGCCGTCGACACCGAGACGTTGCGTGCCCGGGCGGGTAATCTAAGGTCCCTGATCTTCCAAATTGCCAGAAAGTCCGGCAATCTTAAGGGTGAGTACGTGCGTGACTTAAAAAACCACGCTACGGAATACCATGAGATTGTCGAGACCATTGCGGAGCGGACAATCTCGGATGAGACACGGCGGCTCAGCTTCGAAAATCGAAGACTTCGCCGCCAAGTGGAGGACCTCGAAAAAGAGGTGAAGGCTATGCGGCGGGATTTCTCCCAGAGGGATAAATCCCCGGCGCGGCCAGCTCTTCCCTCCCAAGACCCTGTGGGCATCTCTGCAAATCACCTGATGGGCGAGATGTCCAAGATGGTGAAGGACATGGCGGAGGAATTAAAAGCCTCCATGTGCCGCACGGTCGGCAATATGATTAATGCCCGCTTGGCGGTGGTTGAGGAGCGCCTCCTACCAGCACCAATCGTGCGTCCTCCACTTGCCGCCGACAAGAGGAGAGAGGAGGCAGCCAAGGCTGCAGTTGCCTCATCTGCACCTACACCGGCTCAGCCTCAACCCTCTGCAGCTCCCAAGCCGAAGCGGACTCGCAAGGGTAAAGCGAGGATGGTTCCGCAGGCACCCCTCGCTGTTGCCGGCCCGTCGTCCGCGGTGACTCCAGCTGCCCCGGCCACCAGCGAGGGACAATGGAATGTGGTGGTTGGGAATAAGGGGAAAGGCAAAGGCAAGGGGAAGACCTCCACGCCTGCCGCAGCTCGAACCCCTGCCCAACCTTCCGTGAGAAAGGCGCAGTCAAAACCAGCCCCAAAAAAGACCCAAAACAAAAAAGCGGTCAAATTGACCCCCCCTCGCTCATCGGCTGTAGTGGTGACACTGCAGCCCGACGCCATCGAGCGGGGGGTTACCTACAAGTCGGCCCTGCTGAAGGCAAGAGAGGTGGTCTCGTTGCCCGACTTGGGCATACCAGGAGTGACCGTCCGGCAGACGGCCACAGGAGCCCGCATGCTCGAGTTGGCGGGGGCTAAAAGCGCCGAGGCCGCTGACCGTCTGGCGGCCAAGCTGACGGAGGCGCTTAGTGGAGTGGCCGCTGTGTCACGGCCCACAAAATGTGTCGACCTCCGCATCGCTGGGCTTGACGACACCGTCACCCGCGAGGAAGTGGTGGCCGCAGTTGCGGCCAAGGGTTGCTGTGACCCGGCCTTGATCAAGGCGGCCGAAATCCGCTTTGGGCCTAAAGGGACCGGGTCGGTAGTCATAAAGTGTCCGATTGCGGCGGCGAAGGCGCTACTCAACGGCGGACGTCTTCTAGTCGGGTGGAGCTCGGTGCAGGTCCGGGCTCTCGACGCACTCCCCATGCGCTGTTTCAAGTGCATGGGGATCGGGCACACACGCCAGCTGTGCCCGTCCGATAAGGAGAGGGTGGACCTGTGCTTCCGGTGTGGTCGGCCGGGGCACAAGGCTGCCGGATGTATGGCGGCGGCGCACTGCGTCGTGTGCGCCGAAGCGGGTCGGCCTTCGGGCCACACGATGGGCGGGAGGAGTTGCAACCCTCCCCCCACTAAAGCAAGGGCGGCACCAAGGACCCAGGCCGCCACCGATAGCGGGGGGTGCGTAGCGCCAGCGGAAGCTGTAATGGAGCAATGAGTTCAGTCCACCATTACAGCTTCCTACAGGGTAACCTCAACCACTGCGCCGGGGCCCAGGACTTGCTCATGCAGTCCATGGCGCAGTGGGAGATTGACGTAGCGGTGGTTGCAGAGCCCTATTTTGTTTCCCCCCAGCCTAATTGGGCTGGGGATATATCTGGCTCTGTGGCCATAGTGGTCGCAGCGGGGCCTCGCTCGCGGCCGCTACAAGTGAGGGAAAGGGGGGCCGGATATGTGGCCGCCACCTGGGGGAGCATGGCAGTTGTGGGAGTGTATGTCTCCCCCAACACTGGGCTTGCCAGCTTGGAGTCCTTTTTGAGGGGGCTCGGTCCGGTGATCCAGCGGTTGGCACCTCTCCCAGTTTTGGTCATGGGCGACCTGAATGCATGGTCGACCCTCTGGGGGAGCGTGTCAACAAACGTGAGGGGCCTAGCCGTCGAGGAATGGGCTGTCAGCTCCGGGATGTCCCCTCTCAATCAGGGGACATCCTTCACGTGTGTGCGTAGGGCAGGGGGGTCCGTGGTGGACGTAACGTTTGCCACCCCTTCCCTCGCACGGCGCGTCCGGGGCTGGCGGGTGCTGAGTGAGGTGGAGACGATCTCGGACCACAAATATATTAGGTTCGAGGTCTCCACCTCCGACGGCTCGGCGGCGCCGAGTACACGGGAGGGCCACGCCTTTTTTCCGCGGTGGGCCCTCACCAAGCTGGATCCCGAGCTGGCCGAGGAGGCGGCCATAGTGGCGGCCTGGGGCGCGACCCCCACAACATTGGGGGTCGATGAGGCGGCGGGCTATTTTCGAGACCTAGTCTCGAAAGTCTGTGATGCCGCCATGCCCCGAATTCGAGGACCCCCTCCGCGGCGCCACCAGGTTTACTGGTGGTCGGCGGAAATTGCCCGATTGAGGGATATGTGCTCACATTCGAGGAGGGCGTATACGAGGGCCCTGAGGAGGAGAAATAGGGACCAGGAGAGGGAAGGCCAGCTGTACGTGGCTTATAAAGCCGACAAGAAGGCACTACAGCTGGCCATCTGGCAGGCCAAGTCCAGGGCGCGGGACGAAATGCTGGAGGGTCTGGACCGAGATCCATGGGGGAGGCCTTACCACGCTGCGCGGGATAAACTGCGCTTCCAAGGCCCCCCCGTGATGGAGACCCTCCAGCCAGAGGTGTTAGAGCGGGTGGTAGGGGAGCTTTTCCCAGAGCCCCCACCGTTCACACCTCCGAGAATGACCTCTCGCACGAGAGCCCTGGACGGCGAGCCGATCCCACTAGTTTCCGACGAGGAGATGGAGACAGTGCTGGATCGGCTCAAGGGCAAGAAGAAGGCTCCTGGTCCCGGCGGAGTGCCGGGCAGGGTCCTCGGCCTGGCCCTGAAGCACCTGGGGGAGCAGCTTCGGGAAATTTTCAACGCCGCGCTAACATCAGCGCGGTTCCCGAAGCTGTGGAAGGAGGGACGGCTGTGCCTCCTACAGAAGGATGGTAGGCCCCCAGGTGTTGCCGGCGCGTATCGGCCGATTGTCCTGCTGGATGAGGCTGGGAAGGTCTTTGAGAGACTCCTCTCTTCCCGCCTCATCCAGCATTTAAATGAGAGGGGCCCAAACATTTCTGGCCAACAATTTGGGTTTAGGGCGGGGCGCAGCACCATAAACGCGCTGGCGCTATTTAAGGAGGTCACGGAGGTAGCAACCGCTCAGGGCGAGCGGTCGTTGGCGATAAGCCTGGATATCGCCAACGCCTTCAACAGTCTGCCGTTCGGCGTGATAAGGGAGGCGCTTCAGTATTTTGAAGTGCCTACTTATCTCTGGTAAATACAAAACGTATCAAGTGGGAACTACTTGATTTGTTTTATCGACTTAGTTCATAATGTAAAACCTAGATAGCGCCACGGTGTCAAACCAATCAACGATCCGTACTGTTTTACCATCACTCTCTTCTCCGGCCCGTTGTGTCTGAAAGTGTGTGATCTACCAAATAAATCTAATTATTCAGTTTTTCTATGTGGTTTTACTCATTGGACCCTACATGATATTAAACATGGTCCATTGAGCCGGACTGATACTAGTTTATGAGCGAAAAGTGCGAAAACCAAAAGTTTCGACCGGCGTGCATCGCCTGTGTACGTGGTGAACCGACGCGTTCAAAATGGCGGAAACCGGCGACGATTTTGACGACGCGCACAATGAAAATTCACAAGAAAAATTGAAGTTGATTAATACAAGAAGATACATTAAAGGCCGTATAACACTTGTGGAGAATGAGCTTGGGGACATTACATGCGTGCAATCTACCGCCTCCCTGGATGTCGCTGCTGAACGACTCAATAGTCTTTTCACAAAATTAGAAGACGTGAATCTCCATCTGGAATTGTTGGATTCGACCGAGAGTAATGAAGGTTCCAAAGTGGAGTGTAAATGTCAAAGGCTGCTAACCAAAATTCGTCATCGGCGTGAAGAAATCATGCATCGACGTTCATCGATCTCAGCGGCGAGCAATGACTCATCACCACAGGAGGAGCATCAGCAACTACGTAAACCGAATCTACCAAAAATATCACTACCCAAATTTAGTGGAAGTTATGGAGATTGGCTGGCGTTCAAGGATTTGTACGTGACTATGGTGCATAAGAATGACGACCTAAGTCCCGTTCAGAAGTTCTATTATTTGAAGTCGTGCTTGGTCGGCGAGGCTGCTTCTCTGGTTACGACTTTGGAGTGTACGAACGAAAACTACGTGAAAGCATGGTTTACGATTACATCAAGATACGATAATAAAGTGCTCATAGCTAATCATCACTTGCAACATATTTTGTCTTTAAACAAGGTTAATGGTAAAGCTTATACATTAAGAAAATTGTTAAATGATTTTATGCAGTATTATAATTCACTGTTGTCACTGAATATTTCTAATTTGGAAGATATTATCCTGATACATATTCTGTCCACCAAAATTGATTACAGTTCTTTACGTGATTTTGAATTGCAAAGAAATTCCAGTGATTTTCCTAGTTTGCAACAATTCTTAACCTTTATCCAGCAGCGTTGTCAAGCACTAGACATGCTATGCCGAGAAGAGACAGTGGCCCCTGCAAGGCCTATGCCTCAAGTTAAGAGCAATGCTCATGTGACTGTTGGGAGCGGCAACAATGCAAATGGTAAGTTATTTTGTTGTTTTTACTGTAACAAAGGACATTCATTAGCAAAGTGTTTTAAGTTCATTAAACTGTCCCCAAGTGATAGACAAACATTTGTAAATAATGCAAAACTTTGTTTTGTTTGCTTATCAAACAAACATAATTCTAGTAATTGCTTGAGAGATATCGTTTGTAAAAAGTGTTCACAAAAACACCATCATTTGCTGCACCTTGATTCACAGCCATGTAATGTGAATACTGTCTGTAGTTCCCCAACTAGTGCTTCCCAAAGTGACACCCCCACAAATATTGTAATGACATCTTCAATAATTACACAAAATAAAATTTTACTTACATGTCAGGTGTCCCTTCTGCCTACTGCATCAGTGTATGTTTGTGACAATGAAGGTAAACAGTATGAATGTACAGCGCTTTTGGATATAGGCAGCCAAAAGAATTATATTAGCTCTGCATTTGCTAATAAATTAAAATGTATTCATTTTGAGGATACTGTGCAATCTGTGTCGGGGGTGGGAGGTCGTACATGTCAAATAAAGCAAAAAGTTGCACTTTCTGTTCATTCTAACTGTTCTGATTTTAAATTTTATTCAGAATTTGGTGTGTTAGATTATATTACTGATCCATTACCAATGGTTAATGTGTCCAAAGAGGCACTGCCACCTCTTATGCATTTGCATTTAGCTGATCCTAATTTCAATGTCTCAAAGGAGATTGATATGATACTTGGTGTTTCGTGTTTTGCAAAATGTCTTAGAGAGGCTAAATTGGACTTAGGCTCAAATATGCCTACATTAATAAACACTGCATTTGGTTGGATATTTTGTGGTGAAATGTCCGTGATGGGCCAACATGTTACAGGTTTTAAGAATCCTTGTTATTTGTCTGTCCTACATAACGACATAAAAAAATTTTGGCAATTGGAAGAAATGCCTAATGATGATATTTTGTCATTTCAGGAGAAAAGATGCGAGCAGATATTTCTAGAATCTGTATCAAGGGATGAAGATGGAAGATATTGTGTGGACTTGCCAGTTAATGAGGAGCTTCTCCCAAAGTTGGGTAATTCATACAATGTTGCTTTCCGTTGCCTTATGTCATTAGAAAGGAAATTCCAAAGTAATCCTAATTTCTTTAAAGAATATAAAGCGTTTATAGATGAATTTATCAAGCTCGGTCATGCTCATTTTGTTGATATAAAACCTCACAGTGGTGGCGAAATTGAATATTACATGCCACATCATGCTGTAATAAAGGATAGCTCCTCTACTACCAAACTCAGGATTGTTTTTAACGGTTCTCAACCTTCTTCTTCTGGCTTGAGTTTAAATGATGCCCTACTTGTCGGTCCGGTTGTGCAACCTGATATGTTCACCATCCTTCTTAAATTCCGTACTTACATTTATGTGTTTGTGTCTGATATATCTAAAATGTACAGGCAGATACGTGTAAAGCCCCCGTATCAGACACTGCAACGTATTCTATGGAGAAATGATCCTTCCCAGGAAGTGAAGTGTCTTCAACTAGGTACTGTCACATATGGGACCGCTTCTGCTAGTTACCTTGCTACCAGAACATTGGTGAAATTGGTTGAAGATGAAGGTGATAAATTTCTATCGGCCTCTAAGGCATTACTTAATAGCACTTTTGTTGATGACATTTTGCATGGGGAAAGTGATTTATCTGCTGCTTTAAATACCATGAATGAATTGCAGGTACTTTTGAGCAAAGGAAAATTTGAGTTGCATAAATGGTTTTCTAACAGCCCAGAATTGCTGTCGCAAATTCCTCATGATAAACGTGAGAAACGCCAATTTTCCTTTAACAATAAGGAGGATTCTTGTATTAAAACATTGAGTTTGAAATGGGAACCTTCCTCAGATAAGTTCCAGGTTGATGTACCTGACTATACATTTTCAACCAATTGTACCAAGCGAAAGATTTGTCAGATATTGCCAAGATCTATGATCCGTTGGGTTTTATTGCACCAGTTTCAGTGTATGCCAAATTAATAATGCAAGATATCTGGAAATCCAATGTTGATTGGGATTCTAATGTGCCTGATGCTATTCTGCTTAAATGGAAATTGTTTTGTGACAATCTTAAATGCTTGAATGATATTTCAGTGTCACGCCTCATGCTTACTCCAGACGCAGAACAGATTGAGCTTCATGGCTTCGCAGACAGCTCCACGAAGGCATATGGCTGCGTCGTATACATTCGCTGCTGCCATCCTGAAAAAACTACAGTCCACTTAGTCTGTGCGAAGACCCGAGTTGCTCCTCTCAAGTTTGTTACTCTGCCGAGGTTAGAGCTTTGTGCTGCACTTTTGCTTTCCAAGCTTATGAGCACTGTTTCCAAAATTTTAAATATTCCCTCTGAGAATTTATTCTTTTGGACTGACTCCATGATTACATTATGTTGGATTAGGAATGATCCCACTAAGCGCGATGTTTTTGTAACTAACAGAGTTACCCAAATACAAAGCTTGTCCCATAAGGACAATTGGTTTCATGTCAAGTCTCTAGAGAACCCTGCTGATGTAGCCTCTCGTGGATTAGAACCACAGGAGCTTCCTAAACACAAACTATGGTTTGCTGGGCCCCAGTGGCTTTCTCAGCCTGTCTCTCCTTGGCTTGATGCACCCCAAGAGATCCCTGAAGTTGCTGTAGGCACTGAAAATTGCAATGTTGTGCCAAGCGTGTCAATGCTTACCCATGATGAAGTCAGAAATTATTTTTGTCCTATGTTTGAGAAATTCTCTAGCTGGAGTCGTTTAGTTAGGGTCATGGCATATGTTCTCCGATTTACTAACAATATTAAAAATGATAAATTTAAAGTATATGGTTTTTTAACAAGTAAAGAGCTAAAGCAAGCATCTATTGTTATTATCAGATGTGTGCAAGAAGAACACTTTCAAAGAGATAAAAGTGGTTTCGTCTCCTCAAAGCTTGGTGGTAATTCAAAGGCTCTTAAATATTTAAATATATTTCTAGATGACAAGAAATTGCTTCGTGTGGGTGGTCGATTGCGCTATGCAGATATCCCTATTGAACAAAAATTTCCATTGCTACTTCCAGCCCATTGTCATGTCACTGATTTATTAATTAGGTATGAGCATGAGAGACTGTTGCATGCAGGAGCGCAAACCACATTGTCTAGTTTGAGGACATTTGTTTGGCCGTTGAATGCACGAAATTGCGTTCGTCATTTAATACACAAATGTGTCCGCTGTTACCGGTTTAAGGCCGAAACTGCTTCGCAAATAATGGCTGATTTACCTAAGTATCGTGTAACCCCTTATCGTCCTTTTCTGTTCACAGGCATAGACTTTGCAGGGCCACTGTCTGTTAAGGTTGCTCGCATAAGAAAACCTATCATAACTAAAGGATATATATGTCTTTTTGTCTGTCTAAGTACTAAAGCAATTCATATTGAGTTAGTTTCAAATCTTACTACTAAAGAATTTTTGAATGCATTGCGTAGATTTATTTCTAGGCGAGGTAAATGTGCTAAAATATTCAGTGATAATGGTTCAACATTTCATGGGGCTAAAAATGAGCTTCATAACTTGTATGAAATGTTTAAAAACGATTTTGAACAAATTGCTAATTATGTAGCTTCAGAAAGTATTGAATGGCGTTTTATAATTCCTTATTCAGCTCATTGGGGGGGTATATGGGAAAGCTCAGTAAAGCTTGTAAAACACCATTTAAAAAGAGTATTAGGAAACACTGTACTTTGTTATGAACATTTGTATACATTTTTAACACAAATAGAAGCTATTGTAAATAGTCGACCAATAACTCCATTGAGAGACTTGGATGGTGAAGAACAATGTCTTACACCAGCTCATTTTTTAATTGGTAGCAGTCTGACATCATTTCCAGAAGGTGATTTTACTAATATTCCTGATAATAGACTAGATATTTTTCACCAGCTATGTAAGCTTAGACAGAGCTTCTGGAGACGATGGAAGGCTGACTATTTAAATACATTGCAAATGAGGTACAAATGGTACAAAGAAAACCCTGATTTAATGTTAAATACCATTGTATTACTAAAAGATGATAATCAACCACCAATGTCATGGCCTTTGGGTCGCGTAGTAGATCTTTATAAAGGTAAAGATGATCATATTCGAGCAGTTGTTGTAAAAACTAAAAATGGTTTATTTTCTAGACCCATAACAAAAATTGTGGCATTACCTCTTGAACAAAATAATTAATTTGTAACTTAGTTCACAACTATGTAAGATTTTTAAGTACTTAAGTCTTATATTAATAATGTAATATTATGTGCCTGGTAATTACCAACTTTGTATTATTTTATCACTTTAAGTGATAAAAACATTTCTTTCAAAAAAAAATGTATTCAGTTATCTTCTATCTTTTATGTAAAAGCTCGTAGGACTTCCTTAGGGATGTGTACTTATGTATGAAGCCAAGAGCACTTAACTTACATATTTGTTTTAAGTTTAATGATTTAAGTTAACTCACAGTTAAGTGATTTTTCTTGTTAATTTAGATTCATTCTCATCTCCTTAGAAAATTGAAATAAATGTAATTTCAATGGGGCGGGTGTATGGTAAATACAAAACGTATCAAGTGGGAACTACTTGATTTGTTTTATCGACTTAGTTCATAATGTAAAACCTAGATAGCGCCACGGTGTCAAACCAATCAACGATCCGTACTGTTTTACCATCACTCTCTTCTCCGGCCCGTTGTGTCTGAAAGTGTGTGATCTACCAAATAAATCTAATTATTCAGTTTTTCTATGTGGTTTTACTCATTGGACCCTACATGATATTAAACAATCTCGGCAGACTGTTGGAGGACTACCTCCGAGGGCGGGAAGTCCTCTACGAGGGAGGAGGACGGTTGGTCCGCCGGCCGATGAGGTGTGGGGTTCCGCAGGGGTCCGTCTTAGGGCCCCTGTTATGGAACCTCGGTTATGACTGGGTGCTCCGCGGCGCGCTCCTTCCGAGGATGCGCGTCATCTGTTACGCGGATGACACCCTAGTCATTGCCGGAGGAAAATCCTTTCCGGAGGCGAAAAGACTGGCAGAAGTCGGCGCCAGTCTGGTGGTTGGCCGCATCGAGGCGTTGGGCCTGAAGGTGGCCCTTAATAAGACCGAGGCCCTCCTCTTCCATGGGCCTCGGCAGGGGCCACCCCCCGGCGCGTTTGTCCGTATCAACGGGATTGATGTGAGGGTGGAGGCCCAGATGAAATATCTGGGCCTGGTGTTGGATGGGCGGTGGAATTTTGGGGCGCATTTTTCCCGCCTCGCGCCCCGCCGAATCCGCACCGCGGGTGCTCTGGGCCGCCTCTTACCCAACGAGCGCGGCCCGGGCCAGTCATGCCGGCGTCTCTACGCCGGCATACTTAAAAGTATGGCGCTCTACGGAGCGCCAATCTGGGCGGGAGCCCTCAACGCTAATAACAGGCGCCTGTTACGGGCGCCTCAGAGGCAAATAGCGTTGAGGGCCGTACGGGGGTACCGTACGGTATCGGGGGGGGCTGCCTGTGTCCTAGCAGGCATGCCCCCCTGGGAACTGGAGGCGGACGTTCTTGCTGCTGTGTACCAGTCCCGCACAGCAGCAAGAGCAAGAGGAGAGCGCCCGTACTGGGACGATGTCGAGGGAGTGCGCCGGCGCGCGCAGAGCGCGCTTCTGCGGAGGTGGGCGGAGGACCTGGTCGACCCGCTCTATGGCCGACAAACCATAGAGGCGATCAGACCGGTCCTCGACCAGTGGGTGCGTAGGGAGAAGAGGCCCCTTACGTACCGGCTGGTGCAGGTACTTTCCGGACACGGCTGTTTCGGGAAGTACCTGCATAACATCGCCCGGAGGGAGCCCACCCCGAGGTGCCACCAGTGCGACGCCGAGGAGGACACCGCCCAGCACACCCTTGAGGTGTGCCCTGCTTGGGCGGTGCAGCGTCGCACATTAGTGGATGTGGTCGGCACCGACCTCTCGCTCCCGGCCCTAATACGGGCCATGCTGGCGAGCGAGAGTGGATGGGAGGCGATGGTTTCCTTCTGCGAAGAGGTGATGTCGCAGAAGGAGACAGCGGAGAGGGCCCGGGAGGAAGATCCTCAGGCAGGCCCTCTCCGACGCAGACGGCGGGGAGTGAGGAGGCGGCGGTTTGCACGCCTTCTACCCGCTCCCTAAAGCAGCACCGGGGTGAAAGCCGGGGGGCTTTCACTCCATTGCACGGTGCTCCTGTCTGGGGGTGTCCCCGTATACCGGGACGCCCCTGCTGCGTGAGGAGGCTCGGCGTGAAGGCTGGGCCGTCCGCCAGGGACGGCATGGTAATCCGAACTAGGCACCATGTCGTCCCGTCAAGGCGATGAGGTATACCGGGGGTCTTTTAGTGGGTATGCCGTCACCGTTAGTGATGGAGAGTCCCACACTCCCCCGCTGCCCCACCCAGGCAGCGGGATAGTGCGTAATGCATTTTTCCCCCGCAAAAAAAAAAAAAAATAGGTTAGGTTAGGTTAGGTTAGGTTCCCCCCCATCCCGTGGGAGTTTTCAGTCTTCTATCGGGCGCGTCCCCCGGGTGGCGGATAGGGGAATGCCCTCCAGATATGGGGGGTACCGGCTAAGGCCGGCGCGGACCAAAACTGAAGAGGTGGGGCCGCTCTTCGTATTCCTCTGCTAAGCAGATGATGCGAAGATGTGGCCGCTTGGCGGCTATCCGATTGTCCGTGCTTTCACGGCTAACGGACCCCCGCCAGGCAAACCGTAATCCGCATTTTGCGGACCGGGGACTCTGCTTGCAGAGTTACGAGGAGAAAACCTCTATAAAAAACACCAGGAGGAGGCGGAAACGCCTTCTTCACGACGCGGCGGGTCTGACTTGTTGTGCTTGCACGACTGGCGGACACTGGCTTTGGCCACCGTCGGGCAACCGTAATCCGCAGTCGCGGACCGGGGGTCTTGCTTAGCAGGGCTGCGAGGATGAAAACCTCTATAAAAAATCACCCGCAACCCGCACTGAGCGGACCGGGGACTCTGCTTCGGCAGGGTCATGAGGATGACCACCTCTCTAAAAAATCACCCGCGCGGCGTCGATCTCGGTCGGCGTCGGGCAAGCCGTAACCCGCACTGAGCGGGCCGGTGGCTCTGCCTAGCAGGGTCGCGAGGAAGACAACCTCTATAAAAATTACCCCAACCCTACGATCGCCGCACGTCTATGGGGTGAATGGCTGGTGGGAATCCAGTCCCGAGTGCGGAAAAAACAAAAATGGATAACGGCGATTTCAAAAAAACTACCCACGCGGGTACCCGGCACGAAGCCGGGGAATCCCGCATGACGCCTGTGGTTGACGCCTCAGTGGCGACAACGACAGACGTTGTCGGCCCTCACTCGTATTGTGGGGAGGGCCAGAAACGCCAAAAGGACGAGCCACGTCCCAAAACTGGCACTGAGGTGGTGCGGGAGCCCGTAGTGAGGCTGACCCGCTTGAGCTCCGAGGAGCTCAGAGCTGCTACGCCGGAGCCATCGACTTCGGCGGCGGCCAAGCGCATTTTGCGTAGCGGCCGTTCAAGCGCAGCAGGAGAGCGGTCGCGTTCTCCGTCTGCCCAGGAGTCGGATTCAGGCGCGAGCCTGATGACCGTGGATCCTTCCTCCGGGGAGGAACTCGGCCGACTCTGGGGCACACGGAAGCGGCCGTACTCCAAGAGTGGTGGTTCGGACTCCGATAGGAGCGACCCGGGGTCAGTTTCCTCTTGTGGGAGACCGGCAGCCCGAAGAGGCAGGGTGAGAACCCCGAAAGCCGGTGCCAATGCCAGTCTGGCAAAGGCCCGGCGGGAATTTATGCGCCCAAGGCGCGAGGAGGAGAAGCTGGAGGCAGAGTTACGGTCCGAGCAAGAGGTTGCTGATATGGATCGTGCTCTGCACCAAGCCAAGGACAGGACTTCCCGTCTGTCAGAATCGTCCCAGGGCGAGACCGACGAGCGGGAAATGACCGCTTCCGCGCTTAAAGAGCGCATCGAGCTGTCTGCTGCCATAGTCCGGAAGGTCATTGCGACTTCCGGGCATCTGAAGGGCACTTACCAGAAGGCCCTGAAGACGGCAGTCGGGGACTGGGAGCATTTAGCTCCAGTGCTTTACAAGCGCACAGTCACCGAAGAGACTGAGAAGCTGCGGATGGTTAACCACCGCCTGCTCTCTGCGGTCTCGCGACAGGGGGAGGAGCTGGCCCAACTTCGTAAGGAGATGGACAGCCTCCGCGAAAGCCTCGCCGGGCAAACGCCCCGAGCGGCTGGCGTGGGTGACGACAGTAATGTCATTGCCTACGTCAACGCGCGGTTCGAGGCCATCGAGGCTCGACTACCGCTGGAGCGGCTTCGGCCCCCCCTGGCTGCCGACAAGCGCCAGACAAACGCGCCGCCGCCGGCCACTGCGCCAGAGGCCGCGCCACCACCGGCTATGACGAAAACCCTGGAGAAGACACCCGCGAGCAAGAGGGCGACTCAGCCGCCCCCTGCTCGCAGCACACCGGCTGCAGCTGCGCCGAAGCCTAAGGCTCCAGCGCCGCCCAACCCCGAATCCCGAGGGAATCCTCCCAAGGGGAAGAAGGGAAGGAAGTCGGCCAAGAAGGGCAAGGCGGCTAACGCTGCCCCGCCCCCAAGGGAGCCCCGCCCTTTGCCGCCGGCCCCCGAGACCATGGAGTTACCGTGGAACCTCGTGACCGGCCGCAAGGGCAAGAGCAAGGGTGCGAAAGCTGCAGCAGCAGTGCAGCCCCCCCCGAAACCCCAGACGAGGCAAGCTAAAGTGCCGAATCTCCGCCCCGCACGCTCGGCGGCAGTAGTGATTACGCTACAGCCAGAAGCCGAGAAGCGGGGCGTGACGTACTCTGGCGTCATCTCGCAGGCTAAAGCCAGCATCAGCTTGGCAAGCCTCGGGATTGAGTCCGTGCGTTTTAAGCGAGCAGCCACCGGAGGCGCCATTTTGGAGCTGCCGGGCGCTGCAGAGACAGATGGTAGGGCGGACTCTCTGGCTTCCAAGCTACGAGAGGTCCTCAAGGCGGACGACGTTCGAGTTTCCCGACCTGTGAAGTGTGCAGAACTGCGCATTTCTGAGTTGGATGACTCCGTCACCGCTGAGGAAGTCGCAGCCGCTGTCGCTAAGACTGGGGCGTGCTCGGTGGAGTCCGTGAAGACGGGCGAGATCCGCCGAGACAGGAGGGGGCAAGGCGCCTGCTGGGCACGTTGCCCCGTGTCGGTGGCCAAGAAACTGGTGGACGGTGCTCGTCTGCTGGTTGGTTGGACATCGGCGCGGGTCAAGCTGCTGGAGGCCAGAGAGCTGCGTTGTTTCCGGTGTCTCGAGAAGGGACACGTCCGGAGCAAGTGCGGCTCGGAAGTTGATCGTAGCAGTCAGTGCTACCGCTGCGGTCAGCTAGGCCATCTGGCGCGTGCCTGTGAGGCGGCGCCGCACTGCACGGTGTGCGCAGTGGCTGGCAAGAACGCCAGTCACAAGGTTGGGGGCAAAGCCTGCAAAGCCCCCAAACCTAAAACTAACGGTCGGCAGGCTGCCACCGAGGCCACGGCCCGGTCGCAGCCGGCCCGCTCCGAGCCACTCGGCGATGAGGAGATGCAAACTGCATCTCCTTAAAATGGCACTTAGATTCCTCCAGGGGAATCTCAACCACTGCGCCAGAGCTCAGGATCTGTGGGTCCAGGGTCTGGCGGAGAGGTTGATAGCCATAGCGGTAGTGGCTGAGCCGTACTACATCCCGCCCGATTGGGTTTCGGATGTGGACGGCACAGCGGCCATTGCCACCCGAGTGGCCAACGGCGCCCCCCCTTTTCAGAGGATTGAAAAGGGGCACGGATGGGTTGCGGCTGAGTTGGGAGACACCCTGGTTATCGGGGTGTATTTCTCTCCTAACCGGCCTCTCGCTCAATTCGAGAGTTTTCTCTCCGAGTTGGAGGCTGTGATCGGCCGCAATCGTTCGCTTCAAGTGCTGGTCGCTGGGGATTTCAATGCCAAGTCCTTGGTATGGGGATCTCCAGCGACAGATGTGCGTGGAGAGGCGCTCGAGGAGTGGGCAGTCGCTTCTGGCATGACTGTCTTGAATCGGGGCTCGGTAGACACCTGTGTGCGCATGCGGGGAGGGTCCATCGTGGACTTGACGTTCGCGACTCCTTCGCTAGCACGACGTGTCCAGGGCTGGGAAGTGCTGGAGGGTGTGGAGACGTTGTCGGACCACCGGTATATCCGGTTCGACGTTTCTGCGCTTCCGGCAATTCATACTAGTCCAAGCCGTTCTACCCGGCATAGAGACAGTCCGAGATGGGCTTTGAAGCGACTCGACCGCGAGAAGTTGGAGTGTGCGGCTATCGTCCAGGCATGGGTGCCTGTGCCGGATGAGCCTGCTGAGGTGGAGGATGAGGCCGAATGGTTCCGGGAGGCGCTGTCGCAAATTTGCGACGCGGCCATGCCCCGGGCCGGGCCTATCCCTCCTAAGCGGCAGGTATACTGGTGGTCCGCAGACCTCGCGAGCTTGCGCTTTGCGTGCGTGAGGGCGAGACGCCAGTATTCCCGGTACCGTCGCAGACGCACCCGGATTGAGGACGATGAGGCCCGCCTTTATGACGCCTATAGAGAGGCGAAAAAGGCGCTCAAGGTCGCGATCAATAGAGCTAAGTCCAGGGCAAGAGAGGAGTTTCTTGAGACTCTTAATGCGGATCCGTGGGGAAGGCCGTACAGGTTGGCGTTGAGTAAGCTCCGCCCCTGGGCACCCCCGGTTACGCAGAGTCTCTCTCCTCCCTTGCTCCACGACGTCGTCCAGGCTCTGTTTCCGACCCGAGGAGAGCACACTCCGCCAGTGATGACGCTACCCTCAGGCGTGAGAGTAGGTGTAGACGAGGTCCCTGCCGTGTCCGACGTTGAGTTTGATGCGGCAGTCTCGCGGCTACGGGCCAAGAGTACGGCTCCTGGTCTAGACGGCATACCCGGCCGCGCTTGGGTTCTGTCCCTCGAGTGGCTGGGGCCGAGACTGCAGAGCCTGTATTCGGCCTGTCTGTTGCAGGGACGTTTTCCGCACCAGTGGAAAACGGGGAAGCTCGTCCTACTGAGGAAGGAGGGTCGACCATCTGACTCCCCTTCGGCCTACCGCCCGATTGTGCTGCTCGACGAGGTTGGGAAACTTCTCGAGCGCATAATCGCTGGCCGCCTGATTGGGCACCTCGAGGAGGTGGGGCCGGACTTGGCAGACTGCCAGTACGGCTTTAGGCGTCGTCGGTCCACGGTTCACGCGATCCTCCGCGTGAAGGACATCGCCAGGGAGGCGATGTCGCAGGGTCAAGTGGTGTTAGCGGTATCACTCGATATAGCTAACGCCTTCAACACCCTGCCGTGGACCTGCATAAAGGAGGCACTACGGCACCACGGTGTCCCCCTTTATCTACGGCTCATTCTGGAAGACTACCTGACAGAGAGGTATGTCGAGTTCCCGGGGCGCGATGACTGGCAGCGTCATCCCATGTCGTGCGGTGTCCCACAGGGTTCGGTTCTTGGGCCGCTTCTGTGGAACATTGGTTATGACTGGGTGCTGCGCGAAGTCAACCTCCAGGGCGTCGAAGTAACTTGTTACGCCGACGATACCCTGGTAACGGCGAGAGGGAACAACTTCCGGGATGCAGCCGTCCTTGCCACAGCAGGCGTGGCGGAAGTCGTCGGTAGAATCCGACGCCTAGGGCTACACGTGGCCCTAGAAAAATCCGAGGCGACCTGCTTTCACGGGCCTCGGAGAGGACCTCCAGCCGGTTCGAGCATCCAGGTGGGTGGAGTCCAGATCCGTGTCGAGTCGACCATGAAGTACCTTGGATTGGTCCTCGACAGTCGCTGGAACTTCCACGCCCATTTTAAGCGCTTGGCGCCTAAACTGGTGCGAACGGCGGCCGCGTTAGGCAGATTGCTGCCCAACATCGCGGGGCCGAAGGCTTCATGCCGGAGGCTTTACGCGGGAGTTGTGCGGTCCATGGCCCTGTACGGCTCACCTGTCTGGGCCGACACCCTGACAAGCCGGTGTATCGCCGAACTGCGGAGACCGCAGCGGGCGATGGCAGTCAGGATCATACGGGGCTACCGCACAACTTCATACGAGGCGGCCTGTGTGCTGGCCGGCACACTCCCCTGGGACCTTGATGCGAGGACCCTCTCGGCGGTGTTTCACTACCGGGAGGAGGCGCGTCGGTCCACAGTCCACGGGGTTACCCCAAGTCAGGTTTCAACCTGGCTGGAAGAGTTCCGCACACTGGCTGTGGAACTCTGGGATGTGCGGCTCGCAGATCCCGGATCGGGCCATCGCACGATCCAGGCGATCCGCCCTGTCCTCACACAGTGGCTGAATCGGCGTCACGGCGCCGTAACGTACCGTCTGACGCAGATACTCACGGGGCACGGCTGCTTCGGGAGCTATCTGTGCCGGATCGGACGGGAGGCTAGCGATGCCTGTCACCACTGTGACGCCAGCGAGGACACGGCTCAGCACACGCTGGAGGTGTGCCCAGCTTGGGCAAACGAGCGCGAGACGCTCACCGCCTCGATCGGGCGCGACCTCTCGCTGCCATCCGTGGTTTCTGCCATGGTGGCGAGCGCGAGCTCGTGGGATGCGGTGCTCTCCTCCTGCGATGCCGTCGTGTCGCAGAAGGAGAGCGCCGAGCGCCAGCGCGAGCTGGACAATCCCGCCCGCCGGGGTGGTGGTGCGTAATCCCGGCGGTTCCCTGCGGTTAGGGGACGAGAATACTACCGAGGTATCCCTGCCTGTCGTAAGAGGCGACTAAAAGGGCCCTTGGGGTCGCGAAGCGCACGCGGGGGGGCCTGCGTGTGTTTCGGTTTGCGATCCCGAGGATGACGGTAACGCGTGTCTTCGGACACAGTGGTCTGTGTTATCGTGCACTGGAGTTGAGCTTGCTCCTCCCGAGGCTGGCTGCCAGGCGGCCTTGCGCGCCGAAGGGTCCTGCGAGGAGTCTCTCCCTCGTTGGGGATCCCGGGTCCCTTCCATTCTGCGCCGAAGATGACCACCGTCAGGTTTTAGTGGGTAGGGGTCTCTGTTTTCCCAGGAGTTCCGAGTCCCACATATCCCAGGTGTCCCGAACCCAGGGCCTTGGGAATGCCTAAATGCATTTCCTGACGCAAAAAAAAAAAAAAAAAAAGGTTCCCCCCCATGAGCCTTCGCCTTGTCGTGGCGGGGGGGCTTAGTACTGGTGGCAGGTGGAACCACCGGGAAGCTAAGAGGGCTCAGGCATGGCAGTGCGGTGGACTTCCCACCCACCAATTGCCTGCCGCCGGGCGTGGTGGTGGTATGGTGCCTACCACTGCCCGCCTAAGGGGGCGCCCACGGGCGCAGCGCCTTAGAGCGCGAGGTGGGAGCCGCGGTGCACAACCGTTTGGAGGGGGTCAGTGATCCGCGGCTGGCCCCCCCTGTGCACTGCGGCTCGGCGGGGCCGTACCGCCAGATGCGGCAGCGGATCCACCTTTAAGGTGGATCGTGGTTGCGGACCTAGTAGGGTCCGCGTACGGTGAGAGCCAGCGGGCTTGAGTACGGGGGTGCTTTTGCCCGCAATGCACGGCTTTCACCGCGACGGCGGAAGTACCTGTGTGCTCCAGGTACTTCCGTGGCCTCCCCCCTTCATTGGGGGGTCGGCTGGAGGGGGCCCCAATACGGGGAAGCACTGGCGGCGGGGCGTTGCGAAACTTTTTAGGGACCCCGCCTCGCCGCTGAAGTGTTGAGGTCGAGTACCGTTGGGTTTTAGTCGGTAGAAGTCCGACATAACCTCGTCGTTCCCCCGGGCGGCGAGGTATCCATGAGGATTTCCCCACGTTAATAAAAAAAAAAAAAGGTTAGGTTAGGTTAGGTTAGGTTCCCGTGGGAGTTTTCAGTCTTCTATCGGGCGCGTCCCCCGGGTGGCGGATAGGGGAACGCCCTCCAGATATGGGGGGTACCGGCTACGGCCGGCGCGGACCAAAACTGAAGAGGTGGGGCCGCTCTTCGTAGTCCTCTGCCAAGCAGATGATGCGAAGATGTGGCCGCTTGGCGGCTATCCGATTTTCCGTGCTTTCACGGCTAACGGACCCCCGCCAAGCAAACCGTAATCCGCATTTTGCGGACCGGGGACTCTGCTTGCAGAGTTACGAGGAGAAAACCTCTATAAAAAACACCAGGAGGAGGCGGAAACGCCATCTTCACGGCGCGGCGGGTCTGACTGGTTGTGCTTGCACGACTGGCGGACACTGGCTTCGGCCACCGTCGGGCAACCGTAATCCGCAGTCGCGGACCGGGGGTCTTGCCTAGCAGGGCTGCGAGGATGAAAACCTCTATAAAAAATCACCCGCAACCCGCACTGAGCGGGCCGGGGACTCTGCTTCGGCAGGGTCGCGAGGAGGATGTAACGATGCCGTTTCCCTTCAGTCTCGTGGACGTTACAACCTCCACGATCGCTGGAAACTTCATGGTTTAACTGCTGGCCATTAAAAGTATTTTGTACTTGTTTTCAAATTTGATTCAATTCGATTTTTGTTTCGCATTGCATGCGCAGCTTTTTTGATTCAGTCCTACCAAAACCATCGTACTGAACAGTTTGTGAGCATTTTACCGGATTACCAGTTTAACTAGTATAACTTACGTGATGGTGTATTTTTAAATACTCTAAATAACCAATTTTGTAAAAAGTTAAAACAGTTATAAGTAACAGGAACCCGTGTATCGGGGTAAGCATATCATACCTATTTACTTACCTATTACTATTAGATAATCTATTAACTAGGACTCTGTGTATTCATTTATTGTTATTTTGTTACAGTTCTTCTTTCCTACCTATACTTTTATCCTATTTAATAAACAAGTCACTGGATTGGCTGATCTTTTATTAACTATTCCACAACTACATCTACTCCTAAATATTGTGTGACGAATCCCGGCGCTCCGGCTCCCGTTGTATGGCCTGCTGCGTGATTCCGCCATATCCCTGTTCGGGCGCCATATGGCGGAATCACGCAGTTACTCATAACTGTTTTAACTTTTTACAAAATTGGTTATTTAGAGTATTTAAAAATACACCATCACGTAAGTTATACTAGTTAAACTGGTAATCCGGTAAAATGCTCACAAACTGTTCAGTACGATGGTTTTGGTAGGACTGAATCAAAAAAGCTGCGCATGCAATGCGAAACAAAAATCGAATTGAATCAAATTTGAAAACAAGTACAAAATACTTTTAATGGCTAGCAGTTAAACCATGAAGTTTCCAGCGATCGTGGAGGTTGTAACGTCCACGAGACTGAAGGGAAACGGCATCGTTACAAGGACAACCTCTTTAAAAAGCGAGGTGTGGGCGCTCTGTCGCCGGGCAGCTTTGACTGTGTGTGGGAGTCCATAAGGACTAGTGGAGCTTCGGCTCGGTGGATGGCAGGTCTGCAAGACCTGCGGCTGGACGGGCCCACCACTCGCGATTTCGCGACTAGGTGGGTGACTTCGGTCAACCGTCTAGCAACCTGCTCCCGTAGGGTGTTGTGGACATGTCTCGCAGCCCTCGGGAAGTAGGGGCCTTGGCTTGGTCGCCCGGGCCGAGAGGAGTCAACCTCAATAAAAAACCCCAAAAGGTTGGCCGTTAGTCGCGTGACGGTCGGCCGCCTCGGTCTCGAGGTGGTAGGATGGGTTAACGCCTACCCGCTAGCGCGACACCTGCACGAGAACACCCGCCCTCGTGCAGTATTAGGGTTACCCAGGTGCAGGGGGCGACGCCTGGGTGGACTTTTTATATCCCCCATACTCGTGGGACTGAAATGGATAATTCTACTCTTTCTTTTTTGGTTGCCAGGGAGGACGAGAATGCGTCGCGCACAGGTAGGTTGGTTGGAGTGCGCACGGACGCTAGTCCCCTGGAGGTGGAGCCGTCACAGGCTGCGACAGTAACATCTGAGTCGCAGCGTGAAGCTGGCTCGGAGGTGGTGCGGGAGCCTGTAGTCAGGCTTACCCGCTTGAGCTCTTCAGAGCTCAAAGCTGTGACGCCGGAGCCATCAACTTCGGCGGCGGCCGGTTGCGTTATGCGCAGCGGTCGCACAAGTGCAGCAGCGGAGCGGTCGCGGTCTCCGTCTGCTCAGGGGTCGGATTTGGGCACTAGCCTGATGACCGTAGATCCTTCCTCCGGGGAGGAGCTCGGCCGACTCTGGGGCAGACGGAAGCGGCCGTACTCTAAAAACGGCGAGTCGGGTTCCGACAGGAGTGCCAGAAGTGGACGTAGTTCTGCTTCCGGAAAGCCTGCGGCCCGACGAGGAAGAGGCGGTACTCCCGCACCCGGCGCTAACGCCTGTACGGCGGAGGCCCGGGAGAAATTCATGCGCCTCGGGCGCGATGATGAAAGACTGGAGGCGAAGCTGCGGTCCGAGCAAGAGGTTGCGGAGATGGATCGCGCTTTGCTCCAAGCTCAGGCGAGGACATCCCGCTTGTCGGACTCGTCCCAGGGCGAGGCCGACCAGCGGGAATTGACCGCCTCTGCGCTGAAGGAGCGCATGGAACTGTCAGCGGCCATAGTCCGGAAAGTCATTGCGACCTCCGGGCATCTGAAAGGCACGTTTCAGAAGGCGCTGAAAACGGCAGTCGGAGACTGGGAGCTTTTAGCTCCAGTGCTGTACAAGCGCACAGTCTCCGAAGAGACCGAGAAGCTGCGGGTGGTGAACCACCGCCTGCTCTCCGCGGTCTCTCGGCAGGGGGAGGAGCTGGCCAAACTCCGTAAGGAGATGGACAGTCTCCGAGAGAGCCTCAACGGGCAAACGCCCCGAGCGGCTGGCGTGGGTGACGACAGTAATGTCATTGCCTACGTCAACGCTCGGTTCGAGGCCATAGAGGCTCGGCTGCCCCTGGAGCGGCTACGGCCCCCTCTGGCTGCCGACATGCGCTCCAAGAACGCGCCGCCGCCGGCTACTGAGCCGGCCGCGCCAACACCGGACAAGACGAAAAAAACCCCGGACAAGACGTCCGCGGGCACGAGGGCGACTCAGCCGCCCCCTGCTCGCAGCACAACGGCTGCAGCTGCGCCGAAGCCTAAGGCTCCAGCGCCGCCCAACCCCGAATCCCGAGGGAATCCTCCCGCGGGGAAGAAGGGAAGGAAGTCAGCCAAGAAGGGCAAGGCGGCTAACGCTGCCCCGCCCCCAAGGGAGCCCCGCCCTTTGCCGCCGGCCCCCGAGACCATGGAGTTACCGTGGAACCTCGTGACCGGCCGCAAGGGCAAGAGCAAGGGTGCACAAGCTGCAGCAGCAGTGAAGCCCCCCCCAAAACCCCAGACGCGGCAACCTAAAGTGCCGAATCTCCGTCCCGCACGCTCGGCGGCAGTAGTGGTAACGCTACAGCCAGAAGCCGAGAAGCGGGGCGTGACGTACAGTGACGTCATCTCACAGGCCAAAGCCAGCATCAGCTTGGCAAGCCTTGGGATTGAGTCTGTGCGCTTTAGGCGAGCGGCAACCGGAGGCGCCATTTTGGAGCTGCCGGGCGCTGCAGAGACAGATGGCAGGGCGGACTCTCTGGCTACCAAGCTAAGAGAGGTCCTCAAGACGGAAGACGTTAGAGTTTCCCGACCTGTGAAGTGTGCAGAATTGCGCATTTCTGAGTTGGATGACTCCGTCACCGCAGAGGAAGTCGCAGCCGCTGTCGCCAAGACTGGGGCGTGCTCGGTGGAGTCCGTTAAGACGGGCGAGATCCGCCGAGACAGGAGGGGGCAAGGCGCCTGCTGGGCACGTTGCCCCGTGGCGGTGGCCAAAAAGCTGGTGGACGGTGCTCGTCTGCTGGTCGGTTGGACATCGGCGCGGGTCAAACTGCTGGAGGCCAGGGAGCTGCGTTGTTTCCGGTGTCTCGAAAAGGGACACGTCAGGAGCAAGTGCGGCTCGGAAGTTGACCGTAGCAGTCAGTGCTACCGTTGCGGTCAGCTGGGCCATCTGGCGCGTGCCTGTGAAGCAGCGCCACACTGCACGGTGTGCGCAGTGGCCGGCAGAAATGCCAGTCACAAGGTTGGGGGCCCAGCCTGCAAGGCCCCCAAACCCAAAATTCGCGGTCGGCAAGCTGCCACCGAGGCCACGGCCCGGTCGCAGCCGGCCCACTCCAAGCCACTCGGTGACGAGGAGATGCCAATTGTGTCTCCTTAAATATGGCTCTTAGATTCCTCCAGGGGAATCTCAACCACTGCGCCAGAGCCCAGGACCTGTGGGTCCAGAGTCTGGCGGGGAGGTTGATAGCCATAGCGGTAGTGGCTAAGCCGTACTACATCCCGCCCGATTGGGTTTCGGATGTGGACGGCACAGCGGCCATTGCCACCCGAGTGGCCAACGGCGCCCCCCCTTTTCAGAGGATTGAAAAGGGGCACAGATGGGTTGCGGCTGAGTTGGGAGACACCCTGGTTATCGGGGTGTATTTCTCTCCTAACCGGCCTCTCGCTCAATTCGAGAGTTTTCTCTCCGAGTTGGAGGCTGTGATCGGCCGCAATCGTTCGCTCCAAGTGCTGGTCGCTGGGGATTTCAATGCCAAGTCCTTGGTATGGGGATCTCCAGCGACAGATGTGCGTGGAGAGGCGCTCGAGGAGTGGGCAGTCGCTTCTGGCATGACTGTCTTGAATCGGGGTTCGGTAGACACCTGTGTGCGCATGCGGGGAGGGTCCATCGTGGACTTGACGTTCGCGACTCCTTCGCTAGCACGACGTGTCCAGGGCTGGGAAGTGCTGGAGGGTGTGGAGACGTTGTCGGACCACCGGTATATCCGGTTCGACGTTTCTACGCTTCCGGCAATTCATACCGGTCCAAGCCGTTCTACCCGGCATAGAGACAGTCCGAGATGGGCTTTGAAGCGACTCGACCGCGAGAAGTTGGAGTGTGCGGCTATCGTCCAGGCATGGGTGCCTGTGCCGGATGGGCCTGCTGAGGTGGAGGATGAGGCCGAATGGTTCCGGGAGGCGCTGTCGCAAATTTGCGACGCGGCCATGCCCCGGGCCGGGCCTATCCCTCCTAAGCGGCAGGTATACTGGTGGTCCGCAGACCTCGCGAGCTTGCGCTTTGCGTGCGTGAGGGCGAGACGCCAGTATTCCCGGTACCGTCGCAGACGCACCCGGATTGAGGACGATGAGGCCCGCCTTTATGACGCCTATAGAGAGGCGAAAAAGGCGCTCAAGGTCGCGATCAACAGAGCCAAGTCCAGGGCAAGGGAGGAGTTTCTTGAGACTCTTAATGCGGATCCGTGGGGAAGGCCGTACAGGTTGGCGTTGAGTAAGCTCCGCCCCTGGGCACCCCCGGTTACGCAGAGTCTCTCTCCTCCCTTGCTCCACGACGTCGTCCAGGCTCTGTTTCCGACCCGAGGAGAGCACACTCCGCCAGTGATGACGCCACCCTCAGGTGTGAGAGTAGGTGTAGACGAGGTCCCTGCCGTGTCCGACGTTGAGTTTGATGCGGCAGTCTCGCGGCTACGGGCCAAGAGTACGGCTCCTGGTCTAGACGGCATACCCGGCCGCGCTTGGGTTCTGTCCCTCGAGTGGCTGGGGCCGAGACTGCAGAGCCTGTATTCGGCCTGTCTGTCGCAGGGACGTTTTCCGCGCCAGTGGAAAACGGGGAAGCTCGTCCTACTGAGGAAGGAGGGTCGACCATCTGACTCCCCCTCGGCCTACCGCCCGATTGTGCTGCTCGACGAGGTTGGGAAACTTCTTGAGCGCATAATCGCTGGCCGCCTGATTGGGCACCTCGAGGAGGTGGGGCCGGACTTGGCAGACTGCCAGTACGGCTTTAGGCGTCGTCGGTCCACGGTTCACGCGATCCTCCGCGTGAAGGACATCGCCAGGGAGGCGATGTCGCAGGGTCAAGTGGTGTTAGCGGTATCTCTCGATATAGCTAACGCTTTCAACACCCTGCCGTGGACCTGCATTAAGGAGGCACTACGGCACCACGGTGTCCCCCTTTATTTACGGCTCATCTTGGAAGACTACCTGACAGAGAGGTATGTCGAGTTCCCGGGGCGCGATGACTGGCAGCGTTATCCCATGTCGTGCGGTGTCCCACAGGGTTCGGTTCTTGGGCCGCTCCTGTGGAACATTGGTTATGACTGGGTGCTGCGAACAGTCAACCTCCAGGGCGTCGAAGTAACTTGTTACGCCGACGATACCCTGGTAACGGCGAGAGGGAACAACTTCCGCGATGCAGCCGTCCTTGCCACAGCAGGCGTGGCGGAAGTCGTCGGCAGAATCCGACGCCTAGGGCTACACGTGGCCCTAGAAAAATCCGAGGCGACCTGTTTTCACGGGCCTCGGAGAGGACCTCCAGCCGGTTCGGCTATCCAGGTGGGTGGAGTCCAGATCCGTGTCGAGTCGACCATGAAGTACCTTGGATTGGTCCTCGACAGTCGCTGGAACTTCCACGCCCATTTTAAGCGCTTGGCGCCTAAACTGGTGCGAACGGCGGCCGCGTTAGGCAGATTGCTGCCCAACATTGCGGGGCCGAAGGCTTCATGCCGGAGGCTTTACGCGGGAGTTGTGCGGTCCATGGCCCTGTACGGCTCACCTGTCTGGGCCGACATCCTGACAAGCCGGTGTATCGCCGAACTGCGGAGACCGCAGCGGGCGATGGCAGTCAGGATCATACGGGGCTACCGCACAACTTCATACGAGGCGGCCTGTGTGCTGGCCGGCACACTCCCCTGGGACCTTGATGCGAGGACCCTCTCGGCGGTGTTTCACTACCGGGAGGAGGCGCGTCGGTCCACAGTCCACGGGGTTACCCCAAGCCAGGTTTCATCCTGGCTGGAAGAGTTCCGCACACTTGCTGTGGAGCTCTGGGATGTGCGGCTCGCAGATCCCGGATCGGGCCATCGCACGATCCAGGCGATCCGCCCTGTCCTCACGCAGTGGTTGAATCGGCGTCACGGCGCCGTAACGTACCGTCTGACGCAGATACTCACGGGGCACGGCTGCTTCGGGAGTTATCTGTGTCGGATCGGACGGGAGGCTAGCGATGCCTGTCACCACTGTGACGCCAGCGAGGACACGGCTCAGCACACGCTGGAGGTGTGCCCAGCTTGGGCAAACGAGCGCGAGACGCTCACCGCCTCGATCGGGCGCGACCTCTCGCTGCCATCCGTGGTTTCTGCCATGGTGGCGAGCGCGAGCTCGTGGGATGCGGTTCTCTCCTTCTGCGACGCCGTTGTGTCGCAGAAGGAGAGCGCCGAGCGCCAGCGCGAGCTGGACAATCCCGCCCGACGTCGGAGGCGAGGCCGCCGGGATGGTGGTGCGTAATCCCGGCGGTTCCCTGCGGTTAGGGGACGAGAATACTACCGAGGTATCCCTGCCTGTCGTAAGAGGCGACTAAAAGGGCCCTTGGGGTCGCGAAGCGCACGCGGGGGGGCCTGCGTGTGTTTCGGTTTGCGATCCCGAGGAAGACGGTAACGCGTGTCTTCGAACACAGTGGTCTGTGTTATCGTGCACTGGAGTTGAGCTTGCTCCTCCCGAGGCTGGCTGCCAGGCGGCCTTGCGCGCCGAAGGGTCCTGCGAGGAGTCTCTCCCTCGTTGAGGATCCCGGGTCCCTTCCATTCTGCGCCGAAGATGACCACCGTCAGGTTTTAGTGGGTAGGGGTCTCTGTTTTCCCAGGAGTTCCGAGTCCCACATATCCCAGGTGTCCCGAACCCAGGGCCTTGGGAATGCCTAAATGCATTTCCTGACGCAAAAAAAAAAAAAAAAAAAAAAAAAAAAAAAAAAAAAAAAAAAAAAAAAAAAAGGTTAGGTTCCTGGGGCAGTATGGTTCTGCTACCAGGCGCGTCCCCCGGGTGGCGGATAGGGGAACGCCCTCCAGATATGGAGGGTACCGGCAGTGGCCGGCGTGGACCGGAGACTTCGGTCCGGAAGTATCGCCTGACTCAGTACAAAGTCAGCAGACGGTGTGCTCGCCGCTTACCCCGGGTCATTGAGTCTCGTTTCGAGTCAGACTCTATGTTCTCGGGGGGTGGCCGGCGCGCTTGCTGTTGATTTTGTTCTCGGGGGGGAATATGACCGTAATCCCAGTGCATTCGAGGCACGATGCTTAGCAGAGTTCACTCTGTTAAGGATAGTGTTTCAGCACTGGGACCGGGGCGTCTGTCCTTTCCTTTCCTTTTCCCAAATTCCTGTGTTCCTTTTATCCTCTTTGTCCTTCCCATTTTTCCCAGTCCCTTGTCCTGTTGAGTTGTTTGTTTCGGTTCCGGCTGCTTGTGCATGCTTTTCATGCACCTGCATCCGGCTCTGGGGTTCTCAGCTCAAACATCCTTTACCTTATCAGACCCGCGTGGATGACAACCACTATAAAAATCGCGAAGCCGGAGGTCTAACCGTGCCGAAGGTGGGTATATGCTAGCGAGGGGCCGTCCCGCCCTAAAGGGTACAAAAACATGAAATGGAGCCAACTTTTAAAAGGACTACCCAGGAGGGTCCCATTGCCTCAGGCAGTGGGGAATCCCTCCCTCTGGAGCGCTCGCGGAGCCCGATTTCGGGTTCCACGGGTAATCTGGAGGCAGCCCCCGTTCGTACGCTGGGGGGGGCAAAAAGCTGCTCCGGGGGAAACCCCGTTTTTGTAACAAGCGACGTGTCGGATACCCAGGGTTTAGTAGCATCGACCCGTGTCACGCGCGCTTCAGCCGAAAAACTGCTAGATGCTGCAAAAGTGCTTTCTCAAGGACAGCCGAAAGTCCTGCTTACTCGTCTCGAGATAAGCCCGCTTCCCAACACCTCAGAAGCGATGACCATCCATGACGACTCCGACGAAGACCACTCAGACATGGGGTTCAAAAGGCCGCATCCATATGCCTTACTACCCGACAACGTGTATGAGTTGTCCGACCCGGACCTAATGAATACCCCGGATTCCGATGATTATACGTCGGATCCAGAAGACCTGGCCAGTGATATGACGGCCTCTCCGAAAAGACCGAAAGGAGCAGAGGGACACACTGTTAGCGTCCGTAAGGCCGGAAGACAGATTAAAAAGCTGTCGGCTGCGGCAACTATAGCCAATGCTGAAGCCTTCTTGAAGAGACGAGCCATCCGAAAAGGACTCGCGCCTCCCGAAGATGACCCGATCATAGTCCCTTCCAACATGGACGACCTCAACGCCGAGGAAGTAAGGGCCATTTCAGGAAGAGGTGCCGCGAAGATGTACGAGATCTGCCAGAAGAGTAGAAATCTGAAGGGCACTTACATTCGCGACTTGAAAGATGTTGCAAAAATTTTTCTTGACGCCGTCGATAGTCTCGCGCGAAGAATACAGTCGGACGAGACCAATCGCCTAAAGGCAGAAATGGCTCGCATGAGAGCGGAATTGGACGAATTCAAGGCCCAAGCGGCTTTGTCTCCTCTCAAGGCGCAGGCAAACCCAAACCAGACTGCAGACGTACTCAAAGACTGGTTTCGCTCGGAATTTGAGCCGTCTATTCTCCGCCAAGTCGGCGGTATGATAGACGCAAAGGTAGCGGGGTTGACACAGGAGGTAGTGCGTCCCCCGCTGGCGGCAGATCGCCGAAAAGCAGCAGAGACCAAAAAGGTCGCGGCTTTTGCTGCCTTATCTTCAGTGGCAGCTCCAGCCGAAGCAGAACCAACACCCCCCCGTGCCGAGGCGATGGACGGTGACTGGACCGAGGTTGGTCCCGGGGGGAAGAAAAAGAAAAAGACGAAGAAGAAAGCCACTCAACCTTCGGCTAACACCTCGGCTCAGCAGGCACAGGCAGTAACTCCTGTGCCAGTTACTTATGCTGCAGCAACGGAGAAGAAAGATGGAAAGCAGAAACAGCCGCAGAAGCCAAAAACTCCCACGGCGGCAGATGCAGAATCCTCCACTGGCAAACCATCCGCCAAGAAGGCGCCACCGAAGAATAAAAGGAAACCCAAAGTGTCTACACCCCGATCCGCCGCGGTGACCATCACTGTGGACCCGGAGTTGTTACGCCAGGACTTCACCTACAAACTTGCGCTCGAAAGGGCGAGACAAGAGGTGAAGCTCAGTGAGTTGGGAATCGATAAGATACGACTGCGGGTAGCGCAAACGGGCGCGCGGATCTTGGAAATCTCTGGCCCCGACAGTGCGCAAAAAGCAGAGAAGCTCAAAGTCGCCCTACAAGCGGCTTTAGAAAGTAGTGCCAAAGTCGCCATACCCACCAAGTGCATCGCTTTACGCCTGTACGGGCTGGACGACTCACTGACAATCGAAGAAGTAGCATTGGCGATCGCGGCCCTTGGTGGATGTGAGGCCTCCGCCATTAAAGTCGGAGAGATCCGCCCAGGCCCTAGAGGCGTCGGGGCGTGCTTTGTCCGTTGTCCAGCGGCAGCGGCAAAGGTTTTAGTGAGGGAAGGTCACCTCACAATAGGGTGGAGCAGTGCACAGGTCCGGGTCCTAACCCCACGACCTATGCGCTGCTATAAGTGCATGGGCGTGGGTCACACTAGCCCACGATGTCCGACTCCATGGGACCGGACCAGACTGTGCTTCCGTTGTGGTAAAGACGGACACAAGGCAGCAGATTGCCGGGCAGAAGCTCATTGCGCTCTTTGTGCAAACGAGCAACTGCCGGCTAAGCACATCATGGGAGGAAGGGAGTGTAACCCTCCTCCCACGAAGCCGAAGTCAGCCATCTACGACCGAAGCAGCTTCGCTACGTTGGCCGGTCTTTTAAGGAAGGCCATAAGGGGGGGTGGAGGCATCACTGCTTCTGCTCCTAGTGGTACCAGCGGGGAGGGGTCGGGGGGCCCCAACCTGCATTGCACGGTACCACCTGTCTGAGGGGTGCCCAGGTGTACCCGGGCATCCCTCCCAGCGAAGGACGTCGGGCCAACCATCTGGCCTGACCTACCACTGGGCGGTACGGCGAGTGTAATAATCCCGTACCGTCCGATTTTTAAACAAGTGGTAGAGGGTACACTGTCAGGTTTTTTTAGTGAGTAGGAGTCTCACATAACCACATTGCCCCCCCGGGCATGTGGTATCCATGAGGGATTTTCCCTGACATAAAAAAAAAAAAAAAAAAAAGGTTAGGTTAGGTTAGGTTAGGTTGGGGGAGGCCCCATGAGTGTTTTTACGAGTATCTAGTACGTCCCCGTCGTCTCCCCTGGCTCTCCCAGTCCTGGTTACGGTAACGCAGTGCCAGGCTGGTGACCAAATCTAGATACTCTGGGGCAACCTTGCGGTTTTTGCTTACTAGTGTTCCCAGCTCCCTGGCCGTCGAGGTATCTCCGGTTTCAGGTCGAGCGGGCCCTAATAGGCTTCTCGCGAGGTGATTTTCTTTCTAGAAAATCCACACTCTTTGTTTATTAGTGTTCTCAGCTCCCTAGCCGTCGAGGTATCTCCGGTTGCAGGTTGAGCGTGGCCTAATAAGCACTCTTTGTTGTGACTTTATTCTTGTTTTGTGTTTTCATTTTGTCTGCAATTATGTCTACCCGGCGTAATTCAGCCAACTCACTCGAGGGTCTCGCAGTCGAGGAAAACTCGGCCGATGAGCTGGACCAGATGGTTACGCGGGCGTTGCGTAGCCAACGGCCTAAGAGGCCGGCGGGTTCGCCCATTTTTGCGTCTGAGGCTTCGGTCTCAGACAGTGAGGAGGTGGCCACGACAACACGGTCGTCGGCACCGAAAAAGGCTACGGCCAAAAAGGTCGTAGCCAAAAAGGCTAAAAAGGCGGCGTCTGGCCCTGCGGCCAAAAAGGCGGCGGCCAAAAAGGCGGCAGTTGCCACTGCGGCCGAATTTCTGAGGGCCAAGGCGGCGCAAGTCGCCCTGACCCGCCTGGAGTCGAACTCGAACGCATCTCGCGACGATGCACAAGAGGTGGAAGCCGACGAGCCTGTCGACTTCACGAGGAACCCACTCCCCGAGGAATGCTCACTCGCGGAGTTGGACGCAGCCGTCGACACCGAGACGTTGCGTGCCCGGGCGGGTAATCTGAGGTCGCTGATCTTCAACATTGCCCGCAAGTCCGGCAATCTCAAGGGGGAGTACGTGCGTGACTTAAAAAACCACGCCACGGAATACCATGAGATTGTCGAGACGATTGCAGAGCGGACGATCTCGGATGAGACACGGCGGCTCGGTCTCGAAAACCGAAGACTTCGCCGCCAAGTGGAGGACCTCGAAAAAGAGGTGAAGGCCATGCGTCGTGATTTCTGTCAGAGGGATAAATCCCCGGCGCGGCCGGCCCTTCCCTCCCAAGACCCTGCGGGCATCTCGTCGAAAGACCTGATGAGCGAGATGTCCAAGATGGTGAAGGACATGGCGGAGGAATTAAAAGCATCGATGTGCCGCACGGTCGGCGACATGATTAACGCCCGCTTGGCAGTGGTTGAGGAGCGCCTCCCACCCGCACCGATCATGCGGCCACCACTTGCCGCCGATAAAAGACGGGAGGAGGCAGCCAAAGCTGTGGTTTCCCCAACTGCTCCGACTCAGCCCCAGCCCGCTGCGGCCCCAAAGCCAAAGCGGACCAGGAAGGGCAGAGCGAAGGCGGTTCCGCAACAGGCACCTCCCGCTGTTGCCGGCCCGTCATCAGCATTGCCTCCGTCGATCCCTGTCCCTCGTGATGAGTGGAGTGTTGTGGGTAAGAAGCAAGGGAAAGGGAAAGGCAAGGGGAAAACCTCCAAGCCCGCCCTAGCCCAAACCCCTGCTCAACCCCCAGTATCTGCCGCTGCACCCACAAATGGGGCTAAGAAGAAGACGGCACCTAAAAAAAAGGCGGCGAAACTCACACCGCCAAAGTCCTCGGCTGTGATAATTACATTACAGCCGGAGGCAATCGAGAAGGGCGTAACATACGCGATGGTAATGAACCAGGCAAGGGAGAGCATAGCTCTACCCGAGCTTGGCATTGCCAACATAAAAACTCGCACCACAGCTACGGGAGCCAGAATGCTCGAGCTGTCTGGTTCCCAATGCAAGGACAAGGCGGACAACCTCGCGGAGAAAATCCGCGAGGTTTTAAAAGATGTCGCAACCATCGCAAGGCCAACAAAGTGTGTGGATCTCCTGGTGCGGGGCCTCGATGACTCCATCACAAAAGAGGAGGTGATTGCTGCGATTGCAGCAAAGGGAGGCTGTGGTCCGGAGCTCGTGCGGGCCGGAGAAATTCGCTCTGGCCCTTCTGGTACGGGCTCCATCACAGTCAAGTGCCCGGTGGCGGCTGCGAAAACCGTGGTGGAAACCGGCCGCCTCCTAATCGGCTGGAGCTCAGCCCAGGTGCGTGCCTTAGATGCCCAGCCCATGCGCTGTTTTAAATGCATGGGCACAGGCCACACCAGACAGACGTGTCCCTCGCCAAAGGACCGCAGCGACCTATGTTTCCGCTGCGGGCATGCCGGACATAAGGCAGAAAAGTGCACGGGAGCAATCTGCTGCGCCATCTGCTCCGAGGCTGGGAAGCCCTCAGGACACGTAATGGGGGGTAGGAAATGCGCTCCTCCCCCTAAAAGAGGAACTTTGGCCGCCAGGACCCAGGCCTCCACAAATGCGGATGTGCGCCGTGAAGCGGCGACAGAGGAAATTGTAATGTCGGTATGAGTGTAAGTCGGCATTACAATTTCTTACAGACTAACGCCAACCACTGCGCTGGAGCCCAGGACCTTTTGGTTCAAGCAATGGCGCAGTGGGAAGTGGATGTTGCGGTCGTGGCGGAGCCTTATTTTGTACCTCCTCAACCACACTGGGCTGGGGATACGGATGGCTCCGTAGCTATCACAGTCAAGACGGGAAGCGCTGCCCGCCCTCTCAATGTCAAAGAGAGGGGGTCAGGTTATGTGGCTGCCACTTTGGGGAGAGAATACGCCATCATTGGTGTATACTACTCCCCCAATGGCACTCTGGCCGGTCTGGAAGTGCTACTAGACACGTTGGGGCATGTCTTGCAGCGGATGGCACCCCTCCCAATTTTACTTATGGGGGACCTTAATTCTTGGTCCTCCTCGTGGGGAAGTGCCACCACCAACTCGTGGGGCCGCACCGTCCAGAACTGGGCGGTCGATACCGGATTGTCCCTCTTGAACCGGGGGACAGAACATACGTGCGTGCGATGGAATGGGGGGTCCGTGGTGGACATTTCGTTCGCCACCCCTTCTATCGCACGTCACGTCCGGTGTTGGCGTGTTCTCAGCGAGGTGGAGACTCTTTCGGATCATAAATACATCCGATTCGAGATCTCCACCTCACCTGACACAGCGGCCCTAGCCCGGCAGCAAGGGCAGGCCTCTTTCCCGCGTTGGGCTTTGACCAAGCTCAACAAAGAGCTAGCGGAAGAGGCCGCCATAGTTCAGGCATGGTGCTCGGCCCCTATGTCCTTAGAGGTCGACGAAGCGGCCGGTGCCTTTCAGGCCTCCCTCAAGGAGGTGTGCGACGCCTCCATGCCGCGGGTGAAGGCTGGAGCACCTCGGCGGCAGGTGTACTGGTGGTCCGAAGAAATCGCGGACCTCCGGGGCACCTGCCAACGGTCAAGGAGGGCATATGGCCGCAGTCGGCGTCGTGCCAGCCGCGACTTGGTGGTGGAGGGCCAGCTGTATGCCACATACTGTTCCGACAGAAAGGCGCTTCAGCTGGCCATCAGCCAAGCCAAGGCTCAGGCTCGGGAGGAGCTTTTAGAGGGGTTAAACCGTGACCCATGGGGGAGGCCCTATCGCGCAGCGCGCAATAAGCTGCGCTATCAAGGCCCCCCGGTCATCGAGACCCTCCAACCCGAACTGTTGGAAAGGGTGGTGCAGGAGCTGTTCCCGGACTCCCGAGAGCACTTCCCACCACCCATGGCTCCTCCCACTAGGAGGCCAGATGAGGGTGAACTACCTCCACCTCCAGTCACAAAAGAGGAGTTGGAGATAGCAGCGGCAGGCCTTCGGCTAAAAAAGAAAGCTCCAGGCCCCGACGGGGTTCCGGGGAAAGTTCTGGGTCTTGCCATTAGGCACCTAGACGAGAGCTTACGGGAATTGTTCAACGTCGCCATCGCGCGTGGACAATTCCCTAAACAATGGAAAGAGGGAAGGTTATGCCTCCTTCAAAAAGAAGGACGGCAGCCGGACACTGCTGGAGCCTACCGTCCGATAGTCCTGCTGGATGAATCCGCGAAATTATTCGAACGCATAATAGCGTCGCGGATCATCCAGCATATGACGGACGTTGGGCCCAACCTGTCCGACAACCAGTTTGGCTTCAGGGCTGGTCGGTCTACAGTCGATGCCCTCCAGGCCCTGAAGTCAACGACACAGGAGGCATCTGCCATAGGGGAGAGGTCACTGGCGGTGTCACTAGACATCGCCAATGCCTTTAACAGCCTTCCCTATGGCACAATTGAGGAGGCGCTGCGATATTTTGATGTGCCCCCTTATTTAGCGCGGCTAATCAAATGCTACCTCACTGGCCGTGAGGTGCTTTATGTGGACCCGGACGGCAGCACTGTTCGGCGGGCGATGACATGTGGGGTCCCCCAGGGGTCCGTCTTAGGACCCCTACTTTGGAATATGGGCTATGACTGGGTGCTGCGGGGCACGCTCCTTCCCGGGATGCGTGTCCTGTGTTATGCTGATGACACCCTAGTCATAGCCCGAGGGGGGACTTACGATGAGGCGGCCAGACGGGCCGAAGTGGGCACAAGCCTTGTGGTGGAGCGCATCGAGGCGCTGGGGCTGAAGGTCGCCCTGCAAAAAACCGAGGCCCTTCTCTTCCATGGGCCTCGGAGGGGACCTCCCTCCGGCGCTAAAATACGCCTCGATGGCGTAGAGGTGAGGGTGGGGGCCCAAATGAAGTATTTGGGCCTCCTACTGGACGGGCGGTGGCGTTTTGGGGAGCACTTCAGCAGGCTCGCCCCCCGCCTTGTCAGTGCCGCGAGTGCCTTGGGCCGCCTTCTTCCCAACAAAGGCGGCCCTGATAGTGAAGAGCATCGCTCTTTATGGAGCGCCAGTGTGGGCGGACGCCCTGAACGCCACCAATAAACGCATGCTGAGGAAAGCACAGCGTGTGGTGGCAACCAGGGCGGTGCGGGGTTACAGCACCATTTCCATGGGGGCTGCCTGCGTTTTGGCCGGCACGCCCCCATGGGAGCTAGAGGCTGGGGTCCTCGCTGCGGTATACAAATACCGTGCAGCAGCGAGGGCCAGAAGACAGCGCCCCACCTTCGACGAGGTTGAGAGGGTGAGGCGCATAGCCCAAAATGAGGTTATTTGGCGTTGGCAGGACGACTTGGAGGCGCCACGGTTTGGTGCACGCACTATTGACGCCATCAGGCCAGTCCTCCATAGGTGGTGTCGTAGGGGGTTCGGCGCGCTCACCTTCCGGCTGGTGCAGGTGCTCTCTGGGCATGGCTGTTTCGGCCAATACCTGCACCAGATAGCCGGAAGAGAGCCAACCCCCGTGTGCCACGAATGTGGCGCACCTGAGGATGACGCCCAGCACACCCTCGAGGTGTGTCCGGCCTGGGAGGTGCAGCGCAGCACACTAGTTGCTGCAACAGGCCGGGACCTCTCGCTCCCAAGAGTAATTCTAGCTATGCTCGAGAGCGAGAGGTCGTGGGAGGCGGTGGTCTCCTTCTGTGAAGAGGTTATGACACAGAAGGAGACCGCGGAGAGGGCCAGGGAGGACGACCCTCTGGCGGCCCCTCTCCGACGCAGACGGCGGGGTGCCCGGAGAAGGCGGTTCGCCCACCTTCTCCCAGTTCCCTAGGACACCAGCGGGTGAGACCGGGGGGTCTCACTCGCATTGCACGGTGTCCCTGTCTGGGGGGTATCTGTCGTGTATCAGGTTACCCCCCCGTGGCGTGAGGAGGCCCGGCAGTGGCTGGGCCGACCGCTTGGGACGATGTGGCCGAAATCCTTAGGGAATCCCACATCGTCCCGCTAAAAGCGAAGCGGGATACACCGGGGTATTTTTAGTGGGTATGCCGCCGGCTTTACCGGCGGAGAGTCCCACACTCCCCCACCGCCCACCCAGGCGGTGGGATAGTGCGTAATGCATTTTTACCTCGTTAAAAAAAAAAAAAAAAAAAAAAAAGGTTAGGTTAGGTTAGGTTGGGGGAGGCCCCATGAGTGTTTTTACGAGTATCTAGTACGTCCCCGTCGTCTCCCCTGGCTCTCCCAGTCCTGGTTACGGTAACGCAGTGCCAGGCTGGTGACCAAATCTAGATACTCTGGGGCAACCTTGCGGTTTTAGCTTACTAGTGTTCCCAGCTCCCTGGCCGTCGAGGTATCTCCGGTTTCAGGTCGAGCGGGCCCTAATAGGCTTCTCGTGAGGTTAATTGAACACTCTCGTGTTTTGATTTTTCGTGTTATTAGAGTTCTCAGCTCCCTGGCCGTCGAGGTATCTCCGGTTGCAGGTTGAGCGTGGCCTAATAACGCGCTCTTTGTTTTTGATTTGTTTCTTGTTTTGTGTTTTTACTTTGGTTTGTAATTATGTCTACCCGACGTAATTCTGCCAACTTAGTCGAGGGTCTCGCAGTCGAGGAAAACTCGGCCGATGAGCTGGACCAGATGGTTACGCGGGCGTTGCGTAGCCAATGGCCTAAGAGGCCGGCGGGTTCGCCCATTTTTGCGTCTGAGGCTTCCGTCTCAGACAGTGAGGAGGTGGCCACGACAACACGGTCGTCGGCACCGAAAAAGGCTACGGCCAAAAAGGTCGTAGCCAAAAAGGCTAAAAAGGCGGCGTCTGGCCCTGCGGCCAAAAAGGCGGCGGCCAAAAAGGCGGCAGTTGCCACTGCGGCCGAATTTCTCAGGGCCAAGGCGGCGCAAGTCGCCTTGACCCGCCTCGAGTCTAACTCCAACGCATCTCGCGAGGATGCACAAGAGGTGGAAGTCGACGAGCCGGTCGACTTCACGCGGAACCCACTCCCCGAGGAATGCTCACTCGCGGAGTTGGACGCAGCCGTCGACACGGAGACGCTGCGTGCCCGGGCGGGTAATTTGAGGTCCCTGATCTTCCAAATTGCCCGAAAGTCCGGCAATCTTAAGGGTGAGTACGTGCGTGACTTAAAAAACCACGCTACGGAATACCATGAGATTGTCGAGACGATAGCGGAGCGGACGATCTCGGATGAGACACGGCGGCTCAGTCTCGAAAACCGGAGACTTCGCCGCCAAGTGGAGGACCTTGAGAAAGAGGTGAAGGCTATGCGCCGGGATTTCTCCCAGAGGGACAAATCCCCGGTGCGGCCAGCTCCTCCCTCCCAAGACCCTGTGGGCATCTCGGCCAATCACCTGATGGGCGAGATGTCGAAAATGGTGATGGATATGGCAGAGGAGCTGAAAGCTTCCATGTGCCGCACAGTCGGCGATATGATTAACGCTCGACTGGCGGTGGTTGAGGAGCGCCTCCCACCAGCACCAATCGTGCGTCCTCCACTTGCCGCCGACAAGAGGAGACAGGAGGCAGCCAAGGCTGCAGTTGCCTCACCTGCACTTGCTCCGGCTCAGCCTCAGCCCGCTGCGGCTCCCAAGCCAAAGCGGACTAGGAAGGGAAAAGCTAAGGCGGCTCCGCAAGAGGCACCCCCCGCTGTGGCTGGCCCATCATCTGCTGCGACTCCGGCTGTCTCTGCCATTCGCGAGGGTCAGTGGAATGTGGTGGGCAGGAATAAAGGAAAAGGCAAGGGTAAGACCTCAACGCCCGCCGCAGCCCGATCCCCTGCCCAACCCACCGTGAGACAGGCGCAGACTACACCAGTCCCAAAAAAGGCGCATAGTAAAAAGTCGGTTAAGTTGACCCCCCCTCGCTCATCGGCTGTAGTGGCGACACTGCAGCCCGACGCCATCGAGCGGGGGTTCTCGTACAAGTCGGCCTTGTTGAAGGCAAGAGAGGTGGTCTCATTGCCCGACTTGGGCATACCAGGTGTGTCCGTCCGGCAGACTGCCACGGGGGCGCGCATGCTCGAGCTGGCGGGAGCAAAAAGCGCCGAGGCCGCTGACCGTTTGGCAGCCAAATTGACGGAGGCACTCGCGGGAGTGGCTGACGTGTCGAGGCCCACAAAATGTGCGGACCTCCGCATCGCAGGGCTCGACGACACCATCACCCGCGAGGAGGTGGTGGCCGCAGTCGCGGCCAAGGGTGGCTGTGACCCGGCCCTAGTCAAGGCGGCCGAAATTCGCTTTGGGCCCAAAGGGACCGGGTCGGTCGTTGTCAAGTGTCCGATTGCGGCGGCAAAGGTGCTTGTCAGCGGAGGTCGACTCTTGATCGGATGGAGCTCGGTTCAGGTCCGAGCTCTCGACGCACTCCCCATGCGCTGCTTCAAGTGCATGGGGATCGGGCACACGCGCCTGCTGTGCCCGTCCGATAAGGAGATGGTGGACCTGTGCTTCCGGTGTGGACGGCCGGGGCACAGGGCCGCCGGATGTACGGCGGCGGCACACTGCGTCGTGTGCGCCGAAGCGGGTCGGCCCTCGGGCCACACGATGGGCGGGAGGAGTTGCAACCCTCCCCCCACTAAAGCAAGGGCGGCTCCAAGGACCCAGGCCGCCGCCGATAGCGGGAGGCGCGTAGCGCCAGCGGAAGCTGTAATGGAGCAATGAGTTCAGTCCTCCATTACAGCTTCCTACAGGGGAACCTCAACCACTGCGCCGGGGCCCAGGACTTGCTTATGCAGTCTATGGCGCAGTGGGAGATTGACGTGGCGGTGGCTGCAGAGCCCTATTTTATTTCCCCCCAGCCTAATTGGGCTGGGGATATTTCTGGTTCTGTGGCCATAGTGGTCGCAGCGGGGCCTCGCTCGCGGCCGCTACAAGTGCGGGAAAGAGGGGCCGGATATGTGGCCGCCACCTGGGGGAACATGGCAGTTGTGGGAGTGTATGTTTCCCCCAACACTGGGCTTGCCAGCTTGGAGTCCTTTTTGAGGGGGCTCGGTCCAGTGATCCAGCGGTTGGCACCTCTCCCAGTTTTGGTCATGGGCGACCTGAATGCATGGTCGACCCTCTGGGGGAGCGTGTCAACAAACGTGAGGGGCCTAGCCGTCGAGGAATGGGCTGTCAGCTCCGGGATGTCCCCTCTCAATCAGGGGACTTCCTTCACGTGTGTGCGTAGGGCAGGGGGGTCCGTGGTGGACGTAACGTTTGCCACCCCTTCCCTCGCACGGCGCGTCCGGGGCTGGCGGGTGCTGAGTGAGGTGGAGACGATCTCGGACCACAAATATATTAGGTTCGAGGTCTCCACCTCCGACGGCTCGGCGGCGCCGAGTAGACGGGAGGGCCACGCCTTTTTTCCGCGGTGGGCCCTCACCAAGCTGGATCCCGAGCTGGCTGAGGAGGCGGCCATAGTGGCGGCCTGGGGCGCGACCCCCACAACATCGGGGGTCGATGAGGCGGCGGCCCATTTTAGAGACCTCGTCTCAAAAATCTGCGATGCCGCCATGCCCCGAATAAGAGGACCCCCTCCGCGGCGCCACCAGGTTTACTGGTGGTCCACGGAAATTGCCCGATTGAGGGATATGTGCTCACATTCGAGGAGGGCATATACGAGGGCCCTGAGGAGGAGCAACAGGGACCAGGAGAGGGAAGGCCAGCTGTACGTGGCTTATAAAGCCGACAAGAAGGCACTACAGCTGGCCATCTGGCAGGCCAAGTCCAGGGCGCGAGACGAAATGCTGGAGGGTCTGGACCGAGATCCATGGGGGAGGCCTTACCGCGCTGCGCGGGATAAACTGCGCTTCCAAGGCCCCCCCGTGATGGAGACCCTCCAGCCGGAGGTGTTAGAGCGGGTGGTAGGGGAGCTTTTTCCAGAGCCCCCACCGTTCACACCTCCGAGAATGACCTCTCGCACGAGAGCCCTGGACGGCGAGCCGATCCCACTAGTCTCCGACGAGGAGATGGAGACAGTGCTGGATCGGCTCAAGGGCAAGAAGAAGGCTCCTGGTCCCGATGGAGTGCCGGGCAGGGTCCTTGGCCTGGCCCTGAAACACCTGGGGGGGCAGCTTCGGGAAATTTTTAACGCCGCGCTAACATCAGCGCGGTTCCCGAAGCTGTGGAAGGAGGGACGGCTTTGCCTCCTACAGAAGGATGGTAGGCCCCCAGGTGTTGCCGGCGCGTATCGGCCAATTGTCCTGCTGGATGAGGCTGGGAAGGTCTTTGAGAGACTCCTCTCTTCCCGCCTCAACCAGCACTTAAATGAGAGGGGCCCGAATATTTCTGGGCAGCAGTTCGGGTTTCGTGCGGGGCGCAGCACGATAGACGCGCTGGCGCAGCTAAAACAGGTTACGGAGGTAGCAACCGCTCGGGGCGAGCGGTCGTTGGCGATAAGCCTGGATATCGCCAACGCCTTCAACAGTCTGCCGTTCGGCGTGATAAGGGAGGCACTTCAGTATTTTGAAGTGCCTACTTATCTCGGCAGACTGTTGGAGGACTACCTCCGAGGGCGGGAAGTCCTTTATGAGGGAGGAGGACGGTTGGTCCGCCGG
Organism: Udea olivalis; assembly: GCA_947369235.1. Classification (NCBI taxonomy): domain Eukaryota; kingdom Metazoa; phylum Arthropoda; class Insecta; order Lepidoptera; family Crambidae; genus Udea; species Udea olivalis. The sequence goes on along the minus strand of OX376345.1, from coordinate 157,892 downwards.
CCGATGAGGTGTGGGGTTCCGCAGGGGTCCGTTTTAGGGCCCCTGTTATGGAACCTCGGTTATGACTGGGTGCTCCGCGGCGCGCTCCTTCCGAGGATGCGCGTCATCTGTTACGCGGATGACACCCTAGTCATTGCCGGAGGAAAATCCTTTCCGGAGGCGAAAAGACTGGCAGAAGTCGGCGCCAGTCTGGTGGTTGGCCGCATCGAGGCGCTGGGCCTGAAGGTGGCCCTTAATAAGACCGAGGCCATCCTCTTCCATGGGCCTCGGCAGGGGCCACCCCCCGGCGCGTTTGTCCGTATCAACGGGATTGATGTGAGGGTGGAGGCCCAGATGAAATATCTGGGCCTGGTGTTGGATGGGCGGTGGAATTTTGGGGCGCATTTTTCCCGCCTCGCGCCCCGCCTAATCCGCACCGCGGGTGCTCTGGGCCGCCTCTTACCCAACGAGCGCGGCCCGGGCCAGTCATGCCGGCGTCCCTACGCCGGCATACTTAAAAGTATGGCGCTCTACGGAGCGCCAATCTGGGCGGGAGCCCTCAACGCTAATAACAGGCGCCTGTTACGGGCGCCTCAGAGGCAAATAGCGTTGAGGGCCGTACGGGGGTACCGTACGGTATCGGGCGGGGCTGCCTGTGTCCTAGCAGGCATGCCCCCCTGGGAACTGGAGGCGGACGTTCTTGCTGCTGTGTACCAGTCCCGCACAGCAGCAAGAGCAAGAGGAGAGCGCCCGTACTGGGACGATGTCGAGGGAGTGCGACGGCGCGCGCAGAGCGCGCTTCTGCGGAGGTGGGCGGAGGACCTGGTCGACCCGCTCTATGGCCGACAAACCATAGAGGCGATCAGGCCGGTCCTCGACCAGTGGGTGCGTAGGGAGAAGAGGCCCCTTACGTACCGGCTGGTGCAGGTACTTTCCGGACACGGCTGTTTCGGGAAGTACCTGCATAACATCGCCCGGAGGGAGCCCACCCCGAGGTGCCACCAGTGCGACGCCGAGGAGGACACCGCCCAGCACACCCTTGAGGTGTGCCCTGCTTGGGCGGTGCAGCGTCGCACACTAGTGGATGTGGTCGGCACCGACCTCTCGCTCCCGGCCCTCATACGGGCCATGCTGGAGAGCGAGAGTGGATGGGAGGCGATGGTCTCCTTCTGCGAAGAGGTGATGTCGCAGAAGGAGACAGCGGAGAGGGCCCGGGAGGAAGATCCTCAGGCGGGACCTCTCCGACGCAGACGGCGGGGAGTGAGGAGACGGCGGTTTGCACGCCTTCTCCCCGCTCCCTGAAAGCAGCACCGGGGTGAAAGTCGGGGGGCTTTCACCCCATTGCACGGTGCTCCTGTCTGGGGGTGTCCCCGTATACCGGGACGCCCCTGCTGCGTGAGGAGGCCCGGCGTGAAGGCTGGGCCGTCCGCCAGGGACGGCATGGTAATCCGAACTAGGCACCATGTCGTCCCGTCAAGGCGATGAGGTATACCGGGGGTCTTTTTAGTGGGTATGCCGTCACCTTCAGTGACGGAGAGTCCCACACTCCCCCGCTGCCCCACCCAGGCAGCGGGATAGTGCGTAATGCATTTTTTCCCCCGAAAAAAAAAAAAAAAAAAAAAAAAAAAGGTTAGGTTAGGTTAGGTTAGGTTAGGTTCTTCATACGAGGCGGCCTGTGTGCTGGCCGGCACACTCCCCTGGGACCTTGATGCGAGGACCCTCTCGGCGGTGTTTCACTACCGGGAGGAGGCGCGTCGGTCCACAGTCCACGGGGTTACCCCAAGCCAGGTTTCAACCTGGCTGGAAGAGTTCCGCACACTTGCTGTGGAACTCTGGGATGTGCGGCTCGCGGATCCCGGATCGGGCCATCGCACGATCCAGGCGATCCGCCCTGTCCTCACACAGTGGCTGAATCGGCGTCACGGCGCCGTAACGTACCGTCTGACGCAGATACTCACGGGGCACGGCTGCTTCGGGAGTTATCTGTGCCGGATCGGACGGGAGGCTAGCGATGCCTGTCACCACTGTGACGCCAGCGAGGACACGGCTCAGCACACGCTGGAGGTGTGCCCAGCTTGGGCAAACGAGCGCGAGACGCTCACCGCCTCGATCGGGCGCGACCTCTCGCTGCCATCCGTGGTTTCTGCCATGGTGGCGAGCGCGAGCTCGTGGGATGCGGTGCTCTCCTTCTGCGATGCCGTCGTGTCGCAGAAGGAGAGTGCCGAGCGCCAGCGCGAGCTGGACAATCCCGCCCGACGTCGGAGGCGAGGCCGCCGGGGTGGTGGTGCTTAATCCCGGCGGTTCCCTGCGGTTAGGGGACAAGAATACTACCGAGGTATCCCTGCCTGTCGTAAGAGGCGACTAAAAGGGCCCTTGGGGTCGCGAAGCGCACGCGGGGGGGCCTGCGTGTGTTTCGGTTTGCGATCCCGAGGAAGACGGTAACGCGTGTCTTCGGACACAGTGGTCTGTGTTATCGTGCACTGGAGTTGAGCTTGCTCCTCCCGAGGCTGGCTGCCAGGCGGCCTTGCGCGCCGAAGGGTCCTGCGAGGAGTCTCTCCCTCGTTGGGGATCCCGGGTCCCTTCCATTCTGCGCCGAAGATGACCACCGTCAGGTTTTAGTGGGTAGGGGTCTCTGTTTTCCCAGGAGTTCCGAGTCCCACATATCCCAGGTGTCCCGAACCCAGGGCCTTGGGAATGCCTAAATGCATTTCCTGACGCAAAAAAAAAAAAAAAAAAAAAAGGTTAGGTTAGGTTCTTGGCGTCGCGCCATGGCGCTAAACCAAGCGAGGGAGGGTATAGCTTTGCCTGAACTTGGTATCGCTAATATCAAAACCCGCACCACAGCCACGGGAGCCAGAATGCTCGAGCTGCCTGGTTCCCAAAGTGGGGATAAGGCTGACCGCCTCGCAGAGAAGATCCGCGAGGCATTAAAGGATGTCGCCACAGTCGCGAGGCCCACAAAGTGTGCGGATATTCTTGTAAAGGGCCTCGACGACTCCATCACAAAGGAGGAAGTTGTCGCCGCTATCGCGGCAAAGGGCGGCTGTGCCGCGGAACTAGTTAGGGCTGGGGAGATCCGCTTCAGCCCTGGACGTATGGGGGCCATCTCCATCAAGTGTCCGGTGGCGGCGGCCAAAACTGTTGTGAAAGCGGGACGCCTACTCATCGGCTGGAGCTCGGCCCAGGTGCGTGCTCTCGATGCCCTGCCCTTGCGCTGTTTCAAGTGCATGGGCACGGGCCACACCCGTCAGACATGCCCCTCACAAAAGGACCGGAGCGATTTGTGCTTCCGGTGCGGGCGCACAGGGCACAAGGCCGAAAAGTGCACCGATACACCTCGTTGTGCGATCTGTGCCGATGAGGGAAGGCCGTCAGGGCACGCAATGGGGGGAAGGAAATGTGTTCCTTCCCCTAAAAGAGGAACAATGGCCCCCAGGACCCAGGCCGCCACGAATGTGGGAGTGTGCCTCGCATCGGCGCCAGAGGAAATTGTAATGTCGGAATGAGTGTAAGCCGGCAGTACAATTTCCTCCAGAGTAACACCAACCACTGCGCCGGAGCTCAGGACCTTTTTGTTCAAGCAATGGCGCAGTGGGAAGTGGATGTTGCGGTTGTGGCGGAGCCCTACTTTATACCTCCCCAACCACACTGGGCTGGGGATGTTAATGGCTCCGTCGCCATAGTGGCGAAGACGGGCAGCACCATCAGGCCCGTCCTTCATAGGTGGTGTCAGAGGGGGTTCGGCTCACTCACCTTCCGGCTGGTGCAGGTGCTCTCTGGGCATGGCTGTTTCGGCCAATACCTGCACCATATAGCCAGAAGAGAGCCAACCCCCGTGTGCCACGAATGTGGTGCACCTGAGGATGACGCCCAGCACACCCTCGAGGTGTGTCCGGCCTGGGAGGTGCAGCGCAGCACACTAGTTGCTGCAACAGGCCGGGACCTCTCGCTCCCAAGAGCAGTTCGTGCTATGCTCGAGAGCGAGAGGTCGTGGGAGGCGATGGTCTCCTTCTGTGAAGAGGTCATGGCACAGAAGGAGACCGCGGAGAGGGCCAGGGAGGACGATCCTCTGGCGGCCCCTCTCCGACGCAGACGGCTGGGAGCCCGGAGAAGGCGGTTCGCCCGCCTTCTCCCAGTTCCCTAGGACACCAGCGGGTGAGACCGGGGGGTTTCACTCGCATTGCACGGTGTCCCTGTCTGGGGGGTATCTGTTGTGTATCAGATCACCCCCCCGTGGCGTGAGGAGGCCCGGCAGTGGCTGGGCCGACCGCTTGGGACGATGTGGCCGAAATCCTTAGGGAATCCCACATCGTCCCGCTAAAAGCGAAGCGGGATACACCGGGGTATTTTTAGTGGGTATGCCGCCGGCTTTACCGGCGGAGAGTCCCACACTCCCCCACCGCCCACCCAGGCGGTGGGATAGTGCGTAATGCATTTTTACCTCGTTAAAAAAAAAAAAAAAAAAAAAGGTTCTTGGCGTCGCAAGCCCCAAAAAAGGCGCTAAATAAAAAATTGGTTAAGTTGACCCCCCCTCGCTCATCGGCTGTAGTGGTGACACTGCAGCCTGACGCTATCGAGCGGGGGTTCTCGTACAAGTCGGCCTTGTTGAAGGCAAGAGAGGTGGTCTCCTTGCCCGATTTGGGCATACCAGGTGTGTCCGTCCGGCAGACTGCCACAGAGGCGCGCATGCTCGAGCTGGCGGGAGCAAAAAGCGCCGAGGCCGCTGACCGTTTGGCGGCCAAGTTGACGGAGGCACTCGCGGGAGTGGCTGACGTGTCGAGGCCCACAAAATGTGCGGACCTCCGCATTGCAGGGCTCGATGACACCGTCACCCGCGAGGAGGTGGTGGCCGCAGTCGCGGCCAAGGGTGGCTGTGACCCGGCCCTGGTAAAAGCGGCCGAAATCCGCTTTGGGCTCAAAGGGACCGGGTCGGTAGTTGTCAAGTGTCCGATTGCGGCGGCAAAGGCGCTTGTCAGCGGAGGTCGTCTCCTCATCGGATGGAGCTCGGTGCAGGTCCGAGCTCTCGACGCACTCCCCATGCGCTGCTTCAAGTGCATGGGGATCGGGCACACGCGCCTGCTGTGCCCGTCCGATAAGGAGAGGGTGGACCTGTGCTTCCGGTGTGGTCGGCCGGGACACAAGGCCGCCGGATGTATGGCGGCGGCGCACTGCGTCGTGTGCGCCGAAGCGGGTCGGCCTTCGGGCCACACGATGGGCGGGAGGAGTTGCAACCCTCCCCCCATTAAAGCAAGGGCGGCACAAAGGACCCAGGCCGCCGTCGATAGCGGGAGGCGCGTAGCGCCAGAGGAAGCTGTAATGGAGCAATGAGTTCAGTCCTCCATCACAACTTCCTACAGGGGAACCTCAACCACTGCGCCGGGGCCCAGGACTTGCTCATGCAGTCCATGGCGCAGTGGGAGATTGACGTGGCGGTGGTTGCAGAGCCCTATTTTGTTTCTCCCCAGCCTAACTGGGCCGGGGATACTGCTGGCTCTGTGGCCATAGTGGTTGCAGCGGGGTCTCGCTCGCGGCCGCTACAAGTGCGGGAAAGGGGGGTCGGATATGTGGCCGCCACCTGGGGGAACATGGCAGTTGTGGGAGTGTATGTCTCCCCCAACACTGGGCTTGCCAGTTTGGAGTCGTTTTTGAGGGGGCTCGGTCCGGTGATCCAGCGGTTGGCACCTCTCCCAGTTTTGGTCATGGGCGACCTGAATGCATGGTCGACCCTCTGGGGGAGCGTGTCAACGAACGTGAGGGGCCTAGCCGTCGAGGAATGGGCTGTCAGCTCCGGGATGTCCCCACTCAATCAGGGGACATCCTTCACGTGTGTGCTTAGGGCAGGGGGGTCCGTGGTGGACGTAACGTTTGCCACCCCTTCCCTCGCACGGCGCGTCCGGGGCTGGCGGGTGTTGAGTGAGGTTGAGACGATCTCGGACCACAAATATATTAGGTTCGAGGTCTCCACCTCCGACGGCTCGGCGGCGCCCAGTAGACGGGAGGGCCACGCCTTTTTTCCGCGGTGGGCCCTCACCAAGCTGGATCCCGAGCTGGCCGAGGAGGCGGCCATAGTAGCGGCCTGGGGCGCGACCCCCACAACATCGGGGGTCGATGAGGCAGCGGGCTATTTTCGAGACCTAGTCTCGAAGGTCTGTGATGCCGCCATGCCCCGAATTCGAGGACCCCCTCCGCGGCGCCACCAGGTTTACTGGTGGTCCGCGGAAATTGCCCTATTGAGGGATATGTGCTCCCTTTCGAGGAGGGCGTATACGAGGGCCCTGAGGAGGAGCAATAGGGACCAGGAGAGGGAGGGCCAGCTGTACGTGGCTTATAAAGCCGACAAGAAGGCACTACAGCTGGCCATCTGGCAGGCCAAGTCCAGGGCGCGGGACGAAATGCTGGAGGGTCTGGACCGAGATCCATGGGGGAGGCCTTACCGCGCTGCGCGGGATAAACTGCGCTTCCAAGGCCCCCCCGTGATGGAGACCCTCCAGCCGGAGGTGTTAGAGCGGGTGGTAGAGGAGCTTTTCCCAGAGCCCCCACCGTTCACACCTCCGAGAATGACCTCTCGCACGAGAGCCCTGGACGGCGAGCCGATCCCACTAGTTTCCGACGAGGAGATAAAGACAGTGCTGGATCGGCTCAAGGGCAAGAATAAGGCTCCTGGTCCCGACGGAGTGCCGGGCAGGGTCCTCGGCCTGGCCCTGAAGCACCTGGGGGAGCAGCTTCGGGAAATTTTTAACGCCGCGCTAACATCAGCGCGGTTCCCGAAGCTGTGGAAGGAGGGACGGCTTTGCCTCCTACAGAAGGATGGAAGGCCCCCAGGTGTTGCCGGCGCGTATCGGCCGATTGTCCTGCTGGATGAGGCTGGGAAGGTCTTTGAGAGACTCCTCTCTTCCCGCCTCATCCAGCATTTAAATGAGAGGGGCCCAAACATTTCTGGCCAACAATTTGGGTTTAGGGCGGGGCGCAGCACCATAGACGCGCTGGCGCTACTTAAGGAGGTCACGGAGGTAGCAACCGCTCAGGGCGAGCGGTCGTTGGCGATAAGCCTGGATATCGCCAACGCCTTCAACAGTCTGCCTTTCGGCGTGATAAGGGAGGCGCTACAGTATTTTGAAGTGCCTACTTATCTCGGCAGACTGTTGGAGGACTACCTCCGAGGGCGGGAAGTCCTCTACGAGGGAGGAGGACGGTTGGTCCGCCGGCCGATGAGGTGTGGGGTTCCCCAGGGGTCCGTTTTAGGGCCCCTGTTATGGAACCTCGGTTATGACTGGGTGCTCCGCGGCGCGCTCCTTCCGAGGATGCGCGTCATATGTTACGCGGATGACACCCTAGTCATAGCGGGCGGTGACACATTTGCGGAGGCGAAGAGACTGGCAGAAGTCGGCGCCAGTCTAGTGGTCGGCCGCATTGAGGCGTTGGGCCTGAAGGTGGCCCTTAATAAGACCGAGGCCCTCCTCTTCCATGGTCCTCGGCAGAGTGCGTAATGCATTTTTCCCCCGCAAAAAAAAAAAAAAAAAAAAAAAGGTTCTTGGCGTCGCGCTAACCGCGACCCACTAGTTGAGGGCCAACTGTATGCCACCTACTGTTCCGACAGAAAGGCGCTACAGTTGGCCATAAGCCAAGCCAAGGCTCAGGCTCGGGAGGAGCTCCTGGAGGGTCTAAACCGTGACCCATGGGGCCGGCCCTATCGCGCAGCACGTAATAAGCTGCGCAATCAAGGGCCCCCGGTCATCGAGACCCTCCAGCCCGAACTGCTGGAAAGGGTGGTGCAGGAGCTGTTTCCGGACTGTCAGGAACACTTCCCACCACCCATGGCTCCTCCCAGCGTGAGTTCGAATGAAGCCGAGCCTGCTGCGCCGCCTGTCACCGAAGAGGAACTGGGGACGGCGGCTGCAAGCCTCAGGCTTAAAAAGAAGGCCCCTGGACCCGACGGGGTCCCGGGAAAAGTGTTGGGGATAGCGCTCCAGCACATGCACGAGCAGCTGCGGGAACTGTTCAACGTAGCGATTGCAAGTGGACAGTTCCCCAAAATATGGAAGGAGGGCCGCCTCTGTCTCTTACAAAAGGAGGGGCGGTCGCCTGACACTGCTGGGGCCTATCGCCCGATTGTCCTGCTGGATGAATCCGCGAAACTCTTTGAACGCATCATTGCGTCGCGGATCATCCAGCACATGGCAGACACTGGACATGACCTTTCGGGCAACCAGTTCGGATTCAGGGCCGGGCGATCAACTATTGACGCCATTCAGGCCCTGAAGACCGAGACGCTCGAGGCGTCCGCAAGAGGGGACAGGACACTGGCGGTGTCGCTTGACATCGCCAATGCTTTCAATAGCTTGCCCTATGGCACGATAAAGGAGGCGCTACGGTTCTTTGACGTGCCACCTTATATAGGGCGGCTAATCGGGAGCTACCTTACCGATCGTGAGGTGCTATATGTTGGCCCCGATGGACATGTCATCCGTAGGACAATGAAGTGCGGAGTTCCTCAGGGGTCCGTTTTGGGACCCCTATTATGGAATATGGGCTACGACTGGGTTCTGCGGGGCACGCTCCTTCCACGGACGCGTGTCCTGTGCTATGCAGATGACACCCTAGTCGTAGCCCGCGGAGGGTCCTACGATGAGGCGGCAAGACTGGCAGAGGTAGCCACCAGTCTTGTTGTGGGGCGGATAGAGGCGCTGGGGTTGAAGGTCGCCCTGCAAAAAACCGAGGCCCTTCTTTTCCACGGGCCTCGCAGGGGACCTCCCCCTGGTGCAAAAATACGCCTCAGTGGCGTTGTGGTGAAGGTGGGGGCCCACATTAAATATTTGGGCCTTCTGCTTGACGGGCGGTGGCGCTTTGGCGAGCACTTTAGTAGGCTCGCCCCCCGCCTTGTCAGTGCTGCAAGTGCTTTGGGCCGCCTTCTTCCCAACCAAGGCGGCCCTGATACTACATGCCGGCGACTTTACGCCGGCATTGTAAGGAGCATCGCTCTTTATGGAGCGCCAGTGTGGGCGGACGCCCTGAACGTCACCAATAAACGCATGCTGCGGAGGGCGCAGCGTGTGGTGGCGACCAGGGCGGTTCGTGGATACCGCACCATATCCATGGGGGCTGCTTGCGTTTTGGCCGGCACGCCCCCGTGGGAGCTAGAGGCCGGGGTCCTCGCTGCGGTGTACGAATACCGTGCAGCAGCGAGGGCAAGAGGACAGCGCCCCGCCCTCGATGAGGTTGAGAGGGTGAGGCGCATAGCTCAAAATGAGCTGCTTTGGCGCTGGCAGAACGACCTGGAGGCGTCACGATTCGGTACACGTACCATTGACGCCATCAGGCCCGTTCTTCATAGGTGGTGTCAGAGGGGGTTCGGCTCACTCACCTTCCGGCTGGTGCAGGTGCTCTCAGGGCATGGCTGTTTCGGCCAATACCTGCACCATATAGCCAGAAGAGAGCCAACCCCCGTGTGCCACGAATGTGGTGCACCTGAGGATGACGCCCAGCACACCCTCGAGGTGTGTCCGGCCTGGGAGGTGCAGCGCAGCACACTAGTTGCTGCAACAGGCCGGGACCTCTCGCTCCCAAGAGCAGTTCGTGCTATGCTCGAGAGCGAGAGGTCGTGGGAGGCGATGGTCTCCTTCTGTGAAGAGGTCATGGCACAGAAGGAGACCGCGGAGAGGGCCAGGGAGGACGATCCTCTGGCGGCCCCTCTCCGACGCAGACGGCTGGGAGCCCGGAGAAGGCGGTTCGCCCGCCTTCTCCCAGTTCCCTAGGACACCAGCGGGTGAGACCGGGGGGTCTCACTCGCATTGCACGGTGTCCCTGTCTGGGGGGTATCTGTCGTGTATCAGGTTACCCCCCCCGTGGCGTGAGGAGGCCCGGCAGTGGCTGGGCCGACCGCTTGGGACGATGTGGCCGAAATCCTTAGGGAATCCCACATCGTCCCGCTAAAAGCGAAGCGGAGATACACCGGGGTATTTTTAGTGGGTATGCCGCCGGCTTCACCGGCGGAGAGTCCCACACTCCCCCACCGCCCACCCAGGCGGTGGGATAGTGCGTAATGCATTTTTACCCCGTTAAAAAAAAAAAAAAAAAAAAAAGGTTAGGTTCTTGGGGCAGGTTCCCTGCGGTTAGGGGAATACTACCGAGGTATCCCTGCCTGTCGTAAGAGGCGACTAAAAGGGCCCTTGGGGTCGCGAAGCGCACGCGGGGGGGCCTGCGTGTGTTTCGGTTTGCGATCCCGAGGAAGACGGTAACGCGTGTCTTCGGACACAGTGGTCTGTGTTATCGTGCACTGGAGTTGAGCTTGCTCCTCCCGAGGCTGGCTGCCAGGCGGCCTTGCGCGCCGAAGGGTCCTGCGAGGAGTCTCTCCCTCGTTGGGGATCCCGGGTCCCTTCCATTTTGCGCCGAAGATGACCACCGTCAGGTTTTAGTGGGTAGGGGTCTCTGTTTTCCCAGGAGGTCCGAGTCCCACATATCCCAGGTGTCCCGAACCCAGGGCCTTGGGAATGCCTAAATGCATTTCCTGACGCAAAAAAAAAAAAAAAAAAAAAGGTTCTTGGGGCAGTATGGTTCTGCTACCAGGCGCGTCCCCCGGGTGGCGGATAGGGGAACGCCCTCCAGATATGGAGGGTACCGGCAGTGGCCGGCGTGGACCGAAACCAGGGGAGGAGGGTGGTATTAGTACGGACTTCGGTCCGGAAGTATCGCCTGACTCAGGACAAAGTCAGCAGACGGTGTGCTCGCCGCTTACCCCGGGTCATTGAGTCTCGTTTCGAGTCAGACTCTTTGTTCTCGGGGGGTGGCCGGCGCGCTTGCTGTTGATTTTGTTCTCGGGGGGGAATGTGACCGTAATCCCAGTGCACTCGGGGCACGATACTTAGCAGAGTTCACTCTGTTATGGATAGTGTTTCAGCACTGGGACCGGGGCGTCTGTCCTTTCCTATCCTTTTCCCAAATTCCTGTGTTCCTTTTTCCTTTTTCTCCTTCCCATTTTTCCCAGTCCCTTGTCCTGTTTCGGTTCCGGCTGCTGTGCATGGTTTTCATGCACCTGCATCCGGCGCCGGGGTTCTCAGCTCAATCATCCTTTACCTTATCAGACCCGCGTGGATGACAACCACTATAAAAATCCCGAAGCCGGAGGTCTAACCGTGCCGAAGGTGGGTAAATGCGAGCGAGGGGTTACCCGCCCTTAAGGGAAACAAAATGATATGGACGCATCTTTGGAAAAGACTACCCAGGAGGGTCCCATTGCCTGCGGCAGTGGGGAATCCCTCCCTCTGGAGCGCTCGCGGAGCCCGATTTCGGGTTCCACGGGCAATCTGGGGGCAGCCCCCGTTCGTACTCTGGGAGGGGCACGAAAATGCTCCGGGGGAAACCCCGATTTTGTTTCAAGCGCAGTGACGGAGACCCAGGGTTTAGCATCGACCCGTGTCACACGCGCGTCAATCACGCGAGATGCAACCAGTTCTCTTCTCCAACCGATGGTAGTTCTATCCCGGCTGGAGACAGGCCCGCTTAGCGGAGCCCCGAAGACCACAGTCATCTCCAAAGACGACACTGAAGAAGAGACCTCGGACACGGGGTTCAAGCGGCCGCACCCTTATGCGTACCTGCCTGACTTCGTGTACGACCTGTCAGACTCAGAAGTCCTCCACACCCCGGACTCTGACGACTTTACTAGCGACTCGGAACAATTATCGACCAGTCAGCTCAAATCGAAGAGACAGAAAGGCGTAAAACGTTGGCCTTCGACATTCGGAACGCAAACTCAAGAAGCTGTCGGCTGCGGCTACCAAAGCTGAAGTTCACGCTCAACTGAAGAGACGCGCTATCCGCAAGGGGCACGCCCCATCGGAAGAGGATCTGTCCATAATAGTGCCACCTAATATGATCTAAATGCTGAGGATGTAAGGGCCCTTTCAGGCAAAAGCGCCCTGAAACTATATGATATTTGCAACAAAAGCAAAAACCTGAAGGGCACCTTTATTAAGGATATTAAAGACTGCGCAAAGATTTTTGTCGACGCAGTTGACAGTCTGGCACGTCGCACTCAGAACGACGAAACGCACCGGCTGAAAGCCGAGATGGCCCGCATGCGAACAGAGCTGGACGAGCTCAAGGCGAAGGCTGCTCTGGCCCCTCTGGCCAAATCGGACCCTCCGGCTACGGCAGATGCGCTGAAGGAATGGCTTCGGTCGGAGTTTGAGCCTTCCATTCTCCGCCAAGTCGGTTTCATGGTTGACGCGAAGATATCCGGGTTGGCGAAGGAAGCAGTCCGTCCCCCGCTTGCAGCAGACCGAAAGAAGGCTGCGGAAGCCAAGAAAACAGCGGCTTTTGCCGCTTTGTCATCCGTGGCGGCTCAAAACCACGAAGTACAACCACCACCCCGTGCCGAACCAATGGACGGTGACTGGACCGAAGTTGGCCTTGGGGGCAAGGTCAAGAAGAAGAAGCAGGGGAAAACAAATTCTACACCGGCAGCAACAACACCAGCACAGCCGGCTTCCCGTCAGCAAGAAGGCCCAAAGCCTGATACGGCTTCTCCACCCGCGCCAAATACGTATGCCAAGGCTACGAAAGGCAAGGGTGGCAAAAAGAAAACCCATGATGAGATGACAGCGGCTGCGAAGAAATCAATCGGCAAACCACCCGGCAAGTCGCAACAAAAGAAGAAAAGTCGCAAGCCAAAGCTCTCCGAACCCCGATCCGCTGCAGTCACGATAACGTTGGACCCGGAAGCGTTACGGATGGGTTTCACATATAAGACCGTCATGGAGAGACTGAAGGAGGAGATAAAGCTCTCCGAACTAGGCATTGACCGGGTAAACATGCGGGTGGGCCAAACAGGGTCGCGAATTTTGGAAATTCCCGGCCCAGAACACGAAGAAAAGGCCGAGAAACTCAAGGTAGCTGCTCAAGCGACCCTCGAGAATCTAGCAAAAGTCGCCAGACCTACCAAAACAATAGATCTTCGTTTGTGTGGGCTGGATGACTCGCTATCTAGCAGCGAGGTGGCCTCAGCCATAGCAGCCCGTGGTGGTTGTGACGTGAAAGCCACAAGAGTCGGAGATGTCCGCCCTGGGCCGAGAGGTGTCGGGGCCTGCTTTGTCCGCTGCCCTGTGGCCGCGGCAAAGATTTTACTGAAGGACGGCCACCTGAGATTAGGGTGGAGCAGCGCTCAGGTCCAGGCCTTAACCCCGCGTCCTATGCGCTGCTATAAGTGTATGGGCGTGGGACACACAAGCCCGCGCTGCCCAACTCCGAGGGACCGCACAGGCCTGTGCTTCAGGTGCGGGAACGAGGGCCACAAGGCGGTGAATTGCCAGGCACCAGCGCACTGTGCACACTGCGCTGACGCAAACTTGCCGGCTAAGCACATAATGGGAGGCCGGGAGTGTAATCCACCTCCCACAAAGCCGAAGCCAGCAATATACGACCGAAGCAGCTTTGCTACTTCGGTCGGCCTTTTACGGAAGACAATGATGGGGGGTGGAGGCATCACTGCTTCTGCTCCTAGTAGTACCAGCGGGAAGGGGTCGGGGGGCCCCAACCTGCATTGCACGGTACCACCTGTCTGAGGGGTGCCCAGGTGTACCCGGGCATCCCTCCCAGCGAAGGACGTCGGGCCAACCATCTGGCCTGACCTACCACTGGGCGGTACGGCGAGTGTAATAATCCCGTACCGTCCGATTTTTAAACAAGTGGTTGAGGGTACACTGTCAGGTTTTTTAGTGAGTAGGAGTCTCACATAACCACATTGCCCCCCCGGGCATGTGGTATCCATGAGGGATTTTCCCTGACATAAAAAAAAAAAAAAAAAAAAAAAAAAAAAAGGTTACCCGTGTGGAGTTTGACAGTCTCCCATCGGGCGCGTCCCCAGGTGGCGGATAGGGGAATGCCCCCCAGATATGGGGGGTACCGGCTTCGGCCGGCGCGGACCAAAACTGTCGAGGAGGTGTATTCTCCCTCCTCTTTCTGAAGAGGGGCCGAGAGTGTCTTTCGGGGCTTACGGAGCCCAGCAGCCATTTTTTGTGATGGCGTAGTATGGCAGGCCTGCAAGGCTTGCGGTCGCTTTAAAGCGACAACTGTGCTGTGGGTGTTCTGTCGTCGTGCAGTTTACACTGCGTGTGGGAGTCCTCTGGACTAGCGGAGCTTCGGCTCGTGGGATGGCGGGTCTTCAAGACCTGCGGCTGGACGGGCCCACCACTCGCGATTGCGCGACTAGGTGGGTGACTTCGGTCAACCGTCTGGCAACCTGCTCCCGTAGGGTGTTGTGGACATGTCTCGCAGCCCTCGGGAAGTAGGGGCCTTGGCTTGGTCGCCCGGGCCGAGAGGAGTCAACCTCAATAAAAAACCCCAAAAGGTTGGCCGTTAGTCGCGTGACGGTCGGCCGCCTCGGTCTCGAGGTGGTAGGATGGGTTAACGCCTACCCGCTAGCGTGACACCTGCACGAGAACACCCGCCCTCGTGCAGTATTAGGGTTACCCAGGTGCAGGGGGCTCCGCCTGGGTGGACTTTTTAAATCCCCCATACTCGTGGGAACAAATATGGATTCCGATTTTTCGTCTTTTAGTTTTAGTGTTTTGGAGAATAGGGTGGAAGACTCAGAGGTAGCTGAGCTTCAAAACCCTGTCGGAGAGGACCGTGATACGGTGCGCACTGGTTGGTTGGTAGGCGTGCGCGATACCGTTAGTCCCTCCACGGTGGAGCCTGAAAAGGCTATGACCCCGTTATCTTTGACAGGGTCCGAGAAGGTGCCTGTTGTTAGGCTTACTCGAATGGAGTCGGATCCCTTGTCCGCTGATGAGGGCCAGGGCCGACTCTGGGAACCACGGAGGCGGAGCCGTTCGAAGCACCGCTCTTTGAGTGACCGGGCGAGCTCAGACACTTCCCCTGGGGAGGATGTCTCGGCCCCCAAAATAATAAAGACTCTGCGAGGCCGAGGCCGACCGCCCACTACGGGCCAGTACGTAGGCCTCGCGAAGGCAAAAGCCGCCTTCCTCAAGCAGAAGGAGGACGCGGAGCGGGAAGAAGCCGAACAGCTGGCTGAGCAGGAGTTGGCAGTAATGACTCGCGCAATGGCGCGTCCAGTGGACGTGACCCGTCTAAGCGAGTCGTCCATGTCAGCAGACGAGTGCGACGATTCCCCGCAGGCCATCAGAAATGAACTTCTGCAAATCGCTGCTGTCGCCCAGAAGGTCGGGAAGTCCTCAAAACATCTGAAGGGGACTTTCCAAAGAGCGTTGTACGATCTACATGACAAGGCAGAGTCTCTGGGCAGTAGAATTTTAAAGTTGAATGCCTCCGATGAGACAATCCGATTGAGACGGGAGAACGAGGTCCTCCAGCAAGACCGCGACCGCTTGATGGGCGAAAATGCCCGGCTGCAGAAGCGGTTGGACGACCTAAGCATGGAATTACATAATTTGCGCCAGGACCTCCTGCAGAAGCAGCAGGAGCGAATGGACGAGATGGAGCGTAGCCTTACAATCCGGATGGGGACCATGATGTCGGCCCGCTACGGCTCTGGCGAAGACCCAACGCTGCCGCGGATGAGGCCACCGCTGGCCGCTGACCGGGTAAGAGGCGAGATTGCTCAGGCGTCCCAGCCCGAGCCTCAGCCGCAGCGACAATCTCGGCAAAAGACCAGGCCACCGCCAGCAGCTGCTGCTAATGCGGGTTCAAAGGCCCCGCCTCAAGGTGCCTCAGCGCCCCAAAACACCCGCGGCGCGACAGCTGCCAAAAAGACAAAGAAGAAGGTGGACGATGATGGTGCAACCCCTATGGTCTGGGTGCCCACGTCAGAAACCAACGCCCATTCTATTGGCACAGTACGCCCTTCTACGAGGAACGACTGGACCAAGGTGGGGAAAGGGGGAAAGAAGGCCAAGGAAGGAGGCAAAACATCTAAGCCTCAACAACCTGATTCTCGCCGAAAACCTGCGCAGGCCAACAAGAAGCCAACAAAGAAAGACGAGAGGAAGGCGCCTAAGATCCGCGCTCCTCGCAGCATGGCAGTGGTCGTCACGTTGCAGCCGGAGGCTGAAAAGCGGGGGCTCACCTATGCCAACGTGATCGGCCAAGCCAAGGCCAAAATAGACCTGTCGGGCCTCGGTATAGAATCGGTGCGCTTCCGGCGTGCTGCCACCGGAGCAACTATTATCGAGGTTCCTGGCGCAACCAGCGGCGACAAAGCCAATTCTTTGGCTGAGAAACTAAAGGGTGTGCTAGGGGAGGAGGACGTGCGAATACACCGACCCGTAAAAACTGCCGAAGTCCGTATCTCAGGATTGGACGAATCGGTGACGGCGGAGGAACTTACAGCAGCGGTGGCAAAATCCGGTGGCTGCCCTGCTGAAGCCATAAAAACTGGCACGATTCGGCGAGACTTTTCGGGACTGGGGACGGCCTGGGTACGTTGCCCTGTTCCCAGTGCTAAAAAACTGTCCGACGACCGACGGATTCTGGTAGGTTGGGTGGCAGCCCAGGTCAAGCTGCTTGAGCCCCGCCAAATGCGGTGTTTCCGCTGCCTTGAGGTAGGGCATGTGCGGGAACGCTGCTTTTCCGAGGTGGATAGAAGTAGCCAATGCTACCGTTGCGGGCAACTCGGCCACATTTCGAGAGACTGCAAGGCTGCAGCTCACTGCACTCTTTGTGCGTTAGCCAAAAAGCCTGCAGGACATCGGGTCGGCAGCAAGTCCTGCACGGCCCCGCGCCCAAAGAAAGGGAGTAAGCCTGCCGCCGTGGCCAAGACCCAGCAGCAGACGACTCACCCACCTACGATTAGGGACGAGGAGATGTCTGAGGTCGCCAGTTAAATGGCTATGAGCTATCTACAGGCGAACCTCAACCACTGTAGAATGGCTCAGGACCTTTTACATCAGAGTCTTCTACAGTGGTCGGTGCACGTCGCCGTGGTGGCTGAGCCCTATTTTGTCCTGCAGAGGGACAACTGGGTCGCCGATATCGACGGAGTGGTCGCCATCGCTAGGCAGGCTGCTGCAGGTGCCCCGCTTTTTGGCAGGGTCGAGCGAGGCAGTGGATGGGTGGCTGCTCTCATGGGGCAAACGTTCATCGTCGGGACATACTTTTCCCCGAACAAAACACTGGCGGAATTCGAGAGCCACCTTTCGGGGCTGGAGGCGCTGATTGCCCGCAACCGCTCCCATGAGCTGCTCGTCGTCGGGGATTTCAACGCCAAATCCTTGACGTGGGGATCTCCGGCGACTGATGCACGAGGTGTTGCTCTGGAAGAGTGGGCGATCGCCACTGGCTTGGTGGTTCTTAACCAAGGTGCGGTACACACGTGCGTGCGACAGCTGGGTGGGTCCATCGTGGACATTTCGTTCGCGAGCCCGGCCCTTGCACGCCGTGTATCGGACTGGAGAGTGGTGGAGGATGTGGAAACGTTCTCGGACCACCGGTATATCCGGTTTGCCGTTTCTGCATCACCGCCGCTCCACACCGGTCCGAACCGAATCTCCGCGACCAGGGACTGCCCCCGCTGGGCGCTTAAGCGCCTTGATAGGGAGGCGCTGGAGTTGGCCTCCATTGTCCAGGCATGGGTGCCTGTACCGGACGGTCCGTCTGAGGTGGAAGGAGAGGCAGAGTGGTTTCGGGAGGCGCTGTCGCATATTTGTGACGCGGCCATGCCCCGAGCCAGGTCCCTTCCAGCGAAGCGCCAGGTGTATTGGTGGTCCGCAGACCTAGCGCAGCTGAGGTACGCTTGCGTAAGGGCGAGACGCCAATACGCCCGACACCGGCGCAGAGCGAACCGGAATGAGGAGCAGGAGGCGCTCCTTTATGTAGTCTATCGGGAGGCGAAGAAGTCACTCAAGGTGGCAATTTACAAGGCGAAGTCAGAAGCGCGGGAGGAGTTTTTACAAACTCTCAATCGTGATCCGTGGGGGCGGCCTTACCGTATGGCGATGGCCAAGCTCCGGCCGTGGGCCCCCCCGTTAACGGAGAGCATTGAGCCCTCGCTTCTTGGAAATGTGGTGGCAACCTTGTTCCCAACAAGGGGTGACTTTACACCTCCACCAATGGCCTTCGCTGGCCCACTGAATGAGGATGAACTCGAGACGCCGCAGGTCACCGAGGACGAGTTTGGTGCAGCCATACTGAGGCTGCGGGCCAAAAACACCGCGCCCGGCCTTGATGGCATACCGGGATGTGCCTTGGCCCTTTCACTTAAGTGGTTGGGCCCAAGACTACGGACCCTTTTTTCGGACTGTCTCAGACAGGGCCGGTTTCCGCGGCAGTGGAAGACCGGGAAGCTGGTCCTGTTGAAGAAGGAAGGGCGACCGGTGGATTCTCCGTCCGCTTACCGCCCCATCGTTCTGCTCGACGAGATGGGTAAACTTTTTGAGCGAATCATCGCTGCTCGTCTCGTCGAGCACATCGAAGGGGTTGGTCCAAACCTGGCGGATTGCCAGTTTGGCTTTCGGCGGCGCAGATCCACTGTGCACGCCATTTTACGGGTGAAGACACAAGCTGAGGAAGCTATAGCCCGGGGAGAGGTCGTCTTGGCGGTATCTTTAGATATCGCCAACGCCTTTAACACCATCCCCTGGGCATGCATCATAGAGGCTCTCAAGTACCACCGGGTACCTGTGTACCTGAGGAGCCTCATCGCCCACTACCTCTCTGAGCGGTACGTTGAGTATCCTGGGCGAGATGCATGGTGCAGACAGCCTATGTCGTGCGGTGTTCCACAGGGTTCGGTCCTCGGGCCGCTCCTGTGGAACATCGGTTACGACTGGGTGTTGCGGGGAGCTAATTTACCAGATGTCAGCGTGACCTGCTACGCAGATGACACACTGGTCACTGCCCGTGGTAAAACGGTCCGAGAGGCAGCGCTTTTGGCAACTGCGGGAACGGCGCATGTAGTGGGCCGCATTCGGCGCCTGGGTCTGGAGGTGGCTCTGCACAAGTCCGAGGTCTTGTGTTTTCATGGGCCCCGGCAAGCCCCTCCAGCTGGTTCCCATATTGTGGTGGGTGGAGTCCGTCTGGATGTCAAGTCGACTCTAAAATACCTCGGACTAGTCCTTGACGGGCGTCTGGATTTCCGCGCTCATTTTGAGCAGCTGGCGCCGAAACTGCTGAAGACAGCAGGCGCGCTGAGTAGAATCCTGCCTAATTCATCTGGGCCAGGTGACGTGTGTAGGAAACTATACATCGGGATCGTGCGATCCATTGCCCTCTACGGGGCCCCCGTATGGGCCGACGCTCTGAAGCCTCAGAGCATCGCCATCCTGCGCAGGCCGCAGAGAGCGATGGCCATACGATTAATACGGGGGTATCGCACGATCTCCTTTGAGGCGGCATGTGTGCTAGCCCGCCAACTGCCCTGGGATTTAGACGCGAGGGCCCTCTCAGCCGTTTTCTACTGGCGTGAGGATGTGCGTTCCGCGGGCGGCCGGGCAGCACCCCAAGAGGTTAACGGCCAAAGGGCCAATTTCCAAAATGACGCCATTACCATCTGGCACAACAGACTGGCTGTTCCAGGAGCAGGCCAGTGGACCTTGGAGGCAATTCGCCCAGTATTTAGGCTGTGGCTAGAGCGGCGTCACGGCTCCCTGTCATTCAGGGTGACACAGGTCCTGTCGGGGCATGGTTGCTTCGGCAGGTACTTGAACCGAATTGGCAGGGAGTCAACAGCAAGATGTCACCACTGTGACTCTGCCGAGGACACTGCCCAGCACACTCTGGAAGTGTGCCCAGCATGGGGTCAGGAGCGCAACGTGCTAAGCGCTGCCCTCGGTGGGGACGTGACGCTGCCGACTGTCATCCATAAAATGTCAGTCAGCCGAACGGCGTGGGTGGCAGTTGCCAGTTTTTGCGACACAATAATGTCCCAAAAAGAGGCCGCCGAAAGGATCAGGGAGCAGGAGGATCCGAGTAGGCGAAGAAGGCGACGCCGGGGTGGTGGCATGTAAGCCCCAGCAATCCCCTTCGCCCTGTGGTCCGGGGCGTTAGAATACGGCCACGGTTCCCCCCCGCCTGTCGTAAGAGGCGACTAAAGGGGGGCCTTCGGGGTCGCTAGGAGCGCACGGCGGGGGCTGTGCGCTCCATCTCAAGTGGCCCCGAGGAGGACGGCAGTGTGGGGTGGCCTCACATTGCCGGGTAACTGGATGGTGTTAGGAGGGAGGTATCACTCTCCCCGAGCTGGGCTGCGCCAGCGGCATTGCGCACTCGAGTTCACCGGATGCATTCTATAAGTAGAAATCCCGGTGACTCGAGTCATGCGCGAAGATGGCCACCGCGGGGTTTAGTGGGTATTCTCACCAGTCTGGTGAGGGAGTCCCACACCCCCCCGCCCCTCCCCCCGGAGCGGCGGGATGTCCGTAAATGGATTCCCCGCGAAAAAAAAAGAAATAAAAAAAAAAAAAAAAGGTTAGGTTAGGTTAGGTTCCCGTGTGGAGTTTGACAGTCTCCCATCGGGCGCGTCCCCAGGTGGCGGATAGGGGAATGCCCCCTAGATATAGGGGGTACCGGCTTCGGCCGGCGCGGACCAAAACTGTCGAGGAGGTGTATTCTCCCTCCTCTTTCTGAAGAGGGGCCGAGAGTGTCTTTCGGGGCTTACGGGGCCCAGCGGCCATCTTTTGTGATGGCGTGGTATGGCGGGCCTGCAAGGCTTGCGGTCGCTTTTAGCGACAACCGTGGTGTGGGTGTTCTGTCGCCGTGCAGTTTACACTGCGTGTGGGAGTCCTCTGGACTAGCGGAGCTTCGACTCGTGGGATGGCGGGTCTTCAAGACCTGCGGCTGGACGGGCCCACCACTCGCGATTGCGCGACTAGGTGGGTGACTTTGGTCAACCGTCTGGCAACCTGCTCCCGAAGGGTGTTGTGGACATGTCTCGCAGCCCTCGGGAAGTAGGGGCCTTGGCTTGGTCGCCCGGGCCGAGAGGAGTCAACCTCAATAAAAAACCCCAAAAGGTCGGACGTTGGTCACGTGACGTTCGGCCGCCTCGGTCTCGAGGTGGTAGGATGGGAGATCGCCTACCCGCTAGCGTCGACAACTGCACGAGACCACCCGCCCTCGTGCAGTATTAGGGTTACCCAGGTGCAGGGGGCACCGCCTGGATGGACGTTTTATATCCCCCATACTCGTGGGAACAAGTATGGATCCTTTATCTTTTAGTTTTAGTGTTAAGAATAGGTATGATGTTTTAGAAAACAGGGCTGAAGACTCAGTAGCTGAGCTTCAAAACCCTGTCGGAGAGGACCATGATACGGTGCGCACTGGTTGGTTGGTAGGCGTGCGCGATACCGTTAGTCCCTCCACGGTGGAGCCTGAAAAGGCTACGACCCCGTCATCTTTGACAGGGTCTGAGAAGGTGCCTGTTGTGAGGCTTACTCGAATGGAGTCGGATTCCTTGTCCGCTGATGAGGGCCAGGGCCGACTCTGGGAGCCACGGAGGCGGAGCCGTTCGCGGCATCGCTCTTTGAGTGACCGGGCGAGCCCAGACACTTCCCCTGGGGAGGGTGTCTCAGCCCCCAAAATGATAAAGACGCCGCGAGGCCGAGGCCGACCGCCCACTACGGGCCAGTACGTGGGCCTCGCGAAAACGAAAGCTGCCTTCCTTAAGCAGCAGCAGGAGGAGGAAAAAATGGAGGCCGAACAACAGGCCGAGGAGGAGTTGGCGGTGATGACTCGCACAATGACGCGGCCAGGTGTAGTGTCGCGTCTCAGCGAGTCGTCAGTGTCACTTAATGATGACGAGGCGGATTCAGCACCTGCCATCAAACAGAGCCTACAGCAGGTGGCCGCTGTGGTGTTAAAAGTAGGCAAGGCGTCCAAACACCTCAAGGGCACGTTCCAGCGAGCCCTGTACGACGCCAGTGAAAACATCGAGTCCCTTGCCAGCAGAATCCTGAGGCTTAACGCTTCTGAGGAAACCGCAAGGTTGAGACGGGAGAACGAGGCCCTCCAGCAGGAGCGCGACCGCGTGCTCGGCGAAAATGCCCAGCTGCAGAAACGGTTAGACGACCTCGGCAACGAGTTAAAGAATTTGCGCCAAGATCTCCTGCAACAGCAGCAGGAGCGAATGGATGAGATGGAGCGAAGCTTGACGGTCAGAATGGGGACCATGATGTCAGCTCGCTACGGCTCCGGCGAAGATCCTACGCAGCCACGCATGAGACCACCGCTGGCCGCTGACCGTGCCAGAGACGCGGCAGCTCAGGCGTCCCAGTCCGAGCCGCAGCCGCAGAGACAATCACGGCCAAAGAACAGGCCGCCGCCAACAGCAGCTGCTGTGAACGCGGGTGTAAAGGCTCCGCCTCGAGGTGCCCCTGCGCCCCACAACACTCGCGGCGCGACAGCTGCCTTAAAAGCAAAGAAGGCAAACGATGATGGTGTTACCCCTATGATCTGGGTGCCCACATCAGACACCAACCCTCACTCGATTGGCACACTACGCCCTTCCACGAGGAATGACTGGACCAAGGTAGGGAAAGGCGGTAAAAGCGTCAAAGAAGGGGCTGCCAAGTCATCGCAACCCCAGGCACGCCGCAAACCACAACGTGGTCCTCGGGAGAAGGCCAATACCAAGGAGGCCAATAAAAAGGAAAAGAAGGCCCCCAAAATTGGCTCCCCCCGTTCAATGGCTGTGGTGGTCACGCTGCAGCCGGACGCCGAAAAGAGGGGAGTGACTTACGCCAACATTTTGGGTCAGGCCAAAGCTAAAATAGACCTTTCGGGCCTCGGCATAGAGTCGGTCCGTTTCAGGCGGGCCGCTACCGGGGCCACGATCATTGAAGTCCCAGGCACTGCAAGCGGGGAAAAGGCCAACTCTCTGGCTGAACAACTAAAAAGTGTTCTGGGACCTGAGGACGTTCGCGTGCACCGCCCTGTGAAAACGGCGGAGGTTCGCGTTTCCGGCCTGGACGAGTCAGTAACAGCCGAGGAGCTGACTGCAGCGTTGGCCAAAGCTGGCGGCTGTTCTGCAGAGGGAATTAAGACGGGCGCTATTCGCCGCGACCTTTCAGGGCTAGGCACGGCATGGGTCCGCTGTCCTGTCACAGTCGCCAAAAAACTAGCAGAAGAACGGCGAGTTCTGGTGGGTTGGGTGGCAGCCCAGGTCAAGCTGCTGGAGCCCCGCCAAATGCGGTGTTTCCGCTGCCTAGAGGTTGGGCACGTGCGGGAACGCTGCACATCTGAGGTTGACCGCAGTAGTCAATGTTACCGCTGTGGTCAATTAGGCCACAAAGCAAGCGACTGCCGGGCTGCAGCCCACTGTACACTTTGTGCAGTTGCAAAAAAGCCCGCTGGGCACAGGGTCGGCAGCAAGTCCTGCACGGCCCTGCGTCCTAAGAAAGGAAGTAAGCCTGCCGCCGTGGCCAAGACCCAGCAGCAGACGACTCACCCACCTCCGATCAGGGACGAGGAGATGTCTGAGGTCGCCAGCTAAATGGCTATTAGCTATTTACAGGCGAACCTCAACCACTGTAGAATGGCTCAGGACCTTTTACATCAGAGTCTTCTACAGTGGTCGGTGCACGTCGCCGTGGTGGCTGAGCCATACTTTGTTCCGCAGAGGGATAACTGGGTCGCCGATAACGACGGAGTGGTCGCCATCGTTAGGCAGGCTGCTGCTGGTGCCCCGCTTTTTGGCAGGGTCGAGCGAGGCAGCGGATGGGTGGCTGCTCTCATGGGGCAAACGTTCATCGTCGGGAGCTACTTTTCCCCCAATAAAACGCTGGCGGAATTTGAGAGCCACCTTTCGGGGCTGGAGGCGCTGATTGCCTGCAACCGCTCCCATGAGCTGCTCGTCGTCGGGGATTTCAACGCCAAATCCTTGACGTGGGGATCTCCGGCGACTGACGCACGAGGTCTTGCTATGGAGGAGTGGGCGATCGCCACCGGCCTGGTGGTTTTGAATAGAGGCACGGTTCACACGTGCGTGCGACAGCTGGGTGGGTCCATCGTGGACATTTCGTTCGCGAGCCCGGCCCTTGCGCGCCGTGTATCGGACTGGAGAGTGGTGGAGGATGTGGAAACGTTCTCGGACCACCGGTATATCCGGTTTGACGTCTCCGCATCACCGCCGCTCCATACCGGTCTGAACCGAATCTCTCTGACCAGGGACTGCCCCCGCTGGGCGCTTAAGCGCCTTGATAGGGAGGCATTGGAGTTAGCCTCCATTGTCCAGGCTTGGGTGCCTGTGCCGGACGGCCCGTCTGAGGTGGAAGGAGAGGCAGAGTGGTTTCGGGAGGCGCTGTCGCATATTTGTGACGCGGCCATGCCCCGAGCCAGGTCCCTTCCAGCGAAACGCCAGGTGTATTGGTGGTCCGCAGACCTAGCGCAGCTAAGATACGCTTGCGTTAGGGCGAGACGCCAATACGCCCGACACCGGCGCAGAGCAAACCGAAATGAGGAGCAGGAGGCCCTCCTTTACGGATCCTATCGGGAGGCCAAAAAGGCGCTGAAAGTGGCTATTTACAAGGCCAAATCAGAAGCGCGGGAGGAGTTTTTGCAAACACTCAATCGTGATCCGTGGGGGCGGCCTTACCGTATGGCGATGGCCAAGCTCCGGCCGTGGGCCCCCCCGTTAACGGAGAGCATTGAGCCCTCGCTTCTTGGCAATGTGGTGGCCACCTTGTTTCCAACAAGGGGTGACTTTACACCTCCACCAATGGCCTCCGCTGGCCCACTGAATGAGGATGAACTCGAGACGCCGCAGGTCACCGAGGACGAGTTTGGTGCAGCCGTACTGAGGCTGCGGGCCAAAAACACCGCGCCCGGCCTTGATGGCATACCGGGACGTGCTTTGTCCCTTTCACTTAAGTGGTTGGGCCCAAGACTACGGACCCTTTTTTCGGACTGTCTCAGACAGGGCCGGTTTCCGCGGCAGTGGAAGACCGGGAAGCAGGTCCTGTTAAAGAAGGAAGGGCGACCGGTGGATTCTCCGTCCGCTTACCGCCCCATCGTTCTGCTCGACGAGATGGGTAAACTTTTTGAGCGAATCATCGCTGCTCGTATCGTCGAGCACATCGAAGGGGTTGGTCCAAACCTGGCGGATTGTCAGTTTGGCTTTCGGCGGCGCAGATCCACTGTGCACGCCATTTTGCGGGTGAAAACCCAAGCTGAGGAGGCTATAGCTCGGGGAGAGGTCGTCTTGGCGGTATCTTTAGATATCGCCAACGCCTTTAACACCATCCCCTGGGCATGCATCAGAGAGGCCCTCAAATACCACCGGGTACCTGTGTACCTGAGGACCCTCATTGCTGACTACCTCTCCGAGAGGTACGTTGAGTACCCCGGGCGGGACGAATGGTGCAGACGGCCTATGTCGTGCGGTGTTCCACAGGGTTCGGTCCTCGGGCCGCTCCTGTGGAACATCGGTTACGACTGGGTGTTGCGAGGAGGGAACTTACCGGGTGTCAGCGTGACGTGTTACGCAGATGACACACTGGTCACCGCCCGTGGTAAAACCTTCCGAGAGGCAGCGCTTTTGGCCACTGCGGGAACGGCGCATGTGGTGAAAAGAATTCGGTGCCTGGGACTGGAGGTGGCTCTGCACAAGTCCGAGGTCTTGTGTTTTCACGGGCCCCGGCAAGCCCCTCCAGCTGGTTCCCATATTGTGGTGGGTGGAGTCCGCCTGGATATCAAGTCGACTCTAAAATACCTCGGACTAGTCCTTGACGGGCGTCTGGATTTCCGCGCCCACTTTGAGCAGCTGGCACCGAAACTGCTGAAGACAGCAGGCGCGCTGAGCAGAATCCTGCCTAATTCATCTGGGCCAGGTGACTTGTGTAGGAAGCTATACATTGGGATCGTGCGATCCATTGCCCTCTACGGGGCCCCCGTATGGGCCGACGCTCTGAAGCCTCAGAGCATCGCCATCCTTCGCAGGCCGCAGAGAGCGATGGCCATACGATTAATACGGGGGTATCGCACGATCTCCTTCGAGGCGGCATGTGTGCTAGCCCGCCAACTGCCCTGGGATTTAGACGCGAGGACCCTCTCAGCCGTTTTTTACTGGCGTGAGGATGTGCGTTCCTCGGGCGGCCGGGCAGCACCCCAAGAGGTTAACGGCCAAAGGGCCAATTTCCTAAATGATGCCAATACCATCTGGCACAACAGACTGGCTGCTCCAGGAGCCGGCCAGTGGATCTTGGAGGCAATTCGCCCAGTTTTCAAACTGTGGCTTGAGCGGCGTCACGGCTCTCTGTCCTACAGGGTGACACAGGTTCTGTCGGGGCATGGCTGCTTTGGCAGGTACCTAAGCCGAATCGGCAGAGAGGCCACGGAGAGATGTCACCATTGTGACTGTGCCGAGGATACTGCCCAGCACACTCTGGAAGTGTGCCCAGCATGGGGTCAGGAGCGCGATCAACTAAGCGCTGTCCTCGGTGGGGACGTGACGTTGCCGACTGTTCTGCAGACAATATCAGTAAGCAGTACGTCGTGGGCGGCAGTTGCCAATTTCTGCGAGACAGTAATGTCACAAAAAGAGGCCGCCGAAAGGATCAGGGAGCAGGAGGATCCGAGTAGGCGAAGAAGGCGACGCCGGGGTGGTGGCATGTAAGCCCCAGCAATCCCCTTCGCCCTGTGGTCCGGGGCGTTAGAATACGGCCACGGTTCCCCCCCGCCTGTCGTAAGAGGCGACTAAAGGGGGGCCTTCGGGGTCGCTAGGAGTGCACGGCGGGGGCTGTGCGCTCCGTCTCAAGTGGCCCCGAGGTGGACGGCAGTGTGGGGTGGCCTCACATTGCCGGGTAACACTGGATGGTGTTAGGAGGGAGGTATCACTCTCTCCGAGCTGGGCTGTGCAAGCGGCATTGCGCACTCGAGTTCACCGGACGCATTCTATTGTAGAAATCCCGGTGACTCGAGACATGCGCGAAGATGGCCACCGCGGGGTTTAGTGGGTATTCTCACCACTCTGGTGAGAGAGTCCCACACCCCCCCGCCCCTCCCCCCGGAGCGGCGGGATGTCCGTAAATGGATTCCCCGCGAATAAAAAAAAAAAAAAAAAAAAAAAGGTTAGGTTAGGTTAGGTTTTTTTTTTTTTTTTTTTTTAAATTAATAATTGAATTGAGGCTTAAGGCTTTTTCATGTGCAAACATTTTCCGTAACGTGGGGTTATTAAAAGGCAGATGGTATTTCTCAGGCATGGGTGACCCGAGACAAAACAAAATCGTCGATTTCTCTGGCATGGGAGACCAGAGACAAAACGACAGGGGGGTTTTTTGGGGTTAAGGTTTTGGATTCGGGGAAATTTTCGGGGACTATTGTGGTGATTATTTTTTCAGGGACATTTGGGAACGGGAATTTTGAATCTATTTGAATTTACTGTCAAATTTTTGAGGTGGATTGAGGATCCACTTTTAAAAGTTTTGTAGTAGCTGGGTGTTTGGGCTACTGGTTGTAGTCAGAGATTTGAGGAGAAAAGAAGAATATCTTGTAACATTTTTGGGTTTAACATACTTGGGTATTAAATTTGCAGTGTATTTATTTTTGGGAACAATTGGTAGACGGAGAATTTTGAAACTATTTAAGTTCACTGCCAAATTTTTGAGGTGGACTTGAAAGTCCACTTTTAAAGCTTTTGTAATAGCTGGGTGTTTGGGCTACTAGTTGTAGTCAGAGAGTTGGGTTGAAAAGAAGGAGACTAAAATCCTTTAAGATTTTGGAGAGAGTGATTGCTCTTGAAATTTTTGATATTGTTGGGTTTAAAAACATATGTTTGAGATTTACTGTAGATTTATTTTTAGGAACAATTCGGTAGCGGAAAATTTAGAAATATTTCATTGATAAGCCAAAATTTTGTGTTGTGGACTTTAATTAAGTTTTTCAGTGGTGGTAGATTTTGGGGTTACTGAGGTTTTTTAGGTTTTGGGAGAAAAGGGAGTTTTTTGAAACTAGTTTTAGGGTAATTTTGGAGTAACTTTAGGGAAATAGTATATCTGTTGAGTCACATTAGTTACAACACTTTAAGTTAAATTTCATTTTTTGAAAATGATAATTGAAGTTTGTGAGAATTACGTTAGCTAAAAACACTTTGAATTTGAATTTTGATTATTTGAGATAATTTCTTACGGGTGTTTATAAGATTTCAAGGTTTTTGATGTTTTAAAAGGTGGTAATTTGAAGTTTTTACGGGCACAGTGAAGTTATTCAAACTTTTAATAAATTTAGAAGGAAACATTAGTTGATACTGTTTTAAACAATTATTATTTTAAAAAGCTACTTTAAGTTTTAGATTACTAGAAAGAATTGACAATAAGTATGTACGGTTTTTAGAATATGTACTTAATAGGAGTATTTTCGGAGACTGTTTTACTTCTCATTATGAGAAGTATTAGTTTCCGTAGTCTGTTTGGTTCTGGAGCCGGAGAATCATGGACTTAATTCGGGGGCACTCTCGGGCGTTGGATGCATTATGGGAGACTTCTCCTTTGGTGCCCATGCGGAGGTGGTGTGCGGAACAATTGTAGCACTTGAGCTTGGATTTGTCGTCTTTGTTTGGACACTCTGACAACTGGTGTCCCACACTCGCGCAATGGGCACAGGGCTTTTTGTCCGTTTTGCATTTGGCCTTCGTGTGGCCGAATTGGAGGCACTGATGGCACTGCACAAAGCGGCTGAAGTCTTCAACGTGGACCCTACTGTGGTCCACGTTGAGCTTCCCGAGAGCGAGGATGGTTTTACGCATCTCGGGGGTCACCTCTACAACCGCGTTGTACAGTACCGGGTTTCTGTTCGAGGTCAAGAAGCAGATACGGGTCAGCTCAACGTCATTTTGGGTCACGAGGACCTCCGCTAATTCCTCACGGGTGACGTCCTTGGAGATTCCCTTGAGGATTAGGAGCGGTGGTCGTCGCTTCGCACGTTCGGCGGCGAAATTAGGACTTTCGTTGTGACGGGCTATGGTTTCTTCGCACTGCTCCTTGCGCTCGAATTCGACCCTCAGCTTGGCGTTAGGAATCGGCAGAATTTTAACTGGCGCATACTTGTGTTTCCGGAAGGATATCTCCTTTTTCCAAAGGGATACCACATCCGGGGGTTTGAGGGTGCAGTCGAAGGCACTTACAATTATGGCGGGGTTCGTTTCGGGAGTTGGCGGGAGGGGTTTGGCCGTGACACTGGCGTATGAAGGGGCTTTTGGGGGTTCAAGGTGGGGAACAATTTGGGGCTCTGTCATGGATGAGTGCGCCATAGGGGGTTCCTTAAGGGCGGCGGCCAGCATGTTGCTCGAGAGGCGTACGAGGTCCTCGAGGCGCTCATTCTGCTTAATAAGGTCATCAACTTTTTGTGAGACCTCTCGGCGGACCTCCATCGCCGTCTCGTTTTGAATGCTGAACATCGCGTCCACGCTATTGTCGAGCTTAAAATTTAGCTGCCTTATACACCCTTCATTAAATTGGTCGGGATGGTATAGCGTCGGTAACAGGTCCATGCATTGGTCAATTTCGGTCGCAGCGTCGGTAATTAATTCCTTGTGGCTTTTTGTTACAGATTTGCCGGCCTTTATGGCCTTCTTGATCTGTCCGCTTAAGTGCAGGACGACCTCAATGAGCGACGGGACGTCAACACACTTTTCCTGCCGAAGGCGTATTTGGATCGGTGATGGACTTCGCTCTTTTGCGGCCGCCATTTTGCCGTTAATAGTGCACAGGAATAAGGTTTTTAAGACACAATTGGGATTTTAAAGGATTATACAGATTTTTTATGAGTTTTGATGGTATATTTCTAGAATTAATGGCAATTAATAGGGTATTATATAACGATTAGTGGTACACTATATTTATACAGGATTTTTAAGTAGTTTGTTTTGTGAGCAATTGATTTTTTAAGACGTTTTGGAAATTTCGGGGGGGTAGGGGGTTAAAATTTCAAGGGTTGAAAATAAGGGCAGAGGGGGGTCGGGGTGAAGTAATTTTAAGTTAAATAAAAGTTTATGAAATTTTGACTATGAATTTTTAATGAATTTTTTAAGTTAATTTTTACTACGGAAATTTGATGCTTAGAGTATAAGATTTTAGTAACAAGGGTTTTTTAAAGTCCGAAAATAAAAACTGAACTGAAAGCTGTTGTTATAAAAACCGGTAAAATTTCCTGTGAGTCCAAGAAACGGATAAATCCAAAAATAAAATATTTCGAAAATAAAATGCTCTCGTCGACCCAAAAAGTCTTAGTGGTAAGTGAGATAAGGGAGGGCGGGCGAGCGATTTTTCGCCCCGATGACGTCTGAGGGTGGCAAACGGGGTGTCGTTGGATAGGGCCCGTCGGCACGCACACAATTGCCAAACAAAGCAACTGGGTGTTTCTTAGTAAAAATTTAGAAAAAAGCTGAAAAAGTGTGTTTTTATATAATTTTGGTGTGATTTTGTTCGATAGTTAGTTCAGTATTTGGCGGAGCGCGCTGAAAACAACGGCGGTGTGTTTCTTTAGTCCTGGCGAGTAATACTGAATCAAAACAAATCGGAAATCCAATCAAATTTGGGAGAAATTAAATCTTGAAAAATTTTTGAACCGAGATTTTATGTTTCAAAAATTTGTATTTAATTCAACACTGGTCGGAGCGCGCCGCAAATAACGGCGGTGTGTTGGTACACTCCTAGCAGATAATATTGAATCAAAAAATATTCAAAATCGGCCCAAATTTGAGAGAAATAGAAAAAATTTAGAGTCCCGGTACGGCGTAGTATGGGATAATAGGTACTTAAGTATGAAAATTGAGTTTTTGCCAAAAAAATGGAGTAAATAAGATTTTAATTGCGTTCTTTCGCTGCAAATATACTGAAACTACTAATTAGAAAATTAGAAAATTACAAGAACGACTGTAGCCCAGCTCTCAGTTCAGTTTTTTTGACGGTTAGGTTAGGTTAGGTTAGGTTAGGTTAGGTTAGGTTGGGGGAAACCCCGAATCCCGAGGGAATCCTCCCGCGGGGAAGAAGGGACGGAAGTCGGCCAAGAAGGGCAAGGCGGCTAACGCTGTCCCGCCCCCAAAGGAGCCCCGCCCTTTGCCGCCGGCCCCCGAGACCATGGAGTTACCGTGGAACCTCGTGACCGGCCGCAAGGGCAAG
The DNA here is from genome assembly GCA_947369235.1 of Udea olivalis. Taxonomy (NCBI): domain Eukaryota; kingdom Metazoa; phylum Arthropoda; class Insecta; order Lepidoptera; family Crambidae; genus Udea; species Udea olivalis. The sequence goes on along the minus strand of OX376345.1, from coordinate 126,897 downwards.
AGCAAGGGTGCACAAGCTGCAGCAGCAGTGAAGTCCCCCCCGAAACCCCAGACGAGGCAACCTAAAGTGCCGAATCTCCGTCCCGCACGCTCGGCGGCAGTAGTACTAACGCTACAGCCAGAAGCCGAGAAGCGGGGCGTGACGTATAGTGACGTCATCTCGCAGGCCAAAGCCAGCATCAGCTTGGCGAGCCTCGGGATTGAGTCCGTGCGCTTTAGGCGAGCGGCCACCGGAGGCGCCATTTTGGAGCTGCCGGGCGCCGCAGAGACAGACGGCAGGGCGGACTCTCTGGCTTCCAAGCTAAGGGAGGTCCTCAAGGCGGAAGACGTGCGAGTTTCCCGACCTGTGAAGTGTGCAGAATTGCGCATTTCTGAGTTGGATGACTCCGTCACCGCAGAGGAAGTCGCAGCCGCTGTCGCTAAGACTGGGGCGTGCTCGGTGGAGTCTGTTAAGACGGGCGAGATCCGCCGAGACAGGAGGGGGCAAGGCGCCTGCTGGGCACGTTGCCCCGTGGCGGTGGCCAAAAAGCTGGTGGACGGTGCTCGTCTGCTGGTCGGTTGGACATCGGCGCGGGTCAAACTGCTGGAGGCCAGGGAGCTGCGTTGTTTCCGGTGTCTCGAAAAGGGACACGTCCGGAGCAAGTGCGGCTCGGAAGTTGACCGTAGCAGTCAGTGCTACCGTTGCGGTCAGCTAGGCCATCTGGCGCGTGCCTGTGAGGCGGCGCCACACTGCACGGTGTGCGCAGTGGCCGGCAGAAATGCCAGTCACAAGGTTGGGGGTCCAGCCTGCAAGGCCTCCAAACCAAAAAACCGCGGTCGGCAAGCTGCTACCGAGGCCACGGCCCGGTCGCAGCCGGCCCGCTCCGAGCCACTCGCGGATGAGGAGATGCATATAGCACCTCCTTAAATGGCACTCAGATTCCTCCAGGGGAATCTCAACCACTGCGCCAGAGCTCAGGACCTGTGGGTCCAGAGTCTGGCGGAGAGGTTGATAGCCATAGCGGTAGTGGCTGAGCCGTACTACATCCCGCCCGATTGGGTTTCGGATGTGGACGGCACAGCGGCCATTGCCACCCGAGTGGCCAACGGCGCCCCCCCTTTTCAGAGGATTGAAAAGGGGCACGGATGGGTTGCGGCTGAGTTGGGAGACACCCTGGTTATCGGGGTGTATTTCTCTCCTAACCGGCCTCTCGCTCAATTCGAGAGTTTTCTCTCCGAGTTGGAGGCTGTGATCGGCCGCAATCGTTCGCTCCAAGTGCTGGTCGCTGGGGATTTCAATGCCAAGTCCTTGGTATGGGGATCTCCAGCGACAGATGTGCGTGGAGAGGCGCTCGAGGAGTGGGCAGTTGCTTCTGGCATGACTGTCTTGAATCGGGGTTCGGTAGACACCTGTGTGCGCATGCGGGGAGGGTCCATCGTGGACTTGACGTTCGCGACTCCTTCGCTAGCACGACGTGTCCAGGGCTGGGAAGTGCTGGAGGGTGTGGAGACGTTGTCGGACCACCGGTATATCCGGTTCGACGTTTCTACGCTTCCGGCAATTCATACCGGTCCAAGCCGTTCTACCCGGCATAGAGACAGTCCGAGATGGGCTTTGAAGCGACTCGACCGCGAGAAGTTGGAGTGTGCGGCTATCGTCCAGGCATGGGTGCCTGTGCCGGATGGGCCTGCTGAGGTGGAGGATGAGGCCGAATGGTTCCGGGAGGCGCTGTCGCAAATTTGCGACGCGGCCATGCCCCGGGCCGGGCCTATCCCTCCTAAGCGGCAGGTATACTGGTGGTCCGCAGACCTCGCGAGCTTGCGCTTTGCGTGCGTGAGGGCGAGACGCCAGTATTCCCGGTACCGTCGCAGACGCACCCGGATTGAGGACGATGAGGCCCGCCTTTATGACGCCTATAGAGAGGCGAAAAAGGCGCTCAAGGTCGCGATCAATAGAGCTAAGTCCAGGGCAAGAGAGGAGTTTCTTGAGACTCTTAATGCGGATCCGTGGGGAAGGCCGTACAGGTTGGCGTTGAGTAAGCTCCGCCCCTGGGCACCCCCGGTTACGCAGAGTCTCTCTCCTCCCTTGCTCCACGACGTCGTCCAGGCTCTGTTTCCGACCCGAGGAGAGCACACTCCGCCAGTGATGACGCCACCCTCAGGTGTGAGAGTAGGTGTAGACGAGGTCCCTGCCGTGTCCGACGTTGAGTTTGATGCGGCAGTCTCGCGGCTACGGGCCAAGAGTACGGCTCCTGGTCTAGACGGCATACCCGGCCGCGCTTGGGTTCTGTCCCTCGAGTGGCTGGGGCCGAGACTGCAGAGCCTGTATTCGGCCTGTCTGTCGCAGGGACGTTTTCCGCGCCAGTGGAAAACGGGGAAGCTCGTTCTACTGAGGAAGGAGGGTCGACCATCTGACTCCCCCTCGGCCTACCGCCCGATTGTGCTGCTAGACGAGGTTGGGAAACTTCTCGAGCGCATAATCGCTGGCCGCCTGATTGGGCACCTCGAGGAGGTGGGGCCGGACTTGGCAGACTGCCAGTACGGCTTTAGGCGTCGTCGGTCCACGGTTCACGCGATCCTCCGCGTGAAGGACATCGCCAGGGAGGCGATGTCGCAGGGTCAAGTGGTGTTAGCGGTATCTCTCGATATAGCTAACGCCTTCAACACCCTGCCGTGGACCTGCATAAAGGAGGCACTACGGCACCACGGTGTCCCCCTTTATCTACGGCTCATCCTGGAAGACTACCTGACAGAGAGGTATGTCGAGTTCCCGGGGCGCGATGACTGGCAGCGTCATCCCATGTCGTGCGGTGTCCCACAGGGTTCGGTTCTTGGGCCGCTCCTGTGGAACATTGGTTTTGACTGGGTGCTGCGCGAAGTCAACCTCCAGGGCGTCGAAGTAACTTGTTACGCCGACGATACCCTGGTAACGGCGAGAGGGAACAACTTCCGGGATGCAGCCGTCCTTGCCACAGCAGGCGTGGCGGAAGTCGTCGGTAGAATCCGACGCCTAGGGCTACACGTGGCCCTAGAAAAATCCGAGGCGACCTGTTTCCACGGGCCTCGGAGAGGACCTCCAGCCGGTTCGAGCATCCAGGTGGGTGGAGTCCAGATCCGTGTCGAGTCGACCATGAAGTACCTGGGATTGGTCCTCGACAGTCGCTGGAACTTTCACGCCCACTTTAAGCGCTTGGCGCCTAAACTGGTGCGAACGGCGGCCGCGTTAGGTAGCTTGCTACCCAACATCGCAGGGCCGAAGGCTTCATGCCGGAAGCTTTACGCGGGAGTTGTGCGGTCCATGGCCCTGTACGGCTCACCTGTCTGGGCCGACACCCTGACAAGCCAGTGTATCGCCGAACTGCGGAGACCGCAGCGGGCGATGGCAGTCAGGATCATACGGGGCTACCGCACAATCTCTTACGAGGCGGCCTGTGTGCTGGCCGGCACACTCCCCTGGGACCTTGATGCGAGGACCCTCTCGGCGGTGTTTCACTACCGAGAGGAGGCGCGTCGGTCCACAGTCCACGGGGTTACCCCAAGCCAGGTGTCATCTTGGCTGGAAGAGTTCCGCACACTTGCTGTGGAGCTCTGGGATGTGCGGCTCGCGGATCCCGGATCGGGCCATCGCACGATCCAGGCGATCCGCCCTGTCCTCACGCAGTGGTTGAATCGGCGTCACGGCGCCGTAACGTACCGTCTGACGCAGATACTCACGGGGCACGGCTGCTTCGGGAGTTATCTGTGCCGGATCGGACGGGAGGCTAGCGATGCCTGTCACCACTGTGACGCCAGCGAGGACACGGCTCAGCACACGCTGGAGGTGTGCCCAGCTTGGGCAAACGAGCGCGAGACGCTTACCGCCTCGATCGGGCGCGACCTCTCGCTGCTATCCGTGGTTTCTGCCATGGTGGCGAGCGCGAGCTCGTGGGATGCGGTGCTCTCCTTCTGCGACGCCGTTGTGTCGCAGAAGGAGAGCGCCGAGCGCCAGCGCGAGCTGGACAATCCCGCCCGAAGTCGGAGGCGAGGCCACCGGGATGGTGGTGCGTAATCCCGGCGGTTCCCTGCGGTTAGGGGACGAGAATACTACCGAGGTATCCCTGCCTGTCGTAAGAGGCGACTAAAAGGGCCCTTGGGGTCGCGAAGCGCACGCGGGGGGGCCTGCGTGTGTTTCGGTTTGCGATCCCGAGGAAGACGGTAACGCGTGTCTTCGGACACAGTGGTCTGTGTTATCGTGCACTGGAGTTGAGCTTGCTCCTCCCGAGGCTGGCTGCCAGGCGGCCTTGCGCGCCGAAGGGTCCTGCGAGGAGTCTCTCCCTCGTTGGGGATCCCGGGTCCCTTCCATTCTGCGCCGAAGATGACCACCGTCAGGTTTTAGTGGGTAGGGGTCTCTGTTTTCCCAGGAGTTCCGAGTCCCACATATCCCAGGTGTCCCGAACCCAGGGCCTTGGGAATGCCTAAATGCATTTCCTGACGCAAAAAAAAAAAAAAAAAAAAAAAAAAAAAAAAAAAAAAAAAAGGTTAGGTTGGGGGAGGCCCCATGAGTGTTTTTACGAGTATCTAGTACGTCCCCGTCGTCTCCCCTGGCTCTCCCAGTCCTGGTTACGGTAACGCAGTGCCAGGCTGGTGACCAAATCTAGATACTCTGGGGCAACCTTGCGGTTTTAGCTTACTAGTGTTCCCAGCTCCCTGGCCGTCGAGGTATCTCCGGTTTCAGGTCGAGCGGGCCCTAATAGGCTTCTCGCGAGGTGATTTTCTTTCTAGAAAATCAACACTCTTTGTTTATTAGTGTTCTCAGCTCCCTGGCCGTCGAGGTATCTCCGGTTGCAGGTTGAGCGTGACCTAATAACGCACTCTTTGTTGTGACATTATTCTTGTTTTGTGTTTTCGTTTTGTCTGCAATTATGTCTACCCAGCGTAATTCAGCCAACTCACTCGAGGGTCTCGCAGTCGAGGTAAACTCGGCCGATGAGCTGGACCAGATGGTTACGCGAGCGTTGCGTAGCCAACGGCCTAAGAGGCCGGCGGGTTCGCCCATTTTTGCGTCTGAGGCTTCGGTCTCAGACAGTGAGGAGGTGGCCACGACAACACGGTCGTCGGCACCGAAAAAGGCTACGGCCAAAAAGGTCGTAGCCAAAAAGCCTAAAAAGGCGGCGTCTGGCCCTGCGGCCAAAAAGGCGGCGGCCAAAAAGGCGGCAGTTGCCACTGCGGCCGAATTTTTAAGGGCCAAGGCCGCGCAAGTCGCCTTGACCCGCCTCGAGTCTAACTCCAACGCATCTCGCGAAGATGCACAGGAGGTGGAGGCCGACGAGCCTGTCGACTTCACGAGGAACCCACTCCCCGAGGAATGCTCACTCGCGGAGTTGGACGCAGCCGTCGACACCGAGACGTTGCGTGCCCGGGCGGGTAATTTGAGGTCGCTGATCTTCCAAATTGCCAGAAAGTCCGGCAATCTTAAGGGTGAGTACGTGCGTGACCTAAAAAACCACGCAACGGAATACCATGAGATTGTCGAGACGATTGCGGAGAGGACAATCTCGGATGAGACACGGCGGCTCAGCTTCGAAAATCGAAGACTTCGCCGCCAAGTGGAGGACCTCGAAAAAGAGGTGAAGGCTATGCGGCGGGATTTCTCCCAGAGGGATAAATCCCCGGCGCGGCCAGCTCCTCCCTCCCAAGACCCTGTGGGCATCTCTGCAAATCACCTGATGGGCGAGATGTCCAAGATGGTGAAGGACATGGCGGAGGAATTAAAAGCCTCCATGTGCCGCACGGTCGGCAATATGATTAATGCCCGCTTGGCGGTGGTTGAGGAGCGCCTCCCACCAGCACCAATCGTGCGTCCTCCACTTGCCGCCGACAAGAGGAGAGAGGAGGCAGCCAAGGCTGCAGTTGCCTCATCTGCACCTACACCGGCTCAGCCTCAACCCTCTGCAGCTCCCAAGCCGAAGCGGACTCGCAAGGGTAAAGCGAGGATGGTTCCGCAGGCACCCCTCGCTGTTGCCGGCCCGTCGTCCGCGGTGACTCCAGCTGCCCCGGCCACCAGCGAGGGACAATGGAATGTGGTGGTTGGGAATAAGGGGAAAGGCAAAGACAAGGGGAAGACCTCCACGCCTGCCGCAGCTCGAACCCCTGCCCAACCTTCCGTGAGAAAGGCGCAGTCAAAACCAGCCCCAAAAAAGACCCAAAACAAAAAAGCGGTCAAATTGACCCCCCCTCGCTCATCGGCTGTAGTGGTGACACTGCAGCCCGACGCCATCGAGCGGGGGGTTACCTACAAGTCGGCCCTGCTGAAGGCAAGAGAGGTGGTCTCGTTGCCCGACTTGGGCATACCAGGAGTGACCGTCCGGCAGACGGCCACAGGAGCCCGCATGCTCGAGTTGGCGGGGGCTAAAAGCGCCGAGGCCGCTGACCGTCTGGCGGCCAAGCTGACGGAGGCGCTTAGTGGAGTGGCCGCTGTGTCACGGCCCACAAAATGCATCGACCTCCGCATCGCTGGGCTTGACGACACCGTCACCCGTGAGGAGGTGGTGGCCGCAGTTGCGGCCAAGGGTTGCTGTGACCCGGCCTTGATCAAGGCGGCCGAAATCCGCTTTGGGCCCAAAGGGACCGGGTCGGTAGTCATAAAGTGTCCGATTGCGGCGGCGAAGGCGCTACTCAACGGCGGACGTCTTCTAGTCGGGTGGAGCTCGGTGCAGGTCCGGGCTCTCGACGCACTCCCCATGCGCTGTTTCAAGTGCATGGGGATCGGGCACACACGCCAGCTGTGCCCGTCCGATAAGGAGAGGGTGGACCTGTGCTTCCGGTGTGGTCGGCCGGGGCACAAAGCTGCCGGATGTATGGCGGCGGCGCACTGCGTCGTGTGCGCCGAAGCGGGTCGGCCTTCGGGCCACACGATGGGCGGGAGGAGTTGCAACCCTCCCCCCACTAAAGCAAGGGCGGCACCAAGGACCCAGGCCGCCACCAATAGCGGGAGGTGCGTAGCGCCAGCGGAAGCTGTAATGGAGCAATGAGTTCAGTCCTCCATTACAGCTTCCTACAGGGTAACCTCAACCACTGCGCCGGGGCCCAGGACTTGCTCATGCAGTCCATGGCGCAGTGGGAGATTGACGTAGCGGTGGTTGCAGAGCCCTATTTTGTTTCCCCCCAGCCTAATTGGGCTGGGGATATATCTGGCTCTGTGGCCATAGTGGTCGCAGCGGGGCCTCGCTCGCGGCCGCTACAAGTGAGGGAAAGGGGGGCCGGATATGTGGCCGCCACCTGGGGGAGCATGGCAGTTGTGGGAGTGTATGTCTCCCCCAACACTGGGCTTGCCAGCTTGGAGTCCTTTTTGAGGGCGGCGCCACCAGGTTTACTGGTGGTCCGCGGAAATTGCCCGATTGAGGGATATGTGCTCACATTCGAGGAGGGCGTATACGAGGGCCCTGAGGAGGAGAAATAGGGACCAGGAGAGGGAAGGCCAGCTGTACGTGGCTTATAAAGCCGATAAGAAGGCACTACAGCTGGCCATCTGGCAGGCCAAGTCCAGGGCGCGGGACGAAATGCTGGAGGGTCTGGACCGAGATCCATGGGGGAGGCCTTACCGCGTTGCGCGGGATAAACTGCGCTTCCAAGGCCCCCCCGTGATGGAGACCCTCCAGCCGGAGGTGTTAGAGCGGGTGGTAGGGGAGCTTTTCAGCACCATTGACGCGCTGGCGCAGTTGAAAGAGATTACGGAGGTAGCAACCGCTCGGGGAGAGCGGTCGTTGGCGATAAGCCTGGATATCGCCAACGCCTTCAACAGTCTGCCGTTTGGCGTGATAAGGGAGGCGCTTCAGTATTTTGAAGTGCCTACTTATCTCGGCAGACTGTTGGAGGACTACCTCCGAGGGCGGGAAGTCCTATTTGAGGTAGGAGGACGGTTGGTCCGCCGGCCGATGAGGTGTGGGGTTCCGCAGGGGTCCGTCTTAGGGCCCCTGTTATGGAACCTCGGTTATGACTGGGTGCTCCGCGGCGCGCTCCTTCCGAGGATGCGCGTCATTTGTTACGCGGACGACACCCTAGTCATTGCCGGAGGAAAATCCTTTCCGGAGGCGAAAAGACTGGCAGAAGTCGGCGCCAGTCTGGTGGTTGGCCGCATCGAGGCGCTGGGCCTGAAGGTGGCCCTTAATAAGACCGAGGCCCTCCTCTTCCATGGGCCTCGGCAGGGGCCGCCTCCCGGCGCGGTGGTCCGCCTCAACGGCATAATTGTGAGGGTGGAGGCCCAGATGAAATATCTGGGCCTAGTGCTGGATGGGCGGTGGAATTTTGGGGCGCATTTTTCCCGCCTCGCGCCCCGCCTAATCCGCACCGCGGGTGCCCTGGGCCGCCTCCTACCCAACGAGCGCGGCCCAGGCCAGTCATGCCGGCGTCTCTACGCCGGCATACTTAAAAGTATGGCGCTCTACGGAGCGCCAATCTGGGCGGGAGCCCTCAACGCTAATAACAGGCGCCTGTTACGGGCGCCTCAAAGGCAAATAGCGTTGAGGGCCATACGGGGTTACCGTACGGTATCAGGGGGGGCTGCCTGTGTCCTAGCAGGCATGCCCCCCTGGGAACTGGAGGCGGACGTTCTTGCTGCTGTGTACCAGTCCCGCACAGCAGCAAGAGCAAGAGGAGAGCGCCCGTACTGGGACGATGTCGAGGGAGTACGCCGGCGCGCGCAGAGCGCGCTTCTGCGGAGGTGGGCGGAGGACCTGGTCGACCCGCTCTATGGCCGACAAACCATAGAGGCGATCAGGCCGGTCCTCGACCAGTGGGTGCGTAGGGAGAAGAGGCCCCTTACGTACCGGCTGGTGCAGGTACTTTCCGGACACGGCTGTTTCGGGAAGTACCTGCATAACATCGCCCGGAGGGAGCCCACCCCGAGGTGCCACCAGTGCGACGCCGAGGAGGACACCGCCCAGCACACCCTTGAGGTGTGCCCTGCTTGGGCGGTGCAGCGTCGCACACTAGTGGATGTGGTCGGCACCGAGCTCTCGCTCCCGGCCCTGATACGGGCCATGCTAGAGAGCGAGAGTGGATGGGAGGCGATGGTCTCCTTCTGCGAAGAGGTGATGTCGCAGAAGGAGACAGCGGAGAGGGCCCGGGAGGAAGATCCTCAGGCGGGCCCTCTCCGACGCAGACGGTGGGGAGTGAGGAGACGGCGGTTTGCACGCCTTCTCCCCGCTCCCTGAAAGCAGCACCGGGGTGAAAGTCGGGGGGCTTTCACCCCATTGCACGGTGCTCCTGTCTGGGGGTGTCCCCGTATACCGGGACGCCCCTGCTGCGTGAGGAGGCCCGGCGTGAAGGCTGGGCCGTCCGCCAGGGACGGCATGGTAATCCGAACTAGGCACCATGTCGTCCCGTCAAGGCGATGAGGTATACCGGGGGTCTTTTTAGTGGGTATGCCGTCACCTTCAGTGACGGAGAGTCCCACACTCCCCCGCTGCCTCACCCAGGCAGCGGGATAGTGCGTAATGCATTTTTTCCCCCGAAAAAAAAAAAAAAAAAAAAAAAAAAAAAGGTTAGGTTAGGTTCCCGTGGGAGTTTTCAGTCTTCTATCGGGCGCGTCCCCCGGGTGGCGGATAGGGGAACGCCCTCCAGATATGGGGGGTACCGGCTACGGCCGGCGCGGACCAAAACTGAAGAGGTGGGGCCGCTCTTCGTATTCCTCTGCTAAGCAGATGATGCGAAGATGTGGCCGCTTGGTGGCTATCCGATCATCCGTGCTTTCACGGATAACGGACCCCCGCCAGGCAAACCGTAATCCGCATTGTGCGGACCGGGGACTCTGTTCGCAGGGTCACGAGGAGAAAACCTCTATAAAAAACACCAGGAGGGGGCGGAAACGCCTTCTTCACGGCGCGGCGGGTCTGGCTAGTTGTGCTCGCACGACTGGTGGACACTGGCTTCGGCCACCGTCGGGCAACCGTAATCCGCAGTCGCGGACCGGGGGTCTTGCCTAGCAGGACTGCGAGGATGAAAATCTCTATAAAAAATCACCCGTAACCCGCACTGAGCGGACCGGGGACCCTGCTTCGGCAGGGTCACGAGGATGACCACCTCTCTAAAAAATCACCTGCGCGGCGTCGATCTCGGTCGGCGTCGGGCAAGCCGTAACCCGCACTGAGCGGGCCGGTGGCTCTGCCTAGCAGGGTCGCGAGGAAGACAACCTCTATAAAAATTACCCCAACCCTACGATCGCCGCACGTCTATGGGGTGAATGGCTGGTGGGAATCCAGTCCCGAGTGCGGAAAAAACAAAAAATGGAAAACGGCGCTTTCGAAAAAACTACCCACGCGGGTACCCGGCACGAAGCCGGGGAATCCCGCATGACGCCTGTGGTTGACGCCTCAGTGGCGACAACGACAGACGTTGTCGGCCCTCACTCGTATTGTGGGGAGGGCCAGAAACGCCAAAAGGACGAGCCACGTCCCAAAACTGGCACTGAGGTGGTGCGGGAGCCCGTAGTGAGGCTGACCCGCTTGAGCTCCGAGGAGCTCAGAGCTGCTACGCCGGAGCCATCTACTTCGGCGGCGGCCAAGCGCATTTTGCGTAGCGGCCGTTCAAGCGCAGCAGGAGAGCGGTCGCGTTCTCCGTCTGCCCAGGAGTCGGATTCAGGCGCGAGCCTGATGACCGTGGATCCTTCCTCCGGGGAGGAACTCGGCCGACTCTGGGGCACACGGAAGCGGCCGTACTCCAAGAGTGGGGGCTCGGGCTCCGATAGGAGTGACCCGGGGTCAGTTTCCCCTTCTGGGAGACCGGCGGCCCGTAGAGGCAGGGTCAGAACCCCGAGAGCCGGTACCAATGCCAGTTTGGCGGAGGCCCGGCGGGAATTTATGCGCCCCAGGCGTGAGGAGGAAAGGCTGGAGGCGGAGCTACGGTCCGAGCAGGAGGTTGCGGACATGGATCGTGCTCTGCACCATGCCCAGGAACGCATGTCGCGTCTGTCGAAATCGTCCCAGGGCGAGACTGACACGCACAACATGACCGCCTCCGCTATCAAGGAGCGCCTGGATATTTCGTCGGCCATAGTCCGGAAGGTCATCGCGTCTTCCGGACATCTGAAAGGGACCTTTCAGAAGGCCTTAAAGACGGCAGTCGGGGACTGGGAGCTTTTAGCTCCAGTGCTCTACGAGCGAACAGTCTCCGAGGAGACCGAGAAGTTGCGGCTGGTAAACCACCGGCTGCTCTCCGAGGTCTCTCGGCAGGGAAAGGAGCTGGCCCAACTCCGCAAGGAGATGGACAGCATCCGGGAAAGCCTCACTAGGCAAACGCCCCGAGCGGCTGGCGTGGCTGACGACAGCAATGTTGTCGCTTACGTCAACGCTCGGTTCGAAGCCATCGAGGCTCGGCTACCCCCGGAGCGGCTTCGGCCCCCGTTAGCTGCCGACAGGCGTATGACTAACGCGCCGCCTCCGGCCACTGCGCCGGCAGCCGCGCAACCACCGGACACGACACATAAAAACCCGGACAAGACGTCCGCGAGCACAAGGGCGACTCAGCCGCCCCCTGCTCGCAGCACACCGGCTGCAGCTGCGCCGAAGCCTAAGGCTCCAGCGCCGCCCAACCCCGAATCCCGAGGGAATCCTCCCAAGGGGAAGAAGGGAAGGAAGTCGGCCACGAAGGGCAAGGCGGCTAACGCTGCCCCGCCCCCAAGGGAGCCCCGCCCTTTGCCGCCGGCCCCCGAGACCATGGAGTTACAGTGGAACCTCGTGACCGGCCGCAAGGGCAAGAGCAAGGGTGCAAAAGCTGCAGCAGCAGTGAAGCCCCCCCCGAAACCCCAGACGAGGCAACCTAAAGTGCCAAATCTCCGTCCCGCACGCACGGCGGCAGTAGTGATCACGCTACAGCCAGAAGCCGAGAAGCGGGGCGTGACGTACAGTGACGTCATCTCACAGGCCAAAGCCAGCATTAGCTTGGCAAGCCTTGGGATTGAGTCAGTGCGCTTTAGGCGAGCGGCTACCGGAGGCGCCATTTTGGAGCTGCCGGGCGCCGCAGAGACAGACGGCAGGGCGGACTCTCTGGCTTCCAAGCTAAGGGAGGTCCTCAAGGCGGAAGACGTTCGAGTTTCCCGACCTGTGAAGTGTGCAGAATTGCGCATTTCTGAGTTGGATGACTCCGTCACCGCAGAGGAAGTCGCAGCCGCTGTCGCTAAGACTGGGGCGTGCTCGGTGGATTCCGTGAAGACGGGCGAGATCCGCCGAGACAGGAGGGGGCAAGGCGCCTGCTGGGCACGTTGCCCCGTGGCGGTGGCCAAAAAGCTGGTGGACGGTGCTCGTCTGCTGGTCGGTTGGACATCGGCGCGGGTCAAACTGCTGGAGGCCAGAGAGCTACGCTGTTTCCGGTGTCTCGAAAAGGGACACGTCAGGAGCAAGTGCGGCTCGGAAGTTGACCGTAGCAGTCAGTGCTACCGTTGCGGTCAGCTAGGCCATCTGGCACGTGCCTGTGAGGCGGCGCCACACTGCACGGTGTGCGCAGTGGCCGGCAGAAATGCCAGTCACAAGGTTGGGGGCCCAGCCTGCAAGGCCTCCAAACCAAAAAACCGCGGTCGGCAAGCTGCTACCGAGGCCACGGCCCGGTCGCAGCCGGCCCGCTCCGAGCCACTCGCGGATGAGGAGATGCAAATTGTATCTCCTTAAATATGGCTCTCAGATTCCTGCAAGGGAATCTCAACTACTGCGCCAGAGCTCAGGACCTGTGGGTCCAGAGTCTGGCGGAGAGGTTGATAGCCATAGCGGTAGTGGCTGAGCCGTACTACATCCCGCCCGATTGGGTTTCGGATGTGGACGGCACAGCGGCCATTGCCACCCGAGTGGCCAACGGCGCCCCCCCTTTTCAGAGGATTGAAAAGGGGCACGGATGGGTTGCGGCTGAGTTGGGAGACACCCTGGTTATCGGGGTGTATTTCTCTCCTAACCGGCCTCTCGCTCAATTCGAGAGTTTTCTCTCCGAGTTGGAGGCTGTGATCGGTCGCAATCGTTCGCTCCAAGTGCTGGTCGCTGGGGATTTCAATGCCAAGTCCTTGGTATGGGGATCTCCAGCGACAGATGTGCGTGGAGAGGCGCTCGAGGAGTGGGCAGTCGCTTCTGGCATGACTGTCTTGAATCGGGGTTCGGTAGACACCTGTGTGCGCATGCGGGGAGGGTCCATCGTGGACTTGACGTTCGCGACTCCTTCGCTAGCACGACGTGTCCAGGGCTGGGAAGTGCTGGAGGGTGTGGAGACGTTGTCGGACCACCGGTATATCCGGTTCGACGTTTCTACGCTTCCGGCAATTCATACCGGTCCAAGCCGTTCTACCCGGCATAGAGACAGTCCGAGATGGGCTTTGAAGCGACTCGACCGCGAGAAGTTGGAGTGTGCGGCTATCGTCCAGGCATGGGTGCCTGTGCCGGATGGGCCTGCTGAGGTGGAGGATGAGGCCGAATGGTTCCGGGAGGCGCTGTCGCAAATTTGCGACGCGGCCATGCCCCGGGCCGGGCCTATCCCTCCTAAGCGGCAGGTATACTGGTGGTCCGCAGACCTCGCGAGCTTGCGCTTTGCGTGCGTGAGGGCGAGACGCCAGTATTCCCGGTACCGTCGCAGACGCACCCGGATTGAGGACGATGAGGCCCGCCTTTATGACGCCTATAGAGAGGCGAAAAAGGCGCTCAAGGTCGCGATCAATAGAGCTAAGTCCAGGGCAAGAGAGGAGTTTCTTGAGACTCTTAATGCGGATCCGTGGGGTAGGCCGTACAGGTTGGCGTTGAGTAAGCTCCGCCCCTGGGCACCCCCGGTTACGCAGAGTCTCTCTCCTCCCTTGCTCCACGACGTCGTCCAGGCTCTGTTTCCGACCCGAGGAGAGCACACTCCGCCAGTGATGACGCCACCCTCAGGTGTGAGAGTAGGTGTAGACGAGGTCCCTGCCGTGTCCGACGTTGAGTTTGATGCGGCAGTCTCGCGGCTACGGGCCAAGAGTACGGCTCCTGGTCTAGACGGCATACCCGGCCGCGCTTGGGTTTTGTCCCTCGAGTGGCTGGGGCCGAGACTGCAGAGCCTGTATTCGGTCTGTCTGTCGCAGGGACGTTTTCCGCGCCAGTGGAAAACGGGGAAGCTCGTCCTACTGAGGAAGGAGGGTCGACCATCTGACTCCCCCTCGGCCTACCGCCCGATTGTGCTGCTCGACGAGGTTGGGAAACTTCTCGAGCGCATAATCGCTGGCCGCCTGATTGGGCACCTCGAGGAGGTGGGGCCGGACTTGGCAGACTGCCAGTACGGCTTTAGGCGTCGTCGGTCCACGGTTCACGCGATCCTCCGCGTGAAGGACATCGCCAGGGAGGCGATGTCGCAGGGTCAAGTGGTGTTAGCGGTATCTCTCGATATAGCTAACGCTTTCAACACCCTGCCGTGGACCTGCATAAAGGAGGCACTACGGCACCACGGTGTCCCCCTTTATTTACGGCTCATCTTGGAAGACTACCTGACAGAGAGGTATGTCGAGTTCCCGGGGCGCGATGACTGGCAGCGTTATCCCATGTCGTGCGGTGTCCCACAGGGTTCGGTTCTTGGGCCGCTCCTGTGGAACATTGGTTATGACTGGGTGCTGCGAGCAGTCAACCTCCAGGGCGTTGACGTAACTTGTTACGCCGACGATACCCTGGTAACGGCGAGAGGGAACAACTTCCGGGATGCAGCCGTCCTTGCCACAGCAGGCGTGGCGGAAGTCGTCGGCAGAATCCGACGCCTAGGGCTACACGTGGCCCTAGAAAAATCCGAGGCGACCTGTTTTCACGGGCCTCGGAGAGGACCTCCAGCCGGTTCGGCTATCCAGGTGGGTGGAGTCCAGATCCGTGTCGAGTCGACCATGAAGTACCTTGGATTGGTCCTCGACAGTCGCTGGAACTTCCACGCCCATTTTAAGCGCTTGGCGCCTAAACTGGTGCGAACGGCGGCCGCGTTAGGCAGATTGCTGCCCAACATCGCGGGGCCGAAGGCTACATGCCGGAGGCTTTACGCGGGAGTTGTGCGGTCCATGGCCCTGTACGGCTCACCTGTCTGGGCCGACATCCTGACAAGCCGGTGTATCGCCGAACTGCGGAGACCGCAGCGGGCGATGGCAGTCAGGATCATACGGGGCTACCGCACAATCTCTTACGAGGCGGCCTGTGTGCTGGCCGGCACACTCCCCTGGGACCTTGATGCGAGGACCCTCTCGGCGGTGTTTCACTACCGGGAGGAGGCGCGTCGGTCCACAGTCCACGGGGTTACCCCAAGCCAGGTTTCATCCTGGCTGGAAGAGTTCCGCACACTTGCTGTGGAGCTCTGGGATGTGCGGCTCGCGGATCCCGGATCGGGCCATCGCACGATCCAGGCGATCCGCCCTGTCCTCACGCAGTGGTTGAATCGGCGTCACGGCGCCGTAACGTACCGTCTGACGCAGATACTCACGGGGCACGGCTGCTTCGGGAGTTATCTGTGCCGGATCGGACGAGAGGCTAGCGATGCCTGTCACCACTGTGACGCCAGCGAGGACACGGCTCAGCACACGCTGGAGGTGTGCCCAGCTTGGGCAAACGAGCGCGAGACGCTCACCGCCTCGATCGGGCGCGACCTCTCGCTGCCATCCGTGGTTTCTGCCATGGTGGCGAGCGCGAGCTCGTGGGATGCGGTGCTCTCCTTCTGCGACGCCGTTGTGTCGCAGAAGGAGAGCGCCGAGCGCCAGCGCGAGCTGGACAATCCCGCCCGACGTCAGAGGCGAGGCCGCCGGGATGGTGGTGCGTAATCCCGGCGGTTCCCTGCGGTTAGGGGACGAGAATACTACCGAGGTATCCCTGCCTGTCGTAAGAGGCGACTAAAAGGGCCCTTGGGGTCGCGAAGCGCACGCGGGGGGGCCTGCGTGTGTTTCGGTTTGCGATCCCGAGGATGACGGTAACGCGTGTCTTCGGACACAGTGGTCTGTGTTATCGTGCACTGGAGTTGAGCTTGCTCCTCCCGAGGCTGGCTGCCAGGCGGCCTTGAAAAAAAAAAAAAAAAAAAGGTTAGGTTAGGTTAGGTTAGGTTGGGGGAGGCCCGTGGGAGTTTTCAGTCTTCTATCGGGCGTGTCCCCCGGGTGGCGGATAGGGGAACGCCCTCCAGATATGGGGGGTACCGGCTACGGCCGGCGCGGACCAAAACTGAAGAGGTGGGGCCGCTCTACGTATTCCTCTGCTAAGCAGATGATGCGAAGATGTGGCCGCTTGGTGGCTATCCGATTATCCGTGCTTTCACGGATAACGGACCCCCGCCAGGCAAACCGTAATCCGCATTTTGCGGACCGGGGACTCTGTTCGCAGGGTCACGAGGAGAAAACCTCTATAAAAAACACCAGGAGGGGGCGGAAACGCCTTCTTCACGGCGCGGCGGGTCTGACTGGTTGTGCTTGCACGACTGGCGGACACTGGCTTCGGCCACCGTCGGGCAACCGTAATCCGCAGTCGCGGACCGGGGGTCTTGCCTAGCAGGGCTGCGAGGATGAAAACCTCTATAAAAAATCACCCGTAACCCGCACTGAGCGGGCCGGGGACTCTGCTTCGGCAGGGTCGCGAGGAGGACAACCTCTTTAAAAAGCGAGGTGTGGGCGCTCTGTCGCCGGGCAGCTTTGGCTGTGTGTGGGAGTCCTTAAGGACTAGTGGAGCTTCGGCTCGGTGGATGGCAGGTCTGCAAGACCTGCGGCTGGACGGGCCCACCACTCGCGATTTCGCGACTAGGTGGGTGACTTCGGTCAACCGTCTGGCAACCTGCTCCCGTAGGGTGTTGTGGACATGTCTCGCAGCCCTCGGGAAGTAGGGGCCTTGGCTTGGTCGCCCGGGCCGAGAGGAGTCAACCTCAATAAAAAACCCCAAAAGGTTGGCCGTTAGTCGCGTGACGGTCGGCCGCCTCGGTCTCGAGGTGGTAGGATGGGTTAACGCCTACCCGCTAGCGTGACACCTGCACGAGAACACCCGCCCTCGTGCAGTATTAGGGTTACCCAGGTGCAGGGGGCGACGCCTGGGTGGACTTTTTATATCCCCCATACTCGTGGGACTAAAATGGATCTTTCAACTTCTTCTTTTTTGGTCGCCAGGGAGGACGAGAATGCGTCGCGTACAGGTAGGTTGGTTGGAGTACGCACGGACGCTAGTTCCCTGGAGGTGGAGCCGTCACAGGCTGCGACGATAACATCGAAGTCGCAGCGTGAAGCTGGCTTGGAGGTGGTACGGGAGCCTGTAGTCAGGCTTACCCGCTTGAGCTCTTCAGAGCTTAAAGCTGTGACGCCGGAGCCATCAACTTCGGCGGCGGCTGACTGCGTTATGCGTAGTGGCCGCACAAGTGCAGCAGCGGAGCGGTCGCGCTCTCCATCTGCTCAGGGGTCGGATTCGGGCACTAGCCTGATGACCGTAGATCCTTCCTCCGGGGAGGAACTCGGCAAACTCTGGGGCAGACGGAAGCGGCCGTACTCAAAAACCGGCGAGTCGGGTTCCGACAGGAGTGCCAGAAGTGGACGTAGTTCTGCTTCCGGAAAGCCTACGGCCCGACG
The DNA here is from genome assembly GCA_947369235.1 of Udea olivalis. Taxonomy (NCBI): domain Eukaryota; kingdom Metazoa; phylum Arthropoda; class Insecta; order Lepidoptera; family Crambidae; genus Udea; species Udea olivalis. The sequence continues at coordinate 109,386 of OX376345.1, read as the reverse complement.
AGGAAGAGGCGGTACCCCCGCACCCGGCGCTAACGCCTGCATGGCGGAGGCCCGGGAGAAATTTATGCGCCTAGGGCGCGACGACGAGAGAGTGGAGGCGAAGCTGCGGTCCGAGCAAGAGGTTGCGGAGATGGATCGCGCTTTGCTCCAAGCTCAGGCGAGAACATCCCGCTTGTCAGACTCGTCCCAGGGCGAGGCCGACCAGCGGGAATTGACCGCCTCCGCGCTAAAGGAGCGCATGGAAATGTCAGCAGCCATAGTCCGGAAAGTCATTGCGACCTCCGGACATCTGAAAGGCACATTCCAGAAGGCGCTGAAAACGGCAGTCGGAGACTGGGAGCTTTTAGCTCCAGTGCTGTACAAGCGCACAGTCTCCGAAGAGACCGAGAAGCTGCGGGTGGTGAACCACCGCCTGCTCTCCGCGGTCTCTCGGCAGGGGGAGGAGCTGGCCAAACTCCGTAAGGAGATGGACAGTCTCCGAGAGAGCCTCAACGGGCAAACGCCCCGAGCGGCTGGCGTGGGTGACGACAGTAATGTCATTGCCTACGTCAACGCTCGGTTCGAGGCCATAGAGGCTCGGCTGCCCCTGGAGCGGCTTCGGCCCCCTCTGGCTGCCGACATGCGCTCCAAGAACGCGCCGCCGCCGGCCACTGAGCCGGCCGCGCCACCACCGGACAAGACGAAAACGAAAACCCCGGACAAGACGTCCGCGAGCAAGAGGGTGACTCAGCCGCCCCCTGTTCGCAGCACACCGGCTGCAGCTGCGCCGAAGCCTAAGGCTCCAGCGCCGCCCAACCCCGAATCCCGAGGGAATCCTCCCAAGGGGAAGAAGGGAAGGAAGTCGGCCAAGAAGGGCAAGGCGGCAAATGCTGCCCCGCCCCCAAGGGAGCCCCGCCCTTTGCCGCCGGCCCCCGAGACCATGGAGTTACCGTGGAACCTCGTGACCGGCCGCAAGGGCAAGAGCAAGGGTGCACAAGCTGCAGCAGCAGTGAAGCCCCCCCCGAAACCCCAGACGAGGCAACCTAAAGTGCCAAATCTCCGTCCCGCACGCTCGGCGGCAGTAGTGGTAACGCTACAGCCAGAAGCCGAGAAGCGGGGCGTGACGTATAGCGACGTCATCTCGCAGGCCAAAGCCAGCATCAGCTTGGCGAGCCTCGGGATTGAGTCCGTGCGCTTTAGGCGAGCGGCCACCGGAGGCGCCATTTTGGAGCTGCCGGGCGCCGCAGAGACAGACGGCAGGGCGGACTCTCTGGCTTCCAAGCTAAGGGAGGTCCTCAAGGCGGAAGACGTTCGAGTTTCCCGACCTGTGAAGTGTGCAGAATTGCGCATTTCTGAGTTGGATGACTCCGTCACCGCAGAGGAAGTCGCAGCCGCTGTCGCTAAGACTGGGGCGTGCTCGGTGGAGTCCGTGAAGACGGGCGAGATCCGCCGAGACAGGAGGGGGCAAGGCGCCTGCTGGGCACGTTGCCCCGTGGCGGTGGCCAAAAAGCTGGTGGACGGTGCTCGTCTGCTGGTCGGTTGGACATCGGCGCGGGTCAAACTGCTAGAGGCCAGGGAGCTACGCTGTTTCCGGTGTCTCGAAAAGGGACACGTCCGGAGCAAGTGCGGCTCGGAAGTTGACCGTAGCAGTCAGTGCTACCGTTGCGGTCAGCTAGGCCATCTGGCGCGTGCCTGTGAGGCGGCGCCACACTGCACGGTGTGCGCAGTGGCCGGCAGAAATGCCAGTCACAAGGTTGGGGGTCCAGCCTGCAAGGCCTCCAAACCAAAAAACCGCGGTCGGCAAGCTGCCACCGAGGCCACGGCCCGGTCGCAGCCGGCCCGCTCCGAGCCACTCGCGGATGAGGAGATGCAAATTGCACCTCCTTAAAATGGCACTCAGATTCCTCCAGGGGAATCTCAACCACTGCGCCAGAGCTCAGGACCTGTGGGTCCAGAGTCTGGCGGAGAGGTTGATAGCCATAGCGGTAGTGGCTGAGCCGTACTACATCCCGCCCGATTGGGTTTCGGATGTGGACGGCACAGCGGCCATTGCCACCCGAGTGGCCAACGGCGCCCCCCCTTTTCAGAGGATTGAAAAGGGGCACGGATGGGTTGCGGCTGAGTTGGGAGACACCCTGGTTATCGGGGTGTATTTCTCTCCTAACCGGCCTCTCGCTCAATTCGAGAGTTTTCTCTCCGAGTTGGAGGCTGTGATCGGCCGCAATCGTTCGCTCCAAGTGCTGGTCGCTGGGGATTTCAATGCCAAGTCCTTGGTATGGGGATCTCCAGCGACAGATGTGCGTGGAGAGGCGCTCGAGGAGTGGGCAGTCGCTTCTGGCATGACTGTCTTGAATCGGGGCTCGGTAGACACCTGTGTGCGCATGCGGGGAGGGTCCATCGTGGACTTGACGTTCGCGACTCCTTCGCTAGCACGACGTGTCCAGGGCTGGGAAGTGCTGGAGGGTGTGGAGACGTTGTCGGACCACCGGTATATCCGGTTCGACGTTTCTACGCTTCCGGCAATTCATACCGGTCCAAGCCGTTCTACCCGGCATAAAGACAGTCCGAGATGGGCTTTGAAGCGACTCGACCGCGAGAAGTTGGAGTGTGCGGCTATCGTCCAGGCATGGGTGCCTGTGCCGGATGGGCCTGCTGAGGTGGAGGATGAGGCCGAATGGTTCCGGGAGGCGCTGTCGCAAATTTGCGATGCGGCCATGCCCCGGGCCGGGCCTATCCCTCCTAAGCGGCAGGTATACTGGTGGTCCGCAGACCTCGCGAGCTTGCGCTTTGCGTGCGTGAGGGCGAGACGCCAGTATTCCCGGTACCGTCGCAGACGCACCCGGATTGAGGACGATGAGGCCCGCCTTTATGACGCCTATAGAGAGGCGAAAAAGGCGCTCAAGGTCGCGATCAATAGAGCTAAGTCCAGGGCAAGAGAGGAGTTTCTTGAGACTCTTAATGCGGATCCGTGGGGAAGGCCGTACAGGTTGGCGTTGAGTAAGCTCCGCCCTGGGCACCCCCGGTTACGCAGAGTCTCTCTCCTCCCTTGCTCCACGACGTCGTCCAGGCTCTGTTTCCGACCCGAGGAGAGCACACTCCGCCAGTGATGACGCCACCCACAGGTGTGAGAGTAGGTGTAGACGAGGTCCCTGCCGTGTCGGACGTTGAGTTTGATGCGGCAGTCTCGCGGCTACGGGCCAAGAGTACGGCTCCTGGTCTAGACGGCATACCCGGCCGCGCTTGGGTTCTGTCCCTCGAGTGGCTGGGGCCGAGACTGCAGAGCCTGTATTCGGCCTGTCTGTCGCAGGGACGTTTTCCGCGCCAGTGGAAAACGGGGAAGCTCGTCCTACTGAGGAAGGAGGGTCGACCATCTGACTCCCCCTCGGCCAACCGCCCGATTGTGCTGCTCGACGAGGTTGGGAAACTTCTTGAGCGCATAATCGCTGGCCGCCTGATTGGGCACCTCGAGGAGGTGGGGCCGGACTTGGCAGACTGCCAGTACGGCTTTAGGCGTCGTCGGTCCACGGTTCACGCGATCCTCCGCGTGAAGGACATCGCCAGGGAGGCGATGTCGCAGGGTCAATTGGTGTTAGCGGTATCTCTCGATATAGCTAACGCTTTCAACACCCTGCCGTGGACCTGCATAAAGGAGGCACTACGGCACCACGGTGTCCCCCTTTATTTACGGCTCATCTTGGAAGACTACCTGACAGACAGGTATGTCGAGTTCCCGGGGCGCGATGACTGGCAGCGTTATCCCATGTCGTGCGGTGTCCCACAGGGTTCGGTTCTTGGGCCGCTCCTGTGGAACATTGGTTATGACTGGGTGCTGCGAGCAGTCAACCTCCAGGGCGTCGAAGTAACTTGTTACGCCGACGATACCCTGGTAACGGCGAGAGGGAACAACTTCCGGGATGCAGCCGTCCTTGCCACAGCAGGCGTGGCGGAAGTCGTCGGCAGAATCCGACGCCTAGGGCTACACGTGGCCCTAGAAAAATCCGAGGCGACCTGTTTTCACGGGCCTCGGAGAGGACCTCCAGCCGGTTCGGCTATCCAGGTGGGTGGAGTCCAGATCCGTGTCGAGTCGACCATGAAGTACCTAGGATTGGTCCTCGACAGTCGCTGGAACTTCCACGCCCACTTTAAGCGCTTGGCGCCTAAACTGGTGCGAACGGCGGCCGCGTTAGGCAGATTGCTGCCCAACATCGCTGGGCCGAAGGCTTCATGCCGGAGGCTTTACGCGGGAGTTGTGCGGTCCATGGCCCTGTACGGCTCACCTGTCTGGGCCGACACCCTGACAAGCCAGTGTATCGCCGAACTGCGGAGACCGCAGCGGGCGATGGCAGTCAGGGTCATACGGGGCTACCGCACAATTTCCTACGAGGCGGCCTGTATGCTGGCCGGCACACTCCCCTGGGACCTTGATGCGAGGACCCTCTCGGCGGTGTTTCACTACCGGGAGGAGGCGCGTCGGTCCACAGTCCACGGGGTTACCCCAAGCCAGGTTTCATCCTGGCTGGAAGAGTTCCGCACACTGGCTGTGGAGCTCTGGGATGTGCGGCTTGCGGATCCCGGATCGGGCCATCGCACGATCCAGGCGATCCGCCCTGTTCTCACACAGTGGCTGAATCGGCGTCACGGCGCCGTAACGTACCGTCTGACGCAGGTACTCACGGGGCATGGCTGCTTCGGGAGTTACCTGTGCCGGATCGGACGGGAGGCTAGCGATGCCTGTCACCACTGTGACGCCAGCGAGGACACGGCGCAGCACACGCTGGAGGTGTGCCCAGCATGGGCAAACGAGCGCGAGACGCTCACCGCCTCGATCGGGCGCGACCTCTCGCTGCCATCCGTGGTTTCTGCCATGGTGGCGAGCGCGAGCTCGTGGGATGCGGTGCTCTCCTTCTGCGATGCCGTCGTGTCGCAGAAGGAGAGCGCCGAGCGCCAGCGCGAGCTGGACAATCCCGCCCGACGTCGGAGGCGAGGCCGCCGGGGTGGTGGTGCGTAATCCCGGCGGTTCCCTGCGGTTAGGGGACAAGAATACTACCGAGGTATCCCTGCCTGTCGTAAGAGGCGACTAAAAGGGCCCTTGGGGTCGCGAAGCGCACGCGGGGGGGCCTGCGTGTGTTTCGGTTTGCGATCCCGAGGAAGACGGTAACGCGTGTCTTCGGACACAGTGGTCTGTGTTATCGTGCACTGGAGTTGAGCTTGCTCCTCCCGAGGCTGGCTGCCAGGCGGCCTTGCGCGCCGAAGGGTCCTGCGAGGAGTCTCTCCCTCGTTGGGGATCCCGGGTCCCTTCCATTCTGCGCCGAAGATGACCACCGTCAGGTTTTAGTGGGTAGGGGTCTCTGTTTTCCCAGGAGTTCCGAGTCCCACATATCCCAGGTGTCCCGAACCCAGGGCCTTGGGAATGCCTAAATGCATTTCCTGACGCAAAAAAAAAAAAAAAAAAAAAAAAAGGTTGGGGGAGGCTCGTTTCGAGTCAGACTCTTTGTTCTCGGGGGGTGGTCGGCGCGCTTGCTGTTGATTTTTTTCTTCGGGGGGGAATGTGACCGTAATCCCAGTGCACTCGGGGCACGATGCTTAGCATAGTTCACTCTGTTAAGGATAGTGTTTCAGCAGTGGGACCGGGGCGTCTGTCCTTTCCTATCCTTTTCCCAAATTCCTGTGTTCCTTTATCCTTTTTCTCCTTCCCATTTTTTCCCAGTCCTTTGTCCTATTGAGTTGTTTGTTTCGGTTCCGGCTGCTTGTGCATGGTTTTCATGCGCCTGCTTCCGGCTCCGGGACTCTCAGCTGAATTATCCTTTTACCTCATCAGACCCGCGTGGATGACAACCACTATAAAAATCACGAAGCCGGAGGTCTAACCGCGCCGATGGTGGGTAAATGTGAGCGAGGGGCCACCCGCCCTTAAGGGAAACCCAAAATGATGGAGAAGCTTTTAGAAAAGATTACCCAGGAGGGTCCCATTGCCTGCGGCAGTGGGGAATCCCTCCCTCTAGAGCGCTCGCGGAGCCCGATTTCGGGTTGCACGAGTGATCTGGGGGCAGCCCCCATTCGTGTTCTGGGGGGGGCTAAAAGGCGCTCCGGGGGAAACCCCGATTTTGAACCCAATAGCAGCGTGACGGAAACCCAGGGCTCGACATCGGCCCGTGTCACGCGTGCATCAGTCGATAAAATGCTAGATGTCACCACCGACGACCGCCTAATGGGACAGCCTAAGGTCTTGCTGACCCGTCTAGAGATAGGCCCGATTCAAAGAGCCTCCGCACAAAATCTCACTAATAGAGAAGACTCTGAAGAAGAGCAGTCAGACACAGGCTTCAAGCGTCCTCATCCCTACGCCCTGTTGCCGGACAACATTTATGAAATGTCAGACCCTGAAGTCCTTCCAGTGGACTCTGATGACTACACGACCGAGAGTGAATCGTCGACTGGCCTGTTGTCATCGGCAAAAAGGCCGAAAGGTGCTGCGGCACATTCCGTTGGCCTGATTCGTGCCGAGAGGAAACTTAAAAAGTTGTCGGCCGCGGCCTCCAAAGCCGAAGTCGACGCCTTCTTGAAGAAACGCGCAATCCGGAAGGGACACGCTCCCACGGAAGAGATAAATATTGACGTTCCGCCCAACATGGATGACCTCAATGCAGAAGACGTCAGGGCTATTTCCGGCAAAGGTGCCCTTAAACTCTACGACATATGCGCCAAGAGTAAAAACCTTAAGGGCACCTTTATACGAGATATCAAAGATGTTGCAAAGATGCTTATTGACGCTGTGGACAGCCTCGCTAGACGCACGTCGACAGACGAAACGCACCGAATGAGAGCCGAGATGGCTCGCATGCGAGCGGAGCTCGATGAGTTCAAGGCACAGGCCGCTCTAACACCGATTAAAGCTACCGGCTCGAAGGAGACCACGGAGGCCGTCAAGGACTGGCTCAGAACTGAGTTTGAGCCGTCCATTTTACGACAAGTCGGCACCATGATGGACGCCAAAATAGCAGGGCTTTCAAGGGAGGCTAAGCGTCCCTCGCTTGCAGCAGACCTTAAAAAAGCGACGGCTGAGGCTGCTCTCAAAGCACTTTCAGCACCACCTGCCCAAGAACGGACACTTCCTCCTCGAACCGAGCCGATGGACGGCGATTGGGTTGAGGTTGGCCCCGGAGGTAAGAAGAAGAAGAAGCCTAAAGGAAAGAAATCCACAGCTCCGGCAGCAACTCCACCTGCACAGCCGGCTTCCCAGCCAACGACCGGCCAAAAGCCGGAAACGACTTCTCCACCCGAGCCGAAAACTTACGCTTCGGCTGCAACAGGCAAGGGTGCTAAAAAGAAGCCCAAAGACGGGACTGCCGCTGCTACAACCTCGAAAAAGGCAGCAACAAAGACGCCAACGCAGAACAACCGCAAACGCGTCCTGAAGATCAAAGAACCCCGTTCTGCAGCTGTGGCAATCACTATTAGCCCTGAATTGCTGCAGATGGGGTTCACTTACAAAATGGCCCTAGAAAAAGTAAAAGAAGACGTAAAGCTGAGTGACCTTGGCATCGAAAGAGTCAACCTCAGAATGGGGCAATCAGGGGCGCGAATCATGGAGATTTCCGGTCCAGAGAGTGCCGAAAAAGCGGACAAGCTCCAGGCGGCCTTACAAAATGCCCTGGAGAGTGCTGCCCTAGTGACTAGACCCACCAAGTGCGTCCTTCTGCGCTTGGTTGGGCTAGACGACACTACCACCAGCGAGGATGTAGCTGCCGCGATAGCGACCAGCGGTAAGTGCGGCAAGAGCACTATAAAAGTTGGAGCGGTCCGCCCTGGACCGAGAGGAGTCGGAGCGTGCTTTGTCCGCTGCCCTGTGGCCGCGGCGAAAGCTCTCGTACGAGAAGGCCACCTAACGGTGGGATGGAGTAGTGCCCAAGTCCGGACGCTAGACCCGCGTCCGATGCGTTGCTACAAATGTATGGGCGTGGGTCATACCCGCCAGCGATGCCCTACTCCGGAAGACAGAACGCAGCAGTGCTTTCGCTGCGGCAATGAAGACCACAAAGCGGTGGACTGCAGGGCGGAGATGCACTGCACACTATGTGCAAGTAACTCCCGGCCAGCCAATCACATCATGGGGGGTCGGAAATGCAACCCTCCCCCCTCGAAGCCGAAGAGTGCCATTTTGGACAAGAGCAGCTTTGCCAGTTCAAAAAGGCTAGAGGAAATGAGACGCAGAGGTCCTGTCTCTGCTCCTAGTGGATCCAGCGGGAAGGGGTCGGGGGGCCCCAACCTGCATTGCACGGATCCACCAGTCTGAGGGGTGCCCAGGTGTACCCGGGCATCCCTTCCAATGACGGGGTCGAACTTACCATCAGGTTCGACCATACCACTCGGGTGGCGCGGTGAATATATAATGATCCCGTGTCGTTCGATATTTATAACAAGTGGTAGAGGGTACACTGTCAGGTTTTTTAGTGAGTAGGAGTCTCACATAACCACATTGCCCCCCCGGGCGGTGTGGTATCCATGAGGGATTTTCCCTGACATAAAAAAAAAAAAAAAAAAAAAAAAAAAAAAAAAGGTTGGGGGAGGCCCCATGTGATTTTGTAAGTGCTAGATACGTCCTCGTCGTCTCCCCTGGCTCTCCCAGTCCTGTGCACGGTAACGCAGTGCCAGGCTGGTGACTAAACTCTAGCACTTGGGGCAATCCTTGCGATTTTGTTTATTAGTGTTCCCAGCTCCCTGGCCGTCGAGGTATCTCCGGTTTCAGGTCGAGCGGGCCCTAATAGGCTTCTCGTGAGGTCAAATCAAAACTCTCTTGTTTTGATTTTTCGTGTTATTAGTGTTCTCAGCTCCCTGGCCGTCGAGGTATCTCCGGTTGCAGGTTGAGCGTGGCCTAATAACGCGCTCTTTGTTCTCGAAAGTTCTCTTTCTTTCGCTTGTTTCTTGTTTTGTATTTGTATTTTGTTTGTAATTATGTCTACCGAACGTAACTCGGTTAATTCCGTTGAGGGTCTCGCAGTCGAGGTAAACTCGGCGGACGAGCTGGACCAGAGGGTCACACGGGCGTTGCGTAGCCTACGCCCTAAGAGGCCGGCGGGTTCGCCCATTTTTGCGTCTGAGGCTTCGGTCTCAGACAGTGAGGAGGTGGCCACGACGATACGGTCGACGGCACCAAAAAAGGCTTCGACCAAAAAGGTCGTAGCCAAAAAGGCCAAAAAGGCGGCGACTGGCACTGCGGCTAAAAAGGCGGCGGCCAAAAAGGCGGCAGTTGCCACTGCGGCCGAATTCCTCAGGGCCAAGGCGGCGCAAGTCGCCTTGAACCGCCTGGAGTCAAACTCCAACGCATCTCGGGAGGATGCACAAGAGGTGGAAGCCAACGAGCCTGTCGACTTCACGCGAAACCCCCTCCCCGAGGAATGCTCACTCGCGGAGCTGGACGCCACCGTTGACACCGAGACGTTGCGTGCCAGGGCGGGTAATTTGAGGGCCCAGATCTTCCATATTGCCAGAAAGTCCGGCAATCTCAAGGGGGAGTACGTGCGTGACCTAAAAAACCACGCCACGGAATACCACGAGATTGTCGAGACGATAGCGGAGCGGACGATCTCTGATGAGACACGGCGGCTCAGTCTCGAAAACCGGAGACTGCGCCGCCAAGTGGAGGACCTCGAGAAAGAGGTGAAGGCTATGCGCCGGGATTTCTCCCAGAGGGACAAATCCCCGGTGCGGCCAGCTCCTCCCTCCCAAGACCCTGTGGGCAACTCGGCCAGTGACCTGATGGCCGAGATGTCCAAAATGGTCAAAGAGATGGCGGAGGAATTGAAAGCCTCCATGTGCAGAACTTTCGGCGAAATGGTGAACGCCCGCTTGGCGGTGGTTGAGGAGCGTCTCCCACCAGCACCAATCGTGCGTCCACCACTTGCCGCCGATAAAAGAAGAGAGGAGGCAGTTAAGGCTGCAGGTTCCGCAACTGCTCCGGCTCAGCCTCAGCCCGCTGCAGCTCCCAAACCAAAGCGGACCAGGAAGGGGAGAGCGAAGGCTGTTCCGCAACAGGCGCCTCCCGCTGTTGCCGGCCCGTCATCGGCTTCGACGCCGGCTGCCCCTGTGACCCGCGAGGAAACGTGGAATGTGGTAGGTGGGCAAAAACAAAAGGCAAAGGCAAGGGGAAGTCTTCCACACCCGCCCCAGCCCGAACCCCTTTTTTTTTTTTTTTTATTATCGTGGGGAAATCCTCATGGATACCTCGTCGCTCGGGGGAACGACGAGGTTATGTCGGACTTCTACCGACTAAAACCCCACGGTACTCGACCTCAACACTTCAGCGACGAGGCGGGGTCCCTAAAAAGTTTCACAACGCCCCGCCGCCAGTGTTTCCCCGTATTGGGGCCCCCTCCAGCCGACCCCCCAATGAAGGGGGGAGGCCACGGAAGTACCTGGAGCACGCAGGTACTTCCGCCGTCGGGGTGGAAGCCGTGCATTGCGGGCAAAAGCACCCCCGTACTCAAGCCCGCTGGCTCCCACCGTACGCGGACCCTACTAGGTCCGCAACCACGATCCACCTAAAAGGTGGATCCGCTGCCACATCTGGCGGTGCGGCCCCGCCGAGCCGCAGTGCACAGGGGGGGCCAGCCGCGGATCACTGACCCCCTCCAAACGGTTGTGCACCGCGGCTCCCACCTCGCGCCCTAAGGCGCTGCGCCCGTGGGCGCCCCTTTGGGCGGGCAGTGGTAGCACCATACCACCACCACGCCCGGCGGCAGGCAATGGGTGGGTGGGAAGTCCACCGCACTGCCATGCCTGAGCCCTCTTAGCTTCCCGGTGGTTCCACCTACCATCAGTACTAAGCCCCCCCGCCACGACAAGGCGAAGGCTCATGGGGGGGAGCCCGAACCCCTGCCCAACCCTCCGTGTCTACGGCCACAAACAAGAATGTGGCAAACAACAAGACGGTGCTGAAGAAAAAAGCGGTGAAACTAACACCGCCGAAGTCCTCGGCTGTGATAATTACGTTACAGCCGGAGGCAATTGAGAAGGGCGTTACATACGCCATGGCGCTAAACCAAGCGAGGGAGGGCATAACCTTGCCTGAACTTGGTATTGCCAATATTAAAACCCGCACCACAGCAACGGGAGCCAGAATGCTCGAGCTGTCTGGTTCCCAAAGTGGGGATAAAGCTGATAACCTCGCAGCGAAGATCCGCGAGGTATTAAAAGATGTCGCTACCGTCGCGAGGCCCACAAAGTGCGCTGATCTTCTTGTCAGGGGCCTCGACGATTCCATCTCAAAAGAGGAAGTTGTCGCCGCCATTGCGGCAAAGGGCGGCTGTGCCGCAGAACTAATAAGGGCTGGGGAGATCCGCTCTGGCCCTGGTGGTACGGGGTCCATCACTATTAAATGTCCGTTGGCAGCGGCCAAAATAGTTGTGGAAGCAGGACGCCTCCTCGTTGGCTGGACCTCGGCCCAGGTGCGTGCCCTAGATGCCCTGCCTTTACGCTGCTTTAAGTGCATGGGCACGGGCCACACCCGCCAGACATGCCCCTCGCAAAAGGACCGGAGCGATCTATGCTTCCGGTGCGGGCGGTCGGGGCATAAGGCCGAAAAGTGCGCAGAGGCACCCCATTGTGCTATCTGTGCCGATGAGGGCAGGCCGTCAGGGCACGCAATGGGGAGTAGGAAATGTGCTCCTATCCCTAAGAGAGGACAATTGGCCCCCAGGACCCAGGCCGACTCAAATGTGGGAGTGCGCCGTGCACCGGCGCCAGAGGAAATTGTAATGTCGGAATGAGTATAAGCCGGCATTACAATTTCCTACAGATTAACACCAACCACTGCGCCGGAGCCCAGGACCTTTTTGTTCAAGCAATGGCGCAGTGGCAAGTGGATGTTGCGGTTGTGGCGGAGCCCTACTTTATACCTCCCCAACCACACTGGGCTGGGGATGTCAACGGCTCCGTCGCCATAGTTGCAAAGACGGGCAGCTCCGCCCGCCCCCTCACTGTGAAAGAAAGGGGGTCAGGCTATGTGGCAGCCACCTGGGGGAGAGAATACGCCATAATTGGTGTATATTTCTCCCCCAATGGCACTTTGGCAGGCCTAGAAGTGTTTTTGGCCACACTAGGTGAAGTGGTTCAGCGGATGGCTCCCCTTCCAATCCTTTTGATGGGGGACCTTAACTCCTGGTCCTCCTTGTGGGGTAGTGCCACCACCAACTCTTGGGGCCGCGCTGTCCAAAACTGGGCCGTCGATGCCGGATTGTCCCTCCTAAACCGGGGGACTGAACACACGTGCGTGCGATGGAATGGGGGGTCCGTGGTGGACATTTCGTTCGCCACCCCTTCTATCGCACGTCGCGTCCGGTGTTGGCGCGTTCTCAGCGAGGTGGAGACTCTATCGGATCATAAGTATATCCAATTTGAGATCTCCACCTCACATGACACAGCGGCCCTAGCCCGGAGGCAGGGGCAGGCCTCTTTCCCGCGGTGGGCCCTGACCAAGCTCAACAAAGAGCTGGCGGAAGAGGCCGCTATAGTACAGGCTTGGTGCTCAGCCCCTGTCTCCTCAGAGGTTGACGAGGCGGCTAGGGTTCTGCAGGCTTCCCTCAAGGAGGTGTGCGACGCCTCTATGCCGAGGGTGAAAGCTGCAGCACCTCGGCGGCAGGTGTACTGGTGGTCCGAAGAAATCGCGGGCCTACGGAGCACCTGCCAAAGGTCTAGGAGGGCGTATGGCCGCAGTCGGCGTCGCGCTAACCGCGACCCACTAGTTGAGGGCCAACTGTATGCCACCTACTGTTCCGACAGAAAGGCGCTACAGTTGGCCATAAGCCAAGCCAAGGCTCAGGCTCGGGAGGAGCTCCTGGAGGGTCTAAACCGTGACCCATGGGGCCGGCCCTATCGCGCAGCACGTAATAAGCTGCGCAATCAAGGGCCCCCGGTCATCGAGACCCTCCAGCCTGAACTGCTGGAAAGGGTGGTGCAGGAGCTGTTTCCGGACTGTCAGGAACACTTCCCACCACCCATGGCTCCTCCCAGCGTGAGTTCGAATGAAGCCGAGCCTGCTGCGCCGCCTGTCACCGAAGAGGAACTGGGGACGGCGGCTGCAAGCCTCAGGCTTAAAAAGAAGGCCCCTGGACCCGACGGGGTCCCGGGAAAAGTGTTGGGGATAGCGCTCCAGCACATGCACGAGCAGCTGCGGGAACTGTTCAACGTAGCGATTGCAAGTGGACAGTTCCCCAAAATATGGAAGGAGGGCCGCCTCTGTCTCTTACAAAAGGAGGGGCGGTCGCCTGACACTGCTGGGGCCTATCGCCCGATTGTCCTGCTGGATGAATCCGCGAAACTCTTTGAACGCATCATTGCGTCGCGGATCATCCAGCACATGGCAGACACTGGACATGACCTTTCGGGCAACCAGTTCGGATTCAGGGCCGGGCGATCAACTATTGACGCCATTCAGGCCCTGAAGACCGAGACGCTCGAGGCGTCCGCAAGAGGGGACAGGTCACTGGCGGTGTCGCTTGACATCGCCAATGCTTTCAATAGCTTGCCCTATGGCACGATAAAGGAGGCGCTACGGTTCTTTGACGTGCCACCTTATATAGGGCGGCTAATCGGGAGCTACCTTACCGATCGTGAGGTGCTATATGTTGGCCCCGATGGACATGTCATCCGTAGGACAATGAAGTGCGGGGTTCCTCAGGGGTCCGTTTTGGGACCCCTATTATGGAATATGGGCTACGACTGGGTTCTGCGGGGCACGCTCCTTCCACGGACGCGTGTCCTGTGCTATGCAGATGACACCCTAGTCGTAGCCCGCGGAGGGTCCTACGATGAGGCGGCAAGACTGGCAGAGGTAGCCACCAGTCTTGTTGTGGGGCGGATAGAGGCGCTGGGGTTGAAGGTCGCCCTGCAAAAAACCGAGGCCCTTCTTTTCCACGGGCCTCGCAGGGGACCTCCCCCTGGTGCAAAAATACGCCTCAATGGCGTTGTGGTGAAGGTGGGGGCCCACATTAAATATTTGGGCCTTCTGCTTGACGGGCGGTGGTGCTTTGGCGAGCACTTTAGTAGGCTCGCCCCCCGCCTTGTCAGTGCTGCAAGTGCTTTGGGCCGCCTTCTTCCCAACCAAGGCGGCCCTGATACTACATGCCGGCGACTTTACGCCGGCATTGTAAGGAGCATCGCTCTTTATGGAGCGCCAGTGTGGGCGGACGCCCTGAACGTCACCAATAAACGCATGCTGCGGAGGGCGCAGCGTGTGGTGGCGACCAGGGCGGTTCGTGGATACCGCACCATATCCATGGGGGCTGCTTGCGTTTTGGCCGGCACGCCCCCGTGGGAGCTAGAGGCCGGGGTCCTCGCTGCGGTGTACGAATACCGTGCAGCAGCGAGGGCAAGAGGACAGCGCCCCGCCCTCGATGAGGTTGAGAGGGTGAGGCGCATAGCTCAAAATGAGCTGCTTTGGCGCTGGCAGAACGACCTGGAGGCGTCACGATTTGGTACACGTACCATTGACGCAATCAGGCCCGTTCTTCATAGGTGGTGTCAGAGGGGGTTCGGCTCACTCACCTTCCGGCTGGTGCAGGTGCTCTCAGGGCATGGCTGTTTCGGCCAATACCTGCACCATATAGCCAGAAGAGAGCCAACCCCCGTTTGCCACGAATGTGGTGCACCTGAGGATGACGCACAGCACACCCTCGAGGTGTGTCCGGCCTGGGAGGTGCAGCGCAGCACACTAGTTGCTGCAACAGGCCGGGACCTCTCGCTCCCAAGAGCAGTTCGTGCTATGCTCGAGAGCGAGAGGTCGTGGGAGGCGATGGTCTCCTTCTGTGAAGAGGTCATGGCACAGAAGGAGACCGCGGAGAGGGCCAGGGAGGACGATCCTCTGGCGGCCCCTCTCCGACGCAGACGGCTGGGAGCCCGGAAAAGGCGGTTCGCCCGCCTTCTCCCAGTTCCCTAGGACACCAGCGGGTGAGACCGGGGGGTCTCACTCGCATTGCACGGTGTCCCTGTCTGGGGGGTATCTGTCGTGTATCAGGTTACCCCCCCCGTGGCGTGAGGAGGCCCGGCAGTGGCTGGGCCGACCGCTTGGGACGATGTGGCCGAAATCCTTAGGGAATCCCACATCGTCCCGCTAAAAGCGAAGCGGAGATACACCGGGGTATTTTTAGTGGGTATGCCGCCGGCTTCACCGGCGGAGAGTCCCACGCTCCCCCACCGCTCACCCAGGCGGTGGGATAGTGCGTAATGCATTTTTACCCCGTTAAAAAAAAAAAAAAAAAAAGGTTAGGTTAGGTTGGGGGAGGCCCCATGTGATTTTGTAAGTGCTAGATACGTCCTCGTCGTCTCCCCTGGCTCTCCCAGTCCTGTGCACGGTAACGCAGTGCCAGGCTGGTGACTAAACTCTAGCACTTGGGGCAATCCTTGCGATTTTGTTTATTAGTGTTCCCAGCTCCCTGGCCGTCGAGGTATCTCCGGTTTCAGGTCGAGCGGGCCCTAATAGGCTTCTCGTGAGGTCAAATCAAAACTCTCTTGTTTTGATTTTTCGTGTTATTAGTGTTCTCAGCTCCCTGGCCGTCGAGGTATCTCCGGTTGCAGGTTGAGCGTGGCCTAATAACGCGCTCTTTGTTCTCGAAAGTTCTCTTTCTTTCGCTTGTTTCTTGTTTTGTATTTGTATTTTGTTTGTAATTATGTCTACCGAACGTAACTCGGTTAATTCCGTTGAGGGTCTCGCAGTCGAGGTAAACTCGGCGGACGAGCTGGACCAGAGGGTCACACGGGCGTTGCGTAGCCTACGCCCTAAGAGGCCGGCGGGTTCGCCCATTTTTGCGTCTGAGGCTTCGGTCTCAGACAGTGAGGAGGTGGCCACGACGATACGGTCGACGGCACCAAAAAAGGCTTCGACCAAAAAGGTCGTAGCCAAAAAGGCCAAAAAGGCGGCGACTGGCACTGCGGCTAAAAAGGCGGCGGCCAAAAAGGCGGCAGTTGCCACTGCGGCCGAATTCCTCAGGGCCAAGGCGGCGCAAGTCGCCTTGAACCGCCTGGAGTCAAACTCCAACGCATCTCGGGAGGATGCACAAGAGGTGGAAGCCGACGAGCCTGTCGACTTCACGCGAAACCCCCTCCCCGAGGAATGCTCACTCGCGGAGCTGGACGCCGCCGTTGACACCGAGACGTTGCGTGCCAGGGCGGGTAATTTGAGGGCCCAGATCTTCCATATTGCCAGAAAGTCCGGCAATCTCAAGGGGGAGTACGTGCGTGACCTAAAAAACCACGCCACGGAATACCACGAGATTGTCGAGACGATAGCGGAGCGGACGATCTCTGATGAGACACGGCGGCTCAGTCTCGAAAACCGGAGACTGCGCCGCCAAGTGGAGGACCTCGAGAAAGAGGTGAAGGCTATGCGCCGGGATTTCTCCCAGAGGGACAAATCCCCGGTGCGGCCAGCTCCTCCCTCCCAAGACCCTATGGGCAACTCGGCCAGTGACCTGATGGCCGAGATGTCCAAAATGGTCAAAGACATGGCGGAGGAATTGAAAGCCTCCATGTGCAGAACTTTCGGCGAAATGGTGAACGCCCGCTTGGCGGTGGTTGAGGAGCGTCTCCCACCAGCACCAATCGTGCGTCCACCACTTGCCGCCGATAAAAGAAGAGAGGAGGCAGTTAAGGCTGCAGGTTCCGCAACTGCTCCGGCTCAGCCTCAGCCCGCTGCAGCTCCCAAACCAAAGCGGACCAGGAAGGGGAGAGCGAAGGCTGTTCCGCAACAGGCGCCTCCCGCTGTTGCCGGCCCGTCATCGGCTTCGACGCCGGCTGCCCCTGTGACCCGCGAGGAAACGTGGAATGTGGTAGGTGGGCAAAAACAAAAAGGCAAAGGCAAGGGGAAGTCTTCCACACCCGCCCCAGCCCGAACCCCTGCCCAACCCTCCGTGTCTACGGCCACAAACAAGAATGTGGCAAACAACAAGACGGTGCTGAAGAAAAAAGCGGTGAAACTAACACCGCCGAAGTCCTCGGCTGTGATAATTACGTTACAGCCGGAGGCAATTGAGAAGTGCGTTACATACGCCATGGCGCTAAACCAAGCGAGGGAGGGCATAACCTTGCCTGAACTTGGTATTGCCAATATTAAAACCCGCACCACAGCAACGGGAGCCAGAATGCTCGAGCTGTCTGGTTCCCAAAGTGGGGATAAAGCTGATAACCTCGCAGCGAAGATCCGCGAGGTATTAAAAGATGTCGCTACCGTCGCGAGGCCCACAAAGTGCGCTGATCTTCTTGTCAGGGGCCTCGACGATTCCATCTCAAAAGAGGAAGTTGTCGCCGCCATTGCGGCAAAGGGCGGCTGTGCCGCAGAACTAATAAGGGCTGGGGAGATCCGCTCTGGCCCTGGTGGTACGGGGTCCATCACTATTAAATGTCCGTTGGCAGCGGCCAAAATAGTTGTGGAAGCAGGACGCCTCCTCGTTGGCTGGACCTCGGCCCAGGTGCGTGCCCTAGATGCCCTGCCTTTACGCTGCTTTAAGTGCATGGGCACGGGCCACACCCGCCAGACATGCCCCTCGCAAAAGGACCGGAGCGATCTATGCTTCCGGTGCGGGCGGTCGGGGCATAAGGCCGAAAAGTGCGCAGAGGCACCCCATTGTGCTATCTGTGCCGATGAGGGCAGGCCGTCAGGGCACGCAATGGGGAGTAGGAAATGTGCTCCTATCCCTAAGAGAGGACAATTGGCCCCCAGGACCCAGGCCGACTCAAATGTGGGAGTGCGCCGTGCACCGGCGCCAGAGGAAATTGTAATGTCGGAATGAGTATAAGCCGGCATTACAATTTCCTACAGATTAACACCAACCACTGCGCCGGAGCCCAGGACCTTTTTGTTCAAGCAATGGCGCAGTGGCAAGTGGATGTTGCGGTTGTGGCGGAGCCCTACTTTATACCTCCCCAACCACACTGGGCTGGGGATGTCAACGGCTCCGTCGCCATAGTTGCAAAGACGGGCAGCTCCGCCCGCCCCCTCACTGTGAAAGAAAGGGGGTCAGGCTATGTGGCAGCCACCTGGGGGAGAGAATACGCCATAATTGGTGTATATTTCTCCCCCAATGGCACTTTGGCAGGCCTAGAAGTGTTTTTGGCCACACTAGGTGAAGTGGTTCAGCGGATGGCTCCCCTTCCTATCCTTTTGATGGGGGACCTTAACTCCTGGTCCTCCTTGTGGGGTAGTGCCACCACCAACTCTTGGGGCCGCGCTGTCCAAAACTGGGCCGTCGATGCCGGATTGTCCCTCCTAAACCGGGGGACTGAACACACGTGCGTGCGATGGAATGGGGGGTCCGTGGTGGACATTTCGTTCGCCACCCCTTCTATCGCACGTCGCGTCCGGTGTTGGCGCGTTCTCAGCGAGGTGGAGACTCTATCGGATCATAAGTATATCCAATTTGAGATCTCCACCTCACATGACACAGCGGCCCTAGCCCGGAGGCAGGGGCAGGCCTCTTTCCCGCGGTGGGCCCTGACCAAGCTCAACAAAGAGCTGGCGGAAGAGGCCGCTATAGTACAGGCTTGGTGCTCAGCCCCTGTCTCCTCAGAGGTTGACGAGGCGGCTAGGGTTCTGCAGGCTTCCCTCAAGGAGGTGTGCGACGCCTCTATGCCGAGGGTGAAAGCTGCAGCACCTCGGCGGCAGGTGTACTGGTGGTCCGAAGAAATCGCGGGCCTACGGAGCACCTGCCAAAGGTCTAGGAGGGCGTATGGCCGCAGTCGGCGTCGCGCTAACCGCGACCCACTAGTTGAGGGCCAACTGTATGCCACCTACTGTTCCGACAGAAAGGCGCTACAGTTGGCCATAAGCCAAGCCAAGGCTCAGGCTCGGGAGGAGCTCCTGGAGGGTCTAAACCGTGACCCATGGGGCCGGCCCTATCGCGCAGCACGTAATAAGCTGCGCAATCAAGGGCCCCCGGTCATCGAGACCCTCCAGCCTGAACTGCTGGAAAGGGTGGTGCAGGAGCTGTTTCCGGACTGTCAGGAACACTTCCCACCACCCATGGCTCCTCCCAGCGTGAGTTCGAATGAAGCCGAGCCTGCTGCGCCGCCTGTCACCGAAGAGGAACTGGGGACGGCGGCTGCAAGCCTCAGGCTTAAAAAGAAGGCCCCTGGACCCGACGGGGTCCCGGGAAAAGTGTTGGGGATAGCGCTCCAGCACATGCACGAGCAGCTGCGGGAACTGTTCAACGTAGCGATTGCAAGTGGACAGTTCCCCAAAATATGGAAGGAGGGCCGCCTCTGTCTCTTACAAAAGGAGGGGCGGTCGCCTGACACTGCTGGGGCCTATCGCCCGATTGTCCTGCTGGATGAATCCGCGAAACTCTTTGAACGCATCATTGCGTCGCGGATCATCCAGCACATGGCAGACACTGGACATGACCTTTCGGGCAACCAGTTCGGATTCAGGGCCGGGCGATCAACTATTGACGCCATTCAGGCCCTGAAGACCGAGACGCTCGAGGCGTCCGCAAGAGGGGACAGGTCACTGGCGGTGTCGCTTGACATCGCCAATGCTGATATGGAGACATACGTGTACACACTGCCGCATTTCCTGCAAGACTGATTCAGCAGTCTGCGCGCAGTATATTTATATGGTGCGAGTGCGAGAGCTATACATGCTCGGTCTCCTTCAATCTCACAGAGTACGACGGTACTTCGAAAGTTTAAGAATCTACGGCCACCGTCTGCGCGTGTAACATTGCGGCGAAGCAAGACAGTATCAGCGTTCTTTCTCTTTCGTATACCTATATAAGGAAGTATGTTTTGGAAATAAAAATCATCATTGCTCATTACGCATTTTTACTTAGCATCCATAACAGCTGGTGACCCCGATCTACGCAACCATGTCAAATCAAGAGGATCATGCAAGCAACAGCGAGAGTCAAGCGAGCAACACAGAAGCAAATCGAGACATGAAGTACGATTTGGCTGGCATTTCAATCCAGTCGAAGATTCTACCCTTTTGGCGCGACCATCCCCGTTTATGGTTCGCTCAGTACGAGACCCTAGTCAACTCGCTCAAGATTGGAGATGACCAGAAGTTCAGATACGTCTTAGGAGTTCTACAAACCGCAGAGATTCAGCAAATTAGTGACCTACTTCTGAATCCCCCAGAAAGAGGGAAGTACGATGCAGTCAAAGAACGCTTACTCTCCGTGTACCAAGAGTCGGAAACGAAACAGTTCCAGAAGTTGATCAGTGGCCTGGAGTTGGGAGATCAAAAGCCAAGTCAACTATTACGACGGATGAGAGAACTAGGCGGTAGTATGGTTCCTGACGACGCTCTCAAAGTCATGTGGATGAACCAGTTGCCTACATATGTAAGGACTGTGCTGGCGATTAATAAAGAAGCAACGCTGACTACCCTAGCTGCGATGGCTGACCAGATGATGGAGCAGAATGAACCCGCCAACATCGCGGCGATTTCAAGCATGGCATCAACCACTAATCACACGAGTACTAGTGCCGAGAAAGCATCGACCAGCCAATTTGATTTACTATCAAAACAAATCGAAAAGTTATCTCTGGAGATCGCCGAGTTACGTCACGGAAGACAAAAATATCGCCGTCCCTTTCGCTCTCACTCGCGGCAACGTTCCCGTTCGGAATCAAGAAATGGAAAACAAAAGAAACCGGGCGATGCTGATTGGGAATGTCGTTATCACTACAAGTTCGGTGATAAGGCACGACGCTGCGAATCTCCGTGCGCTAGAAAGAGAGGCAACCAGGGAAACTAGTTGCATCACCGTCAGTGGCGGGCGTCGGTGTACCTACTTCATATAACCGCCTATGCATCTACGATATTGATACGAGAGAGCGATTCCTTGTGGATACCGGCGCGGAAATATCTGTTTTGGCTGCCAGACATAAGAAAAAACCTACGCCCAGTGCCTACAAGCTATATGCAGCGAATAATACACCGATACATACTTACGGCGAGCGCACCTTACGACTCAACCTGGGGCTACGCCGTTCTTTCGCTTGGACATTCGTCGTGGCAGATGTGAAGACTTCAATATTGGGCGCAGACTTTTTACGTCACTATAAGTTATTGGTCGACTTACACCATAAGAAACTGAGAGATGGAATTACAAACATATCCATAGATTCCATCGACGTTGCCTGCAAAATCGAAACGGTGAATATCATAAGCAGCGACCAGGCTTACTACGACATTTTGAAGAAGTTTCCTGATGTTTTTCGCCCCATGTCACTCAAGACGCCTGCTAAGCACAACGTGACTCATCACATTGAAACCAGTGGCTCACCTCTATTCGCCAGGGCCCGCCCGCTGCCTCCTGACAAATATAAAGTGGCAAAAGAGGAGTTTGAACGGATGATACAAATGGGAATCTGTCAACCCTCGAAAAGCTCCTGGGCAAGCCCATTACATATTGTCAAGAAAAAAGACGGAGGAGTGCGTGTTTGTGGTGATTACCGCCGATTGAATGCTGTGACACAACCAGATAGATATCCTATCCCGCGAGTTCAAGACTTCACCTACCAATTGCATGGCATGAAGATATTTTCTAAGCTGGATTTAAAAATGGCCTACTATTGGATACCGATAAATAGCGAAGATGCACAGAAAACGGCCATAATTACACCGTTCGGCCTTTTTGAATTTAAATGTATGACGTTTGGCTTACGTAACGCAAGCCAGACCTTCCAGCGCTTCATGCACGAGGTCCTAAGAGGTGTAAAAGGCTGCTATTGCTTCGTCGACGATATTCTGCTGTATTCGAAGGATGAAATAAGCCATAAAACCCTGCTTCACGAAGTCTTACAACGGCTAGATAAATATGGAGTCAGCCTTAATGTCGACAAATGTCAATTCGGAAAAGCGAAGATTAACTTTCTTGGTTACGAGGTGTCAGCAGAAGGAATCTGCCCCACGCGAGAAAGGACCGAAGCTATTTCCACTTATCCGAAGCCAAAGAACGTTATGGAATTGCGAAGATTTCTGGGCATGATCAACTTTTACCGAGATTGCCTACCGCAACAAGCCAAGCTGCAAGCGCATCTGAATACCTACCTACATAATTCAAAAAAAAATGATAAGACGATCATCGAGTGGACAAGTGAAGCGGAACAAGCTTTCGGAAGTTGCAGACAAAGCATATTGAAAGCGACAACATTGACTCATCCGGTTCCTGGAACAAAGCTCTGCATCATGAGCGACGCGTCTGACCACAGCGTCGGTGCCGCTCTTCATCAACACTTAAACGGCACTTGGCAACCTCTGTCGTTTTTCTCAAAAGCGATGAGCCCAACGCAGCGACGTTACAGCGTGTATGATCGCGAGCTCTTAGCGATATACATGGCTGTAAAGCATTTTCGTCGTCTAATTGAAGGCAATGACGTCATCGTGTTTACTGACCACAAACCACTGACGCACGCTCTAACTAGACTGCCTAACAACAGCGATACGCCACGACGGGAGCGACAGCTGCATTTCATAAGCCAGTTCTGCACTGCAATCAAATATATACATGGAGAAGAAAATTCAGTCGCTGACGCCCTTTCCCGCATAGAGGAAGTACAATGTCCTACTATCATCGACTATAGCAGACTTGCGGCAGATCAAGAAGAAGATGACGAACTGCGAAAACTAAGACAACAGCACAACTTGAAGTTTATCAAAATAGCATTACCTGGCCTACCCCAGCCGATTACTTGCGAAATGTCTTCCGCCACACCGAGGCCATACCTACCCGCAGCATATCGATTTGAAGCATTCAAAGCACAACACGATATGTGTCATCCTGGCGTTCGTACAACGAGATCTCAGATAGTAGCTAAATACTTCTGGCCCGCTATGAATAAACAAGTCGGAGAATGGACTAAAGCGTGCACGAGCTGTCAACGATCGAAAGTCTATAGACATGTCGTCACCCCTATCGGAGAGCTACCCAGTTCACAGAGATTCGAGCACGTACACATAGACATCGTTGGCCCGCTGCAAATATCAAATGATCACCGCTACTGTGTAACCATGATAGATCGATGTACAAAGTGGCCAGAGGCGGTACCTGTAAGAGATATTACAGCCGAGACGGTAGCCCGAGCCTTGTACGAAAATTGGATAGCCAGATTCGGATGTCCACTACGCATCACAACAGACCAGGGAAAACAGTTCGAGTCTTCACTGTTCAATGCGCTGCTGAAAAGATTCGGCATAACCAGAATCCGAACCACTGCATTTCACCCGCAATCGAATGGACAAATAGAACGATGGCACCGCACTCTTAAGGCTGCATTGATGGCGAGAGGCGCATCGACAACATGGACCGATGAGCTACCCACGGTGCTACTCGGATTACGCACAACATTACGTCACAAGAACATAAGTCCAGCATTAATGACGTATGGCTCGACGCTACGAATACCCGCAGACTTTTTCGTGCCTACAAAGCCTAAAGTCGACGACGCAGATTACGTACGCTGTCTCGTACAAACAATGACATCACTTTCACCGAGCACCCGAACTAACACATCACAACAAACGAAGCCATTTATTCACAAGGATCTCGCCACCTGTTCACACGTCTTCACGAGAAACGACACCGTCAGAAAGCCGCTCATTCCACCGTACGATGGCCCGTACGAAGTAATCAAAAAGTACGAAAAATACTTCAAGATTCAGCTACCAAATCGAACTGCCGTTGTCACCATCGAAAGGCTCAAGCCCGCCTTCCTGCTGCAAGACGACGCGGAAAATCCTTCTTCGACCGTTGCTTCCCGAGAAAAATCAAGCTCAGCCTACGTGACGAAGTATGGTCGCGTATCGAAGCCAACTGTACGCTTCGCTTGAGGGGGAGTGATATGGAGACATACGTGTACACACTGCCGCATTTCCTGCAAGACTGATTCAGCAGTCTGCGCGCAGTATATTTATATGGTGCGAGTGCGAGAGCTATACATGCTCGGTCTCCTTCAATCTCACAGAGTACGACGGTACTTCGAAAGTTTAAGAATCTACGGCCACCGTCTGCGCGTGTAACATTGCGGCGAAGCAAGACAGTATCAGCGTTCTTTCTCTTTCGTATACCTATATAAGGAAGTATGTTTTGGAAATAAAAATCATCATTGCTCATTACGCATTTTTACTTAGCATCCATAACACTTTCAATAGCTTGCCCTATGGCACGATAAAGGAGGCGCTACGGTTCTTTGACGTGCCACCTTATATAGGGCGGCTAATCGGGAGCTACCTTACCGATCGTGAGGTGCTATATGTTGGCCCCGATGGACATGTCATCCGTAGGACAATGAAGTGCGGGGTTCCTCAGGGGTCCGTTTTGGGACCCCTATTATGGAATATGGGCTACGACTGGGTTCTGCGGGGCACGCTCCTTCCACGGACGCGTGTCCTGTGCTATGCAGATGACACCCTAGTCGTAGCCCGCGGAGGGTCCTACGATGAGGCGGCAAGACTGGCAGAGGTAGCCACCAGTCTTGTTGTGGGGCGGATAGAGGCGCTGGGGTTGAAGGTCGCCCTGCAAAAAACCGAGGCCCTTCTTTTCCACGGGCCTCGCAGGGGACCTCCCCCTGGTGCAAAAATACGCCTCAATGGCGTTGTGGTGAAGGTGGGGGCCCACATTAAATATTTGGGCCTTCTGCTTGACGGGCGGTGGCGCTTTGGCGAGCACTTTAGTAGGCTCGCCCCCCGCCTTGTCAGTGCTGCAAGTGCTTTGGGCCGCCTTCTTCCCAACCAAGGCGGCCCTGATACTACATGCCGGCGACTTTACGCCGGCATTGTAAGGAGCATCGCTCTTTATGGAGCGCCAGTGTGGGCGGACGCCCTGAACGTCACCAATAAACGCATGCTGCGGAGGGCGCAGCGTGTGGTGGCGACCAGGGCGGTTCGTGGATACCGCACCATATCCATGGGGGCTGCTTGCGTTTTGGCCGGCACGCCCCCGTGGGAGCTAGAGGCCGGGGTCCTCGCTGCGGTGTACGAATACCGTGCAGCAGCGAGGGCAAGAGGACAGCGCCCCGCCCTCGATGAGGTTGAGAGGGTGAGGCGCATAGCTCAAAATGAGCTGCTTTGGCGCTGGCAGAACGACCTGGAGGCGTCACGATTTGGTACACGTACCATTGACGCCATCAGGCCCGTTCTTCATAGGTGGTGTCAGAGGGGGTTCGGCTCACTCACCTTCCGGCTGGTGCAGGTGCTCTCAGGGCATGGCTGTTTCGGCCAATACCTGCACCATATAGCCAGAAGAGAGCCAACCCCCGTGTGCCACGAATGTGGTGCACCTGAGGATGACGCACAGCACACCCTCGAGGTGTGTCCGGCCTGGGAGGTGCAGCGCAGCACACTAGTTGCTGCAACAGGCCGGGACCTCTCGCTCCCAAGAGCAGTTCGTGCTATGCTCGAGAGCGAGAGGTCGTGGGAGGCGATGGTCTCCTTCTGTGAAGAGGTCATGGCACAGAAGGAGACCGCGGAGAGGGCCAGGGAGGACGATCCTCTGGCGGCCCCTCTCCGACGCAGACGGCTGGGAGCCCGGAGAAGGCGGTTCGCCCGCCTTCTCCCAGTTCCCTAGGACACCAGCGGGTGAGACCGGGGGGTCTCACTCGCATTGCACGGTGTCCCTGTCTGGGGGGTATCTGTCGTGTATCAGGTTACCCCCCCCCGTGGCGTGAGGAGGCCCGGCAGTGGCTGGGCCGACCGCTTGGGACGATGTGGCCGAAATCCTTAGGGAATCCCACATCGTCCCGCTAAAAGCGAAGCGGAGATACACCGGGGTATTTTTAGTGGGTATGCCGCCGGCTTCACCGGCGGAGAGTCCCACACTCCCCCACCGCTCACCCAGGCGGTGGGATAGTGCGTAATGCATTTTTACCCCGTTAAAAAAAAAAAAAAAAAAAGGTTAGGTTAGGTTGGGGGAGGCCCCATGTGATTTTGTAAGTGCTAGATACGTCCTCGTCGTCTCCCCTGGCTCTCCCAGTCCTGTGCACGGTAACGCAGTGCCAGGCTGGTGACTAAACTCTAGCACTTGGGGCAATCCTTGCGATTTTGTTTATTAGTGTTCCCAGCTCCCTGGCCGTCGAGGTATCTCCGGTTTCAGGTCGAGCGGGCCCTAATAGGCTTCTCGTGAGGTCAAATCAAAACTCTCTTGTTTTGATTTTTCGTGTTATTAGTGTTCTCAGCTCCCTGGCCGTCGAGGTATCTCCGGTTGCAGGTTGAGCGTGGCCTAATAACGCGCTCTTTGTTCTCGAAAGTTCTCTTTCTTTCGCTTGTTTCTTGTTTTGTATTTGTATTTTGTTTGTAATTATGTCTACCGAACGTAACTCGGTTAATTCCGTTGAGGGTCTCGCAGTCGAGGTAAACTCGGCGGACGAGCTGGACCAGAGGGTCACACGGGCGTTGCGTAGCCTACGCCCTAAGAGGCCGGCGGGTTCGCCCATTTTTGCGTCTGAGGCTTCGGTCTCAGACAGTGAGGAGGTGGCCACGACGATACGGTCGACGGCACCAAAAAAGGCTTCGACCAAAAAGGTCGTAGCCAAAAAGGCCAAAAAGGCGGCGACTGGCACTGCGGCTAAAAAGGCGGCGGCCAAAAAGGCGGCAGTTGCCACTGCGGCCGAATTCCTCAGGGCCAAGGCGGCGCAAGTCGCCTTGAACCGCCTGGAGTCAAACTCCAACGCATCTCGGGAGGATGCACAAGAGGTGGAAGCCGACGAGCCTGTCGACTTCACGCGAAACCCCCTCCCCGAGGAATGCTCACTCGCGGAGCTGGACGCCGCCGTTGACACCGAGACGTTGCGTGCCAGGGCGGGTAATTTGAGGGCCCAGATCTTCCATATTGCCAGAAAGTCCGGCAATCTCAAGGGGGAGTACGTGCGTGACCTAAAAAACCACGCCACGGAATACCACGAGATTGTCGAGACGATAGCGGAGCGGACGATCTCTGATGAGACACGGCGGCTCAGTCTCGAAAACCGGAGACTGCGCCGCCAAGTGGAGGACCTCGAGAAAGAGGTGAAGGCTATGCGCCGGGATTTCTCCCAGAGGGACAAATCCCCGGTGCGGCCAGCTCCTCCCTCCCAAGACCCTATGGGCAACTCGGCCAGTGACCTGATGGCCGAGATGTCCAAAATGGTCAAAGACATGGCGGAGGAATTGAAAGCCTCCATGTGCAGAACTTTCGGCGAAATGGTGAACGCCCGCTTGGCGGTGGTTGAGGAGCGTCTCCCACCAGCACCAATCGTGCGTCCACCACTTGCCGCCGATAAAAGAAGAGAGGAGGCAGTTAAGGCTGCAGGTTCCGCAACTGCTCCGGCTCAGCCTCAGCCCGCTGCAGCTCCCAAACCAAAGCGGACCAGGAAGGGGAGAGCGAAGGCTGTTCCGCAACAAGCGCCTCCCGCTGTTGCCGGCCCGTCATCGGCTTCAACGCCGGCTGCCCCTGCGACCCGCGAGGAAACGTGGAATGTGGTAGGTGGGCAAAAAAAAGGCAAAGGCAAGGGGAAGTCTTCCACACCCGCTCCAGCCCGAACCCCTGCCCAACCCTCCGTGTCTACGGCCACACCCAAGAATGTGGCAAACAACAAGACGGTGCTGAAGAAAAAAGCGGTGAAACTAACACCGCCGAAGTCCTCGGCTGTGATAATTACGTTACAGCCGGAGGCAATTGAGAAGGGCGTTACATACGCCATGGCGCTAAACCAAGCGAGGGAGGGCATAACCTTGCCTGAACTTGGTATTGCCAATATTAAAACCCGCACCACAGCAACGGGAGCCAGAATGCTCGAGCTGTCTGGTTCCCAAAGTGGGGATAAAGCTGATTACCTCGCAGCGAAGATCCGCGAGGTATTAAAAGATGTCGCTACCGTCGCGAGGCCCACAAAGTGCGCTGATCTTCTTGTCAGGGGCCTCGACGATTCCATCTCAAAAGAGGAAGTTGTCGCCGCCATTGCGGCAAAGGGCGGCTGTGCCGCAGAACTAATAAGGGCTGGGGAGATCCGCTCTGGCCCTGGTGGTACGGGGTCCATCACTATTAAATGTCCGTTGGCAGCGGCCAAAATAGTTGTGGAAGCAGGACGCCTCCTCGTTGGCTGGACCTCGGCCCAGGTGCGTGCCCTAGATGCCCTGCCTTTACGCTGCTTTAAGTGCATGGGCACGGGCCACACCCGCCAGACATGCCCCTCGCAAAAGGACCGGAGCGATCTATGCTTCCGGTGCGGGCGGTCGGGGCATAAGGCCGAAAAGTGCGCAGAGGCACCCCGTTGTGCTATCTGTGCCGATGAGGGCAGGCCGTCAGGGCACGGAATGGGGAGTAGGAAATGTGCTCCTATCCCTAAGAGAGGACAATTGGCCCCCAGGACCCAGGCCGACTCAAATGTGGGAGTGCGCCGTGCACCGGCGCCAGAGGAAATTGTAATGTCGGAATGAGTATAAGCCAGCATTACAATTTCCTACAGATTAACACCAACCACTGCGCCGGAGCCCAGGACCTTTTTGTTCAAGCAATGGCGCAGTGGCAAGTGGATGTTGCGGTTGTGGCGGAGCCCTACTTTATACCTCCCCAACCACACTGGGCTGGGGATGTCAATGGCTCCGTCGCCATAGTTGCAAAGACGGGCAGCTCCGCCCGCCCCCTCACTGTGAAAGAAAGGGGGTCAGGCTATGTGGCAGCCACCTGGGGGAGAGAATACGCCATAATTGGTGTATATTTCTCCCCCAATGGCACTTTGGCAGGCCTAGAAGTGTTTTTGGCCACACTAGGTGAAGTGGTTCAGCGGATGGCTCCCCTTCCTATCCTTTTGATGGGGGACCTTAACTCCTGGTCCTCCTTGTGGGGTAGTGCCACCACCAACTCTTGGGGCCGCGCTGTCCAAAACTGGGCCGTCGATGCCGGATTGTCCCTCCTAAACCGGGGGACTGAACACACGTGCGTGCGATGGAATGGGGGGTCCGTGGTGGACATTTCGTTCGCCACCCCTTCTATCGCACGTCGCGTCCGGTGTTGGCGCGTTCTCAGCGAGGTGGAGACTCTATCGGATCATAAGTATATCCAATTTGAGATCTCCACCTCACCTGACACAGCGGCCCTAGCCCGGAGGCAGGGGCAGGCCTCTTTCCCGCGGTGGGCCCTGACCAAGCTCAACAAAGAGCTGGCGGAAGAGGCCGCTATAGTACAGGCTTGGTGCTCAGCCCCTGTCTCCTCAGAGGTTGACGAGGCGGCTAGGGTTCTGCAGGCTTCCCTCAAGGAGGTGTGCGACGCCTCTATGCCGAGGGTGAAAGCTGCAGCACCTCGGCGGCAGGTGTACTGGTGGTCCGAAGAAATCGCGGGCCTACGGAGCACCTGCCAAAGGTCTAGGAGGGCGTATGGCCGCAGTCGGCGTCGCGCTAACCGCGACCCACTAGTTGAGGGCCAACTGTATGCCACCTACTGTTCCGACAGAAAGGCGCTACAGTTGGCCATAAGCCAAGCCAAGGCTCAGGCTCGGGAGGAGCTCCTGGAGGGTCTAAACCGTGACCCATGGGGCCGGCCCTATCGCGCAGCACGTAATAAGCTGCGCAATCAAGGGCCCCCGGTCATCGAGACCCTCCAGCCCGAACTGCTGGAAAGGGTGGTGCAGGAGCTGTTTCCGGACTGTCAGGAACACTTCCCACCACCCATGGCTCCTCCCAGCGTGAGTTCGAATGAAGCCGAGCCTGCTGCGCCGCCTGTCACCGAAGAGGAACTGGGGACGGCGGCTGCAAGCCTCAGGCTTAAAAAGAAGGCCCCTGGACCCGACGGGGTCCCGGGAAAAGTGTTGGGGATAGCGCTCCAGCACATGCACGAGCAGCTGCGGGAACTGTTCAACGTAGCGATTGCAAGTGGACAGTTCCCCAAAATATGGAAGGAGGGCCGCCTCTGTCTCTTACAAAAGGAGGGGCGGTCGCCTGACACTGCTGGGGCCTATCGCCCGATTGTCCTGCTGGATGAATCCGCGAAACTCTTTGAACGCATCATTGCGTCGCGGATCATCCAGCACATGGCAGACACTGGACATGACCTTTCGGGCAACCAGTTCGGATTCAGGGCCGGGCGATCAACTATTGACGCCATTCAGGCCCTGAAGACCGAGACGCTCGAGGCGTCCGCAAGAGGGGACAGGTCACTGGCGGTGTCGCTTGACATCGCCAATGCTTTCAATAGCTTGCCCTATGGCACGATAAAGGAGGCGCTACGGTTCTTTGACGTGCCACCTTATATTCCTTCACCGTTCTTCATAGGTGGTGTCAGAGGGGGTTCGGCTCACTCACCTTCCGGCTGGTGCAGGTGCTCTCAGGGCATGGCTCGGTTAGGTTAGGTTAGGTTAGGTTAGGTTAGGTTCCCCCCCATGAGCCTTCGCCTTGTCGTGGCGGGGGGGCTTAGTACTGGTGGCAGGTGGAACCACCGGGAAGCTAAGAGGGCTCAGGCATGGCAGTGCGTTGGACTTCCCACCCACCCATTGCCTGCCGCCGGGCGTGGTGGTGGTATGGTGCCTACCACTGCCCGCCTAAAGGGGCGCCCACGGGCGCAGCGCCTTAGAGCGCGAGGTGGGAGCCGCGGTGCACAACCGTTTGGAGGGGGTCAGTGATCCGCGGCTGGCCCCCCCTGTGCACTGCGGCTCGGCGGGGCCGTACCGCCAGATGCGGCAGCGGATCCACCTTTTAGGTGGATCGTGGTTGCGGACCTAGTAGGGTCCGCGTACGGTGAGAGCCAGCGGGCTTGAGTACGGGGGTGCTTTTGCCCGCAATGCACGGCTTTCACCGCGACGGCGGAAGTACCTGTGTGCTCCAGGTACTTCCGTGGCCTCCCCCCTTCATTGGGGGGTCGGCTGGAGGGGGCCCCAATACGGGGAAGCACTGGCGGCGGGGCGTTGCGAAACTTTTTAGGGACCCCGCCTCGCCGCTGAAGTGTTGAGGTCGAGTACCGTGGGGTTTTAGTCGGTAGAAGTCCGACATAACCTCGTCGTTCCCCCGGGCGGCGAGGTATCCATGAGGATTTCCCCAAGTTAATAAAAAAAAAAAGGTTAGGTTAGGTTAGGTTGTTCCCTGGGGGAGGCCCCATGAGTGTTTTTACGAGTATCTAGTACGTCCCCGTCGTCTCCCCTGGCTCTCCCAGTCCTGGTTACGGTAACGCAGTGCCAGGCTGGTGACCAAATCTAGATACTCTGGGGCAACCTTGCGGTTTTAGCTTACTAGTGTTCCCAGCTCCCTGGCCGTCGAGGTATCTCCGGTTTCAGGTCGAGCGGGCCCTAATAGGCTTCTCGTGAGGTTAAATCAACACTTTCGTGTGTGTTTTCGTGTTATTAGTGTTTTCAGCTCCCTGGCCGTCGAGGTATCTCCGGTTGCAGGTTGAGCGTGGCCTAATAACGCGCTCTTTGTTTTTGATTTGTTTCTTGTTTTGTGTTTTAGTTTGGTTTGTAATTATGTCTACCCGACGTAATTCTGCCAACTTAGTCGAGGGTCTCGCAGTCGAGGAAAACTCGGCCGATGAGCTGGACCAGATGGTTACGCGAGCGTTGCGTAGCCAACAACGGCCTAAGAGGCCGGCGGGTTCGCCCATTTTTGCGTCTGAGGCTTCGGTCTCAGACAGTGAGGAGGTGGCCACGACAACACGGTCGTCGGCACCTAAAAAGGCTACGGTCAAAAAGGTCGTAGCTAAAAAAGCTAAAAAGGCGGCGTCTGGGCCTGCGGCCAAAAAGGCGGCGGCCAAAAAGGCGGCAGTTGCCACTGCGGCCGAATTTCTGAGGGCCAAGGCGGCGCAAGTCGCCCTGACCCGCCTGGAGTCGAACTCGAACGCATCTCGCGAAGATGCACGAGAGGTGGAAGCCGACGAGCCTGTCGACTTCACGCGGAACCCACTCCCCGAGGAATGCTCACTCGCGGAGTTGGACGCAGCCGTCGACACGGAGACGTTGCGTGCCCGGGCGGGTAATCTGAGGTCCCTGATTTTCAATATTGCCCGCAAGTCCGGCAATCTCAAGGGGGAGTACGTGCGCGACCTGAAGAACTTCGCCACGGAATACCATGAGATTGTCGAGACAATCTCAGAGAGGACGATCTCCGATGAGACAAGGCGGCTCAGTCTCGAGAACCGCAGACTTCGCCGCCAAGTGGAGGACCTTGAGAAAGAGGTGAAGGCTATGCGCCGGGATTTCTCCCAGAGGGACAAGTCCCCGGCACGGCCAGCCCTTCCCTCTCAAGACCCTGTGGGCATCTCGGCAAATCACCTGATGGGCGAGATGTCCAAGATGGTGAAGGACATGGCGGAGGAATTAAAAGCCTCCATGTGCCGCACGGTCGGCAATATGATTAATGCCCGCTTGGCGGTGGTTGAGGAGCGCCTCCCACCAGCACCAATCGTGCGTCCTCCACTTGCCGCCGACAAGAGGAGAGAGGAGGCAGCCAAGGCTGCAGTTGCCTCATCTGCACCTACACCGGCTCAGCCTCAACCCTCTGCAGCTCCCAAGCCGAAGCGGACTCGCAAGGGTAAAGCGAGGATGGTTCCGCAGGCACCCCTCGCTGTTGCCGGCCCGTCGTCCGCGGCGACTCCAGCTGCCCCGGCCACCAGCGAGGGACAATGGAATGTGGTGGTTGGGAATAAGGGGAAAGGCAAAGGCAAGGGGAAGACCTCCACGCCCGCCGCAGCCCGAACCCCTGCCCAACTTTCCGTGAGACAGGCGCAGTCAAAACCAGCCCCAAAAAAGACCCAAAATAAAAATGCGGTCAAGTTGACCCCTCCTCGCTCATCGGCTGTAGTGGTGACACTGCAGCCCGACGCCATCGAGCGGGGGTTTACCTACAAGTCGGCCTTGTTGAAGGCAAGAGAGGTGGTCTCGTTGCCCGACTTGGGCATACCAGGAGTGACCGTCCGGCAGACGGCCACAGGAGCCCGTATGCTCGAGTTGGCGGGGGCTAAAAGCGCCGAGGCCGCTGACCGTCTGGCGGCCAAGCTGACGGAGGCGCTTAGTGGAGTGGCCGCTGTGTCACGGCCCACAAAATGCGTTGACCTCCGCATCGCTGGGCTTGACGACACCGTCACCCGCGAGGAGGTGGTGGCCGCAGTCGCGGCCAAGGGTGGCTGTGACCCGGCCCTGGTCAAGGCGGCCGAAATCCGCTTTGGGCCCAAAGGGACCGGGTCAGTAGTTATAAAGTGTCCGATTGCGGCGGCGCAGGCGCTACTCAACGGCGGACGTCTTCTAGTCGGGTGGAGCTCGGTGCAGGTCCGAGCTCTCGACGCACTCCCCATGCGCTGTTTCAAGTGCATGGGGATCGGGCACACCCGCCAGCTGTGCCCGTCCGACAAGGAGAGGATGGACCTGTGTTTCCGGTGTGGACGGCCGGGGCACAGGGCCGCCGGATGTATGGCGGCAGCGCACTGCGTCGTGTGCGCCGAAGCGGGTCGGCCTTCGGGCCACACGATGGGCGGGAGGAGTTGCAACCCTCCCCCCACTAAAGCAAGGGCGGCTCCAAGGACCCAGGCCGCCGCCGATAGCGGGAGGCGCGTAGCGCCAGCGGAAGCTGTAATGGAGCAATGAGTTCAGTCCTCCATTACAGCTTCCTACAGGGTAACCTCAACCACTGCGCCGGGGCCCAGGACTTGCTCATGCAGTCCATGGCGCAGTGGGAGATTGACGTGGCGGTGGTTGCAGAGCCCTATTTTGTTTCTCCCCAGCCTAACTGGGCCGGGGATACTGCTGGCTCTGTGGCCATAGTGGTTGCAGCGGGGTCTCGCTCGCGGCCGCTACAAGTGCGGGAAAGGGGGGCCGGATATGTGGCCGCCACCTGGGGGAACATGGCAGTTGTGGGAGTGTATGTCTCCCCCAACACTGGGCTTGCCAGTTCAGAGTCCTTTTTGAGGGGGCTCGGTCCGGTGATCCAGCGGTTGGCACTTCTCCCAGTTTTGGTCATGGGCGACCTGAATGCATGGTCGACCCTCTGGGGGAGCGTGTCAACGAACGTGAGGGGCCTAGCCGTCGAGGAATGGGCTGTCAGCTCCGGGATGTCCCCACTCAATCAGGGGACATCCTTCACGTGTGTGCGTAGGGCCGGGGGGTCCGTGGTGGACGTAACGTTTGCCACCCCTTCCCTCGCACGGCGCGTCCGGGGCTGGCGGGTGCTGAGTGAGGTGGAGACGATCTCGGACCACAAATATATTAGGTTCGAGGTCTCCACCTCCGACGGCTCGGCGGCGCCGAGTAGGCGGGAGGGCCACGCATTTTTCCCGCGGTGGGCCCTCACCAAGCTGGATCCCGAGCTGGCCGAGGAGGCGGCTATAGTGGCGGCCTGGGGCACGACTCCCACAACATCGGGGGTCGATGAGGCGGCGGGCCATTTTCGAGACCTAGTCTCGAAGGTCTGCGATGCCGCCATGCCCCGAATAAGAGGACCCCCTCCGCAGCGTCACCACGTTTACTGGTGGTCCGCGGAAATTGCCCAATTGAGGGAAATGTGCTCCCTTTCGAGGAGGGCATATACGAGGGCCCTGAGGAGGAGCAACAGGGACCAGGAGAGGGAAGGCCAGCTGTACGTGGTTTATAAAGCCGACAAAAAGGCACTACAGCTGGCCATCTGGCAGGCCAAGTCCAGGGCGCGGGACGAAATGCTGGAGGGTCTGGACCGAGATCCATGGGGGAGGCCTTACCGCGCTGCGCGGGATAAACTGCGCTTCCAAGGCCCCCCCGTGATGGAGACCCTCCAGCCGGAGGTGTTAGAGCGGGTGGTAGGGGAGCTTTTCCCAGAGCCCCCACCGTTCACACCTCCGAGAATGACCTCTCGCACGAGAGCCCTGGACGGCGAGCCGATCCCACTAGTTTCCGACGAGGAGATGGAGACAGTGCTGGATCGGCTCAAGGGCAAGAAAAAGGCTCCTGGTCCCGACGGAGTGCCGGGCAGGGTCCTCGGCCTGGCCCTGAAGCACCTGGGGGAGCAGCTTCGGGAAATTTTCAACGCCGCGCTAACATCAGCGCGGTTCCCGAAGCTGTGGAAGGAGGGGCGGCTTTGCCTCCTACAGAAGGACGGTAGGCCCCCAGGTGTTGCCGGCGCGTATCGGCCGATAGTCCTGCTGGATGAGGCTGGGAAGGTCTTTGAGAGACTCCTCTCTTCCCGCCTCAACCAGCATTTAAATGAGAGGGGCCCAAATATCTCTGGCCAACAATTTGGTTTCCGTGCGGGGCGCAGCACGATAGACGCGCTAGCGCAGCTAAAAGAGGTAACGGAGGTAGCAACCGCTCGGGGCGAGCGGTCGTTGGCGATAAGCCTGGATATCGCCAACGCCTTCAACAGTCTGCCGTTCGGCGTGATAAGGGAGGCGCTTCAGTATTTTGAAGTGCCTACTTATCTCAGCAGACTGTTGGAGGACTACCTCCGAGGGCGGGAAGTCCTCTATGAGGGAGGAGGACGGTTGGTCCGCCGGCCGATGAGGTGTGGGGTTCCGCAGGGGTCCGTTTTAGGGCCCCTGCTATGGAACCTCGGATATGACTGGGTGCTCCGCGGCGCGCTCCTTCCGAGGATGCGCGTCATCTGTTACGCGGATGACACCCTAGTCATTGCAGGCGGCAAAACCTTCGCGGAAGTGAAAAGACTGGCAGAAGTCGGCGCCAGTCTGGTGGTTGGCCGCATTGAGGCGTTGGGCCTGAAGGTGGCCCTTAATAAGACCGAGGCCCTCCTCTTCCATGGGCTTCGGCAGGGGCCGCCTCCCGGCGCGGTAGTCCGCCTCAACGGCATCGATGTGAGGGTGAAGGCCCAGATGAAATATCTGGGCCTAGTGTTGGATGGGCGGTGGAATTTTAGGGCGCATTTTTCCCGCCTTGCGCCCCGCCTAATCCGCACTGCGGGTGCTCTGGGCCGTCTCCTGCCCAACGAGCGCGGCCCGG
Source organism: Udea olivalis (assembly GCA_947369235.1). Taxonomy (NCBI): domain Eukaryota; kingdom Metazoa; phylum Arthropoda; class Insecta; order Lepidoptera; family Crambidae; genus Udea; species Udea olivalis. Next base: position 73,542 of record OX376345.1, on the reverse strand, counting down.
GCCAGTCATGCCGGCGTCTCTACGCCGGCATCCTGAAAAGTATGGCGCTCTACGGAGCGCCAATCTGGGCGGGGGCCCTCAACGCTGAAAACAGGCGCCTGTTACGGGCGCCTCAAAGACAAATAGCGTTGAGGGCCGTACGGGGTTACCGTACGGTATCGGGGGGGGCTGCCTGTGTCCTGGCAGGCATGCCCCCCTGGGAGCTGGAGGCGGACGTTCTTGCTGCTGTGTACCAGTCCCGCACAGCAGCGAGAGCGGGAGGAGGGCGCCCGTACTGGGACGATGTTGAGGGGGTGCGCCGGCGTGCGCGGAGCGCGCTGCTGCGGAAGTGGGCGGAGGACCTGGTCGACCCGCTCTATGGCCGACAAACCATAGAGGCGATCAGGCCGGTCCTCGACCAGTGGGTGCGTAGGGAGAAGAGGCCCCTTACGTACCGGCTGGTGCAGGTACTTTCCGGACACGGCTGTTTCGGGAAGTACCTGCATAACATCGCCCGGAGGGAGCCCACCCCGAGGTGCCACCAGTGCGACGCCGAGGAGGACACCGCCCAGCACACCCTTGAGGTGTGCCCTGCTTGGGCGGTGCAGCGTCGCACACTAGTGGATGTGGTCGGCACCGACCTCTCGCTCCCGGCCCTGATACGGGCCATGCTGGAGAGCGGGAGTGGATGGGAGGCGATGGTCTCCTTCTGCGAAGAGGTGATGTCGCAGAAGGAGACAGCGGAGAGGGCCCGGGAGGAAGATCCTCAGGCGGGCCCTCTCCGACGCAGACGGCGGGGAGTGAGGAGACGGCGGTTTGCACGCCTTCTCCCCGCTCCCTGAAAGCAGCACCGGGGTGAAAGTCGGGGGGCTTTCACCCCATTGCACGGTGCTCCTGTCTGGGGGTGTCCCCGTATACCGGGACGCCCCTGCTGCGTGAGGAGGCCCGGCGTGAAGGCTGGGCCGTCCGCCAGGGACGGCATGGTAATCCGAACTAGGCACCATGTCGTCCCGTCAAGGCGATGAGGTATACCGGGGGTCTTTTTAGTGGGTATGCCGTCACCTTCAGTGACGGAGAGTCCCACACTCCCCCGCTGCCCCACCCAGGCAGCGGGATAGTACGTAATGCATTTTTTCCCCCGAAAAAAAAAAAAAAAAAAAAAAAAAGGTTAGGTTGTTCCCTGCGGGGGAGGCCCCATGAGTGTTTTTACGAGTATCTAGTACGTCCCCGTCGTCTCCCCTGGCTCTCCCAGTCCTGGTTACGGTAACGCAGTGCCAGGCTGGTGACCAAATCTAGATACTCTGGGGCAACCTTGCGGTTTTAGCTTACTAGTGTTCCCAGCTCCCTGGCCGTCGAGGTATCTCCGGTTTCAGGTTGAGCGGGCCCTAATAGGCTTCCTGTGAGGTTAATTCAACACTCTCGTGTTTTGATTTTTCGTGTTATTAGTGTTCTCTGCTCCCTGGCCGTCGAGGTATCTCCGGTTGCAGGTTGAGCGTGGCCTAATAACGCGCTCTTTGCTTTTGATTTGTTTCTTGTTTTCTGTTTTTACTTTGGTTTGTAGTTATGTCTACCCTACGTAATTCTGCTAACTTAGTAGAGGGTCTCGCAGTCGAGGAAAACTCGGCGGACGAGCTGGACCAGATGGTCACACGGGCGTTGCGCAGCTCACGCACTAAGAGGCCAGCGGGTTCGCCCATTTTTGCGTCTGAGGCTTCGGTCTCAGACAGTGAGGAGGTGGCCACGACAACACGGTCGTCGGCACCTAAAAAGGCTACGGCCAAAAAGGTCGTAGCTAAAAAGGCGAAAAAAGCGGCGTCTGGCCCTGCGGCCAAAAAGGCGGCGGCCAAAAAGGCGGCAGTTGCCACTGCGGCCGAATTTCTGAGGGCCAAGGCGGCGCAAGTCGCCCTGACCCGCCTGGAGTCGAACTCGAACGCATCTCGCGAAGATGCGCAAGAGGTGGAAGCCGACGAGCCTGTCGACTTCACGCGGAACCCACTCCCCGAGGAATGCTCACTCGCGGAGTTGGACGCAGCCGTCGACACGGAGACGTTGCGTGCCCGGGCGGGTAATCTGAGGTCCCTGATTTTCAATATTGCCCGCAAGTCCGGCAATCTCAAGAGGGAGTACGTGCGCGACCTGAAGAATTTCGCCACGGAATACCACGAGATTGTCGAGACGATCGCAGAGAGGACGATCTCCGATGAGACAAGGCGGCTCAGTCTCGAGAACCGCAGACTTCGCCGCCAAGTGGAGGACCTTGAGAAAGAGGTGAAGGCTATGCGCCGGGATTTCTCCCAGAGGGACAAGTCCCCGGCGCGGCCAGCCCTTCCCTCTCAAGACCCTGTGGGCATCTCGGCAAATCACCTGATGGGCGAGATGTCCAAGATGGTGAAGGAGATGGCGGAGGAACTCAAAGCCTCCATGTGCCGCACAGTGGGGGAAATTATTAGCGCTCGTATAGCGGTGGTTGAGGAGCGCCTTCCTCCCGCAAAAATCGTGCGGCCTCCACTTGCCGCCGACAAGAGGAGAGAGGAGGCAGCCAAGGCTGCAGTTGCCTCATCTGTACCTGCACCGGCTCAGCCTCAACCCACTGCAGCTCCCAAGCCGAAGCGGACTCGGAAGGGCAAAGCGAGGGTGGTTCCGCAACAGGCACCCCTCGCTGTCGCCGGCCCGTCGTCCGCGGTGACTCCGGCTGCCCTGACCACACGCGAGGGACAATGGAATGTGGTGGTTGGGAATAAGGGGAAAGGCAAAGGCAAGGGGAAGACCTCCACGCCCGAACCCCTGCCCAACCCTCCGTCAGACAGGCGCAGTCGACACCAGCGCCAAAACAGACGCAAAATAAAAAGGCGGTCAAGTTGACCCCCCCTCGCTCATCGGCTGTAGTGGTGACACTGCAGCCCGACGCCATCGAGCGGGGATTCACCTACAAGTCGGCCTTGTTGAAGGCAAGGGAGGTGGTGTCGTTGCCCGACTTGGGCATACCAGGAGTCACCGTCCGGCAGACGGCCACAGGAGCCCGCATGCTCGAGTTGGCGGGGGCTAAAAGCGCCGAGGCCGCTGACCGTCTGGCGGCCAAGCTGACGGAGGCGCTTAGTGGAGTGGCCGCTGTGTCACGGCCCACAAAATGCGTCGACCTCCGCATCGCTGGGCTTGACGATACCGTCACCCGCGAGGAGGTGGTGGCCGCAGTTGCGGCCAAGGGTGGCTGTGACCCGGCCCTGGTCAAGGCGGCCGAAATCCGCTTTGGGCCCAAAGGGACCGGGTCGGTCGTTGTCAAGTGTCCGATTGCGGCGGCAAAGGCGCTTGTCAGCGGAGGTCGTCACCTCATCGGATGGAGTTCGGTGCAGGTCCGAGCTCTAGACGCACTCCCCATGCGCTGCTTCAAGTGCATGGGGATCGGGCACACGCGCCTGCTGTGCCCGTCCGATAAGGAGAGGGTGGACCTGTGCTTCCGGTGTGGTCGGCCGGGGCACAAGGCCGCCGGATGTATGGCGGCGGCGCACTGCGTCGTGTGTGCCGAAGCGGGTCGGCCTTCGGGCCACACGATGGGCGGGAGGAGTTGCAACCCTCCCCCCACTAAAGCAAGGGCGGCACCAAGGACCCAGGCCGCCGCCGATAGCGGGAGGTGCGTAGCGCCAGCGGAAGCTGTAATGGAGCAATGAGTTCAGTCCTCCATTACAGCTTCTTACAGGGGAACCTCAACCACTGCGCCGGGGCCCAGGACTTGCTCATGCAGTCCATGGCGCAGTGGGAGATTGACGTAGCGGTGGTTGCAGAGCCCTATTATGTTTCCCCCCAGCCTAATTGGGCTGGGGATATATCTGGCTCTGTGGCCATAGTGGTCGCAGCGGGGCCTCGCTCGCGGCCGCTACAAGTGCGGGAAAGTGGGGCCGGATATGTGGCCGCCACCTGGGGGAACATGGCAGTTGTGGGAGTGTATGTCTCCCCCAACACTGGGCTTGCCAGTTTAGAGTCCTTTTTGAGGGGGCTCGGTCCGGTGATCCAGCGGTTGGCACCTCTCCCAGTTTTGGTCATGGGCGACCTGAATGCATGGTCGACCCTCTGGGGGAGCGTGTCAACGAACGTGAGGGGCCTAGCCGTCGAGGAATGGGCTGTCAGCTCCGGGATGTCCCCACTCAATCAGGGGACATCCTTCACGTGTGTGCGTAGGGCCGGGGGGTCCGTGGTGGACGTAACGTTTGCCACCCCTTCCCTCGCACGGCGCGTCCGGGGCTGGCGGGTGCTGAGTGAGGTGGAGACGATCTCGGACCACAAATATATTAGGTTCGAGGTCTCCACCTCCGACGGCTCGGCGGCGCCGAGTAGACGGGAGGGCCACGCATTTTTCCCGCGGTGGGCCCTCACCAAGCTGGATCCCGAGCTGGCCGAGGAGGCGGCCATAGTGGCGGCCTGGGGCGCGACCCCCACAACATCGGGGGTCGTTGAGGCGGCGGGCCATTTTCGAGACCTCGTCTCAAAGGTCTGCGATGCCGCCATGCCCCGAATTCAAGGACCCCCTCCGCGGCGCCACCAGGTTTACTGGTGGTCCGCGGAAATTTCCCGATTGAGGGATATGTGCTCCCTTTCGAGGAGGGCGTATACGAGGGCCCTGAGGAGGAGTAACAGGGACCAGGAGAGGGAAGGCCAGCTGTACGTGGCTTATAAAGCCGATAAGAAGGCACTACAGCTGGCCATCTGGCAGGCCAAGTCCAGGGCGCGGGACGAAATGCTGGAGGGTCTGGACCGAGATCCATGGGGGAGGCCTTACCGCGCTGCGCGGGATAAACTGCGCTTCCAAGGCCCCCCCGTGATGGAGACCCTCCAGCCGGAGGTGTTAGAGCGGGTGGTAGGGGAGCTTTTCCCAGAGCCCCCACCGTTCACACCTCCGAGAATGACCTCTCGCACGAGAGCCCTGGACGGCGAGCCGATCCCACTAGTTTCCGACGAGGAGATGGAGACAGTGCTGGATCGGCTCAAGGGCAAGAAGAAGGCTCCTGGTCCCGACGGAGTGCCGGGCAGGGTCCTCGGCCTGGCCCTGAAGCACCTGGGGGAGCAGCTTCGGGATATTTTTAACGCCGCGCTAACATCAGCGCGGTTCCCGAAGCTGTGGAAGGAGGGGCGGCTTTGCCTCCTACAGAAGGATGGTAGGCCCCCAGGTGTTGCCGGCGCGTATCGGCCGATTGTCCTGCTGGATGAGGCTGGGAAGGTCTTTGAGAGACTCCTCTCTTCCCGCCTCATCCAGCATTTAAATGAGAGGGGCCCAAACATTTCTGGCCAACAATTTGGCTTTCGGGCGGGGCGCAGCACCATAGACGCGCTGGCGCTACTTAAGGAGGTCACGGAGGTAGCAACCGCTCAGGGCGAGCGGTCGTTGGCGATAAGCCTGGATATCGCCAACGCCTTCAACAGTCTGCCGTTCGGCGTGATAAGGGAGGCGCTTCAGTATTTTGAAGTGCCTACTTATCTCGGCAGACTGTTGGAGGACTACCTCCGAGGGCGGGAAGTCCTCTACGAGGGAGGAGGACGGTTGGTCCGCCGGCCGATGAGGTGTGGGGTTCCCCAGGGGTCCGTTTTAGGGCCCCTGTTGTGGAACCTCGGTTATGACTGGGTGCTCCGCGGCGCGCTCCTTCCGAGGATGCGCGTCATATGTTACGCGGATGACACCCTAGTCATTGCCGGAGGCAAATCCTTCCCGGAGGCGAAAAGACTGGCAGAAGTCGGCGCCAGTCTGGTGGTTGGCCGCATCGAGGCGTTGGGCCTGAAGGTGGCCCTTAATAAGACCGAGGCTCTCCTCTTCCATGGGCCTCGGCAGGGGCCGCCTCCCGGTGCGGTGGTCCGCCTCAACGGCGTGAATGTGAGGGTGGAGGCCCAGATGAAATATCTGGGCCTAGTATTGGATGGGCGGTGGAATTTTAGAGCGCATTTTTCCCGCCTCGCGCCCCGCCTAATCCGCACCGCGGGTGCTCTGGGCCGCCTCTTACCCAACGAGCGCGGCCCGGGCCAGTCATGCCGGCGTCTCTACGCCGGCATACTTAAAAGTATGGCGCTCTACGGAGCGCCAATCTGGGCGGGGGCCCTCAACGCTGAAAACAGGCGCCTGTTACGGGCGCCTCAGAGGCAAATAGCGTTGAGGGCCATACGGGGTTACCGTACGGTATCGGGGGGGGCTGCCTGTGTCCTAGCAGGCATGCCCCCCTGGGAACTGGAGGCGGACGTTCTTGCTGCTGTGTACCAGTCCCGCACAGCAGCGAGAGCGGGTGGAGGGCGCCCGTACTGGGATGAAGTTGAGGGGGTGCGCCGGCGTGCGCGGAGCGCGCTGCTGCGGAGGTGGGCGGAGGACCTGGTCAACCCGCTCTATGGTCGAGAAACCATAGAGGCGATCAGGCCAGTCCTCGACCAGTGGGTGCGTAGGGAGAAGAGGCCCCTTACGTACCGGCTGGTGCAGGTACTTTCCGGACACGGCTGTTTCGGGAAGTACCTGCATAACATCGCCCGGAGGGAGCCCACCCCGAGGTGCCACCAGTGCGACGCCGAGGAGGACACCGCCCAGCACACCCTTGAGGTGTGCCCTGCTTGGGCGGTGCAGCGTCGCACATTAGTGGATGTGGTCGGCACCGACCTCTCGCTCCCGGCCCTAATACGGGCCATGCTGGCGAGCGAGAGTGGATGGGAGGCGATGGTCTCCTTCTGCGAAGAGGTGATGTCGCAGAAGGAGACAGCGGAGAGGGCCCGGGAGGAAGATCCTCAGGCAGGCCCTCTCCGACGCAGACGGCGGGGAGTGAGGAGACGGCGGTTTGCACGCCTTCTCCCCTCTCCCTAAAGCAGCACCGGGGTGAAAGCCGGGGGGCTTTCACTCCATTGCACGGTGCTCCTGTCTGGGGGTGTCTCCGTATACCGGGACGCCCCTGCTGCGTGAGGAGGCCCGGCGTGAAGGCTGGGCCGTCCGCCAGGGACGGCATGGTAATCCGAACTAGGCACCATGTCGTCCCGTCAAGGCGATGAGGTATACCGGGGGTCTTTTAGTGGGTATGCCGTCACCGTTAGTGACGGAGAGTCCCACACTCCCCCGCTGCCCCACCCAGGCAGCGGGATAGTGCGTAATGCATTTTTCCCCCGCAAAAAAAAAAAAAAAAAAAAAGGTTGTTCCCTGCGGTTAGGGGACGAGAATACTACCGAGGTATCCCTGCCTGTCGTAAGAGGCGACTAAAAGGGCCCTTGGGGTCGCGAAGCGCACGCGGGGGGGCCTGCGTGTGTTTCGGTTTGCGATCCCGAGGATGACGGTAACGCGTGTCTTCGGACACAGTGGTCTGTGTTATCGTGCACTGGAGTTGAGCTTGCTCCTCCCGAGGCTGGCTGCCAGGCGGCCTTGCGCGCCGAAGGGTCCTGCGAGGAGTCTCTCCCTCGTTGGGGATCCCGGGTCCCTTCCATTCTGCGCCGAAGATGACCACCGTCAGGTTTTAGTGGGTAGGGGTCTCTGTTTTCCCAGGAGTTCCGAGTCCCACATATCCCAGGTGTCCCGAACCCAGGGCCTTGGGAATGCCTAAATGCATTTCCTGACGCAAAAAAAAAAAAAAAAAAAAAAAAAAAAAAAAAAAAAAAAAAAAAAAGGTTAGGTTAGGTTAGGTTAGGTTAGGTTAGGTTCCGGGAGGAGGCGCGTCGGTCCACAGTCCACGGGGTTACCCCAAGCCAGGTTTCATCCTGGCTGGAAGAGTTCCGCACACTGGCTGTGGAGCTCTGGGATGTGCGGCTCGCGGATCCCGGATCGGGCCATCGCACGATCCAGGCGATCCGCCCTGTTCTCACACAGTGGCTCAATCGGCGTCACGGCGCCGTAACGTACCGTCTGACGCAGGTACTCACGGGGCATGGCTGCTTCGGGAGTTACCTGTACCGGATCGGACGGGAGGCTAGCGATGCCTGTCACCACTGTGACGCCAGCGAGGACACGGCTCAGCACACGCTGGAGGTGTGCCCAGCATGGGCAAACGAGCGCGAGACGCTCACCGCCTCGATCGGGCGCGACCTCTCGCTGCCATCCGTGGTTTCTGCCATGGTGGCGAGCGCGAGCTCGTGGGATGCGGTGCTCTCCTTCTGCGATGCCGTCGTGTCGCAGAAGGAGAGCGCCGAGCGCCAGCGCGAGCTGGACAATCCCGCCCGACGTCGGAGGCGAGGCCGCCGGGGTGGTGGTGCGTAATCCCGGCGGTTCCCTGCGGTTAGGGGACAAGAATACTACCGAGGTATCCCTGCCTGTCGTAAGAGGCGACTAAAAGGGCCCTTGGGGTCGCGAAGCGCACGCGGGGGGGCCTGCGTGTGTTTCGGTTTGCGATCCCGAGGAAGACGGTAACGCGTGTCTTCGGACACAGTGGTCTGTGTTATCGTGCACTGGAGTTGAGCTTGCTCCTCCCGAGGCTGGCTGCCAGGCGGCCTTGCGCGCCGAAGGGTCCTGCGAGGAGTCTCTCCCTCGTTGGGGATCCCGGGTCCCTTCCATTCTGCGCCGAAGATGACCACCGTCAGGTTTTAGTGGGTAGGGGTCTCTGTTTTCCCAGGAGTTCCGAGTCCCACATATCCCAGGTGTCCCGAACCCAGGGCCTTGGGAATGCCTAAATGCATTTCCTGACGCAAAAAAAAAAAAAAAAAAAAAAAAAAAAGGTTAGGTTAGGTTAGGTTAGGCGTGGCTAGAGGACAGCGCCGCGCCTTCGACGAGGTTGAGAGGGTGCGGCGCTTAGCTCAGAATGAGCTGCTTTGGCGATGGAAGGAGGACCTGGAGGCGCCTAGGTACGGCATTCGTACCATAGATGCCATCAGGCCCCTCCTTCATAGGTGGTGTCAGAGGGGGTTCGGCGCACTCACCTTCCGGCTGGTGCAGGTGCTCTCTGGGCATGGCTGTTTCGGCCAATACCTGCACCAGATAGCCGGAAGAGAGCCAACCCCCGTGTGCCACGAATGTGGCGCACTCGAAGATGACTCCCAGCACACCCTCGAGGTGTGCCCGGCCTGGGAGTCGCAGCGCCACAATTTGATGGCTGCAATAGGCCGGGACCTCTCGCTACCGAAGGTAGTTCGAGGTATGCTCGAGAGCGAGAGGTCGTGGGAGGCGATGGTCTCCTTCTGTGAAGAGGTTATGACACAGAAGGAGACCGCGGAGAGGGCCAGGGAGGACGATCCTCTGGCGGCCCCTCTCCGACGCAGACGGCTGGGAGCCCGGAGAAGGCGGTTCGCCCGCCTTCTCCCAGTTCCCTAGGACACCAGCGGGTGAGACCGGGGGGTCCCACTCGCATATGCACGGTGTCCCTGTCTGGGGGGTACCTGTCGTGTATCAGGTTACCCCCCCGTGGCGTGAAGAGGCCCGGCAGTGGCTGGGCCGACCGCTTGGGACGATGTGGCTGAAATTCTTAGGGAATCCCACATCGTCCCGCTAAAAGCGAAGCGGAGATACACCGGGGTATTTTTAGTGGGTATGCCGCCGGGTTTACCGGCGGAGAGTCCCACACTCCCCCACCGCTCACCCAGGCGGTGGGATAGTGCGTAATGCATTTTTACCCCGTTAAAAAAAAAAAAAAAAAAAAAAAAAAAAAGGCGTGGCTAAAGTTGCCAGACCCGCCAAGTGCGTCGACTTGCGCTTGTGTGGGCTGGACGACTCTTTAACCGATAAAGACGTCGCATCGGCAATTGCCGCCCGTGGAGGGTGTGACACAAACGCCATCAGAGTGGGTGAAGTCCGCCCGGGCCCGAGAGGCGTCGGGGCCTGCTTTGTCCGTTGCCCAGTGGCAGCGGCAAAGATTTTAATGAAAGAGGGCCACCTTATGATTGGGTGGAGCAGCGCGCAGGTCCGGGCATTAACCCCGCGCCCTATGCGCTGCTATAAGTGCATGGGCGTGGGTCACACAAGTCCGCGATGTCCTACTCCGTGGGACCGGACCGGCCTGTGTTTCCGATGTGGCAAAGAAGGGCACAAGGCAACGGTGTGTCAAGCAGAGCCTCACTGCGCACTCTGCGCTAATGAACAACTGCGTGCCAAGCACATTATGGGAGGCCGGGAGTGTAATCCACCTCCCACAAAGCCGAAGCCGGCTATATACGACCGAAGCAGCTTTGCTACTTCGGTCGGCCTTCTACGGAAGGTAATGACTGGGGGTGGAGGCATCACTGCTTCTGCTCCTAGTGGTACCAGCGGGAAGGGGTCGGGGGGCCCCAACCTGCATTGCACGGTACCACCTGTCTGAGGGGTGCCCAGGTGTACCCGGGCATCCCTCCCAGCGAAGGACGTCGGGCCAACCATCTGGCCTGACCTACCACTGGGCGGTACGGCGAGTGTAATAATCCCGTACCGTCCGATTTTTAAACAAGTGGTTGAGGGTACACTGTCAGGTTTTTTAGTGAGTAGGAGTCTCACATAACCACATTGCCCCCCCGGGCATGTGGTATCCATGAGGGATTTTCCCTGACATGAAAAAAAAAAAAAAAAAAAAAAAAAAAAAAAAAAAAAAAAAAAAAGGTTAGGTTAGGTTAGGTTAGGTTCAGAATCCGACGCCTAGGGCTACACGTGGCCCTAGAAAAATCCGAGGCGACCTGTTTTCACGGGCCTCGGAGAGGACCTCCAGCCGGTTCGGCTATCCAGGTGGGTGGAGTCCAGATCCGTGTCGAGTCGACCATGAAGTACCTAGGATTGGTCCTCGACAGTCGCTGGAACTTCCACGCCCATTTTAAGCGCTTGGCGCCTAAACTGGTGCGAACGGCGGCCGCGTTAGGCAGATTGCTGCCCAACATCGCGGGGCCGAAGGCTTCATGCCGGAGGCTTTACGCGGGAGTTGTGCGGTCCATGGCCCTGTACGGCTCACCTGTCTGGGCCGACACCCTGACAAGCCAGTGTATCGCCGAACTGCGGAGACCGCAGCGGGCGATGGCAGTCAGGGTCATACGGGGCTACCGCACAATTTCCTACGAGGCGGCCTGTGTGCTGGCCGGCACACTCCCCTGGGACCTTGATGCGAGGACCCTCTCGGCGGTGTTTCACTACCGGGAGGAGGCGCGTCGGTCCACAGTCCACGGGGTTACCCCAAGCCAGGTTTCAACCTGGCTGGAAGAGTTCCGCACACTTGCTGTGGAACTCTGGGATGTGCGGCTCGCGGATCCCGGATCGGGCCATCGCACGATCCAGGCGATCCGCCCTGTCCTCACACAGTGGCTGAATCGGCGTCACGGCGCCGTAACGTACCGTCTGACGCAGATACTCACGGGGCACGGCTGCTTCGGGAGTTATCTGTGCCGGATCGGACGGGAGGCTAGCGATGCCTGTCACCACTGTGACGCCAGCGAGGACACGGCTCAGCACACGCTGGAGGTGTGCCCAGCTTGGGCAAACGAGCGCGAGACGCTCACCGCCTCGATCGGGCGCGACCTCTCGCTGCCATCCGTGGTTTCTGCCATGGTGGCGAGCGCGAGCTCGTGGGATGCGGTGCTCTCCTTCTGCGATGCCGTCGTGTCGCAGAAGGAGAGCGCCGAGCGCCAGCGCGAGCTGGACAATCCCGCCCGACGTCGGAGGCGAGGCCGCCGGGATGGTGGTGCGTAATCCCGGCGGTTCCCTGCGGTTAGGGGACGAGAATACTACCGAGGTATCCCTGCCTGTCGTAAGAGGCGACTAAAAGGGCCCTTGGGGTCGCGAAGCGCACGCGGGGGGGCCTGCGTGTGTTTCGGTTTGCGATCCCGAGGATGACGGTAACGCGTGTCTTCGGACACAGTGGTCAGTGTTATCGTGCACTGGAGTTGAACTTGCTCCTCCCGAGGCTGGCTGCCAGGCGGCCTTGCGCGCCGAAGGGTCCTGCGAGGAGTCTCTCCCTCGTTGGGGATCCCGGGTCCCTTCCATTTTGCGCCGAAGATGACCACCGTCAGGTTTTAGTGGGTAGGGGTCTCTGTTTTCCCAGGAGTTCCGAGTCCCACATATCCCAGGTGTCCCGAACCCAGGGCCTTGGGAATGCCTAAATGCATTTCCTGACGCAAAAAAAAAAAAAAAAAAAAAAGGTTAGGTTAGGTTAGGTTAGGTTAGGTTAGGTTGGGGGAGGCCCCATGTGATTTTTATGTAGGAAATTATACATCGGGATCGTGCGATCTATTGCCCTTTACGGGGCCCCCGTATGGGCCAACGCTCTGAAGAATCAGAGTATCGCCATCCTGCGCAGGCCGCAGAGAGCGATGGCCATACGAGCTATACGGGGGTATCGTACGATTTCTTTTGAGGCGGCATGTGTGCTGGCTCGCCAACTGCCCTGGGATCTAGACGCGAGGGCCCTTTCAGCCGTTTTCTACTGGCGTGAGGATGTGCGTTCCTCGGGCGGGCGGGCTGCACCCCAAGAAGTTGACGGCCAAAGAGCCAATTTACAAAATGACGCCATCACCATCTGGCAAAATAGACTGGCTGCTCCAGGAGCGGGCCAGCGAACTCTGGAGGCAATTCGCCCAGTATTCAAACTGTGGCATGAGCGACGTCACGGCTCCCTGTCTTTTAGGATGACGCAGGTCCTGTCGGGGCATGGTTGCTTCGGCAGGTACTTGAACAGAATTGGCAGGGAGTCAACAGCAAGATGTCACCACTGTGACTCTGCCGAGGACACTGCCCAGCACACTCTAGAAGTGTGCCCAGCATGGGCTCAGGAGCGCAACCAACTAAGCGCTGTCCTCGGAGGAGACGTGACGTTGCCGACTGTCATACAAGCTATGTCAGTCAGCCGAACGGCGTGGGTGGCAGTTGCCAGTTTTTGTGAGGCAATAATGTCCGGAAAAGAGGCCGCCGAACGGATCAGGGAGCAGGAGGATCCTAGTAGGCGAAGAAGGCGACGCCGGGGTGGTGGCATGTAAGCCCCAGCAACCCCTTTGCCCTGTGGTTCGGGGCGTTAGAATACAGCCACGGTTCCCCCCCGCCTGTCGTAAGAGGCGACTGAAGGGGGGCCTTCGGGGTTGCTAAGAGTGCACGGCGGGGGCTGTGCGCTCTGTCTTAAGTGACCCCGAGGAGGACGGCAGTGTGGGGTGGCCTCACATTGCCGGGTAACACTGGATGGTGTTAGGGGGGAGGTATCACTCTCCCCGAGCTGGGCTGCGCCAGCAGCATTGCGCACTCAAGTTCACCGGATGCATTCTATCAGTAGAAATCCCGGTGACTCGAGTCATGCGCGAAGATGGCCACCGCGGGGTTTAGTGGGTATTCTCACCAGTCTGGTGAGGGAGTCCCACACCCCCCCGCCACTCCCCCCGGAGCGGCGGGATGTCCGTAAACGGATTCCCCGCGAAAAAAAAAAAAAAAAAAAGGCCCCATGTGATTTTGTAAGTGCTAGATACGTCCCCGTCGTCTCCCCTGGCTCTCCCAGTCCTGTGCACGGTAACGCAGTGCCAGGCTGGTGACCAAATTCTAGCACTTGGGGCAATCCTTGCGGTTTTGTTTATTAGTGTTCCCAGCTCCCTGGCCGTCGAGGTATCTCCGGTTTCAGGTCGAGCGGGCCCTAATAGGCTTCTCGTGAGGTCATATCAAAACTCTCCTGTTTTGATTTTCTTTTTTCGTGTTATTAGTGTTCTCAGTTCCCTGGCCGTCGAGGTATCTCCGGTTGCAGGTTGAGCGGGGCCTAATAACGCGCTCTTTTACTGTAGCTTTTATTTTTTATTTTTCTTGTTTTTTGTTTTTATTTTGTTCTGTAATTATGTCCACCCGACGTAATTCAGTCAACTCTGTTGAGGGTCTCGCAGTCGAGGAAGCCTCGGTGGACGAGCTGGACCAGATGGTCACACGGGCGTTGCGTAGCTCACGCCCCAAGAGGCCGGCGGGTTCACCCATTTTTGCGTCTGAGGCTTCGGTCTCAGACAGTGAGGAGGTGGCCACGGCAACACGGTCGTCGGCACCAAAAAAGGCTTCGACCAAAAAGGTCGTAGCCAAAAAGGCCAAAAAGGCGGCGACTGGCACTGCGGCTAAAAAGGCGGCGGCCAAAAAGGCGGCAGTTGCCACTGCGGCCGAATTCCTTAGGGCCAAGGCGGCGCAAGTCGCCTTGACCCGCCTGGAGTCAAACTCTAATGCATCTCGGGAGGATGCACAAGAGGTGGAAGCGGAAGAGGCTGTGGACTTCACGCGGAACCCACTCCCCGAGGAATGCTCACTCGCGGAGCTGGACGCCGCCGTTGACACCGAGACGCTGCGTGCCCGGGCGGGTCATCTGAGGTCCCAGATTTTCCAGATTGCCCGAAAGTCCGGCAATCTCAAGGGGGAGTACGTGCGTGACCTATAAAACCACGCCACGGAATACCACGAGATTGTCGAGACGATTGCGGAGCGGACGATCTCAGATGAGACACGGCGGCTCAGTCTCGAGAACCGCAGACTTCGCCGCCAAGTGGAGGACCTCGAGAAAGAGGTGAAGGCTATGCGCCGGGATTTCTCCCAGAGGGACAAATCCCCGGCGCGGCCAGCCCTTCCCTCCCAAGACCCTGTGGGCAACTCGGCCAGTGACTTGATGGCCGAGATGTCCAAAATGGTCAAAGACATGGCGGAGGAATTGAAGGCCTCCATGTGCCGAACCTTCGGCGATATGGTGAACGCCCGCTTGGCGGTGGTTGAGGAGCGCCTCCCACCAGCACCAATCATGCGTCCTCCACTGGCCGCCGACAAAAGAAGAGAGGAGGCAGCTAAGGCTGCGTGTTCCTCAACTGCTCCGGCTCAGCCTCAGCCCGCTGCAGCTCCCAAGCCGAAGCGTACCAGGAAGGGGAGAGCGAAGGCTGTTCCGCAACAGGCACCTCCCGCTGTTGCCGGCCCGTCAACGGCTTCAACGCCGGCTGCCCCTGCGACCCACGAGGAAACGTGGAATGTAGTAGGTGGGCAAAAACGAAAAGGCAAAGGCAAAGGCAAGGGGAAGTCTTCCACACCCGCCCCAGCCCGAACCCCTGCCCAACCCTCCGTGTCTGCGGCCACACCCAAGAATGTGGCAAACAACAAGACGGTGCTGAAGAAAAAAGCGGTGAAGCTAACACCGCCGAAGTCCTCGGCTGTGATAATTACGTTACAGCCGGAGGCAATTGAGAAAGGCGTTACATACGCCATGGCGCTAAACCAAGCGAGGGAGGGCATAACTTTGCCTGAACTTGGTATAGCAAATATCAAAACCCGCACCACAGCCACGGGAGCCAGAATGCTCGAGCTGTCTGGTTCCCAAAGTGGGGATAAAGCTGATAACCTCGCAGCGAAGATCCGCGAGGTATTAAAAGATGTCGCCACCGTCGCGAGGCCCACAAAGTGCGCTGATCTTCTTGTCAGGGGCCTCGACGACTCAATCTCAAAAGAGGAAGTGGTCGCCGCCATTGCGGCAAAGGGCGGCTGTGCCGCAGAACTTATTAGGGCTGGGGAGATCCGCTCTGGCCCTGGTGGTACGGGGTCCATCACTATTAAATGTCCGTTGGCAGCGGCTAAAATAGTTGTGGAAGCAGGACGCCTCCTCGTTGGCTGGACCTCGGCCCAGGTGCGTGCCCTAGATGCCCTGCCTTTACGCTGCTTTAAGTGCATGGGCACGGGCCACACCCGCCAGACATGCCCCTCGCAAAAGGACCGGAGCGATCTATGCTTCCGGTGCGGGCGATCGGGGCATAAGGCCGAAAAGTGCGCAGAGGCACCCCGTTGTGCTATCTGTGCCGATGAGGGCAGGCCGTCAGGGCACGCAATGGGGAGTAGGAAATGCGCTCCTATCCCTAAGAGAGGACAATTGGCCGCCAGGACCCAGGCCAATTCAAGTGCGGGAGTGCGCCGTGAGCCGGCGACGGAGGAAATTGTAATGTCGGAATGAGTATAAGCCGGCATTACAATTTCCTACAGACTAACACGAACCACTGCGCCGGAGCCCAGGACCTTTTGGTTCAGGCAATGGCGCAGTGGGAAGTGGATATTGCAGTCGTGGCGGAGCCATATTTTATATCTTCCCAACCACACTGGGCGGGGGATATCAATGGCTCCGTCGCTATAATTGCGAAGACGGGCAACACTGCCCACCCCCTTATTGTGAAAGAAAGGGGGTCGGGCTATGTGGCAGCTACTGGGGGGAGGAAATACGCCATAATTGGTGTCTACTACTCCCCCAATGGCACTCTGGCAGGTCTGGAGTTACTGCTTGACACGCTGAGTCAGGTTGTACAGCGTATGGCTCCTCTCCCTACTTTACTCATGGGGGACCTCAACTCTTGGTCCTCATCGTGGGGGAGTGCCACCACAAGTTCTTGGGGCCGCGCCGTCCAAAACTGGGCAGTCGACGCCGGATTGTCCCTCTTAAATCGAGGGACAGAACATACGTGCGTGCGATGGAACGGGGGGTCCGTGGTGGACATTTCGTTCGCCACCCCTTCCACCGCACGTCGCGTCCGGTGTTGGCGCGTTCTCAGCGAGGTGGAGACTCTATCGGATCATAAGTATATCCAATTTGAGATCTCCACCTCACCCGACACAGCGGCCCTAGCCCGGCGGCAAGGGCAGGCCTCTTTCCCGCGGTGGGCCTTGACCAAGCTCAACAAAGACCTAGCGGAAGAGGCCGCCATAGTTCAGGCGTGGTGCTCGGCCCCTATATCCACGGAGGTTGACGAGGCGACCGATGTTTTTCGGTCCTCTCTCAAGGAGGTATGCGACGCAGCCATGCCAAGGGTAAAGGCTGCAGCTCCTCGGCGGCAGGTGTACTGGTGGTCCGCAGAAATCGCGGGCCTCCGAAGCACCTGCCAACGTGCAAGGAGGGCATATGGCCGTAGTCGACGTCGGGCAAACCGAGACCCAGAGGTGGAGGGCCAGCTGTATGCCACCTACTGTTCCCACAGAAAGGCACTACAGCTGGGTATCAGCCAAGCCAAGGCTCAGGCTCGGGAGGAGCTTCTGGAGGGCTTAAACCGTGACCCATGGGGCAGGCCATATCGCGCAGCACGCAATAAGCTGCGCAATCAAGGCCCCCCGGTCATCGAGACCCTCCAGCCCGAATTGTTGGAAAGGGTGGTGCAGGAGTTGTTCCCTGACTCTCAAGAACACTTCCCACCGCCCATGGCTCCTCCCACGGGGAGGTCAAATGAAGGCGAGCCTCCCGCACCGCCCGTCACCGGAGAGGAATTGGGGACGGCGGCTGCAAGCCTGCGGCTTAAAAAGAAGGCTCCTGGCCCAGACGGGGTCCCAGGAAAAGTTTTGGGGTTGGCGCTCCGGCACATGACCGAGCAGCTGCGGGAACTGTTCAACGTTGCTATTGCACGTGGACAGTTCCCCAAAATATGGAAGGAGGGCCGCCTCTGTCTATTACAAAAAGAGGGGCGATCTCCAGACACTGCGGGGGCCTATCGCCCGATTGTCCTGCTGGATGAATCCGCGAAACTCTTTGAACGCATCATTGCGTCGCGGATCATCCAGCACATGACGGACGTTGGGCCAGATCTGTCTGGCAACCAGTTCGGATTCAGGGCCGGGCGATCAACTATTGACGCTGTCCAGGCCCTGAAAGCCGAGACGCTCGAGGCCTCCGCGAGTGGGGACAGGTCACTGGCGGTGTCACTGGACATCGCCAATGCCTTCAATAGCCTGCCCTATGGCACGATAAAGGAGGCGCTACACTACTTTAACGTGCCACCATATATAGGGCGGCTAATAATGAGCTACCTCACGGATCGTGAGGTACTCTATGTGGGCCCCGACGGAAACATCGTCCGCCGGGCAATGAAGTGTGGGGTTATATATTCCATAGTCAGGGGTCCCAGAACGGACCCCTGACTATGGAATATGGGCTACGACTGGGTTCTGCGGGGCACGCTCCTTCCACGGACGCGTGTCCTGTGTTACGCAGACGACACCCTAGTCGTAGCCCGCGGAGGATGCTACAATGAGGCGGCAAGACTGGCAGAGGTAGCCACCAGTCTTGTTGTGGGGCGCATAGAGGCGCTGGGGTTGAAGGTCGCCCTGCAAAAAACCGAGGCCCTTCTTTTCCACGGGCCTCGGAGGGGACCTCCCCCCGGTGCAAAAATACGCCTCAATGGCGTCGAAGTGAAGGTGGGGGCCCAAATTAAGTATTTGGGCCTCCTGCTTGACGGGCGGTGGAGCTTTGGCGAGCACTTCAGCAGGCTCGCCCCCCGCCTTGTCAGTGCTGCAAGTGCTTTGGGCCGCCTTCTTCCCAACCAAGGCGGCCCTGATACTACATGCCGGCGACTTTACGCCGGCATTGTAAGGAGCATCGCTCTTTATGGAGCGCCAGTGTGGGCGGACGCCCTGAACGTCACCAATAAACGCATGCTGCGGAGGGCGCAGCGTGTGGTGGCGACCAGGGCGGTTCGTGGATACCGCACCATATCCATGGGGGCTGCTTGCGTTTTGGCCGGCACGCCCCCGTGGGAGCTAGAGGCCGGGGTCCTCGCTGCGGTGTACGAATACCGTGCAGCAGCGAGGGCAAGAGGACAGCGCCCCGCCCTCGATGAGGTTGAGAGGGTGAGGCGCATAGCTCAAAATGAGCTGCTTTGGCGCTGGCAGAACGACCTGGAGGCGTCACGATTTGGTACACGTACCATTGACGCCATCAGGCCCGTTCTTCATAGGTGGTGTCAGAGGGGGTTCGGCTCACTCACCTTCCGGCTGGTGCAGGTGCTCTCAGGGCATGGCTGTTTCGGCCAATACCTGCACCATATAGCCAGAAGAGAGCCAACCCCCGTGTGCCACGAATGTGGTGCACCTGAGGATGACGCCCAGCACACCCTCGAGGTGTGTCCGGCCTGGGAGGTGCAGCGCAGCACACTAGTTGCTGCAACAGGCCGGGACCTCTCGCTCCCAAGAGCAGTTCGTGCTATGCTCGAGAGCGAGAGGTCGTGGGAGGCGATGGTCTCCTTCTGTGAAGAGGTCATGGCACAGAAGGAGACCGCGGAGAGGGCCAGGGAGGACGATCCTCTGGCGGCCCCTCTCCGACGCAGACGGCTGGGAGCCCGGAGAAGGCGGTTCGCCCGCCTTCTCCCAGTTCCCTAGGACACCAGCGGGTGAGACCGGGGGGTCTCACTCGCATTGCACGGTGTCCCTGTCTGGGGGGTATCTGTCGTGTATCAGGTTACCCCCCCGTGGCGTGAGGAGGCCCGGCAGTGGCTGGGCCGACCGCTTGGGACGATGTGGCCGAAATCCTTAGGGAATCCCACATCGTCCCGCTAAAAGCGAAGCGGAGATACACCGGGGTATTTTTAGTGGGTATGCCGCCGGCTTCACCGGCGGAGAGTCCCACACTCCCCCACCGCTCACCCAGGCGGTGGGATAGTGCGTAATGCATTTTTACCCCGTTAAAAAAAAAAAAAAAAAAAAAAAAAAAAAAAAAAAAAAAAAAGGTTAGGTTAGGTTAGGTTAGGTTAGGTTAGGTTAGGTTCATCGGTTACGACTGGGTACTGCGAGGTGGGAATCTACCGGGTGTCAGCGTAACATGTTATGCAGACGACACACTGGTCACCGCTCGGGGGAAAACGTTTCGCGAAGCAGCGCTTTTAGCCACTGCGGGAACGGCGCATGTGGTGGGCCGCATTCGGCGCCTGGGTCTGGAGGTGGCTCTGCACAAGTCCGAGGTCTTGTGTTTTCACGGGCCCCGGCAAGCCCCTCCAGCTGGTTCCCATATTGTGGTGGGTGGAGTCCGGCTTGACGTCGAGTCGACGCTAAAATACTTGGGGCTAGTCCTTGACGGTCGACTAGACTTCCGCGCCCATTTTGAGCGGCTGGCGCCGAAACTCATAAAGACGGCCAACGCTCTGAGTAAGATCCTGCCCAATTTATCTGGGCCAGGCGACTTATGTAGGAAATTATACATCGGGATCGTGCGATCCATTGCCCTCTACGGGGCCCCCGTATGGGCCGACGCTCTGAAGCCTCAGAGCATCGCTATCCTGCGCAGGCCGCAGAGAGCGATGGCCATAAGGTCAATACGGGGGTATCGCACGATCTCCTTTGAGGCGGCATGTGTGCTGGCTCGCCAACCGCCCTGGGATCTAGACGCGAGGGCCCTCTCAGCTGTTTTTTACTGGCGTGAGGATGTGCGTTCCTCGGGCGGCCGGGCAGCACCCCAAGAGGTTGACGGCCAAAGGGCTAATTTCCAAAATGACGCCATTACCATCTGGCACAACAGACTGGCTGTTCCAGGAGCAGGCCAGTGGACCTTGGAGGCAATTCGCCCAGTATTTAGGCTGTGGCTAGAGCGGCGTCACGGCTCCCTGTCATTCAGGGTGACACAGGTCCTGTCGGGGCATGGTTGCTTCGGCGGGTACTTGAACCGAATCGGCAGGGAGTCAACAGCAAGATGTCACCACTGTGACTCTGCCGAGGACACTGCCCAGCACACTCTAGAAGTGTGCCCAGCATGGGCTCAGGAGCGCAACCAACTGAGCGCTGTCCTCGGAGGAGACGTGACGTTGCCGACTGTCATACAAGCTATGTCAGTCAGCCGAACGGCGTGGGTGGCAGTTGCCAGTTTTTGTGAGGCAATAATGTCCGGAAAAGAGGCCGCCGAACGGATCAGGGAGCAGGAGGATCCTAGTAGGCGAAGAAGGCGACGCCGGGGTGGTGGCATGTAAGCCCCAGCAACCCCTTCGCCCTGTGGTTCGGGGCGTTAGAATACGGCCACGGTTCCCCCCCGCCTGTCGTAAGAGGCGACTGAAGGGGGGTCTTCGGGGTCGCTAAGAGTGCACGGCGGGGGCTGTGCGCTCTGTCTCAAGTGGCCCCGAGGAGGACGGCAGTGTGGGGTGGCCTCACATTGCCGGGTAACACTGGATGGTGTTAGGGGGGAGGTATCACTCTCCCCGAGCTGGGCTGCGCCAGCAGCATTGCGCACTCAAGTTCACCGGATGCATTCTATCAGTAGAAATCCCGGTGACTCGAGTCATGCGCGAAGATGGCCACCGCGGGGTTTAGTGGGTATTCTCACCAGTCTGGTGAGGGAGTCCCACACCCCCCCGCCCCTCCCCCCGGAGCGGCGGGATGTCCGTAAATGGATTCCCCGCGAAAAAAAAAAAAAAAAAAAAAAAAAAAAAAGGTTAGGTTAGGTTAGGTTAGGTTAGGTTAGGTTAGGTTAGGTTAGGTTAGGTTGGGGGAGGCCCCATGAGTGTTTTTACGAGTATCTAGTACGTCCCCGTCGTCTCCCCTGGCTCTCCCAGTCCTGGTTACGGTAACGCAGTGCCAGGCTGGTGACCAAATCTAGATACTCTGGGGCAACCTTGCGGTTTTTGCTTACTAGTGTTCCCAGCTCCCTGGCCGTCGAGGTATCTCCGGTTTCAGGTCGAGCGGGCTCTAATAGGCTTCTCGCGAGGTGATTTTCTTTCTAGAAAATCAACACTCTTTGATTATTAGTGTTCTCAGCTCCCTGGCCGTCGAGGTATCTCCGGTTGCAGGTTGAGCGTGGCCTAATAACGCACTCTTTGTTGTGACTTTATTCTTTTTTGTGTTTTCGTTTTGTCTGCAATTATGTCTACCCGGCGTAATTCAGCCAACTCACTCGAGGGTCTCGCAGTCGAGGAAAACTTGGCCGATGAGCTGGACCAAATGGTTACGCGGGCGTTGCGTAGCCAACGGCCTAAGAGGCCGGCGGGTTCGCCCATTTTTGCGTCTGAGGCTTCGGTCTCAGACAGTGAGGAGGTAGCCACGACAACACGGTCGTCGGCACCGAAAAAGGCTACGGCCAAAAAGGTCGTAGCCAAAAAGCCTAAAAAGGCGGCGTCTGGCCCTGCGGCCAAAAAGGCGGCGGCCAAAAAGGCGGCAGTTGCCACTGCGGCCGAATTTTTGAGGGCCAAGGCCGCGCAAGTCGCCATGACCCGCCTTGAGTCTAACTCCAACGCATCTCGCGAAGATGCACAGGAGGTGGAGGCCGACGAGCCTGTCGACTTCACGAGGAACCCACTCCCCGAGGAATGCTCACTCGCGGAGTTGGACGCAGCCGTCGACACCGAGACGTTGCGTGCCCGGGCGGGTAATCTGAGGTCGATGATCTTCCAAATTGCCAGAAAGTCCGGCAATCTTAAGGGTGAGTACGTGCGTGACCTAAAAAACCACGCAACGGAATACCATGAGATTGTCGAGACGATTGCGGAGCGGACGATCTCGGATGAGACACGGCGGCTCAGTCTCGAAAACCGAAGACTTCGCCGCCAAGTGGAGGACCTCGAGAAAGAGGTGAAGGCTATGCGCCGGGATTTCTCCCAGAGGGACAAATCCCCGGCGCGGCCAGCCCCTCCCTCCCAAGACCCTGTGGGCAACTCGGCCAGTGACTTGATGGCCGAGATGTCCAAAATGGTCAAAGATATGGCGGAGGAATTGAAGGCCTCCATGTGCCGAACCTTCGGCGATATGGTGAACGCCCGCTTGGCGGTCGTTGAGGAGCGCCTTCCTCCCGCAAAAATCGTGCGGCCTCCGCTTGCCGCCGACAAGAAGCGAGAGGAGGCAGCCAGGGCTGCGGTTGCCTCATCTGCGCCTGCGCCTGCCCAGCCTCTGCCTACTGCGGCTCCTAAGCCGAAACGGACTCGGAAGGGCAAAGCTAGGGTGGGTCCACAACAAGCACCCCTCGCTGTTGCCGGCCCGTCGTCCGCGGTGACTCCGGCTGCCCCTGCCACCAGCGAGGGACAATGGAATGTGGTGGTTGGGAATAAAGGGAAAGGCAAAGGCAAGGGGAAGGTCTCTACGCCCGCCGCAGCCCGAACCCCTGCTCAACCCTCCGTATCGGCTGTTGCACCTAAAAATGCGGCAAACAAAAAGAAGGCGCCAAAACAAGTGGTGAAACTTTCACCGCCAAAATCTTCAGCTGTGATAATCACGCTGCAGCCGGAGGCACTGGAGAAAGGGATGACGTACGCTATGGCCCTTAACCAGGCAAAGGGGAGCATAGCGCTGAATGAGCTTGGCATTGCCAGTATCAAAACCCGCACCACAGCTACGGGAGCCAGAATGCTCGAGTTGTCTGGCTCCCAAAGCGGGAACAAGGCTGATAACCTCGCGGAGAAGATCCGCGAGGTATTAAAAGACGTCGCCACCGTCGCGAGGCCCACAAAGTGTGTGGATCTTCTTGTCAGGGGCCTCGACGACTCAGTTGCAAAGGAGGAAGTGGTTGCTGCTATTGCGGCAAAGGGCGGCTGTGCCGTGGAACTAGTTAGGGCTGGGGAGATCCGCTCCGGCCCTGGAGGCATGGGGTCCATCACCATTAAATGTCCGGTGGCAGCGGCCAAAATAGTGGTGGAAGCGGGACGCCTCCTCATCGGCTGGACCTCGGCTCAGGTGCGTGCCCTAGGTGCCCTGCCCTTGCGCTGTTTCAAGTGCATGGGCACGGGCCACACCCGCCAGACATGCCCCTCGCAAAAGGACCGGAGCGATTTATGCTTCCGGTGTGGGCGATCGGGGCATAAGGCTGAAAAATGCACAGAAACACCTCGCTGTGCAATCTGTGCTGATGAGGGGAAGCCGTCAGGGCATGCAATGGGGGGAAGGAAATGTGTTCCTACCCCCAAGAGAGGAACATTGGCCCCCAGGACCCAGGCCTCTACAAGTGCGGGAGTGCGCCATAAGTCGGCGACGGAGGAAATTGTAATGTCGGAATGAGTGTAAGCCGACATTACAATTTCCTACAGACTAACACTAACCACTGCGCCGGAGCCCAGGACCTTTTTGTTCAAGCAATGGCGCAGTGGCAAGTGGATATTGCGGTCGTGGCGGAGCCCTACTTTGTATCTCCCCAACCTCACTGGGCTGGGGATGTCAATGGCTCCGTCGCCATAGTCGCTAAGACGGGCAGCGCTGCCCGCCCCCTCATTGTAAAAGAAAGGGGGTCGGGCTATGTGGCAGCCACTTGGGGGAGAGAATACGCCATAATTGGTGTATATTTCTCCCCCAATGGCACTCTGGCAAACCTAGAGGTGTTACTGGACACCCTAGGTCAGGTTGTGCAGCGGATGGCCCCCCTCCCTATTTTATTGATGGGGGACCTCAATTCTTGGTCCACCTCATGGGGAAGTGTGACCACCAATTCTTGGGGCCGCACCGTCCAAAGCTGGGCGGCCGAGGCCGGACTGTCCCTTTTAAATCGAGGGACAGAACACACGTGCGTGCGATGGAATGGGGGGTCCGTGGTGGACATTTCGTTTGCCACCCCTTCTATTGCACGTCACGTCCGGTGTTGGCGGGTACTCAGTGAGGTGGAGACTCTATCGGATCACAAATACATCCAATTTGAGATCTCCACCTCACCTGATACAGCGGCCTTAGCCCGGCGGCAAGGGCAGGCCTCTTTCCCGCGGTGGGCCCTGACCAAGCTCGACCAAGAGTTAGCGGAAGAGGCCGCCATTGTTCAGGCGTGGTGTTCGGCCCCAATCTCGTCAGATGTTGACGAGGCAGCCAACGCCTTTCGGGCCTCTCTGAGGGAGATTTGTGACGCCTCCATGCCGAGGGTGAAGGCTGCAGCACCTCGGCGGCAGGTGTACTGGTGGTCCGCAGAAATCGCGGACCTTCGGAGCACCTGCCAGCGTTCAAGGAGGGCATACGGCCGCAGTCGACGTCGGGCCAACCGAGACCCAGAGGTGGAGGGCCAGCTGTATGCCACCTACTGTTCTAACAGAAAGGCGCTGCAGCTGGCCATCAGCCAAGCCAAGGCCCAGGCTAGGGAGGAGCTTCTGGAGGGTTTAAATCGCGACCCATGGGGGAGGCCTTATCGCGCAGCTCGCAACAAGTTGCGAAACCAAGGCCCCCCGGTCATCGAAACCCTCCAGCCCAAATTGCTTGAAAGGGTGGTGCAGGAGCTGTTTCCTGATTGTCAGGAACACTTCCCACCACCCATGGCTCCTCCCACTGGGAGGCCGGATGAAGCCGAGCTTTCCGCACCGCCCGTCACTGAAGAGGAACTGGGGACGGCGGCTGCAAGCCTCCGGCTTAAAAAGAAGGCCCCTGGTCCCGACGGTGTCCCGGGCAAAGTCTTGGGGGTCGCGCTCCGTCAAATGGACGAGCAGCTGCGGGAACTGTTCAATGTTGCGATTGCACTTGGACAGTTCCCTAAAGTATGGAAGGAGGGTCGCCTATGCCTCTTGCAGAAAGAGGGGCGGTCGCCGGACACAGCGGGGGCCTATCGCCCGATTGTCCTGCTGGATGAATCTGCGAAACTATTTGAACGCATCATTGCATCGCGGATCATCCAGCACATGACGGACGCTGGGCCAGATCTGTCCGGCAACCAGTTCGGATTCAGGGCTGGGCGATCAACCATTGATGCTGTCCAGGCCCTGAAAACCGAGACGCAAGAGGCGTCCGCGAGCGGGGATAGGTCATTGGCGGTGTCGCTGGACATCGCCAATGCCTTTAATAGCCTGCCCTATGGCACGATAAAGGAGGCACTACGCCACTTTAACGTGCCACCGTATATAGGGCGGCTAATAATGAGTTACCTCACAGATCGTGAGGTGCTCTATGTGGGCCCCGACGGAAACATCGTCCGCCGGGCAATGAAGTGTGGGGTTCCTCAGGGGTCCGTTTTGGGACCCCTTCTATGGAATATGGGCTACGACTGGGTTCTGCGGGGCACGCTCCTTCCACGGACGCGTGTCCTTTGTTATGCAGACGACACCCTGGTCGTAGCCCGTGGAGGTACCTACAATGAGGCAGCAAGGCTGGCAGAGGTCGCCACCAGCCTTATTGTGGGACGGATAGAGGCGCTGGGGTTGAAGGTCGCCCTACAAAAAACCGAGGCCCTTCTTTTCCACGGGCCTCGGAGGGGACCTCCCCCCGGGGCGAAAATACGTCTCGATGGCGTGGAGGTGAGGGTGGGGGCCCAAATGAAGTATTTGGGCCTCCAACTTGACGGGCGGTGGCGTTTTGGCGAGCACTTCAGCAGGCTCGCCCCCCGCCTCGTCAGTGCCGCGAGTGCCTTGGGCCGCCTTCTACCCAACAAAGGCGGCCCCGATACTACATGCCGGCGACTTTACGCCGGCATTGTACGGAGTATCGCCCTCTATGGCGCACCTGTGTGGGCAGATGCCCTAAACGTCACCAACAAGCGCATGCTGCGGAGGGCGCAGCGTGTGGTGGCGACCAGGGCGGTGCGGGGGTACCGCACCATTTCCATGGGGGCTGCCTGCGTTTTGGCCGGTACGCCCCCGTGGGAGCTAGAGGCCGGGGTCCTCGCTGCGGTATACGAATACCGCGCAGCAGCGAGGACCAGAGGACAGCGCCGCGCCTTCGACGAGGTTGAGAGGGTGCGGCGCTTAGCTCAGAATGAGCTGATTTGGCGATGGAAGGAGGACCTGGAGGCGCCTAGGTACGGCATTCGTACCATAGATGCCATCAGGCCCCTCCTTCATAGGTGGTGTCAGAGGGGGTTCGGCGCACTCACCTTCCGGCTGGTGCAGGTGCTCTCTGGGCATGGCTGTTTCGGCCAATACCTGCACCAGATAGCCGGAAGAGAGCCAACCCCCGTGTGCCACGAATGTGGCGCACTCGAAGATGACGCCCAGCACACCCTCGAGGTGTGCCCGGCCTGGGAGTCGCAGCGCCACAATTTGGTGGCTGCAATAGGCCGGGACCTCTCGCTACCGAAGGTAGTTCGAGGTATGCTCGAGAGCGAGAGGTCGTGGGAGGCGATGGTCTCCTTCTGTGAAGAGGTTATGACACAGAAGGAGACCGCGGAGAGGGCCAGGGAGGACGATCCTCTGGCGGCCCCTCTCCGACGCAGACGGCTGGGAGCCCGGAGAAGGCGGTTCGCCCGCCTTCTCCCAGTTCCCTAGGACACCAGCGGGTGAGACTGGGGGGTCTCGCTCGCATTGCACGGTGTCCCTGTCTGGGGGGTATCTGTCGTGTATCAGGTTACCCCCCCGTGGCGTGAGGAGGCCCGGCAGTGGCTGGGCCGACCGCTTGGGACGACGTGGCTGATATTCTCAGGGAATCCCACATCGTCCCGCTAAAAGCAAAGCGGAGATACACCGGGGTATTTTTAGTGGGTATGCCGCCGGCTTCACCGGCGGAGAGTCCCACACTCCCCCACCGCTCACCCAGGCGGTGGGATAGTGCGTAATGCATTTTTACCCCGTTAAAAAAAAAAAAAAAAAAAAAAAAAAAAAAAAAAAAAAAAAAAAGGTTAGGTTAGGTTTTTTTTTTTTTTTTTTTATACTTATTCCCCTGGTGTGGTGGCCAGAGACTTTTTATAGTTTTTCTTTGTCTTTTCCTTTTTCTGAATTTGTACAGCTGACAAGTGGCTTGCCCGTGGGCAGAATGGTCCTTTTCGGTGCTCTATTTCTCTTTTCCTTATTTTTTATCTGTACAATATTATAATGTCTGAGACTATTTTTCCTATCTTACATTGCACTATCTTTGTGCCCTTTTCTTATAATCTATTAATTTACTCTTATTATTACATCTACTTACTTACATTTATTGCTTAACTACACATCTCTATTATTAATAATATATTATAGCTAATAATTACCAATAACGTACCTATTCTAATTTATTCAGTAACTTTTATTTAATACATGTTTAATTTTAATTGACTGCCATTTTATTACAATAATAAATTGTAGTCAATTATTTATGTACTATTTCTTTTATTTACAGTTTTTGTTAGTTTTCTGCAATAGTTTAGAAAACTGTTTCTCGCTTTACAATTCATGACTATCTCATGTAAGTTTTCCTTTACCAGATCGGCACCAATTCTATTTTCGACATCATGTCTTTCCAGTGAAAAAATAGGACACTCTAGTAGTATATGCATGACACCTTCTGAGGCGGAGGGGTCGCAGGTACAGGATGGACTCTCCTTGCACTTGAATCGGTTCAAGTACTCGGAGAATCCACCGTGTCCTGTTAGTACCTGTACTATCAGTGGATCAAGTTCTATTTTCCTAATCAATGTGTAAGCCGTTATAGCGTTAGGAAAGAAAATTTTTGTTATTGCCGCGGTTTCACCTGAGCTATATCTCCGGTTCCATTCGTCAAGCGATTTAGACCGGATCTGTCGCTTGGCGAAGGAGACCGGACACAGATCATAGTCTGGTTTTTTGCGCGATCTAAGTGCCGCGTCTCTCGCCAGTTCGTCCGCTCTCTCGTTCCCTGGCAGCCCCGCGTGAGCCTTAATCCAGAAGAAAGTCACAGCTTTGTTCCGGATTAATGCCTCGCCAAGGTTGCGTCGGGTTTCCACAGCAAGGGGGTGAGGGGAGTTCGGGTTTGCGATCGTTTCCAGCGCTGCCCTCGAATCGCTGTAGACGCCGAAACTCTCCCCTCCCATCCGGAGAACTTCTTTTGAGGCTCTGCATATGGCTAGTAGTTCTGCCTGATAAACCGTGCAGTAGGACGGCAAGCAAAGTTTGATGGTCTTCGTCTCTGCTTCTCTATCCCACAGAGATAGAGCAGCTCCGACCTTGCCTTCAATTTTGCTTCCGTCCGTGAAGATTCTCACCGACTGCGCGTTTCGGTTGTTAACCTGTTCCTGGTTTGTCAGACATTCGAACTCTATGCTCATATGCGTAGCCGGATGCGGAAGCTCTGCAAAGTCTACCGGTCTCTCCGTCTCCCGATCTCCTGGTCCATCCGGGGGTGATCCTCTCTTGGCCTCGTACAAAGACGCTGCCTCCTGTATTCGCAGGTCGAGAGGCAGTATCCCAGACAGGACCAGTGCCGAGTTCAGGGAAACGGTCCGATAGGCTTTGCATAGCTTCTGTGCGAAGCCTCTCTGCACTGCGTTGAGTTGCTTTCGGACCCCTATTTTCTGGGCTGCAGGTGCCCATACACTGGCGGCGTATGTTATAACGGGCTCTACCGCGGCATTGTAAATAACCCTAATGATGTCCGGGTTTAAACCCCAGCTGACCCTTGCTGCCTTAGCGAGTTGTTTATATATGTTTAAAGCTTTCCTGCACTGATTGGCAACGTGAGCATTGAAGGTCAGCTTGCTGTCAATGGTAATGCCCAGTAGTTTTATTGCCCCGGCCACTTCAATGTCCACTCCTCCCATGTGCAGGCGTGGTGTGTCGTACTTCAGCTTCCGGGTTAAGACCATTGCACATGTTTTGTGCGGCGCAAACCGGAGCCTGTTTCTGACCCCCCACGCCCGCACATGTTCCAGTACAGGGTTTGCCTCCATTTCCGCCTCTAAGGCGGTGTCCGAGCTGAATGCCAGCACGACGTCATCTGCGAAGGCATGGCAGTAGATATTTTTTCTTTGTAGTTGATGCAGGAGGGGATCGAGGAGAAGGTTCCATAGTATCGGTCCTCCGATAGATCCTTGCACACAGCCTTGTGTCGTGTTTCGGGAGGTTTCTTCCCCGGCGTATCTTAGATTCACCTTTCTGTCAGACAGGTAGCTGTCAATCAGCCGCCTGATGTTAACCGGACACTTTTCCTCAGCCAGTCGGACTCTTATTGCAGGCCACCAGGCGCTATCGAAGGCCCCCTCTATATCCAGCGACACCAGTGTAACTATCTTTTTGCAGTCCAGCTTGGACCTGATGTGCTTCACTAGGTTATAGAGGGCGTCCTCGGTGCTCCTCTGGGGCATGAATCCGTACTGGCGAGTACTTATCCGGGGAACCAGGTGCCACTTCAATCGAGCTACCAGCATCTTTTCCAGGATTTTGCCAAGGACGGGTAATAGGCCAATTGGCCTATAGGACTTTGGAACAAGGTAGTTGTCCTTTCCCGGTTTCCGTAGTACCACTACCGTGGCTTCTTTCCATACGTCCGGGAAGTGGGACAGTGTCAGGCATTTGTTGGCAAGGGAAAGGAAGGTGTTTACGCTACCGCCATCTTCTGGGACGACCGCGACAACGCAGCGCGGACCGGTAAACCGGAGTGAAGCTGGCTACGAGCTACGACCCCCCCCTCACGGACTACCCCTCGGGCGGCGGGGACACATGCGAACTTCACACTACCTAGCAGCTACGATTTAAAATAGTACAGACGTTTTTTCATCGTATTAACTACCAGTTTGTAACACCAAGAATAAATAATATTTCTAATTCGTAAAATAAACGATTCATTTAAACAAACGAGTAATCCTGCACCCAGACGATCCACACACGCAAGCTCAAAACATATGGTCCTTCGAGCCGGATCTACACTGAAGAACCAGCGAGTATACGGTCAGAGCCACCATTCCTGCCTTACCCAACTCCTAAACGATCTTGTGTTAATAGTGTTACATTATCATATTACAGTTAACTCGCTACGCGATTTCCTGATTCGAGTTTGTGGCTGATTCGCGAGAAAAATCGTAAGTACCTCAGTCTTTTCTCAACCCTCCAAAATGAGTGATAACGAATATGGTGATAGTTCTCAGAATGATGAAAATAGAATAGACGAGCTAAGTAAACTTAATGAGCTTAAAAAACTTAGAAGCACAATTAAGGGAAGATTTACATTATTTGAAAAATTCGTTAAAAAGTTTAAGTCAACTGTAACTTTACCAAAAACGCAAGTCACTGAAGTAACTTTGCGAATTCAAACGATTACAGAATGTTTTAAAAATTATTGTGATATTCAAGATCAAATAGATGCACTAATAATTGATGAGGAAGGTTCCTATTTGCAATTAGATTATAGAGAGTCAATAGAGGAACAATACTATAGGAATCTCGCAGTTGCTAAATGTTTGATTGAAGAAGACGTAACTACTAATTCCAAGTGCTTACATTCGGATACTGTAGCAGTTCAAAAGTTCTTGCCAGTTAAGTTACCAGAAATTAAACTGCCCTCCTTTGACGGCTCCTATGATCAGTGGTTGGAATTTCGAAATTCGTATTTAACCATGATTCATAAACGAACTGATTTAGAATCAATTCAAAAACTTCACTATTTAAAGTCTTCTCTCAGTGGTTGTGCACTACAAGTCATCAGTGCTTTGGAGTTCACAGCTTCTAATTATGCTCATGCTTGGGAATTGCTCGAAAATAGATTTCATAATAATCGACTATTAGTGTACAATCATGTGAGATCGTTATTTTCCGCTCCGACAGTCACAAAAGAATCACCTTTACAGATTAGAAAATTAATTGATACGATTTTAAGAAATTTACGTGCTTTGCAAACCTTAGGTGAACCAACCGAGTCTTGGGATACCTTGATTATTTATTTAATTTCAACTAAATTAGACGCCTTAACGGAAAAAGAGTGGGAGAATCATAAAAGTTCACTCTCAAGTCAATATAGTGATCATAAAGATAAATTAAAGTTAGACGATTTGCTAAGTTTTTTAAAAAACAAAGCTGATTTGTTGGAAATCACTCATAAACCACAAAATAATAAACCTGCTCTTGATCGAAAGCCATTATACGATTCTAAAAGGCTTTCGAATCAATCACATGTTTCTCATAGTTATATTTCTACCCGCAACACCAACAAATCGAATGATAAACGAGTACGTGTCTGCGTAATGTGTCGCCAAAATCACGCACTTTATACTTGCACTTCATTTTTAAATTTAACGGTTAGAGATAGAATCAAATTAGTAAACGATGAAGCTTTATGTCGTAATTGCTTGCGCGCTGGGCATACGATAAACGAATGCTTGTTCGGGCCGTGCAAACAATGTCAACAGAAACATAACAGCCTATTACATACTGACAGCACAAGATCAGCTGAGCGTGCGCATGATTCACAGCCCACTGATAACAAGGTGCTAGGTACGCTGACGGCGCTTCATTCTAATACGAATAATTCAAGCGATTTACAACAGATGTTATTGCCCATGCAGCAAGTCTTATTATGTACTGCGCTTGTTGAGGTAGTCGATAGCAATAATAAACGTTTCACTATACGCGCTTTGCTGGACAACGGTAGTCAGCATAGCTTTATTACGAATAACTTATTTAAACGATTAAACGTATCTTCAATACAGTCCACTATTCAAATATCGGGTGTGGGACAATCTATTACTCAATCGAATAGAATATGCGAAATTACTATACGTTCAAAAACATGCAATTACGATACGAAGATTAGGTGTTTGGTTTTACCGCATCTTACTTCAAGTATACCTTCGACAAACATTGATTACAAATCATTACATATCCCTAATGGCATTCAACTTGCAGATCCCGCCTTTTATGAACCTTCCGAGATAGACTTATTAATCGGCGCGGATTTGTATTGGAATATTTTAAACGAAGATCGGTTTCAGTTATCGAGTGGACCTTTCTTACAAAGTTCCAAGTTAGGATGGTTAGTATCGGGTTTCATAGGTAATTCGCGAGCCGGTCGCTCGGTTCATTGTCATTTTACCCAGGCAATAGATTCCCAGCTAAAGCAGTTCTGGGAATTAGAGGAAATAAATAGTACTAAACAAATACTAACAGAAGACGAACGAAAATGCGAAAATTTGTTTATTACTACGACTAAACGTGAAGTCGACGGTAGATTTTCTGTGCGCATTCCCTTACGGGAACCAGCTGATAACCTCGGTGACTCATACGCACTTGCTAAAACCCGTTTTCTAGCATTGGAACGCAAGTTAAACCGATTACCACATTATAAAAATATGTATCGCGATTTTATACGTGAATATGTCAGTTTAGGTCATATGACTAAAATAGATACGTATGATAAACAGAACTATTTTCTTCCACACCATGGAGTTTTTCGGGAACACAGTTTGACGACTAAATTGCGAGTCGTCTTCGATGCTAGTGCTGTGACCACGTCGAACAAATCGCTTAACGATATTCAGTTTGTCGGTCCGCCTCTTCAGAATGACATCTTCTCAATATTATTACGTTTTAGGCAATACAAATATGTAGCTTGTGCCGATGTTGAGAAGATGTTTAGACAAATTTTGATACAGCCTGATCAGAGGAATTTACAACTCATTGTGTGGAGGGAATGTTCTTCAGATCCGTTAGAGATTTATCAGTTGAACACGGTAACTTACGGAACTGCGTCTGCGCCGTACTTGAGCATGCGTTGCTTAAGACAACTGGTATACGAATGTGATGATGCTGATATATCTCGCATAATAAGGGAAGACTTCTACGTAGACGACCTAATTCTAGGCCATGATGATCAGAATCTACTAACTGATATCTGCGGAAAGATCTATAGATTGTTATCGTCAGGTTGTTTTCCACTGCGCAAGTGGACCTTCAATTTCGATATATCAGCTGACACTTCTAAAGAATTATTTATAGGCGAACATTGTCAAAACAAAACTCTCGGGATGGGTTGGTCCAACACTACCGATAGATTGCACTTCACTACTGCGGTGACGAATGCGCCTGACGCCACAAAGCGAACTATGCTGTCTGTTATCGCTCAGATCTATGATCCGTTAGGCCTCCTTGCGCCGGCCACAATTATCGCAAAAATGCTATTGCAAAAGTTGTGGTTGTGCAAAATAGGTTGGGACGATAAAGTTCCTAAAAGGATAGAAAACGATTGGTCTTATTTTGTTCAAGCGTTGAGTTG
The DNA here is from genome assembly GCA_947369235.1 of Udea olivalis. Classification (NCBI taxonomy): domain Eukaryota; kingdom Metazoa; phylum Arthropoda; class Insecta; order Lepidoptera; family Crambidae; genus Udea; species Udea olivalis. The sequence goes on along the minus strand of OX376345.1, from coordinate 40,157 downwards.
TTTAAACGAGTTAAGAGTTCCGCGACACGTAATGAATAGTGCAGATGAGATAAAAGAGTTACACATTTTTACGGACGCATCTCAGAATGCATACGGCGCATGTGCCTACATACGTACGTATAGCGACAGTAGTGATTTAATTACGGTTAGATTATTATGCGCCAAAAGCAAGGTGTCGCCAATTAAAGTTGTTACGATCCCAAGATTGGAATTATGTGGCGCCTTATTAGGCGCAAAATTATATAATAAAATTGTAAATTCGCTTCGATTGTGTTTCGATAAGGTCTACTTCTGGACGGACTCCACTATAGTTATGGGCTGGGTTCGTATGTCACCTCACCAATTAAAAACGTTCGTACAACACCGCGTTACAGAGATAAACGAACTAACTGGCGATTCCGTGTGGTTGCACGTCAGCGGCAAAGAAAACCCAGCTGACTTAGTATCTAGAGGAATGTACCTCGAAACGCTTGCTAACTGTACGCTATGGTGGAACGGACCCACATTTTTGCAAGAAAAACAATTTAATTTCGAGGTTAATCACAGCACTTACGACTGTATTGAATTGCCAGAGGTAAAAAAGGAAACCGTGTGCGCCGTAACCACAAATTCGCAAAAATCAGTTATAGATTTCTCACGATTCTCCTCATTTCAGCGTCTTATACGTAGCGGAGCGTATGTATTACGATTCATAGCTAATGCGCGCGCAGCAAGTAAACACACCGGCGCCGGGCGGCAAACCGGTTCCTTATCGGTGGACGAGCTGAGCGCGTCGACAAGAATGCTTACGCGCGTAGCACAGCTGCAATCCTTTCCGAATGAATATAATAATTTAGCGAAAAGGTTAACGTTAAAATGTAAAGGTGATTCTAGTAAAGTCTCTGGTCTTAACTTATTTTTGGATAAAGATGGTCTAATTAGAGTCGGAGGCAGATTGAACTCCGCCAGTAATTTCGATTATAATAAAAAACATCCACTATTACTGTGTGGCAAAAGTTACTTTACTGTTCTTCTATTTAGAAACGAACACAAAAACCTACTTCATGCGGGGCCCCAACTGCTTTTATCAACAATTCGTGAAACTTGGTGGCCACTAGCAGGTAGGAATTTGGCTAGGAAAACGGTTCGTTTGTGCATCATGTGCACGCGCCTGAAGGGAGAAACCTTGACACCTATCATGGGCAACTTACCTGCCGAGCGTCTGGAGCCAGGTTACCCCTTCATGCGCTGCGGCGTTGAGTACGCTGGACCATTGATGATACTGAGTCGTAGAGGCAGGGGAGCTAAACTTATAAAATGCTATATATGTTTATTCGTTTGCTTTATTACACGAGCAATTCACTTGGAATTAGTGTCGAGTCTTACTACAAACGATTATTTACTCGCTTTAAAACGGTTTATTTCTCGTCGAGGGAAACCATTAGACATATTTAGTGACAACGGTAAACATTTTGTAGGCTCAAAAAAGGAGCTATCAGTATTTATAAAAGATAATGGCAAAGAAATCGTAGACTTTGCAGCTAATGAAGGCATAAAATTAATTTTCATACCACCATACGCTCCTCATTTTGGTGGTTTGTGGGAGGCAGGGGTAAAATCGTGCAAATACCACCTTAAACGGGTTTTAGGAAATTGCAACCTTACATATGAAGAATTTAGCACTGTTCTCACACAGATTGAAGCTGTCCTGAATTCACGTCCTATGTTCCCGCTTTCTTCCGACCCTAATGATCTCCTTCCCCTCACTCCTGCCCACTTTCTTATTGGTCGGCCTCTGACCGCTCCACCATGCAGAGACTTGACGACCACTGAGACACACCGTTTGATGCGACATGATCGAGTGGAACAAATGCGACAGCATTTTTGGCAACGGTGGTCAAAGGAATACGTGGCGGAGCTCCAGACCAGAACAAAGTGGAAGGTGCATCGACCAGACATTGCACAAAACGCATTGGTTCTTATCAAAGAAGATAACCTTCCGCCGCTGAAATGGCGATTGGGTCGTGTCACCCGCATCTACCCAGGCAAGGATGGAGTATCACGTGTAGCTGACATACATACAGCGACGGGCACCATACAGCGTGCCACCTCAAAGATATGTCCGCTTCCACTGCAGCCCTCAGATGCAGATGACAACAAGGGAAATAATTAACTGTATCCTGCTCATTTTGAAACCTGCTGCTTTCAAAGGCGGGGCCATGTTTACGCTACCGCCATCTTCTGGGACGACCGCGACAACGCAGCGCGGACCGGTAAACCGGAGTGAAGCTGGCTACGAGCTACGACCCCCCCCTCACGGACTACCCCTCGGGCGGCGGGGACACATGCGAACTTCACACTACCTAGCAGCTACGATTTAAAATAGTACAGACGTTTTTTCATCGTATTAACTACCAGTTTGTAACACCAAGAATAAATAATATTTCTAATTCGTAAAATAAACGATTCATTTAAACAAACGAGTAATCCTGCACCCAGACGATCCACACACGCAAGCTCAAAACAGAAGGCATTTGGGTCCTGGAGAATGGCATGCTTACAGATGTCTGCAGTAAGACCATCAGCCCCGGGAGCTTTTTTGGGATTGAACCCATCCATGGCGGTCTTCAGCTCTAGCATCGTGAACGGTGGGTCATGGTGTTCGCCTTGTGTCCTTTCGTTCACTCTGTCAGCAGCTTCTCTTGTCCACCTGTGGTCGGCGTTGTCCGTGCTCACCAGGTCTGCCGGGTAGAAGGTTTCGGCGAGTAAGGTGGCCGATTCTTTAGGGTTCTGTGGGGTGCCGTTTTTCACTAGGGGTAGGTCTTCCTCCCGTTTCTTTGTTCTCCCTATTACCCTATAGATACCCTCCCACACACCTTCCCGGTCCTGTTTTTCACAAAACTTCTTCCAACTCTGGGTCTGGGCGGCTTTTGCTTTGGACTCATATTCTGTTTTTGCTTCCAGGTACTCCGTGACAACCCTCTCTCTTCGGACAGTAGCTGCGCATCTTATGCGACGCTTTTTGGTGGCGACTTCCTTCTTCAGAGCTGCGAGTTCCTCATTCCACCATGGGATGGTGAGTTTAGACGACTTTTTGATTAGTGGGATATGTTCCTTGCAAGCTAATTTAATGTTATTTGAGAATTTTTCAACCTCGTTTTCCAAATCAGTTTTGTCGGTTATGCTATTTATGTTTTTATGCTTGTATCCAGATAGTGTATTGAGCTGTCCCAGTTTCTCACGAAATTGGTCCCAGCTAGCCTTTTTAGTGTTATATATCCTAGTGGTCCTGTTTACTGCGATTCCTTTTGATTTTTCTGATTTGAAATTAAACAATATCCCATTGTGGTCGGAACTTGTAAGGCCTCGCTCTACTCGCCAGTCCGCCACCAAGTTGAGCATGTCCAGCGAGCAGGCTGTCACGTCCACGTGGCTGCTGATTGCCCTGTCTCCCCTTACTGTGTCGAATGTTGGAGTGTTGCCTTGGTTTAATACGTGGAGGTCCAACTCCTCCAGAGTACCAGACATTTCGTCGCCCCTGTGGTCGACTATTGTGCTTCCCCACCAGGTGCTTTTTGCGTTGGCGTCGCCTCCTATAATTATTCTATTTGGGCCAAGGGCTGTGCGTATGCCTCTCAACTGCTCCAGGTATGGCTCTATGGGGCGGTCTGGCTCGAAGTAGTAAGACACCGCCGCGATTACCCAGGCGCTGGTCCGGATCCTCACCACTACGATATTGTTTGTGGTGAGTTCTGGGCACTGTATGACATCGAGGTCAGCATCGTGTACCACAATCGCTGCCTTTACAGTCCCACTTCCTTGGTCCGCGCACTGGTATACTCTTGCGTTGCGGTAGTTCTTCATCCTTCTAGCCCCACCCACATATGGCTCCTGGAGAAGTGAGAAGGCGATCCTGCGCTCACTGGCCTCCAGCATCAGCTCTGCCGTCGCTAGCTCTTTCCTTTGCAGGTTTACTTGAGCTATGGTGTAAGGTCTCCTGGCGGGGTTATCTGCCCTGATTGTTCGTGGGGTGCCCTTAGCAATATGCTACTGCGGAGCGTGCCAGTGCGTCCCACCGCTTGCGCACCGGGCAGTGCTGACTGAAAGCGCTGTGCTGGGTATTGTTCATTTTGGCCCTGACGCAGTTTTTGCACTTGGGCTCCTCACCAGCAAGCCTATCGGCGCATTCGCTGCTCATGTGTGGCTCTCCACAGTAGCTGCACAGGTCCTCCGTATCCTTGCAGAAGCGTTTCCCGTGCCCGTACCCCAGGCATCTGGTACACTGAACCAGCGGCGACTGGTCTGCCACTATTATGCTTTGCAGGTCTATGTGGATAGAGCCTGCCTTTATGGCTCTCTGCCAGACCACTGGCGAGGTGCTGATCACCACGTGGTTAATCAGGGGGTTCCTGGCTTTCCTTCTATATCTTATAGTAATTCTGGCCTCCTCACCGTCGAGGCCGTGGAAAAGGTGTTTGTTTTGGTTTTTAAGTGCCTTCTCTATGTCCTCATCTTTGTTAAAAGTGAGGACATCTTTGAGTACCAGGAGTGGGTCTTTATTTTTCACTTCCTCCACGGTGAGTTGGCCGTTCATTTCGAGCCTTTCCTTAATTTTTCTCCTTTCGTCAGCAGTTTTCACCCCCATTATGATTTTTCTATCCTTGGCTTTCCTCACTTTTCCCACACGGATCCAGCCCTCCTTAGCGTCTACTGCCTGTCTCACTCTTTGTAGGACCTCCTCACTCGTCTCTTGATCGTCTTTGGACGAGATCACAATGGAGTGGAGTGCCGTTTTCTCCGGACTGCGTGTCGTGGTCACCACGCTAGCGTAGGTGTTCTTTTGTTGTATCGCTTCCTCCTTGTATTCGTCCATTTTTTTCGCATTTTCCCTAATAAGCCTATTATTTTCCTCCAACTTTGCTAGAATTTTTTCATTTATGTTATTCTTTTCTTCGTTTCCATTCCCTACTTCTTTGCTCGTTCCTTCACTCGGGTCTCTCTTTGGCGGCTTTTCTTTATTTCCTTCTTCTTCACCGTCCTTCACCATCTGGAAAAGTTCTTCAAGCGCGCGGTACACCTCTGTCACAATCTCCTTTTTTGTATTTCTGGACTGCTCCAGTGCCCGTTTACCTTTGTCCATACATGCTTGGGCTTTGGCCGTTTGGCTCATGTTTTTCGAGCTTTTCGGTAGGGTTTTTGGAGGCTCCGCTGATAGTCTGCGGGCTGGCTCGGATGTTGTTGCCTGCTTTAGTGTCTGTTTCGGTTTCTGTGATTGCTGCGTATGCGCGGTTTGCGTCCTGTTTGTGGGGTAGGCAGATGAAGGCCCAGCTTTCGCTGCCTCCCACTCACCAATACTACGTCTTACGCCTGTCACCGGTTTTGGCCTCTCTTTCTCCTCCGATTTTGGTGTATTTTGTTTCTGTTCAGTGGCTTTTTTAGGCGTGCGATAGCCGAACATTTTCTCAGGGGAACGCGTCAATCAGGATAGAATAAAAGTTTGTAAAAGTTTTATAAATAATGTAAAATAGTATAGACCTACGGTCAAAAGTCTTAAGGTTAAGTTTTTGTCAATGACAGAGTCTTAAATGTATATAGTTCTTAAAGATAACGTATCCCCCAGGGATGTGTAAAACTAATCCTATTTATACACTAGTTATAGTGTCGTTGAAACAACAAATATACAGTAAGACTATTCTATAAGCAGCAACAAAAAGTGTTGCTAGCGTCTGGTACGGTTGAATAGGGTGTATTCAGGCAATAGCTAACACTAAAATAAAATAACATAAAAATAATTTATTTTTGTCCGGTCGACAAAATCCCAATGGTCAGTGAGCAAGTTTATGAGAATTTATGACTGTTTATGGTAAAGTATATGACGTTTTGTTACGAGAGATTTATAACAGATTTTTAGAGATTTTATTGAGGGTGTTTTAATTCTTTAAAAGTTAAACTTGAAAATTCGGGGGGGTAGGGGGTTGAAAATTTGAGGGTTGATTTTACAAGTGAAGAGGGATCGGAGCGAACGAATTTTGAGTACAATAAAAATTTACAGAATTTAGGTGCTAAATTTGTTATGAATTTTTTAAAAAATGTTTCTTTACCATGGGATTTTGGTCAAATGTGCACCTAAGGTGGCTATATTGTGTGTTAAAACTAAACTGAAACTGTTGTTTTGGCGGTCGCAAAATTACCTGTAAGCCCAGTCCAGAAATATAAATTTTTGAAAATAATAATTATTATTATTTTTTGCCGACCCCAAAAAGTCTAGGTGGTAGATGAAGAATGGGTGGGTGGGAGGGCGATTTCTCGCCCCGATGACGTCTGAGGGTGGCAAACGGGGTGTCGTTGGATAGGGCCCGTCGGCACGCACACAATTGCCAAACAAAGCAACTGGGTGTTTCTTAGTAAAAATTTAGAAAAAAGGTGAAAAGGTGATTTTTTATATAATTTTGGTGTGATTTTATTCGATAATTAGTTCAGTATTTGGCGGAGCGCGCTGAAAACAACGGCGGTGTGTTTCTCTAGTCCTGGCGAGTAATACTGAATCAAAAGAAATCGGAAATCTAATCAAATCTGGGAGAAATTAAATTTTGAAAAATTTTTGAACAGAGATTTTAAGTTTCAAAAATTAATATTTAATTCAACACTGGTCGGAGCGCGCCGCAAATAACGCCGGTGTGTTGGTACACTCCTAGCAGATAATATTGAATCAAAAAATATTCAAAATCGGCCCAAATTTGAGAGAAATAAAAAATTTAAAGAGTCCCGGTACGGCGTAGTATGGGATAATAGGTACTTAAGTATGAAAATTGAGTTTTTGCCAAAAAATGGAGTAAATAAGATTTTTATTGCGTTCTTTCGCTGCAAATATACTGAAACTACTAATTAGAAAATTAGAAAATTACAAGAACGACTGTAGCCCAGCTCTCAGTTCAGTTTTTATGATAATGGGTTAGGTTAGGTTAGGTTAGGTTAGGTTAGGTTAGGTTAGGTTAGGTTAGGTTAGGTTAGGTTAGGTTAGGTTAGGTTAGGTTAGGTTAGGTTAGGTTAGGTTAGGTTAGGTTAGGTTAGGTTAGGTTAGGTTGGTAATGTCGCAGAAGGAGACAGCGGAGAGGGCCCGGGAGGAAGATCCTCAGGCGGGCCCTCTCCGACGCAGACGGCGGGGAGTGAGGAGACGGCGGTTTGCACGCCTGCTCTCCGCTCCCTGAAAGCAGCACCGGGGTGAAAGTCAGGGGGCTTTCACCCCATTGCACGGTGCTCCTGTCTGGGGGTGTCCCCGTATACCGGGACGCCCCTGCTGCGTGAGGAGGCCCGGCGTGAAGGCTGGGCCGTCCGCCAGGGACGGCATGGTAATCCGAACTAGGCACCATGTCGTCCCGTCAAGGCGATGAGGTATACCGGGGGTCTTTTTAGTGGGTATGCCGTCACCTTCAGTGACGGAGAGTCCCACACTCCCCCGCTGCCCCACCCAGGCAGCGGGATAGTGCGTAATGCATTTTTCCCCCGCAAAAAAAAAAAAAAAAAAAAAAAAAAAAAAAAAAAAAAAAAAAAAAAAAAAGGTTAGGTTAGGTTAGGTTAGGTTAGGTTAGGTTAGGTTAGGTTAGGTTAGGTTAGGTTAGGTTAGGTTAGGTTAGGTTAGGTTAGGTTCTTGGGGCAGTCCCGCTGGGCGCTTAAGCGCCTTGATAGGGAGGCGCTGGAGTTGGCCTCCATTGTCCAGGCATGGGTGCCTGTGCCGGACGGTCCGTCTGAGGTGGAAGGAGAGGCAGAGTGGTTTCGGGAGGCGCTGTCGCATATTTGTGACGCGGCCATGCCCCGAGCCAGGTCCCTTCCAGCGAAACGCCAGGTGTATTGGTGGTCCGCAGACCTAGCGCAGCTGAGATACGCTTGCGTAAGGGCGAGACGCCAATACGCCCGACACCGGCGCAGAGCGAACCGAAATGAGGAGCAGGAGGCGCTCCTTTATGAAGAATATCGACAGGCCAAAAAGTCACTGAAGGTGGCCATTAACAAGGCCAAGTCAGAAGCGCGGGAGGAGTTTTTACAAACACTCAATAGTGATCCGTGGGGGCGGCCTTACCGAATGGCGATGGCCAAGCTCCGGCCGTGGGCCCCCCCGTTAACGGAGAGCATTGAGCCCCCGCTTCTGGACAATGTGGTGGCCACCCTGTTCCCAACAACGGGTGAGTTTGCCCCTCCAAAAATGGCCTCAGCTGGCCCACTACATGAGGATGAAATTGAGACGCCGCAGGTCACCGAGGACGAGTTTGGTGCAGCCGTACTGAGGCTGCGGGCGAAAAACACCGCGCCCGGCCTTGATGGCATAGCAGGTCGTGCTTTGGCCCTCGCACTAAAATGGTTGGGCCCGAGACTACGGACCTTCTTTACGAACTGTCTCAGACAGGGCCGGTTTCCGCGGCAGTGGAAGACCGGGAAATTGGTCCTGTTAAAGAAGGAAGGGCGGCCGGCGGATTCTCCGTCCGCTTACCGCCCCATCGTTCTGCTCGACGAGATGGGTAAACTTTTTGAGCGAATCATCGCTGCTCGTCTCGTCGAGCACATCGAAGGGGTTGGTCCAAACTTAGCGGATTTCCAGTTTGGCTTTCGGCGGCGCAGATCCACCGTGCACGCCATTTTGCGGGTGAAAACCCAAGCCGAGGAGGCTATAGCTCGGGGAGAGGTCGTTTTGGCGGTATCTTTAGATATCGCCAACGCCTTTAACACCATCCCCTGGGCATGCATCAGAGAGGCCCTCAAATACCACCGGGTACCTGCGTACCTGAGGACCCTCATCGCCGACTACCTCTCCGAGAGGTACGTTGAGTACCCCGGGCGGGATGCGTGGTGCAGACGGCCTATGTCGTGCGGTGTCCCACAGGGATCGGTCCTTGGGCCGCTCCTGTGGAACATCGGTTACGACTGGGTGTTGCGGGGTGGGAATTTACCGGGTGTCAGCGTAACGTGTTATGCGGACGACACACTGGTCACCGCTCGGGGGAAAACGTTTCGCGAAGCAGCGCTTTTAGCCACTGCGGGAACGGCGCATGTGGTGGGCCGCATTCGGCGCCTGGGTTTGGAGGTGGCTCTGCACAAGTCCGAGGTCTTGTGTTTTCACGGGCCCCGGCAAGCCCCTCCAGCTGGTTCCCATATTGTGGTCGGTGGAGTCCGGCTTGACGTCGAATCGACGCTGAAATACTTGGGGCTAGTCCTTGATGGTCGACTAGACTTCCGCGCCCATTTTGAGCGGCTGGCGCCAAAACTCATAAAGACGGCTAACGCTCTGAGTAGGATCCTGCCTAATTTATCTGGGCCAGGCGACTTATGTAGGAAATTATACATCGGGATTGTGCGATCTATTGCCCTTTACGGGGCCCCCGTATGGGCCAACGCTCTGAAGAATCAGAGTATCGCCATCCTGCGCAGGCCGCAGAGAGCGATGGCCATACGAGCTATACGGGGGTATCGTACGATTTCTTTTGAGGCGGCATGTGTGCTGGCTCGCCAACTGCCCTGGGATCTAGACGCGAGGGCCCTTTCAGCCGTTTTCTACTGGCGTGAGGATGTGCGTTCCTCGGGCGGGCGGGCTGCACCCCAAGAAGTTGACGGCCAAAGAGCCAATTTACAAAATGACGCCATCACCATCTGGCAAAATAGACTGGCTGCTCCAGGAGCGGGCCAGCGAACTCTGGAGGCAATTCGCCCAGTATTCAAACTGTGGCATGAGCGACGTCACGGCTCCCTGTCTTTTAGGATGACGCAGGTCCTGTCGGGGCATGGTTGCTTCGGCAGGTACTTGAACAGAATTGGCAGGGAGTCAACAGCAAGATGTCACCACTGTGACTCTGCCGAGGACACTGCCCAGCACACTCTAGAAGTGTGCCCAGCATGGGCTCAGGAGCGCAACCAACTAAGCGCTGTCCTCGGAGGAGACGTGACGTTGCCGACTGTCATACAAGCTATGTCAGTCAGCCGAACGGCGTGGGTGGCAGTTGCCAGTTTTTGTGAGGCAATAATGTCCGGAAAAGAGGCCGCCGAACGGATCAGGGAGCAGGAGGATCCTAGTAGGCGAAGAAGGCGACGCCGGGGTGGTGGCATGTAAGCCCCAGCAACCCCTTTGCCCTGTGGTTCGGGGCGTTAGAATACGGCCACGGTTCCCCCCCGCCTGTCGTAAGAGGCGACTGAAGGGGGGCCTTCGGGGTTGCTAAGAGTGCACGGCGGGGGCTGTGCGCTCTGTCTTAAGTGACCCCGAGGAGGACGGCAGTGTGGGGTGGCCTCACATTGCCGGGTAACTCTGGATGGTGTTAGGGGGGAGGTATCACTCTCCCCGAGCTGGGCTGCGCCAGCAGCATTGCGCACTCAAGTTCACCGGATGCATTCTATCAGTAGAAATCCCGGTGACTCGAGTCATGCGCGAAGATGGCCACCGCGGGGTTTAGTGGGTATTCTCACCAGTCTGGTGAGGGAGTCCCACACCCCCCCGCCCCTCCCCCGGAGCGGCGGGATGTCCGTAAATGGATTCCCCGCGAAAAAAAAAAAAAAAAAAAAAAAAAAAAAAAAAAAAAAAAGGTTCTTGGGGCAGTATGGTTCTGCTACCAGGCGCGTCCCCCGGGTGGCGGATAGGGGAACGCCCTCCAGATATGGAGGGTACCGGCAGTGGCCGGCGTGGACCGAAACCAGGGGAGGAGGGTGGTATTAGTACGGACTTCGGTCCGGAAGTATCGCCTGACTCAGGACAAAGTCAGCAGACGGTGTGCTCGCCGCTTACCCCGGGTCTTTGAGTCTCGTTTCGAGTCAGACTCTTTGTTCTCGGGGGGTGGCCGGCGCGCTTGCTGTTGATTTTGTTCTCGGGGGGGAATGTGACCGTAATCCCAGTGCATTCGGGGCACGATGCTTAGCAGAGTTCACTCTGTTAAGGGTAGTGTTTCAGCACTGGGACCGGGGCGTCTGTCCTTTCCTTACCTTTTCCCAAATTCCTGTGTTCTTTATCCTTTTTCTCCTTCCCATTTTTCCCAGTCCCTTGTCCTATTGAGTTGTTTTTTTCGGGTCCGGCTGCTTGTGCATGGTTTTCATGCACCTGCATACGGCTCCGGGGTTCTCAGCTCAATCATCCTTTTACCTTATCAGACCCGCGTGGATGACAACCACTATAAAAATCACGAAGCCGGAGGTCTAACCGTGCCGAAGGTGGGTAAATACTAGCGAGGGGACACCCGCCCTTAAGGGAAAACGATGAAAATGGCAGCAATTTTGAAAAGTACTACCCAGGAGGGTCCCATTGCCTCAGGCAGTGGGGAATCCCTCCCTCTGGAGCGTTCGCGGAGCCCGATTTCGGGATCCACGAGCAATCTGGGGGCAGCCCCCGTTCGTATACTGGGGGGGGCACAAAACTGCTCCGGGGGAAACCCCGTTTTCAACCAGAGTGCAGTGACGGAGAACCAGGGCTCAGCATCGGCCCGTGTCACACGCGCGAAATTTGCAAAAAGGCGAGATGCACCCGACTTCCTCCAACTTGGACAGCCCAACATTGAGCTGGTTCGTTTGGAGATGAGCCCGCTCAGCGGAGCTTTAGTAGACAAAATCGTCAGTGAGGACGATTCCGACCGTGAAAAGCCGGATGATGTGCTTCTCGATGAGAATGGAAAAGGCGGAGTGGCCTACTGGATGAAATCCAAGGGCGGAGCAACAAAACCTCGGGAGACAAAGAGGGAGGCAAGAGCTCGGAAGAAGCGAGAGAAGGAGACCTCTAACGAGGTGACAATGACAGACTGTGTTTTAGAGACTGGCGTATCGTCAGACTCAGATAATGCATCTTTTGTCTCAGTACCCGAGCTGGAGTCGGATGGCACCAGCGATGCCCGGAGCCCGGACAATCGGCGGAAGCGGTATGGGGAAAACCTCAATGATACGACCAATGATGCAATGCCACTGTCAAAGGTATTCTCAGCCAGGAGGGGAAGGGGGCGACCCCCAACCACTGGCCAGTACATAGGACTGGCGCAAGCCAAAGAGCGGGCAGCGGCTGCTGAAGTATTAGAGCTTGAGCTCCAAGCCGAAAGGGAGATGGCCGAACAGATGAGAGAAGTCAGGGAGACAAGAGCCAAGAAGTTGGTCTCGCGGCTCTCAGAGTCTTCCGAGGGCCAAAATGAAGAAGAGCAAGGGGAAAAGACTTTGCTGGATCTGCTCAAGCAGATAGTCGACGGGGCGAAAATTGTGGGTGGAGTAAACGAACGCTCTAAAAACCTGAAGGGAACGTTTAAAGGTGCCTTAAATTTAGCCCAGTCCACCATCGCTAGCGGTGTGGACGAGATTAAAAAGCTGCCACTGGTAGAGAAGGCCATGGCCCTAGAGGCAGAAAACAGCCGCCTCAGAGCGGAATTGGAAAAGGCAAGGGCGAGTCCATATAGGAATGAAGAAAAGAGGGCTCTTTCGCCCTATAAAATGGAAGAAGATGTGCTCCCAGCATATGCCCCCGGGGCCGCCTGTACCTTGCGGGAGACAGCGACCAACGAAGTGGAACGGCAATTGGTGTCGGAGGAGTTTTTAAAAGGACTTATTGATGTGGTTGTCGAGAAGGTTTCTAGTGCCGTGGTCCAGCAGGTCATAGTGATGATCGACCTCAAAATGGACGCGAAACTCGACGCCTATGAAAGGAAACCAGAGGTGCGCTTACGACCGCCACTGGCCCATGAGAAGAAAAAGGAAGCTGCATCTACTGCTGCAAAGCCTCCTCTTGCTAAGCCCGGCCCAGTCCGGGCCGAACCAGCAGGGGATAGTATTCCCAGTGGCTCAGTTCCACCTCCTGCAAAGGGAAAGAAGAACAAAAGTCCCAAAAATAACGTCTTGAAAGCTGCTACAATTCAAAAACCTCAGAAAGTTCAGTCGAATCCTGAATCACGGGAGCCACGCATGCTGCGTCCACCACCTGCTCCTGCGAGTGAGCAATGGAGTGTTGTAGCTGGGAAGGGCAACAAAAAGCTCAAGACTGCAGGCGTTAGCAAACCATCGGCTGCGCCATCTACCCAGAAGAAGAAAAAGCTTCATCCTCCTCGCTCAGCAGCAGTCACCTTAACGCTGCAACCTGGCGCGGAAGAAAGAGGACTGACCTATGAAGCAGTTATGAAGGAGGCTAAGTCTAAATTGGACATTGCTGCGCTGGGGCTACCGCCCCTTCGTATCAAATGCGCAGCGACCGGGGGAAGGATTTTGGAAGTGGTAGGAGAGGCCAGCGGAGTGAAAGCCGATGCCTTGGCCTCAAAACTACGGGAAATACTCCATGAGAGAGATGTGAAGGTGTCTAGGCCTGTCAAAACGGTCGATGTGAGGGTGGCGGGTCTGGATGACTCGGTAACGGTAGAAGAGGTGGTGGCTTCTGTTGCCCGTGTCGGAGAATGCCCCATTGACACAATCAAGGGTGGGGAAATCCAGTGCAGCAAAACCAATGGGCTCGGGGTTTTATGGCTTCGATGTCCGGTTGTCGCTGCCAAGAAATTGACAGAAAACGGTCGACTTTTGGTGGGATGGGTTTCAGCACAGGTCAAGGTCCTCGAACCCAGGCCTCTAAGGTGCTACCGGTGCCTAGAAGTAGGCCATGTAAGTGCGCGCTGTACTTCGGAGACAGACCGCAGCGAGTTGTGCTACAGATGTGGCCAACTAGGACACAAAGCTGCAAAATGCACTGCAATACCAATGTGCAGTCTTTGCACAGCAGCCAACAAACCGGCGGGTCACAGGATGGGAGGCAAGTCGTGCTCTGCCCCCAAACCTGGCAAAATAAAAAGTAGGTCTTGGACTAAGACTCGCGATGGCTCCAGGGCCCCCTCGCAGTCAGTTCGCCCACCAGAACAGGCTGTGGAGGAAGCAATGGCGACGGAATAAATGGCCATTAACATGTTGCAGGCGAATCTCAATCACTCCGCCAGAGCTCAGGATCTCCTGACACAGAGCATGGCGGAGTGGGTGACCCAAGTGGCTGTGATATCTGAGCCCTACACAGTTCCATCGAGAGACAACTGGGCTGGGGATCTTTCGGGTGATGTGGCTGTCGTCACTCAGACTACTGCGGGCTCCCCGTCTTTCGAAAAAGTAGCGAAAGGCCAGGGATGCGTAGCGGTTACTTTGAGAGGATTCATGGTGGTCGCCGTTTACTTTTCACCTAATCGCCCGCTCGCGGAATTTGAACAGTACCTTCTGCGTGTTACTGCGTTAATCGGCCACACGGAATCTGTTATTGTGGCAGGAGATCTCAACGCCAAGTCTACAGTGTGGGGGTCCCCAGTGACGGACAGACGTGGTGAGGTGCTCGAGGACTGGGCGGCTATGTCCGGATTGGAGGTGCTGAATCGTGGTTCGGTGCACACGTGCGTGAGGCAACAGGGAGGATCCATCGTCGATCTTACTTTCGCACATCCCACCGTTGCCCGCCGTGTTCAAAACTGGGAGGTTCTGGAGGGTGTTGAAACGCTGTCCGACCATCGCTATATTCGGTACAGTGTTTCTATTTCAAGTAATACTCTGATTAGTGAAAGCCGGCCCCTGAACGGTGAGCGTCCCAGATGGGCGTTAAAACGCCTAGACAGGGACCTTTTTGTAGAAGCGGCGATAGTACAAACTTGGTTGCCGATCCCAGAAGGACAAGTAGACGTAGACGAGGAAGCTGCTTGGATGTACGAGGCCATGTCGCAAGCATGCGATGCAGCGATGCCCCGTGCCCGGCCTTTTCCGCCTAAAAAACAGGTGTACTGGTGGTCACCGGATCTCACGCGGCTGAGATCTGACTGCGTGATGGCTAGACGCCGGTACACCAGGTCCCGCAGAAGGCGTCGCCGGGACGAGGCCAGAGAGGCTGAGCTGTATGCCACGTACAGATCGTGCGCAACAGCACTTCAGGTGGCTATTGCAAAGGCCAAATCGGATGCGTGGGAAGAGCTGCTGGCAACACTTGAAAGAGATCCTTGGGGGAAGCCGTACAAGCTGGTGAGGCAGAAGATTCGCCCTTGGGCCCCTCCTTTGACGAGCAGTCTCGAACCGCAGCTGGTACAGCAAGTCGTGGAAACGTTATTTCCATCCAGAGGTAACTTTGATCCTCCTCCGATGGCACCACCGAACATATGTAACACCACGGTAGCAGAGGAGATACTGGAGGTGACTGAGGAGGAATTGGGAGCAGCGGTTCTACGTGTTCAGGCCAAAAACACTGCCCCGGGACCGGACAATATTCCTGGCAAAGCCTGGGTACTCGCACTTAAGAAAGGAGGCTGGGAACAGCGAGTACGTAATCTTTTCCGCGCCTGTTTCGAACAGGGCCGATATCCTCGTCAGTGGAAAGTCGGCAAACTAGTTCTGCTGCGGAAGGACAACCGTCCGCCTGACTCGCCATCGGCATACCGCCCCATCGTTTTGCTCGATGAGGTCAACAAGCTCTTCGAGCGCATCATAGCTGCTCGCCTCATTGAGCACATGGGAAGCGAAGGTCCGGATCTGAGTGAACACCAATTCGGATTCCGGAGAGGACGATCCACAGTTGATGCCATAAAGAAGGTGAAGGCGTCGACGCAAGAGGCTGTGTCTCGGGGTGAGATTGTTTTGGCGGTCTCTCTTGACATCGCCAACGCATTCAACACTCTCCCCTGGGAATGCATCAAGGCGGCTTTGAAGTACCATAGGGTGCCCCGCTACCTCCAGCAGATAATATCATCCTATCTGTCTGAGAGGGCGGTGGCTTACCCCACGAACACTGAATGGAAAAGGAGAGAGATGTCGTGTGGTGTTCCGCAGGGGTCGGTGCTCGGCCCTCTCCTGTGGAACATCGGGTACGACTGGGTGCTGCGGGGCGTAAATCTTAGTGGCGTCGACGTGACATGCTACGCCGATGATACTCTCGTCACTGCCCGCGGCCCCACTCACAGACAAGTGAAGGTGCTGGCTACAGCCGGGGTAGCGCATGTGGTCCAGCGAATGCGTAGCCTAGGACTAGAGGTGGCGCTTCACAAGTCGGAGGCACTTTGTTTTCATGGCCCTCGAAACAAACCACCTGAAGGAGCGCACATCATAGTTGGCGGAGTAACCATCGAAATCAAGTCGACGATGCGGTACCTTGGCATTGTCCTTGATAGCCAGTGGCACTTCAAGGAGCATTTCAAACAACTGGCTCCCAAGCTGATGAAGGCGGCCGGTGCGCTAGGAAGACTTCTTCCCAACATCGACGGACCTAGTGTGGCGTGCCGTCGTCTATATACTGGTGTCGTGCGGTCGATGGCCCTCTACGGTGCTCCAATATGGGCTGACGCATTAAGTGCCCAAAACCAGGCCCTCCTACGAAGACCTCAGAGGGTTCTGGCCATTCGGGCAGTGAGGGGCTATCGCACCATAGCCTGCGAAGCAGCATGCGTACTAGCGGCCATCCCACCCTGGGATTTGGATGCCGCGGTCCTTGCGGACGTCTATCACAAATGTGCCGAGGTACGCGCCCGAGGAGAGCATCCTATGATAGAAGAAATCAGGAGGTGGAGGGAGATTTCCCACGAGGAACTCCTAGAAAAATGGAAAGAACGTCTGGAGTCGCCTGCATACGGGCGTAAAACAATTGAGGCCATTCGTCCTATTTTGGACACCTGGATAAGTCGCAGGCACGGGGGACTCACTTTCCGGATCACCCAGGTCCTGACAGGGCACGGGTGTTTCGGGAGGTATTTGTGCAACGTAGCAAAACATGAGATGACAATGGTCTGCCATGAGTGCGGCCATCAAGAAGACACCGCCGAGCATACTATGATCCACTGCCCTAAGTGGCAAGTACAAAGGGACCAGCTTGTAAATGCCATAGGCCCTGACTTATCGCTGCCCGTCGTAGTGAAATCTGTGGTCGACAGCGAAGCCTCATGGGAAGCCTTCGCCGCTTTTTGCGAGGAGGTCATGGAAGGAAAGGAAGGAGCGGAGCGTATCCGAGAGGAGGACCCAGAGTCTCTCCCGCTCCGTCGCCAGAGAACCGGGCGCAGACGGCGAGACCACAACCGCCAGATCCTGCACTAGACCACATACGGGCAACAACAGCGGGGGCTGTTAGTTGTTCTGTGAAACGGTGGAAGGCGTGTCGAGTGCTCCTCATACGTCTTGACCACAAAAAAAAAAAAAAAAAAAAAAACGATGAACAGTTTGATAGATGGGCCCTGAAGAAGGACAGCCGTTGCCGAATTATGGTGTGCATTAGCGTTCCCACAGTTCAGCGACAAATGGCAACGTAGGAGCACCGCGGGGTTTAGTTTGGGTATTCTCACCACTCTGGTGAGCGAGTCCCACACCCCCCCGCCCCTCCCCCGGGGGGCGGGATGTCCGTAAATGGATTCCCCGCGTCAAAAAAAAAAAAAAAAAAAAAAAAAAAAAAAAAAAAAAAAAAAAAAAAAAAAGGTTAGGTTAGGTTCCCGTGTGGAGTTTGACAGTCTCCCATCGGGCGCGTCCCCAGGTGGCGGATAGGGGAATGCCCCCTAGATATAGGGGGTACCGGCTTCGGCCGGCGCGGACCAAAACTGTCGAGGAGGTGTATTCTCCCTCCTCTTTCTGAAGAGGGGCCGAGAGTGTCTTTCGGGGCTTACGGGGCCCAGTGGCCATCTTTTGTTATGGCGTGGTATGGCAGGCCTGCAAGGCTTGCGGTCGCTTTTAAGCGACAACTGTGGTGTGGGTGTTCTGTCGCCGTGCAGTTTACACTGCGTGTGGGAGTCCTCTGGACTAGCGGAGCTTCGGCTCGTGGGATGGCGGGTCTTCAAGACCTGCGGCTGGACGGGCCCACCACTCGCGATTGCGCGACTAGGTGGGTGACTTCGGTCAACCGTCTGGCAACCTGCTCCCTAAGGGTGTTGTGGACATGTCTCGCAGCCCTCGGGAAGTAGGGGCCCTGGCTTGGTCGCCCGGGCCGAGAGGAGACAACCTCAATAAAAAACCCCAAAAGGTCGGATGTTGGTCACGTGACGTTCGGCCGCCTCGGTCTCGAGGTGGTAGGATGGGAGATCGCCTACCCGCTAGCGTCGACAACTGCACGAGACCCCCCGCCCTCGTGCAGTATTAGGGTTACCCAGGTGCAGGGGGCACCGCCTGGATGGACGTTTTATATCCCCCATACTCGTGGGAACAAGTATGAATTCCGATTTTTCTTCTTTTAGCTTTAGTATTCAGAACAGGTTTAGTGTTATGGAAAATAGGGTTGAAGACTCAGAGGTAGCTGAGCTTCAAAACCCTGTCGGAGGAGACTGTGATACGGTGCGCACTGGTTGGTTGGCAGGCGTGCGCGATACCGTTAGTCCCTCCGCGGTGGAGCCTGAAAAGGCTTTGACCCCGTCACCTTTGACGGGGTCCGAGAAGGTGCCTATCGTAAGGCTAACTCGTTTGGAGTCGGACCCCTTGTCCGCTGATGAGGGCCAGGGCCGACTCTGGGAACCACGGAGGCGGAGCCGTTCGAGGCACCGCTCTTTGAGTGACCGGGCGAGCTCAGACACTTCCCCTGGGGAGGATGTCTCAGCCCCAAAAATAATCAAGACGCCGCGAGGCCGAGGCCGACCGCCCACAACGGGCCAGTACGTAGGCCTCGCAAAAACAAAAGCTGCCTTTCTTAAGCAGCAGCAGGAGGAGGAAAAAATGGAGGCCGAACAACAGGCCGAGGAGGAGTTGGCGGTGATGACTCGCACAATGACGCGGCCAGGTGTAGTGTCGCGTCTTAGCGAGTCGTCAGTGTCATTAAATGATGACGAGGCGGATTCGGCACCTGCAATTAAGCAGAGCCTACAGCAGGTGGCCGCTGTAGTCCTAAAAGTAGGCAAGGCGTCCAAACACCTCAAGGGCACGTTCCAGCGAGCCTTGTATGACGCCAGTGAGAATATTGAGTCCCTTGCTGGCAGAATCCTGAGGCTTAACGCTTCTGAGGAAACCACAAGGTTGAGACGGGAGAACGAGGCCCTCCAGCAAGACCGCGACCGCGTGCTGGGCGAAAATGCCCGGCTGCAGAAGCGGTTGGACGACCTTGGTAATGAAATGAAGAACTTGCGCCAAGACCTCCTGCAACAGCAGCAGGAGCGAATGGATGAGATGGAGCGAAGTTTGACGGTCAGAATGGGGACCATGATGTCGGCTCGCTACGGCTCGGGTGAAGATCCTGCGCAGCCGCGCATGAGACCACCGCTGGCCGCTGACCGAGCCAGAGACGCGGCAGCTCAGGCGTCCCAGTCCGAGCCGCAGCCGCAGAGACAATCACGGCCAAAGAACAGGCCGCCGCCAGCAGCTGCTGTGAACGCGGGTGTAAAGGCTCCGCCTCAAGGTGCCTCTGCGCCCCAAAACGCCCGCAGCGCGACAGCTGCCAAAAAGACGAAAAAGGTGAATGATGATGGTGCAACCCCTATGGTCTGGGTGCCCACATCAGACACCAATCCCAATTCGATTGGCTCAGTGCGCCCTACCACTAGACAGGACTGGACTAGGGTGGGGAAAGGCGGTAAAAGCGTCAAAGAAGGGGCTGCCAAGTCATCGCAACCTCAGGCACGCCGCAAACCACAACGTGGTCCCCCGGAGAAGGCAAAAGAGGCCACTAAAAAAGATAGGAAGGTCCCCAAAATTCGCTCTCCCCGTTCTATGGCTGTGGTAGTCACGCTGCAACCGGCCGCCGAAAAGAGGGGAGTGACTTACGCCAGCATTTTGGGGCAGGCGAAAGCCAAAATAAACTTGTCGGGCCTAGGAATAGAGTCGGTTCGTTTCAGGCGGGCCGCTACCGGGGCCACAATCATTGAAGTTCCAGGCACTGCCAGTGGAGATAAGGCCAACTCCCTGGCTGAACAGCTGAAAAGTGTCCTGGGACCTGAGGACGTTCGCGTGCACCGCCCCGTAAAAACGGCAGAGGTCCGCATCACCGGATTGGACGAGTCAGTCACAGTTGAGGAGTTGACAGCAGCAGTGGCCAAAGCTGGAGGCTGCTCTACTGATGAGATTAAGACGGGCGCTATTCGCCGTGACTTTTCGGGGCTGGGCACGGCATGGGTCCGTTGTCCTGCCTTGGTTGCCAAAAAGCTCGCAGATGATCGGCGAGTTCTGGTAGGCTGGGTGGCAGCCCAGGTCAAGCTGCTGGAGCCCCGCCAAATGCGGTGTTTCCGCTGCCTTGAGGTAGGGCACGTGCGGGAACGCTGCACTTCCGAGGTGGATAGAAGTAGCCAATGCTACCGTTGTGGGCAACTCGGCCACATTTCTAGGGACTGCAAGGTTGCAGCTCACTGCACTCTTTGTGCGTTAGCCAAAAAGCCTGCAGGACATCGGGTCGGCAGCAAGCCCTGCACGGCCCCGCGCCCTAAGAAAGGGAGTAAGCCTGCCGCCGTGGCCAAGACCCAGCAGCAGACGACTCACCCACCTCCGATTAGGGACGAGGAGATGTCTGAGGTCGCCAGTTAAATGGCTATTAGCTATCTACAGGCGAACCTCAACCACTGTAGAATGGCTCAGGACCTTTTACATCAGAGTCTTCTACAGTGGTCGGTGCACGTCGCCGTGGTGGCTGAGCCCTATTTTGTCCCGCAGAGGGACAACTGGGTCGCCGATATCGACGGAGTGGTCGCCATCGTTAGGCAGGCTGCTGCAGGTGCCCCGCTTTTTGGCAGGGTCGAGCGAGGCAGCGGATGGGTGGCCGCTCTCATGGGGCAAACGTTTGTAGTTGGTACATATTTTTCCCCCAACAAAACTATGGCAGAATTTGAGAGCCACCTTTCGGGGCTGGAGGCGCTCATTGCCCGCAACCGCTCCCATGAGCTGCTCGTCGTCGGGGATTTCAACGCCAAATCTTTGACGTGGGGATCTCCGGCGACTGATGCGCGAGGTGTTGCTATGGAGGAGTGGGCGATCGCCACCGGCCTGGTGGTTCTAAATCGAGGCACGGTTCACACGTGCGTGCGACAGCTGGGTGGGTCCATCGTGGACATTTCGTTCGCGAGCCCGGCCCTTGCGCGCCGTGTATCGGACTGGAGAGTGGTGGAGGATGTGGAAACGTTCTCGGACCACCGGTATATCCGGTTTGACGTCTCCGCATCACCGCCGCTCCACACCGGTCCGAACCGAATCTCCCCGACAAGGGACTGCCCCCGCTGGGCGCTTAAGCGCCTTGATAGGGAGGCGCTGGAGTTGGCCTCCATTGTCCAGGCATGGGCGCCTGTGCCGGACGGTCCGTCTGAGGTGGAAGGAGAGGCAGAGTGGTTTCGGGAGGCGCTGTCGCATATTTGTGACGCGGCCATGCCCCGAGCCAGGTCCCTTCCAGCGAAACGCCAGGTGTATTGGTGGTCCGCAGACCTAGCGCAGCTGAGATACGCGTGCATAAGGGCGAGACGCCAATACGCCCGACACCGGCGCAGAGCAAACCGAAACGAGGAGCAGGAGGCCCTCCTTTACGGAGCCTATCGGGAGGCCAAAAAGGCGCTGAAGGTGGCTATTTACAAGGCCAAATCAGAAGCGCGGGAGGAGTTTTTGCAAACACTCAATCGTGATCCGTGGGGGCGGCCTTACCGTATGGCGATGGCCAAGCTCCGGCCGTGGGCCCCCCCGTTAACGGAGAGCATTGAGCCCTCGCTTCTTGGCAATGTGGTGGCAACCTTGTTCCCAACAAGGGGTGACTTTACACCTCCACCAATGGCCTCCGCTGGCCCAATGAATGAGGATGAACTCGAGACGCCGCAGGTCACCGAGGACGAGTTTGGTGCAGCCGTACTGAGGCTGCGGGCCAAAAACACCGCGCCCGGCCTTGATGGCATACCGGGACGTGCCTTGGCCCTTTCACTTAAGTGGTTGGGCCCAAGACTACGGACCCTTTTTTCGGACTGTTTCAGACAGGGCCGGTTTCCGCGGCAGTGGAAGACCGGGAAGCTGGTCCTGTTGAAGAAGGAAGGGCGACCGGTGGATTCTCCGTCCGCTTACCGCCCCATCGTTCTGCTCGACGAGATGGGTAAACTTTTTGAGCGAATCATCGCTGCTCGTATCGTCGAGCACATCGAAGGGGTTGGCCCAAACCTGGCGGATTGTCAGTTTGGCTTTCGGCGGCGCAGATCCACTGTGCACGCCATTTTGCGGGTAAAAACCCAAGCCGAGGAGGCTATAGCCCGGGGAGAGGTCGTCTTGGCGGTATCTTTAGATATCGCCAACGCCTTTAACACCATCCCCTGGGCATGCATCACAGAGGCCCTCAAGTACCACCGGGTACCTGTGTACCTGAGGAACCTCATCGCCAATTACCTCACTGAGAGGTATGTTGAGTACCCCGGACGAGACGAATGGTGCAGACGGCCTATGTCGTGCGGTGTTCCACAGGGTTCGGTCCTCGGGCCGCTCCTGTGGAACATCGGTTACGACTGGGTGTTGCGAGGAGGGAATTTACCGGGTGTCAGCGTGACGTGTTACGCAGATGACACACTGGTCACCGCCCGTGGTAAAACCTTCCGAGAGGCAGCGCTTTTGGCCACTGCGGGAACGGCGCATGTAGTGAGTAGAATTCGGTGCCTGGGACTAGAGGTGGCTCTGCACAAGTCCGAGGTCTTGTGTTTTCACGGACCCCGGCAAGCCCCTCCAGCTGGTTCCCACATTGTGGTCGGCGGAGTCCGACTTGACGTTGAGTCGACGCTCAAATACCTGGGGCTAGTCCTTGACGGCCGACTGGACTTTCGCGCTCATTTTGAGCGGCTAGCGCCGAAAGTCGTAAAAACGGCAAACGCGCTCTGCAGAATCTTGCCGAACTCTGCTGGGCCAAGTGAAACGTGTAGAAAGCTGTACACTGGGATCGTGCGATCTATTGCCCTTTACGGGGCCCCCGTATGGGCCGACGCTCTGAAGCCTCAGAGCATCGCCATCCTGCGCAGGCCGCAGAGAGCGATGGCCATAAGATCGATACGGGGGTATCGCACGATCTCCTTTGAGGCGGCATGTGTGCTGGCTCGCCAACTGCCCTGGGATCTAGACGCGAGGGCCCTCTCAGCCGTTTTCTACTGGCGTGAGGATGTGCGTCTCTCGGGCGGGCGGGCAGCACCCCAAGAAGTTGACGGCCAAAGGGCCAATTTACTAAACGACGCCATCACCATCTGGCACAACAGACTGGCTGCTCCAGGAGCGGGCCATTGGAGTATTGAGGCGATACGCCCAGTTTTGAAGCTGTGGCTCGAGCGGCGTCACGGCTCTCTGTCCTACAGGGTGACGCAGGTCCTGTCGGGGCATGGCTGCTTTGGCAGGTACCTGAGCCGAATCGGCAGAGAGGCCTCGGAGAGATGTCACCATTGTGACTGTGCCGAGGACACTGCCCAGCACACTCTGGAAGTGTGCCCAGCATGGGGTCAGGAGCGCAACGTGCTAAGCGCTGCCCTCGGAGGGGACGTGACGCTGCCGACTGTCATCCATAAAATGTCAGTCAGCCGAACGGCGTGGGTGGCAGTTGCCAGTTTTTGTGACACAATAATGTCCCAAAAAGAGGCCGCCGAAAGGATCAGGGAGCAGGAGGATCCGAGTAGGCGAAGAAGGCGACGCCGGGGTGGTGGCATGTAAGCCCCAGCAATCCCCTTCGCCCTGTGGTCCGGGGCGTTAGAATACGGCCACGGTTCCCCCCCGCCTGTCGTAAGAGGCGACTATAGGGGGGCCTTCGGGGTCGCTAGGAGTGCACGGCGGGGGCTGTGCGCTCCGTCTCAAGTGGCCTCGAGGAGGACGGCAGTGTGGGGTGGCCTCACATTGCCGGGTAACACTGGATGGTGTTAGGAGGGAGGTATCACTCTCTCCGAGCTGGGCTGTGCAAGCGGCATTGCGCACTCGAGTTCACCGGACGCATTCTATTGTAGAAATCCCGGTGACTCGAGACATGCGCGAAGATGGCCACCGCGGGGTTTAGTGGGTATTCTCACCAGTCTGGTGAGGGAGTCCCACACCCCCCCGCCTCTCCCCCCGGAGCGGCGGGATGTCCGTAAATGGATTCCCCGCGAAAAAAAAAAAAAAAAAAAAAAAAAAAAAAAAAAAAAAAAAAAAAAGGTTAGGTTAGGTTAGGTTAGGTTAGGTTAGGTTAGGTTAGGTTCCTGGGGCAGTATGGTTCTGCTACCAGGCGCGTCCCCCGGGTGGCGGATAGGGGAACGCCCTCCAGATATGGAGGGTACCGGCAGTGGCCGGCGTGGACCGAAACCAGGGGAGGAGGGTGGTATTAGTACGGACTTCGGTCCGGAAGTATCGCCTGACTCAGGACAAAGTCAGCAGACGGTGTGCTCGCCGCTTACCCCGGGTCATTGAGTCTCGTTTCGAGTCAGACTCTTTGTTCTCGGGGGGTGGCCGGCGCGCTTGCTGTTGATTTTGTTCTCGGGGGGGAATGTGACCGTAATCCCAGTGCACTCGGGGCACGATGCTTAGCAGAGTTCACTCAGTTATG
Source organism: Udea olivalis (assembly GCA_947369235.1). NCBI lineage: Eukaryota > Metazoa > Arthropoda > Insecta > Lepidoptera > Crambidae > Udea > Udea olivalis. Next base: position 15,781 of record OX376345.1, on the reverse strand, counting down.
GATAGTGTTCCAGCACTGGGACCGGGGCGTCTGTCCTTTCCTGTCCTTTTCCCAAATTCCCGTGTTCCTTTATCCTTTTTCTCCTTCCCATTTTTTCCCAGTCCCTTGTCCTTTTGAGCTGTTTGTTTCTGTTCCGGCTGCTTGTGCATGGTTTTCATGCACCTGCATTCGGCGCCGGGGTTCTCAGCTCAATCATCCTTTACCTTATCAGACCCGCGTGGATGACAACCACTATAAAAATCACGAAGCCGGAGGTCTAACCGTGCCGAAGGTGGGTAAATGCGAGCGAGGGGTTACCCGCCCTTAAGGGAAACAAAAAATAAAATGGACGCATATTTGAATAAGACTACCCAGGAGGGTCCCATTGCCTGTGGCAGTGGGGAATCCCTCCCTCTGGAGCGCTCGCGGAGCCCGATTTCGGGTTCCACGGGTGATCTGGGGGCAGCCCCCGTTCGTAGTCTGGGGGGGGCACAAAAATGCTCCGGGGGAAACCCTGTTTTTGTTCCAAGCGCAGTGACGGAGACCCAGGGTTCAGCATCGACCCGTGTCACACGCGCGTCAAGTACGCGAGATGCAACCAGTTCTCTCCAACCGATGGTAGTTTTATCCCGGTTGGAGACAAGCCCGCTTGGCGGAGCCCCGAAGACCACAGTCGCCTCCAAAGACGACACAGAAGAAGAGACCTCGGACACGGGGTTCAAGCGGCCGCACCCTTATGCGTTCCTGCCTGACTTCGTGTACGACCTTTCAGATTCAGAAGTCCTTCACACCCCGGACTCTGACGACTTTACTAGCGACTCGGAACCTTTTTCAACCAGTCAGCTGCTCACATCGAAGAGACAAAAAGGTCCAACAAAACATCACGATGTTGGTCGTCGCCAGTCGGAGCGCAAACTTAAAAAGCTGTCGGCTGCGGCCAATAAAGCTGAAGTCGACGCTCAACTCAAGAAACGGGCTATACGTAAAGGGCATGCCCCATCCGAAGAAGATCTCACCATAATAGTTCCACCTAATATGGACGACTTGAATGCCGAAGAAGTGAGGGCTCTTTCAGGCAAAAGCGCACTGAAGGTATACGATATTTGCAATAAAAGCAAGAATCTGAAGGGCACCTTTATCAAGGATTTAAAAGACTGCGCAAAGCTATTTGTTGATGCAGTTGACAGTCTTACACGTCGCACCCAAAACGACGAGACACACCGGCTCAGAGCCGAGATGGCCCGCATGCGTGCAGAGCTGGACGAGCTCAAGGCGAAGGCCGCTTTGGCCCCTATTGCCAAACCGGACCCCCCAGCGACCGCCGATGCGTTGAAGGACTGGCTTCGGCAGGAGTTTGAGCCTTCGATTCTCCGCCAAGTCGGTTTTATGGTTGACGCGAAGTTAGCGGGGTTGACGACGGAGGCAGTCCGTCCCCCGCTTGCGGCAGACCGAAGAAAGGCAGCTGAGGCCAAGAAAGCAGCAGCTTTTGCCACTTTGCCATCGGTGGCGGCTCCAACGAGAGAAGAGCAACCACAACCCCGTGCCGAACCAATGGACGGTGACTGGACCGAAGTCGGCCCCGGGGGGAAGGTCAAGAAGAAAAAGCAAGGGAAGAAAACTTCTACACCGGCAGCAACAACATCAGCGCAGCCGGCTTCCCAAAAGAAAGATGGCAAAAATCCTGATACGACTTCTCCACCTGCTCCAAATACGTATGCCACGGCTACGAAAGGCAAGGGCAGCCAAAAATCAACAACAACAGGTGTGACGACAGCGGCCGCAAATACATCAAAAGGCAAAACATCTGCCAAAAAGTCCCAACGAAAGAAGAGCCGCAAGCCGAAGCTCTCCGAACCCCGATCCGCTGCAGTCGCGATAACGTTGGGCCCGGAAGCGCTAAGGATGGGTTTCACCTACAAAATAGTATTGGAGAGACTAAAGGAAGAGATAAAGCTCTCCGAGTTAGGCATAGACCGAGTCAACATGCGGGTGGGCCAAACAGGGTCGAGAATTTTGGAAATTCCTGGCTTAGGTAATGAAGAGAAGGCCGAAAAACTCAAGGACGCCGCACACGTGATCCTCGAGAACTTAGCAAAAGTCACCAGACCCACCAAAACCATAGATCTCCGTTTGTGTGGGCTGGACGACTCACTAAATAGCAGAGAGGTAGCCTCGGCGATTGCAGCCCGTGGTGGATGTGACGCGGAAACCATCCGAGTCGGAGACGTCCGCCCTGGGCCGAGAGGTGTCGGGGCTTGTTTTGTCCGCTGCCCTGTGGCCGCGGCAAAGATGTTACTAAAAGATGGCTACCTAACAATAGGGTGGAGCAGCGCTCAGGTCCGGGCCCTGACCCCGCGCCCCATGCGCTGCTATAAGTGTATGGGAGTGGGGCACACAAGCCCACGCTGCCCATCTCCTCGGGACCGGACCGGCCTATGTTTTAGGTGTGGAAAAGAGGGACACAAGGCGGCAGATTGCCAGGCAACAGCGCACTGCGCACACTGCGCTGAAGCAAACTTGCCGGCTAAGCATATTATGGGAGGTCGAGAATGTAACCCACCTCCCACACGGCCGAGAGTAGCGATATTTGACCGCAGCAGTTTTGCAAATTCGAAAAGGCTAGAGGACATGAAACGCAGAGGTCCTAGCAGTCTAAGTGGTACTAGCGGGGAGGGGTCGGGGGGCCCTAACCTGCATTGCACGGTACCACCTGTCTGAGGGGTGCCCTGGTGTACCCGGGCATCCCTCCCAGCGAAGGACGTCGGGCCAACCATCTGGCCTGACCTACCACTGGGCGGTACGGCGAGTGTAATAATCCCGTACCGTCCGTTTTTTATATAAGTGGTAGAGGGTACACTGTCAGGTTTTTTAGTGAGTAGGAGTCTCACATAACCACATTGCCCCCCCGGGCATGTGGTATCCATGAGGGATTTTCCCTGACATGAAAAAAAAAAAAAAAAAAAAAAAAAAAAAAGGTTAGGTTAGGTTAGGTTAGGTTAGGTTAGGTTAGGTTAGGTTAGGTTAGGTTAGGTTAGGTTAGGTTAGGTTAGGTTAGGTTAGGTTAGGTTAGGTTAGGTTAGGTTAGGTTAGGTTAGGTTAGGTTAGGTTAGGTTAGGTTAGGTTAGGTTAGGTTAGGTTAGGTTAGGTTAGGTTAGGTTAGGTTAGGTTAGGTTAGGTTAGGTTAGGTTAGGTTAGGTTAGGTTAGGTTAGGTTAGGTTAGGTTAGGTTAGGTTAGGTTAGGTTAGGTTAGGTTAGGTTAGGTTAGGTTAGGTTAGGTTAGGTTAGGTTAGGTTAGGTTAGGT